>CAWUFW010000224.1:289924-889924 GCA_963921515.1 Calotriton arnoldi | reverse complement strand
TTAAGTGTGGTAACTTGTTTTTAGTTTTTGTGGATTTGTCATCCGCATTTGACTGCGTTGTTCATGACAAACTATGGTCTGTCATGACTTCAATGGGTACAGATATCGCTATTATCAACTACCTCAGATATCTATACTCAACCGGTTCCGCTAAGGTCCGCTTTGGCATGAGTGGTGAATACACACAATCTTTTGACATCAGAAAAGGGGTTCGTCAAGGATGCGTACTCGCTCCTTTTTTATTCAATCTATATATTAATAGCTTGGGTAGCACCCTTGCGAATGCATGCACCAACTTGCCCCAAATTGGACATCGGCCTATACCGGTTTTACTCTACGCAGACGATGCGGTGTTTATGGCCCGCACTCCACTGGATTTACAGCGTCTTTTAGACAAATTTGTACATTTTATGTAGGATCTGGGGTTATTAATCAACATTAGCAAAACCTTTGTTATGAAAGCAGGCAGAAGACTATCCAAGGGGCGTAACATTTTAATAGGAAAATCGATTTTACCACAAACGCCCTCTTTTTCATACTTGGGGATTTTATTTGCTGATGTAGGGAATTAGAGAAGTGCAGTAAGCTCGAGAAGGATGCAATTTCTTAGATCAATTACGGGCCTGTACAATTTTTCGAGGAAATTGGGATGTAAACCTCAAAGAAATGTTAACCATCTATAATGCCAAATGTCGATCAATTGCAATGTATGATTCCGAGCTATGGGGGTATGTAAATGTGGACTCTTTACAGCTGTTAGAAAACGTTTTTTAAAAAAAATATTCTTGGGCTCCCAACCAGCTGTTCGAATTTTGTATGCCACTTGGAACTGGGGGCAACTTTTTTAGATGATTTGATAAAAGTGCAGCCAGTGCGTGCTCCTCTGGCACAAGATTTGGACTTCTGATTATATGGATTTTAATCGTTCTATTGCACAGGACTGTTGTGACTCCGAGCTTGCTCTGAAAATTCCATGGTTAAATTTTATCAAGAAATTTATGACTGACATTAGTCAACCTGAATATTATGATAACCCTGAAACACATCACAAGGAAATCACTAAAAACAGAATGTCTAAACCTACTGGAAGATGCGAGATTAGCGGTGGCACTGGTAAACCAACAGCACAGCACAACCAAATGATTTTGACCAGTTTCTCGATTCAACCATATTTAATTAGTGTTCTTAATCCCCAACATAGGTTTGTTTTGACGCGTTTCAGGCTTGATATCTTTCACCGCTTGACAAGCTTCCCAATTACTAACAACTGGTCACGACAACTAATGTATTGCCCTTGTGACAAGATGTCTGAACAATCGATCATACATGTATTGGTTTTTTGTAAATTCTATAAGAATTTGAGGATTTCTTTTATCAAGCCTCTACTGAAATCACTAAATTTTAGACAATGTAGGCCGGCGTATCTATACTTACAATCACTCCCAAATTTGTATTCATGTGTGGTATTAGCTAGATTCTTGAGGGCTGCTATCTTCAGAAGGAAGTCATTAACTACTGTATACTATATTGCACGTTTTTTATCTGTACTCATCTTTTAAAATACAACTTTTTCAAGTTTTTTTAAATGTACTGTTATGCACACTTTTATGATTCATCACTCTGATTCGAATAAAGATGATTATGATGATATGATATGATATGATTTATGATAAGGACAGAGTAGACCATGACCGGAGGTTATTTGAAGTTCTTGGAAAGTTGAGTGAGTGTTGGTTAACCATGATGAAAGAGAAATGTAGTTTCAGTGTAACCTCAGTGTCTTATTTGGGTCACACGGTTTCCAGCGATGGGATTAGTCCCAAGCCAGATTTAGCGAAGTCCATTGTTGATGCCCCTGAACCTACTTGTAAAGATGAGATACCCTCTTTCCTGGGGCTAGCCGAATATTATCATAAATTTATTAAGTACTTTGCAGCGGTTGTCCAACCTACAAGGTCATTGTTGAAAAAAGGTGAGAAGTTTGTTTGGAGGGGACGGTGCAAGAATGACTTCGATATGGTAAAAAAGTATTGGGAGCATGCTCGGGCATTTTGATGTTTTCAGGAAAACGATTTTGGCTACTGACGCAAGCCTTAAAGGTTTGGGGGCTGTACTGTCTCAGGTTTTGGATGGAGAGGAGAAGGTGGTTGCGTTCCCAAGAGGTGTTGAAAAAAACTATTCTGTGGTCAAAAGAGAGGCACTTGCGTGCACTTGGGGCATTTTGCACTTTAAGTTTTATCTGTGGGGGCTACCGTTTGTAGTGACCTCAGACCACAAGCCTCTTGTGGTTTTGTTCACCTGAAAGGGTATTGAGAAGGCTACACCTCGTATTAGCAGGTGTGAGAGATTACATTTTTCAGGTAGGATATCAGAATGGTTCTCGTAACAAGGCTGCGGACTGTTTATCCCACCAACCTGTTGTGGAGTATGGGGAGGAAGGTGAGGAAGCTGGTGTGTTCTGGGTGCAGGAGCAAGCACACATGGAATCAGAATGGTATGAAAAGATGGAGGAGGATGTGACTTTGAAGTTGTTGATGGGATAAGTGGTGAAGGAGTGGCCTGAGAAGAAGCTTTCGGAGTCTGATGTGAACGATTTTTGGATGATACGTGAGGAACTATCCATTGGTAATGGGTTCCTGGTCAGGGGGAAAGATTGGTGCCACCAGAGGGGTTGAGGAGCAAATTAGTAAATTTGTCACATGAATGGCACCTGGGTAGGAACACGACGGAAGCTCATTTGAGAGAGTGCTATTGGTGAATCTCGTATGGACCATATTGTTGAGAAAGTGATGAAGGAATGTGTTTAGTGTGCGTTCTGTGACAAGAACAAGGTGACCAAAACGGCTCCTTTGTCACCTGTGGAGGTGCCTGAGAAATCGTGGTGTAAAGTGGTGGTGGATATCGTGGGACCGTTTAATTCTCTTTCCCAAGCAGAGAGATACGTTTTGATTCTAGTTGACAACACATCCAAGTGGGTTTCTACGGTGTGTGTTTGGAAAGTCAAAACTCAGATGGTGATTGAGTTTTTGAAAGATGAATTTGTGAAAGAAGGAGCACCCGAGTGCTTAATCACCGATAATGGAGTGCAGTTTGTCTCGTTTCTAATGGGGACATTTTTGAAAGATGTGTGTCTCAAGCATTGTAGAACTGCACTTTATTCTCCCAAGGCCAATGGTCTGATGGATAGCATAAACAGATTGGTAAAAGCGTGTGGTCAGCAGGCTGTGTGTATTGGGGTTTCGATGATGAATCTTTTGAGAGAGAAGCTATGGGCACCCAGAACTACACCCAATCCCATCACTAATTTTACAACTTTTAGTGAGTTGAGAGGGAGAAGAGCTGTCACTAAGATGAATCCCCTCTTGTTAAAAGGCGGGATACTGGAAAATAATAAGTGGAGTAAGGATGTGAAAGAGAAGATTGCCAGGCATCAAGGGGAGTATATGGAGAGATTTGACATGAAACATTGTGTGAAGCACATCAACAGGTCAGAGGGTGATGAAGTGTGGATCAGGAAACCTAGGTTTCATGCTAAAGGTGGAAGTGGATTTTTTGGACCATTCCGCATCACAGAGGTGAAATTGAATGTGGTGCATGTACAGACCGGAGAGTGGTGGAGCATGTTAAGGCTGGCAAAGGTATGTCCAACGGATGACGGTGTGAGAGAGGGCAATACTTATGGAGGTATGGCTGAAAAAAATGGTTGTGATATTAAAGGAAGCATCCGGAGGGAAGGTTTTTTTTTTATTAGACCATGCAGAGTCAAGTGTGCCCCTGGATGGATGAAAGATTGTGAGAAGTGTGTTTTATTCTTAGTTGTGTGTGGGCATGGACTATTCTTGTGCTTACCTCCTTGTGTGGAGGTTTTACTGCAAATTGCAACTTTAATAGTACACCTTTTGTGTTCTCTATTTACATTTGTTTACAGATCGCATAGTGTAATTTTATGACATGACATTTACGCTCTTCTAATTTTATTGTTCTCTTTTTATAGTTCCTTGTAAAGGGGTTCTATGTTTGATAGTTTTTAGTTTCTGTTGTCTTTGTTTTGTTCTTTTGGGGAAGGGGATGTGTTGTGTTTTGCTTGCTTTGCCTTACTAGAGTGTTATTATGTCATGGGGTTCTGAGCAGAATGTTAGGAGGAGAGTGAGGCAGCTGGAAGGTGGCTGAGGAGTGAGAAGGACCGGTTTGGTGTTGCTCTGGAGTTACTATTAAACCCACTTCGTTCATACCTGGAACCTGTGTCAAGTTTTCCTTACCAAGGACACAGCACAGTTCTTAATTACGACAGAAATGCACATGATCCAGGGAAAAGCGCCAACTGCCATAACACCACCTAATACCAACTGCTGACCGTAGAATCCCCTCCCAACCATTTCAGAATTCACCACTCACTCGTGCTCTACCATGTTACCACACCTAGTACCTGGACACTCCAGGGTTTTTACTCCTACACTGCAGGCATATGCAACAGGCATCCAAAGAAAACAACACACACAGTAATGAAATCAAAATTAAAAAATCATGTTTAATCATAAAGTCAACGCATCCCAGATCAGAGATGGTCAACAAAGCAGTGCACAAAGACCAAGCAATAATTTGTGGCTGCGTAGGCTGTTTTAAAAGAGTGGAAACAGCCCTCGCTCCACCCTCTCCAGTTCTACGATCTCTGACAAATAAGACCTAGACACCCTCTGCTGAGGGCATGCTCTTCTGCTGCTAATGGTTGGAATCACAGGTCTTCAGCTGCTACAAATGCCTTTAAGAGGCACTGTTCCTATTATGGGCTAATCCACTGCAGAGTATCACTTCTTATGGATATGGGTTAAGGATGGTCTTCCTTTCTTGGAATTAAAAAGTCCTGGTGACCACTTGCCAACCATTCAGGATTTACAGCGACGAAACAAGGCTCAAGAAAATACACACTGAAGTTAAATAGAAATTAAATGTGTGCTAGCCAGGAGTTGTGAGTTAAATAAGCCTCCTAACACCGAACTACACACCAATCGAAAAGGAAAGAAATCATAAATTACGAACATGGACAGAGCCTGACAGTTGGGATAACCAGAGGGTACATGCAAATTAAAATATTAAAGTAGTGTGTGCTCTTCTAAGCTGAACAGCAATTAAGAAACAACATGTCACTCTCAACACAGCAATTGCACAATTAAAAATCTTCCAAATAGTGTATAGTTGCCTTTACACACCCACTGTATTGATTTAAGAACTCGATACCCTATTATGTCGCTAGTTAAAGTCCACTTTTGTTTTTATTAAGAGTGAAAAGCAATCATGGGGTTTTGGTGTCTAACACCTTGATGTCTAAAGGCTTGCTGGACATATCCAGAGCTGTTTTAGAATAAAACGTGCACACTTCGCTATGCACCTAATGATCTTTATGTACAAAGTAACTATCTGAGGACTGAAGTCAGGCTCAATCATGGAAGTCATTTGGCTGATTGACAGCAGATCTGCATTTCAGTTTGTGTTGCTTTGTTGTTGGGCTCACTCGTGATGCTTTCAAAATGATACATTTACTATATCAGCAATT
Source organism: Calotriton arnoldi (assembly GCA_963921515.1). Taxonomy (NCBI): domain Eukaryota; kingdom Metazoa; phylum Chordata; class Amphibia; order Caudata; family Salamandridae; genus Calotriton; species Calotriton arnoldi. The sequence continues at coordinate 884,373 of CAWUFW010000224.1, read as the reverse complement.
TTTAAACTAGTTTATGGAGGTGTAGTCTAAGTGTCAATATTTTGACTTTGCCTGTGGCAGCTTTGAACCGGACAGTCCATGTTTTTTATCATTTTGTATTGTCCATCAGTCTGTTCCATTAATGTGAATCAGCTACAATCAAAGGTTTGCTCCAACGTGCAAAACCAAAGCTCAGCACAAGATCAGTAAACACCAACTTCGCAAAATGTCTGGATCTTAGAACTGCTGTTGGAACACCAATAGTCCTGTTGCCACAAGTGACTTAGGGGGCTGCCAGTGTGGCTTGTCGAACCCTAAACAATGAGCAATATGTTCCTCAGGCTCCTTTAAGTAAATTTTGGAACCAGGCAGTTCTTCTGGTAAACGTAAACGCATAGTGAGCCTTTCCTAAGATCTGACTATCACGGTTTGAAAAAGGCCATGCTCACTAGCCACATCTGTATGTTATTTTAACACCTCTAAAACCTGCATTCACCTATCCAAGTTGTCTCAGGAGAGTATGCATCTGTACAAAAAAGGCACACCTGCAGCTGTTCTTTTTTGGGGGAGGGGGGGGGCTGGTGTTGGATTTACTCCTAGAACTATTGAGGACATATGCTGCACCAAAGCTATGGGCAGGACATGTGTAGACAAGCATAGGATCATATTAGAAGTTCAGAGAGGTGCCAAAAGCAAGATCAAGCTGGCAAAGGGCCTGCTGGGAGTCTTGCAAGACATTGAGTGACCTCAAAATTTGAGTGTTGGTTTAGGACGTCTGGATGCAGACAGACCACATGAAGGGAACTTTAGACAGAGCATTTTAGTTGTACACATAGAAGCAAGCAAAGTGGAAGTTTAATATGCGAATGTTTAGTGCTATATACAGATACACCTATGAACAAATGTAAGCAATTTTTTGGGAGGGTCGCTGGAGCTTTACTTTAAATATTTATCTGCATGTATGGAACTGTAAAAAGGAAAGCTCTTAGAGACTACTGACTGGACCAGGAATGCTTCCAGGCCTGAGGATTACTGTGGGCAAGTTCTACTTTAATCAATATTTGGAAGATTGTCACATTGGGTCAAAAGGAACACACATACAAGGTTCACATTTCGGATCCATGCATACAATACACATTAGAAAGCAGGAATCTGGAAAATTTGGTTGCAGCATGTTTTTTAGCCTTGGTCTTCAATTACAAAGCAAGATTAATGGGTGGAGGGCAGAATGCCGCAGCCGGGTAGACTCCTTTGACCCATTCAGTTATTGATACTGAACACGGGCAGGAATATCTGGAAGCTTCATATGTTATGGTATGTTTTGCAAAGCTTGCCAGGCAGTCTCTTGGTCCTAATCGCTGCTGGAGGAGGATGAGGATGATGAAGACTGCAGAAAAGGGAAGAAAAAAAAAGTCAGAGAGATGCGGGAAGAGTGGAACATTAAACACGCCTCCCCACCATACCGGGAGAATTCAGGCGCTCTCACCAACCAAGTACACAACACTGAATGTTTGAGTGAAAGCCTATGTTTGTGCCTCACTTGTCTATCTCAGAAAAGTAGTTTCCAGACATCACTACTGCCTACCGATTTCCCTTCTCCAACGTTCCACTAATAAGAGCAAAATATTCTATAAAAATAAATGAGATTGAGTTTTTAATATTGTCCGCCCCTGTATCTCCAATATCTGTATGTGCATTTGTCTGCAGTATGCGCCTTATGCTAAATGAGTCAGGCATTTGTGAAGAATTTTGAGGAGGCTTTATTAATAACTCTGAGTGTGTCTGGGCATTATGCAGAATGTGTTCGAAAGATTAATACTGTCTATAGCTCTGCTCTCTGTTAAGTATATCTTCCAGTCACAACATTAAAAATAGTATCATAGACAATTTCATGTGATGTTGTTAGAGGCACCTACAACAATGACAAAAAAACACCTTTTTGGCAACTGAATGGTCCACAACACAAAATGCCACAATCATCCTTTTTTTTTTTGCCATATACCTTCTTTCACTATTGCCCAAGATTAACACTGGTCAGCCATCATCTTTCTTGCAGCTTACTATTCTTTGGTACATTTAAAGTGGAAGAGAGTTACATGTTGCTTTGTCACTTTATGTGGTGCAGCCATGTGTATGTACAAACAATAGACAACAAAGCAACATAGTAAGTGGAACTTCCGCTGTAATTCACAAGTCCTACCTAAAAGAAAGATTAAATGTTGGTTGTTTTTGAAGCCGACGGTACAGGATACACATATGGAGAGACTTGAGACACTCTTGTATACTCCATATGTGATATATGCTTTGCAGATGAACCACAAAGACCATCTCAGTGTAAGATGGACTCAGACTTTTTTTTTATGAAGGCTATGTGGTGTGGCGTGTCTGTAGTGGATGTCAGAAATGCACACGCTTTAATATCTGGGAGTCTTTACAAGAATTCTACACCGTTTTTAGAAGGTACAATGTTTTCAAAGGTTGTGAAATGGAATCCGTTTGGCGGAGAGGCGATCCCATCGCTTAATGTTCTATTCTGTTGCCTGAAGTAGTAGGGTTCACTACATGAATACTTTTGAGGGTAAGTGGCAAGATGCTGATGTCAAGTGTGACATATACAGTATGAGGAAGGTGTTCCATTACAGGTATTTCAGAGTGCAGCATTCTGGATAACTGTGAGACAGCAAATTTGCTTTTTTTGGCATATCGAGGTGAAGGCAGAGTGTATTGTGCTGGAGTTTCAGGTTTATGCTTGTTAGGATATTTAACTAAATGTCATACAGATTGGAAGAAACTAACAATTAATCCAATCTGACTGTTGAGGGAGGAGAGGGCGCTCGTTTTTAAAAACATTTGTTGTTAAGATATCACAATTCTGTTTTGAAGCTTTTGAGGTCTTTTCCTGGGGGTCCCAAGGGCACTCGGGTTAAACGGCATGAACCATGACACTTATTGTGTTTATCGCTGGTGTCACAAAATTGCTGCATTCCAAAGAGCAAGTACCCCATTTTAGCACTTGACTCTTAGGTCAGAAAGATGGAACAGTCAAGGCTAACTCCAGGAGTTGGAGAGGTTTAAAAACTCACTAACAGTATATGACACTCCCAAGAGATACTGTTAAAATCATTCAAAGGAAGTTGTTGGCGAATATCTGGAATAATAAGGTCAGGAGCATCCAGATCGGAGTTATATAGAACCCCATGGGAGGGCGGGTTGGGAGTATCGGATGTATCTATGTGGCAGCCCCAATCAACCACTAATCCCTGGGAATAGATGAAACAGTTGCCTTGTAGAATTCCGCTAAAGCATCTTCTGTGGCTCCTGCTACGATCCCTCAAACTGATGAGACTTCTACATTGTTCCACTACTCTATTCCTCTGGTGGGTGGCAGCCCCCTCTGTCATGACATACCCCTCCCCATACTCTACTATAATGGGAAAGCTACATTTTCTACCGGGCAGGTTAGTAGCTTTTTGCAATGCAAGAGTTGTCCTGACTGGACACCTAAAGATTTGTACATTGATGGTATGAGAGCAATGCCTCTCAGTCAGGACAGATGTTTTTAGGATTACACAATTCCTACATTCGGCAAGCCAATTCAACAGAAAGCAGGAGGGCACCAGAGAACCCACCAATATCAAAGAAATACTTGCAGGTGGAGACAAGAGAAAAGGGATATCACAGATCTATAGGGTACTTGAACTGCCCCTAGATTTCCATTTCACACATAACATCGCCAAATGGACAACAGACTTAGACACCGATATATCCAAAAACAAGTAGATCACGATTTGGCATAGGGCTGCTAAGTCCTATATTTGCACACAATACAAAACAAGTGCCTATAAGGTACTCCTGCGTTAGTATCTAAATCCAGATCGCTTATCACATATCCATGGAGGTGACAGCAAGTGTTGGAGAGGGTGTGACAGCTGAGGATCATACTTGCATATGTGATGGGACTGTCCAGAGATTCACCACTTCTGAGAAGAGGTGATGGCACAGATTTCCAAAATCACAGGGGTTAATTTAGAATCAACCCTTGAACTATATTGATGGGTGGAGCTGATAACACAGGTCTCTACCCTCTTAACTCCCTGTTATGTAAACTCATTTCCCAACTTCACCTCCCTACTAGATTGAAAATTGCACAAAAATTGAAAGGATCTGAAAAGACCATCCTTACCATTTGGGGGACTAAGGAGTGGAATCTCTATGCCATGGAACACCTCAAGGCAACGGTCAGAGACAAAATGTTACACTTTGAAAAGATTTGCCCCCCATCTTGCATTTGTTGAATCCTAGACACTATATATAGAGGCATAATGTTGGCTTCGGCAGATTGATCGACACTTCCTGATTGTATTCTATACGCTCATGAATGATTGCTTCGATAGAAATGTGATTCAAACGTCTTATTCCATGGCTAGGAGAGTAGGCACTGTACAGTTGACTAGTACTTGATCCCAGCCTGTCGCTGCCTCAGCTCTTTGTCTTTTTAATTGTAAAACCCATACTCCCTCCTCAGCAACTGCAATGTCTCTTATGCTGGTTTCTCATGGATCCTATTTTTCAATTATTTGAAATAAATAAAGTTGTTAAAAAAGTAACAGTAGGATACTGTAAATAACAATGAATTGTAATGTCAATACAGTTATGTACATAACCAAAGAATATGACTTTATCATGGGCAACTACACTGTAGATGCAGATCAACATTGAAATCCAGCCAACACTGACCCCAAATGTGTTTGTAACTCCTTACTGCTAGGCACCATACTTTTAACATTGAGCTCAATATTAACCAAGGGGAGACTGTTTGGTTGGGCTTGGGCCTCTTTGGGCACGCTTGGCTCTCCTTTACCCTCAGTCTTTCTAGAAGTAAAATGAAAGACAAAAACTAACAGTGCTGTTAGTTTCAATATGAAGAAATTTCTTCCAGGAATATGCTCAGCAATGCACAGATTATCTAGAGGCTAACAAGATCCTGGACCCACCTCAATCTGGGTTCAGATCTTCACACAGCACAGAGACCGCCTTGGTAGCGGTTGTAGACCATATAATGCTTTCTCTGGATGCTAATGCACCTTCTATGCTTGTGCTGTTAGACTTATCCGCAGAGTTTGACACGGTCTCTCACACCAGGCTGCTCCAAAGGCTGTATGAGATCAGAACTCATAGGACACCTCTGCAATGGGTAGGGGATTTCTTAAAAAACAGCCTCACTATGAAAGACCAAGTTCAATCTACTGCCAGCACCTGCTTCTACATGATGTGCCTGTTGAGGAAAGCCTTTCCTTTCTCTTTCGGCGAGAAAAACCTTGGTTCAGGCACTTATCACTAGCAGACTGAATTATAGCAATTAGCCTCTGCTAATGAGACGTTAATATCGAAACTGCCAGTGGTTCAAAACACAGCTGCAAGTCTCATATGCAACCTTGCATCTGGTTTTGCCTCCTCACCCCAGCGGAGATCTTTACACTGGTTGCCGGTCCAAAAAAGAATTTTGAAAAATCTGTTATCTTACTCATAATTCTCTGATGGAGAAAGGCCCCAGCTATCGGAAAGCAAAGCTCAAATACTAGTGTCCAGTTAGACTTCTGAGATCCAGCAACAAAGCTTTACTCACTGTCCCACATGTTAGAAGGTCTCAAGCAGGTGGCAGGTCTTTTTCCTACCTGGCACCCTTCTACTGGAATAAGTTCCCTCAGCACATTCGAATGTGCACAGATCATCTTAAATTTAGGAAACTGCTCAAAACAGTGTTGTTCTAGCTCAGTAGTCTTCCTTGTGCCTGCAACCTGCCTTAGCGCCGAGATACCCCTCCTGAGATGATTCGTGTGCGATATTAAATACATTTAAGATAACATAACACACAAAGCACCTGCTCGATCCCTGAAAAGAAGATGCCAAATGACCCATCATTCAAAGAAATTAAACGCCCAATCTTTAAATCTTAAAGTAATAAAGTGTTCTTTAGGTATTCCTGGTGATGTCTGGAGGTGCTATTGAGGGAGGAGGGGTGATGTAATGCCCAGCGACAGTAGTCCAAAGTCCAGTAGGTTACTATGGGGACAGTGGCTGGCTAAGGTGCCAGTTCACTCTAGGTGTCCCTAGAAAGTCAGCAAGGACAGGGGATCTGTATCTCAGAACCCACTAGTTTCGTTTGGGATTTTCTTGTGATAGAAGGACCCTCAAACGGTTCCATGCTGGACAAGGGATCTTGAGCACCCGGAGATCACACCTCAATATGCTTGTCCTCAGAAGATGATTCCAGCCAATGGTACAGACCCTGGTCAGGGGCAAAGCCATGAATTTTCAAGACTCCTAATGGACAGCTTGAGAGGCACATACAAGCACCTAAGAAGTACAAGGATGTTGGAGGTGGATGATATGCAGGCTCATCCTTCTTGGAATGTGAAGGCAATCAAGCAGTACCTCAACCAGCCTGGCTGGGGTGACCTAATGGTTTCCAGGCTGTGTTGTCTATCTTGAGTGAGCTGAGCCATCTTTTGGTGGTCCACATCACATCTTCCTAGAAAGCACACTTCACCTCCTCATGTGAACGGATATGTTTTCCTGTCTCCCTACAAGTACAGTAGCAGTCTCACTCTAGGTTCCTCTCTCTTGTGTTGTTTACTGGATGCAAGGAAATGCCTCACTCCCAAACATTTGGACTGATGCTGTTGGTTTTTTGACTTGGAGCGCACCAAGTACTGCAAAACATGCCTCAATGCCAGTGCTCTGAAGCTATAAGTCTAATGGTTTACCCACAATTGTCATAAGTTAACTTACTTATAAGTCCCTAGTATATCGTACCAGTGGTACCCAGGGCCTGTAAGTTAAGTGTCTCTTGTAGATTGTAGCACATATTGTGCCACCACGAGTGTGACAAAGCAAGGCATGACCCCCATCCTGCCATTGCAGGCTGGCAGAGCAGTTTTAAATTGCTCACTCGACTTTAAACTAATGGCAAAGCCCAAACCTTCCTTTTTGGTCGAGCCTGCAGGCAGCACACATGTGCGGTCACTGGCAATGACCTGTTAAACTTATTTTAAAAAAAGGGTGGGGGGGCTTTTAGCCCACCCATTACTTACCATTTGTTCGCATCATTATCACTCTTCTGTACTGCCTTCTAATTCGGCAGCGTGTGCGATGCGCCACTTCCTGCATCTTTGTGTGGAGCTTGAACCAAGTACAAATTGATTTAACTTGATAAGTGTCCACACGCTGCTCCGGCTTTGACTGAGGTACTATTTCTTCTTTTTTTGCATTTTTAAATAGACCAAACTCAACCCAACCAGAAACTATTGGGGCACTTTACTTGATCAACAGTTACACTACAAAAGTTCACATTCATATTTTTAGGTCGAGCTTCGATCGACCTGTTATATCTCTTCTGTGGGGTTTGGCAAACCCACCGATTGCCATTGGTTACTATCTGTGGCATTCAGAAATGCTGGCTTCTTGTTGGTGCATTTCTGTAAAAGTCCCCCCTTTGTGTGTTCAGCTCTCTTTCGGCGATTTCACTCAGAGAGCATTTTGGTCGGCCATCACACAGTACAGCGTGTGATGGCCTCTCTTCCCTCCTCCCATCTGGCTATCTCATCCGGGCCGTTTCTTTCCTAGGAAACCGATTGCCTCTTGCTTCCTAACTCCCTCTATCCATGTAGGTCTTCCCTCCCTTTCCAATGGAGTCCGCCGTGTTTTATTACCCTAATGAAGTGATGCAGGGGACGGCACACCAGCCGTGTTTCCTGTGTCATCTGTGACACCTTCAACTTCACGGTGTAGCCCCGACGCGCACGCTGCTCGTCTTTTGTTTAATATATATTATGCTTCACTTCCCTGTACCGTCTCTCCTCACCCTCTGACCCCTCCCACAACACTGCCAGCCCACCCGATGCGCACGCTGCTTGTTGTCTTTTGTTTAATTTATATTATGCTTCCCTTCCATGTACCGTCTCTCCCCACCCTCTGACCCCACCCACAACACTGCCAGTCCACCCGACGCGCACGCTGCTTGTTGTCTGTCTTTTGATTCATTTATATTATGCTTCACTTCCCTGTACCGTACCAACTGTCCCCACCCTCTGACCCCTCCCACAACACCGCTAGCCCGCCCCCACCACCCCTCCGAGATCGCTGTTTTTTGTGTGTGTGTAATTCAAATTAATAGAATATTTTTTTGGGCCAGGTGCCCTTTTTCTCGTGCTTACATTCTGGTGCTTGTAGACCCGCATTAACTACCAGAGGAGTAAAACTACACGCACTAGGATGCAAATGGTGACACCCGATAAGCCGGTACTGGCTTACCGCGTTACACCTGCCTGGGACAACTTGATTGCTTTAGAGGTGCAATGGTGCAGTGCAGACATGTCTCTGTAGGGTGACGTTTGTGGTTTTGCATAAAAGTTGCTGTGGAGAGATTATGTTGTCACCATGCGTCCACCCAATGTGATACATTTCTGTGTTAACTGACGCTGGATTTGGAGTTGCAGTGTGTTCTTGATCCCACTGACCACAATACAGATTCTGTGTGCAGTCTTGCACTCAAAAGACAAGCCAATATGTTTTATATTTTTTAATGGGGCATGATGTTATGTATCATTGAGGCCACAAATAACCTAAAGTAGGGCCTGGGTATGCGCAAGCATTCCACAAGATAAGTCGGCCATCAAGTACCTTTAGGTCTGAGAATAGATGCTCACTTCCTTTACCCCTCTCTGCTGAGTTATGCACCCATCCATACCGGTGTGCGTATATTGCATTCTGTAGGCAGGTGCATTGGAATTATGTGACTCTGCAGCCGCTGTGCTTTTCTACATAAGTAAGGATTTGCCGCATTTACCGCGTAATCCGTAATTTTTTGCATAATCTGAAGATTTTATCTAAAAAATATTTCTAGCACAAACGGATCAAAAGTTACTAAACTCACTGCCACTCGTGTTACCTGCGCAATGGGAGACCCTTTGCAAAGGTTGACCGTTCACATCTCAGTTGCCTATTGCTGTATCTAGGTGTTGAACTAGTATTAGGGAGGTTAAACCTTTGCCGATACAGTGTTAAAATGTGCCACAATTATGAAATAATGAAGTAATACTACCACAACACGTGCAGTGTTGGTCCGTATAACCTGCCCTTTCTCGCCGCATAATTTGATCGAACCCTACAGCATAATTCCAGTGGCCCCACTGTAGGTTCTGTCCTTTGGGAGCAAGGGACATGGTGTGTGCTGCATAAACCTATTTCCCCATGCCCATGCATTCTGGCTTTTGGTGCGTCCCTTTTGTCTATAAATTGAAGGCATGTCTTAAGAGGAATAAAATCGATTGAAAGCATCAAATGATCAATGGTCCTGGATTCCGGCTGCCAGTGGCTTGGCTTCAGCTGGTGAGGTAAACACAAGGAAGTAAATGGACTTGAGCCTCCCACCCGGGCACACACTGCTTGCTGTTGCTCTACAATCCTCGTGGGAGTCCACTAGGAGCATGTGCTACAGCTTATTACAGAAATAAACTGCTGCCACCACTTCAAACATGCGTGCATGCATGTGTTTCCATACCATAGCACATTCAAGTGATGTCTACTGGCTTTGCCGATGCTTTTTAAAGGGCAAACAACAGGCACTAGCATCAAATACAGTATTTACAGTCCGACCTTCCGCCAGCATTGTGTAATTAAAGCGTTTTACGGTCTCTGACCCGGGTGCTGCACTCAGGTGTGGTTTACCGCATCCAGCTCTCCGCCGAGGATAGCGCTGCTGACTGTGGTTATTTGGCCGGTTAATCTGGCCTGTGGCGCAGAAGAGCGGAGCCCCTGCAATTTCTGCTCTGGAACGTGGATGTTAAAAGTGTTCCTTGAACATTAAGTCTGTTGATATTTTTATTTCACTGTCCATGACTTGAAAGCTGTGCTTCTTCTGTTAGCACTTTAAAGCCGATTGTTGGACATTTCTTTTGTCATTCTGTTAACCATGCTGTCAGGACCCCCGCTTTGTCCTGGGTGAACATAAAGATTCAAATGCGAGTTTTTGAATGAGATACGGTATGTAGAGGTATAGGGCCGTGGATTCGATAATAGTTAAGGGCAGTGCTTTAAATGGGAAAAAATAAGTGCAGGTACTCATTAAAATGAGCTAGAGGTGTAGTGAGGGGGCGGGGCTAAGGGCAAGACATGATGATACTTAACAACTTCCATATTAGCTGCAGCACATACCAAAACACATGAGAAATGTGTTTATATAAACAAAGCAGGTTAACTCATTACACAAAATGAAAGAGAAATGCGATAATACGTTAACATTTCCTTTTTTTGCAATAGTTGCACCTTCTTAATGTCAGACTGTTAATTGCTGTTTGGCACAATACTATATATTTTTGAGCACGCAAGTAGGAAGAAACTGAAAATACCCCCACGTCGCGCCAAAGCTCTTATGGCACCAAGCAAATAAAACAACTCATCATGACCCTCCCCAGAAGATATCTCTTGTCTCTTCCATCAATCTATCCATTCATTCTTTCATCCTACCATTTACCTGCTGATGTCCACCATTTAACCTTTACATTCTATCGTCTATTCAGTCTTTCATCAATCATTCAGTTTTTCACCATTCCGTCTATCCACCCTTCATATCCAAACCTATCCATCCATCCATCTCCAAACCTATCCATTCATCCTTTCCCTCATCCATCAATCCTTTCGCTCATCCATCCATCAACCCTTTCACTCCTTTATTCTAGCCACCCTTTCACTCAATCCCTCCTTTCACTCATCCATCATCCACCCTTTCATCCATCCTCCCTACCTTTCATTCATCCATCCAAACTTTCACTTATCCACCCATCATCCGCCCTTTTATCCAATCATCCACCCTCTTTCACCCATGCATGCTTTCACTCATCCATCCATCTATACATCCACCCTTGCTCACTCATCCATCCACTCACTCATCCACTCACCCACCCACCAACCCTCCCTTTTACGTTATTTATGAATCTTTGTCGCAGAGCAGACATGTACAAACAAAGTGCCACACATTTTCTTTAAAATACCTCCTGAGAGTGTCTTGATTCTCTCTCTCTTTCTTTCACTTTTTTCTTACAAAAACAGGCAATACACACAAACATAGCAGACACACAAAAGACTCGGGTATGATAAAAGCCATCTTTTCTCTTCACCTACCATGGCTTTTTTAATTGCCACCAGGGCCGGACTGGCCGTAGCTGGATTACCACTGCCAGAGGACTGACATGATTCCTGTGCTTGCAGGAATGCACAGGATATAGTGTGAATGTGATTGACAGCACAGGGCCTGAATGGACCCTGCTCTGTCAAGCACAGCGTGATGGTGAGCACTCGGACATTATTCAAATGAGCCCTGCTGAATAGCTCAGCTGGGGCTCAGATCGGTGCTGCAGAAGGAGCGCCTTAGCTACCAGAGACACGTTCTACTTCTGCTCACCAGCACTGCCAATGAGCCTACCTTTTCATGAGTACCGGTACTCTCCAGGGCAGTAGAGAAGTGCCGGTACTCAGAGCGATACATCTAAGAAGTGCCGGTACTCAGTACCGGTGAGTACCGGCCCATTTAAAGCACTGGTTAAGGGACATAGGGGAATAGTGAATTTATATTACTTGATTCTTCACCTACTATCATTTCCAATCAGAAACAGTTGAGGCGATTAGCAGAGTCAGACAACGTTGATTATTACTAATAAGCCACGCCCTTTGCAATCTCAGTACCGTGGTGCACACAGCTCTGTTAGTGTACTCATTTCTGACCTGCTGCATTCTCTCCTATTTCAGTTCTGGGGGGAGCATAGCTCTGGAAATGTACCTCAATTCTGATATGCCATACACTCTGCTATTTCAGTACCGGGGAGCACAGCGCCATCCTCCCCTATTTCAGTTCTGGGGCGCTCACAGCTCTGTCAATGTACCTCAGTCTTGAACTGTTGCACCCTCTGCTATTTTTGTACTGATTCCCATGCAGGCCAACCTCAATCCAGACCCGCCTCACCCTCTGCTCCTAAAGTAGTGGAACGCCACAACTCTGCCAATGTGTCTCAATGCAGACGGACCACACCCTCTGCTATACAATATGGGGCACACTCAGTTCAACCAATGTATCTCAATCGGGCCTAGCACACCATCTGTTGTTACAGTACACCGACACGCACCGCTATGCCAAAGTACCTCGATCCAGTCCTTATACACCCTCTGTTATTACACTAATGGGGCACACTCAGCTCTTCCAATGTACTCCAATCCTGACCTGCCACACTGTAAGCTATTACAGTATTGGGGCATACTTAGTTCTCGCAATGTACCTCTATGGAAACTTGTGTTACGATTGGCTCTCACAAACACATATTCTCTCCTCCCCCAGTTCTGCACTGTGGCTCTTCATCTAATACATGGTGATACCCACACACAGCTCCCCCAATGCACGCACCTCAGTCATAAGCCTCAGCTGTTTCACTACTCAATCACATAGACACACCTCCTAATGTGTGCTGATCTAGACACACCTCCCTCACTCAAAACACATTACAGAAACACTGACCACCCAGAAAAAGGTAACAGCACGCACAAATACATATTCCATTAACACTTGCATCAGAATAAAAACGCAGATCCCCAGTGCACACACTGCAGCAGCAAAAACACATAGCTGAGGTATTGCACTATAAAGGCGAGACCTATTGGCTTTGAAAGAAGGGAATGTGTTTTATTAACTTTACATGTCCTTGCAGTAAAAAAAACCCTCGTTTTTACTATGGAAAGGTAAGTAGCACCATTGGTGAGTGAGGAGTTACACGCTGACAATTCAGAAGTGTTAACTTCTGAATGGAACTACTAAATATGATACTTCAAGGTATCAAAAGAATCGCTGCATTAAACATGACTTGATGCTCAAGTCAAATTTATTGTAACTATTTCACAAATGGCAACTTTAGAAAGTTGCCACTTTGTTGCCCAAAGTTTCTAGTAGCAATTTAGTGAAGCTGCCTGCTGCCCTCCTGGGGAGAGGAATGAACGACTCTCAGGAAAGGAAAAAAGGACCTGCCAAGGGAAAATGTGTGACCTCCTGGCTGGATGGCCAGAGAAGGTGTGAGCCTAACATGGGAAGCCGCCTTTGAAGGGAAAATGGTAGTCACCCAAGTGGCTGCTCTTTTGTTTTCTTTTGTTTTAGCAGACAGGCTGGAATCTCGGGGAGAGAGGAATAATCCAATGTCAAAACGGTTTTGAAAGGGGAGTGTAGCCTCCACCTCTGGGTTGGGCTAGGGAGCTCCACACACGAGATAAATGTTCTGCCATTTTGGAAGTGGGCAGACTAGTGCATTCTGGGCTAGATTGATGCCACACTTCACAGTAAGTCGTCATCAGGTGTGGAGGAGGCTAGTTAGTTGCCACATCCCATTAGGCGTGTAGCGGGCTGTACTTGGCATGGCTGCCACCAAGACCTCAGACTACGTCAGTACTGGACAGAGGACCAAAGAAGGACTGACTTGCTGTTCCCTGGACTCAGCAAAGAGAGGCTGCATCAAAGACTGGCTTGCCCCTGCTGCACCTTGGACCAGAAAAGAAAGGTCTGGGCCTACAGTGCTCCACTCGTGGAAAATTTGCCCATAAGTCCCAGGCAGAGAAGGGGACTCCAGGAGTCAGATGGATGACTCCCTATTAAAGCCACAAGGCCATAAAAGCTGAGAAGAGTGCACCCTTGAGAGCCCAGCACCAAGAAGCTTGACCCCCACTGGACGCCGAGGTGCAGCGTGGGAGACGGAGTGCCTGACCCTCAAAAGTTGCATCCAAGTCTGATGGACCCGGAAAAGTCGTCAGAGTGCAGTTTGGTCACCCAGCATGGAAGTTACTGCAAGTTCAAGGGAACTACTAGTTTTGCTGTAACCAAAGACCAGTGGCAACTCGTTATGAGCTGGAATTCATGGGACATGGACCCCTGAGGCCAATGTTGCCCCCACTGTGGGTGGGGGAGCAACAGGAAGACCCTCAACAGGGCTCAGCATCCTCAGCATATTTGAGCATCTTTTGCATCCACCAACCCTTGCATCAGGACCACTACATTAACTTCATTGGCGGTTCGCCCATAGGACCGGGAACAGGACTGGAGACTGCTTAAGCCAACAGGTTACTGTGCAGCTGGACCGGACTCGTCCCTGTGACTGGCTCCCTATTGGAGCTGATACCCACAAGAATGTCCATATAGTGGTTTTCAAATTGCCTGTCAAGGCTGGCCCTAAACCTAGATCGCAGTAGATTACAAAGATGTATTGCATTCAGTGAAATGCAGTGATATATTTTTTTATTTCATATCTCCAGAACCTTCAGGTGGATTTTTGTCATTGAGGTATCTACTTAAAGATAAAAATACAACCTATTTTTATAAATTGGTGTTCGATTTTTATTGTGTTGCATTTTCTTCCTATTCAACTGTTTTGGTATTTCTTAATGCTTTACATTTGTTCCTTTGATGAAGCCTGACTCATCTGAGCCACAGTTCATAGAATTGAGGTAAGGTTTTACAACCGAACCTGACAAGACCTAATACAGAATTGTGTCTGTATTACAGGATGAGGTTGCAGAACGACACCATATAATAAACCACTTTTCTCACACTGGACCAACTTGGTTTCAAATGGAATCACTGAAATATGTACTAGTCAAAGTTGCCTATATTTATCTTCCACTGATGTTCCAACCGTGTGGTCTACATCTTTTGAACTTCTGGGTGCCCTACAACCCTGAAAGGACATGGTCACCTCTACTCCAGGTCAGGCAGTACCTCGCCTCCCTTGAGACTGATTAGGTTAGCTAGGGTAAAATTTGGAATAGCTTCAGGCATAAAGGACCTCTCCACAGGGATGCTGATCTCAGAGAGGAAAGGGTAGGTTTCAACCCGGCAGAGGAACTATGGAAAGCACCAACTCCCATCTTGCAAACAACTGGTTTCCGAGAAGGGTACAGGTGATGTGTACAAACTCCAATGTCTGGGTTAGACGCTGAAAGACTAGCACCAAGGCGACCAAAATCTTGTGCAGCCCAAAATCATGGATTCTTATGGACCCAAACATTCAGGCACAAAGCAAAGACCCCTCCGTTACATAGGACTTGAGAGATTTCATCTGGATAAGAGGAATGCCCATCCCGCAGATGGGCACAAATACAAGAGTCTATACCACAGACCAAAAAAGATGCTGCCACAATTCTCAGTCCACTCATAGCCTAGGCCCTAGGGAGAGGGGAACGTAGTCATACTCACAACAGGAGTGTCTGTGAGTGTCCCCTCGAATTCAAAGTTAACAAGCACTGAAAATGCAATAGGTCTCGCCTTTGATTAAGTTAAAGCCATTTGCTTTGCTAATGGTATTGTATAGCAAAGCAAATGGCTTTAACTTAATGAAAGGTGAGACCTATTGCATTTTTAATGCTTGTTCCTATTGGTCACGGTTACAGTGTCCAGGTCCTGAACGCAGATTCTACACGATATACGGGACACACAACTTAGTTTTCAAATATAAGTCAGGAACGTGAGACGCGAACAACGAGGTTGAAAAGAGAAGCAATGAATTAAAAAAAGTTTAAGCGCATTAACTTGGGGAGGCTAAGTTGCGCGCTGATGATCTAAAGCTGTGGCATGAAGGTCCTAAATTGAGGCAAGTCCCATGCTGTTCACGTCTGAGAATTAGAGGGGATTCCACTGTCACGAAGAAGGTCTGGAGATGAGGTCTCCAGAGGAGTTAGGGGCGGCGCCATACATAAAAAAAAAAACAGCGTGCCAGCCTGCCTCAAGCGCTCCTCCAGAGCAGCCCTGCCTGCCGATCACATAATCTCCCCGTGCCTGAATGTGCCCTTGTGTAACGTAACCAGAGCTCATGTAAAGCGCTCCAATACCTTCAGGTAGAGTTAGCGCTATAGAAATCTGCATTTAAAAAAACACCGTGCCAGCCTGCCTCAAGCGCTCCTCCTGAGCAGCCCTGCATGCCGATCACGTAATCTCCCCGTGCCTGAATGTGCCCTTGTGTAACGTAACCGGAGCTCATGTAAAGCGCTCCAATACCTTCAGCTATAGTTCGCGCTATAGAAATCTGCATTAAAAAAAACACCGTGCCAGCCTGCCTCAAGCGCTCCTCCCGAGCAGCTCTGCCTGCCGATCACATAATCTCCCCGTGCCTGAATGTGCCCTTGTGTAACGTAACCGGAGCTCATGTAAAGCGCTCCAATACCTTCAGCTAGAGTTCGCGCTATAGAAATGTGCATAAAAAAAACACTGTGCCAGGCTGCCTCAAGCGCTCCTCCCGAGCAGCCCTGCCTGCCGATCACATAATCTCCCCGTGCCTGAATGTGCCCTTGTGTAACGTAACCGGAGCTTATGTAAAGCGCTCCAATACCTTCAGCTAGAGTTCGCGGTATAGAAATCTGCATTAAAAAAAACACCGTGCCAGCCTGCCTCAAGCGCTCCTCCCGAGCAGCCCTGCCTGCCGATCACATAATCTCCCCGTGCCTGAATGTGCCCTTGTGTAACATAACCGGAGCTCATGTAAAGCGCTCCAATACCTTCAGCTAGAGTTTGCGCTATTTATGAGTAGATCACTTTATAAAAGACCAGGCGCACATTCTGACTGCGTTCCCATGCCACGGTGTATACAAGTGGATTCCTACTGTAGCTCAGCAGGCAAGGGTGGCACTGGAGGATAGGTAGAGTTTACGTGTAAGGAGCCGGAAAGGATGGGCTGAACGGATTGACCGGTGGTATTCTGCTTCAATCAGATTGTGCCTCCTGGTGTCCCGGGAGGCTTGGGCGTGTCCGTGCATTCGCTGTAGGTGCCGGAGTGTGCCCGTGCCGGCGTGCACACTTGGGTCGAATTCAGTTTGTGGCGCGTGCATACACCCGCCACGGCGCCCAGGTGTCTGTGTTGTGGCTATAACCCCTAATGGGCTTCTCCGTGTATGTCTGTTGGAGCCTGGCGGGTGTATGAGGGCGACTGGTGATGACAGTGCTGGAATATGGTGCTTATGTGAAGCGCTCCGAAAGCTTTGGGTCGAGTTTGCGCTATATAAATGTTAAGATGTTAAGAAAAACAAAGTAAGAAAAAGCAGCTACGCAAGCCATGCACACCTTGGAAGGACGCCCAAAGATGCGGAAATCCTATTAAAACAAGCCCGTTACCATATGAAGAGCGTTCTCACAGCGCCCAATCAGAGAGTCGGACTGGCGCGTGCAAGGCAGCGTGACGAAGCTTCTGATAAGAAACTTCGTCACGACAGCCGTAATGCAGGGCTTGCCAGTCCGGATGGGCCGGACAAAAAAGCGCAAAGGAGGCACCCCAGAAACCTTATTTCCAATGGCAGCCCACCGTTTAACATAAACGGTGACGCAAGCCAATGGGAATAAGGGGCGGGGCTTCAAGCCCTTTTCTCAAAGTCCTCATCTGCAATAAATCTCGCCGAGCGAGCTGCGCATGTGCGCAGCAACGCTAGGCAAGACCTAAAAAGGAGAATCCTCAGTGGGCTCATATGATCCTCAATCTCACTCAAACCCACAGGGCTACGCAGAATACTAGGATAGGTGATGATACCGACATAGACGACAAGCAGAGTTCCCTTGCCCAGTTTTTTTCTGATTTACTTTGATGCTCCATCCGATCGGTGTGGTATGTGCATTGGAAAAACAAACATTGTTGTAGTGTCTAATGATCACACAGCAGGGTAGATGGAGACACTGAGGGGAACTGGTGAGGGGCAAAATCTTGTGGCACACCCCATAGAACCAGGTAGAAGACAGCTAAGAAGCTGCTCACAGCTCCAGTTACTGTCACTGGCGTACCTGGAAATATGCGAAACAGGAAAGAAAAACATCAACCCTCCAGACACTCCCAAATGGTGGACTGGCAGAGAATGTGTTCATAGTTGCCGAGTTGGTGTCACTTTGTTTAAGTATTTGTTTAACCCGATTATGGCTAGAGGGATATACTTACTGTTTACAAGCTATTTTCTATGTGCGTTATTGGTGGAGCTATAAAAGATGTGCAACTCCGTGGATTTTTGCCTGGCACGATATTGCTGGGGAAAGTACATTCATATTTGTTTTAGTAGGTTTTGGTGATGGCAGAGGAGCAGGGTCAGAACTAGAAAACTGGGAATTGAAGGCTGGTCCGTCAGAGCAAAATCTGCATGTGAAATAAAGAACTGAGATTCTCTTGAATGGCATTGCGTGTTTTAGTGATTTTGTCGGCGAAGTGAGACGACACGGTGAACCATGCTTTTTACTCAGGGGCTCGATAGTCTAGGTGTTTAAAAAGAGTGAGAGAACACTAAGTAGAAAACACACGCAGTTTTCGGGTGTCGCGCTGCTTTGGTGATTTTTAAATTTAAATGACTGCACTCCACTGTTGATAATTGCTTTGAGTTTTATTTGTGGTGAATATTTTGCAGTGTTTGGGGCATACAGTTGTGGATTTTCTTCAGGTAAATTCAAGACTGATGCGAGGCAGTGCCTGATTTGTTTTGTGTGCTTTCTAATACTTTGCAGCATAGGAGTGGGCACGAACTTAATGATTGACACACCTTGAAATAAAAGGTCCTACTGCCCTGGCCTTCAGACTCAAAGTGAACATTACTGGTAGTTGGCAAAGAACTTTATGGAGTCCCTGAACATTTTGCAAATCAGGTAAACATATATAATTGCTCTTTTTCTATGTATTGTGATTCCTTTTCCATTTCATACTTTTTCAAAGGGTGACCTTGTGAGGAGTTTTTAACTAAACATTATGTACACCACTATTGAAGCTAACTTGTATAGGAGCATGTTTTTATCAACAAAAATTGATTTGTAACTTGTGTACGGATTATGCCATCATAATGTATTATTGGGGAGTTAAAATGTATGGCAAGAAATGGAACAGCTACTGTGAGAAATTGTGGGTTGGTTGAGAGGAGTGTGAGCCATTCTCAAGCAATAGCCACATTCCCTCTCAGGGTGGACAACAGTCACTAAATTAACCTGTGCTTAGGCATCGGGTAGCTTGACGCAAATGCAGTCAGGCTTAACTTAGGGGCATTGTGTAAAGTACTTATGCAGCACACAAACGGTAATAAAGTGAAAACACAGACAAGAAAAATCCAGCGTCTATTTAGGGAAAAGAAAAGAGTAAAATTCAATAAATTATTTGATGACAAAACGACCAAAAGTTTATTAGTAGATCCAGGGATTTCCAATGTTAATGGTTTAGGTAAAAATAGTGCTTAAAAGCCCCAAATGCCAACTGTGGTTATCTGATTGCACAGGACCGGGTCAAAGTCACAAATTCAGGCTAACCCTGATGGAGCGCAGGCCAGATACAAGGCCTGGGTTAGGCCTGCTGAGAATTGTACCTTATGTCGTTGATGCGGGGCGTTGAGCCAGGCAGAGGCAGTTCCAAGATGTGATGCAGGTCCTACTTTGAGATGCATTGTGCAATGGCAGTTCGATGAGTGATGCATGGTCCTGCGCCGGGTTGCGTCACGCTGTGTTGGACCCTATGAGGAGCTGCGAGGGCTAAGAGGTAAGGTCCCCATCGAGTTGCATCACCCTGTCCTGGTTCTGATGAGGTGGTGAGTTGGTTCCGATGAAGAACTACAAGGGCTGCGTTTGCGAGGCCCTGCATCGGGCTGTGTCACACTGTCAGTTCCAGAGGGGACTACAGGTGGGCTGGCAGAGCACATTTAATCCCACTTCCAAGCGTCCAGAACGGAGAGGTACCGCATGGGGTGGTCAACACTCACAGCAGACTGAATCCAGGTTCAGGGTTCAAGATGGTAGGAGCCTTTTGTCCCGGAGGCTCTGATCAGGAGGCCAGCCATCTAGCCCTTGGAGTCCTGAGTTCAGGTGCAGGTACAGTCCTTCTTAGGCAGTAGAGCAGCAGAGCAGCAAGGCAGAAGAGCAGTCCTTCTTCCAAGTCTTCCACAGGTCCAGAAGTGATCTGAAGGTCCAATATTTATACCTGGTGCCCACGAAATAGGAGAAGCTTCTGGAGTTTCCCCCTACAAAAGTGTCAGGAATTTCCTGCCTCTCTGCCCTGGTACCAGTTTCTCTGGGGGTATAATAGGCTAGTGTGAAGTCCTTTGTGTGTGAGCTGAGCCAGGGCCTCTGAAGTGCAAGTATGGGAGGTGACAGCTCCGGCCCCCTTTCCAGTCAGAGATGGCCCTAATTGCCAAAACCCAGACTCCCTACTGTGATGCTGTATGGGAGGAATACACAAAGACGAACTGCCAACTACACCTAGATGTGACCCAGTAACAGGCTGCAGGGACCAAATGGCTAGGACAAGACAATGGCAACTTTCTAAAAATGGAATTTTCAGAGTTGTGACTTAAAGTCCGACTTTACAATTAAACAGGATTTTAAATTACTTTTCCTTAGACACCAAACCGGACTTCTCTGCCTGCCCCCAATCAAAATTTAGCACTTGTTATTAAATATCATAAGGTAACCCAATGTTATCTATGGGAGAGGTAGGCCTCACAGTAAGGACAAGCATTGGCAAAGCCAATATATCTTGCCTTTGGGACCATATAAGTGTTTAGCCATGCAGCACATTTTCCTGGGTGTAGCGGCATTGACAAAACACAAGATAATTCGCTAGAATGAAGCTGTTGTGATACATTAGTAATTGGTTTGAGAACGCAGGGGACATCATGCCTGAGTCAGAGACAAGGGATCACTGGAAGTTGATGCAGTGTGGCAACTGGATAGATGGGGCTACAGAATGACAAATGCTAAAACCTGAAAGCCAACCAAGAAAGATAAAATGAATCCTGGCTGTAACAATGACAGGCCGATGTCCCGCCGGAGGGTATGGCGTTCCTCGCTGCACACAATGGATATTACACCCTCTGCCTATAGCCCCTTTATGATTCTGCGACGCTGAGAGGGTATGTGGCCTGGACTATGTGAATGAAATACAAGTCAATGTCGTAGAGAAAGAAACTGGAAGTGAAAAGAAAAATCTGAATTAAAAATCAAGAAAAGGAAGACAATAAAAAAGTAAAGGTAAAGATAAAGAAGAGTATGAGGCACATGAATGAATCAGAGATCAAGTAGAGGCTGCCAGGCTGTGAAAACCGCACAGGCTACTTTGAACACTACTAATAGTAATAATCTGTTATTACGCAGCGCGTGAATCTGAATCTCCTTTACATGCATTTTTATAATACAACTATTTATTACCCAATTTAAACTGATACTCACCATGTCACGGAACTTGGATGGATGAATGGATAAGCTGACAATGCCGGGATTCGAATCTGTGTTTCGAAGGTCGGACAGAGTTTTAACAGCAAGCGCTGAATTCAATTGTTTATGTTGCTGGCTTTGAGGCGAAGGGAGTAAGCTGGAGACCCTGCAGGCCCCGCAGCACCAGCTGGGCCAGACATCAAGCAGACTGCAGCAATGTGACAACTGGACAGACCCAGTAGGCTATGACAGACTGGCCCAACTGACCCCATGTCACCATGGTGACTTTCAGCCAGTCATGGCTTTCTGGTCATCAACAATAAGGATTCCGGGGCTTACAGTTTAATGCTTTCCACCAGAAGTGTCACCCCACAGGTCCCAGAGGTTGTCATTGGCTGAAAAAACATGAGTGAGTGAATGACACTCCCATAACAAAGGCTAGTTACTATCATGTACCAGCCGGTCATGTTTGAAGCATGGGGATATGTGGATTCTCTTGTGTAACGCTGTTCATTATCCGGTCTTGCTTCCGGAGAGTCGCACCCCTGGGGTACAAACACTGCCCAGCTGAAGTACTGGCAGGGGAAAGGCCGCACATGACCAGTCTGACCCACATCAGCCTGTCTTCTGATCCTTGTGTGGGACATGGCCAGAGCGCTGAACCCTCCACGAGGTATTCTTCAAGGCAAGTGACATCCCTGCATGTGAATGACATTTCAGAGCCCTAGGGCTCCACAATGTTGGCTTACAGTGAGCCTGGGATTAGCATGCGGAGTGCCGGGGGCAGGACCCCCCAACCCCCTTTTGTGCTCACTGTAAGGAGAAGCAGGGGGCCCAGCAGCTCCATTCACACACTTTTGTTTCAGTGATTTACAGTATTTGAAACTCACAGCTGCCCACATCTGGCTGAGTCAATAACCCATGACAACTGCACCGTACTAATAGTAGAACACACTATACAAATGCTATACATAACATGAAACATCACAAAACATTCAATATGTGATGAATGGCCCATGATTCAATCGAACAGTACAACTATTATCCATTTACAATGCACACCTGGCATACAAACTTGCCGTTGGAGCTCTGAGCAACTGAAAACAGCAGTGCTTCTGTTGTGTGAGAAGCTTACCCGTCGGAGGAGTTACTAATAAAATGGTTTAAGCAGAGTTGGGGGAGGAGGGGTTTAGCGTGGCAAGCAGCGACGGGCAGGTGATGGGGGGATGGCACAGACGGGCACTGAATAACATGAAACATCACAAAATATTCAATATGTGATGTATGCCCCATGATTCAATGCAACCCAACAGTACAACTATTATCCATTTACAATGCACACCTGGCATTCAAACATGCAGTTGGAGCTCCAAGTGACTGAAAACAGAAGATCTCGTATTGTGTGAAAAGCCTGCCAGTCGGAGCGCTTACTAATAAAATGGTTTAAGCAGGGTTGGGGGGGGGGGGGAGGAGGGAAATAGCAGTCAACAACTTTAGGATGAGCAAAATAATTTTACAAAAGTCCCTGCAAACAAACAGATCAAGACAAAAGCGGAAAGATAGCCAGTTAGGCACTGCCCCGTGGGAGGAAACAAAGGACGATAAGGAGGGACAAAGAAGGGACATTAACCAATTGCAGGCAAGGCAAGGACAATCTTAGCAATGAATAAAAAGCCAAAGGGCGGACTGTTGGCTCATAAAGTGTATACAACAGATTGAGAGACAGCGCAAGTGCTGTCTAGGCTTGACCTAAAAAACTACTTTATGGGTTTTTCACTATGAGGACATGTAAAACTTAAATGTGCATGTCTAACTTTTTAATTACAATACACCCTGCCCTATGGGCTGTTAAGTACCTATCTTAGGGGCGACATATGTATTAAAGAGGGGCGTTTCAGGCCTGGCAAGCAGTTTATTTTGCTAAGTCGAATTGGCAGTTTAAAACTGCCAACAGTCTGCAATGGCAGAGCTGAGACATGCTTAAAAGGGTACTTAAGTGGGTGGCACAATAAGTGCTGCAGGCCCACTAGTAGCATTTACTTTACAGTCCCGGGGTACCTGTAGAACGACTTTACTTTGAACTTATAAGTAAATTAAATATGCCAATGAGGTGTAAGCCCGTTTAAGGGAGTGAGCACATGCCTTTTAGCTCTGATTAGCTGTAGTAAAGTGAACAGACTCCTAAGGCCAACAAACATAAATTCAGAAAAATAGGAGAGGTGAAGGCAAAAAATTGGGGGGGGGGGGGGCCTGCAGAGAGGACCAAGTCAAACAGCTACCATGGTCCTGAGATTCTGGAATTTAGCTAGTCACCTAAGTGAACAGTGAAATGTAAGAACTCGAAGCACATCACAGCCCTCCACACCTTACGCTCTATACTGCCATCCTTTGCCTACCTCTTTCAATAAATGCAACCAACAACCCACATTATCTTTTCCCAAGCCAACCTTTGCCTTCCAACTCCTGCCCAGGCACAGCCTACATAGTGCCTTATACTTCTCTCATGACGCATCTTTGTGTCTTCCTTCAGTGTTTTATCGCACGCGTTCAAAACGCTCAATTTCACCCTCTTTGGTACTACGCTACTTACATCCCTTCCACTTACCTTTCTGTGCTTGTGCTGCTTATGAGCCTTCTTTTGAGCCTTCTTCATCTTCTTCCTCATCTTTTTGTCCACAGGCCCCACTACAACAGCTCCGGGCATCATGGGGTTAACCCCAGGCATTGGGTAGCCAGGATGGCTTGGGTGAGGGTGTGGATAAGACCCGCCATGGGGCCCAGGAAAGGCTGGCTGCTGGCCTGGAAACGTGGGCCCCATGGGCTGTCCAGGAGGGTACATTGGGTTTCCTGGAATCCCGCCAGGTTGACCAGGGTAAGCACAAGGTGGGGCAGTGCCAGGAGGGAAAGCGGGATTAGTGCCAGGAGGGAAAGCGGGATTAGTGCCGGGGAGGAAAGAGGGATTCGTGCCAGGGGGGAAAGAGGGATTCGTGCCGGGGGGGAATGCTGGGTTGTGGCCTCCTGGATATGCTGGGTTCTGTCCCCCAGGAAAGGCGGGATTCGGCCCTCCAGGATACCCCGGCTGTCCTGAAATAAATATAAAAAATTAAGGTCAGGGGAAGCAAAGATAGATTCAGACCTAATGCACCCCCGTTCATGTATCTCCCCATCTTTCACGGGAACTCTCACACATACTTAACACTTCTCTTTTTTCCCTCTTCTCTTTTGCCCATCTTGCTGCTGCTTCTTCACCCTACATATTCCTTTTTTTCTTTTCGTCCTTTTTCATCCCCAATCTTGTACCTCTTTCCTTGTTTAATTTCTTTTCCGTCTGACTCTCTTTATCGTGCTTGGTGTAGTCTCTCTTATTTACACACCTCTGGCTTCTTTTGACTTTTAAATATCCTCTTGCTTCTTTATCTGCCTTTTACTACACTTTAAGATTCTCTTCCCAACCCCTTTTGATCTGGCCTATCCTGAAAAAAACAAAAACCTTTAACTCATCGCCTCCATTGCTAGCTGCCGAGGAAGTCTGCAATCGTTTTCTACTGCTTTGTCCTTTGTGTGCGCAAACATGCACGCTGGCCTGTGGGTATTTTCCTTTCTGGCATCACGTGGTAAACACTTTCCATAGAAACAAACTGCTGCATCTTAGAAATTAAGAATTAACACCCTCAAGTGTGTGTTACGCAACATACTTCTCCAGCACAATGGATAGGAGTCTACATGGTATTAGGCACTCGGTGCAGAAGTTACACAATGCTCAACTACTGCACACAAGTAGTATTACATGGCATGGATCCAGATACAATGGAAGAAATACAATATCTTAGTTCTGCTGAACATAGGTACGCTGCATGGCATACACCAGGAACTACTCACCTGGCATGGTGGGATACATGACCTCTCTGTCGGGCGGAGAGCAAGAGTACTGTTACTTCTTCTGAAATTGAAACCATAACAGGTCAATATTAGGGCTAGGGTACAACTTCACGCCATCTGGCTACATCATAAAAAACTTGTGCCACAGTTAAAGAACATTTTCAGAACAGCAGCATACCTGTGGAGTATATGTAGAGGGTAACTTCCTAGAGAAATAATCAGGTGACCCAATGCTCAGTTTCTTGAGAAAGGGAAGTGACTGAGCAGAAATAGAACAAACATTTTTGGACTCTGAATCCTAGCCTATAACCAAGCAAACTGAACTCCTATAATCTTAGCCTTTAAGGAAGTATTATAGGCCAGTGGTTATTAACCGGAGGTCTCTGGACGACTGAATCCACATCACCTACACAGGGGGTCCGTGATGGCTTAGAAAACTAAGATTCTTCAAGATCCAAAAATGTATTGTACAGTTATTTAAAATCATTACAATAATGTCGAAATCAATTTAATAAATAGAGCATAAGGTCCACAGCTTGGAGGGAACCACCAAACACTATTTTCAACAGAGGGGTACGGAAGCAGTTTATCAATGGCAGGGATTCCTGTAGTGTTCCCCCTTCAGTTCCTGTTTTTAAGCGGAGTCTAACCATGTACAAGTGTCCTGGGGTTATCCCCATTAGGGTCCAAGGTGAACTATGGTGCTCTCTATGCGATAAACTGCTTTGTGCTACTGATCCGGAGTCTTCTGTCATAAAACCTGCTGGTCTTCAGATCTCAGTGTAGCTGGGAAATACCTTTTGTTTAATAGTGTTTCGTTTGGCTTTTTGGAGGAAGAAGTACTGCAAGTCAACTGTAATCCTCACATTGCTATGAAGTGCTTTGTGCCACTGCACTGCCATATTTAGCATTGAATCCATTTACTACATAGCTATTATCGCCCTCTTCTGCCTGGCGGGATGTCGAAGGCCTATTCCTCAGCTGCTAGTAGCATTCGGGTAACTGTCCTGAAAAATTTCAAGAAGCGTGCCGACAGCTGTGTGGATTCGCCTTTCTAACAGCAGAGCATCGCATCATGACATGTGAGGACGCTTAATGCCCGCAGCCAAAATCTCCTGTATTGGAGCAGCAGTTTGCAGATGCAGATTATATGTATTAGTGACTCTACTTCTGCTGCGCACAATCTCCATAGCCCACTTCTGTCCCCTTCTCTTCTTCCATGCCAGTAAGCTTTAAGCGGGATTAGGCCGAATCTTTATCTTCCTTAAATTTGTTTTTGTATCCTTGGCCAGTGTTTGGGATAGATAAATGGTAAGTGACCCTGGCTCATAAAAGTTGGTGGCCCAACTACCCTGAGCCTTTCCTTTCAGGGCTTTCATGTCTTGGTCCCGGAATATTAGCTTTGAAAGCAGTTTTGCCATGTGTTTTGCCAGAAGATCTGCGTCCCATATATCATGTGCTTCTAAATTTGTCAATGAGCTAGTCAGGTACTGACATCAGTTTGATTCTTCTCCATGTATTACTCCCAAAGGATAGGTTTTAATGTGCCAGAGGGGGCCTGCTTTAGTTTCAGACAATAAGCTAAAAACCTGGCATTTGTTAGCTGTTGTGAAGTTAGATTAAATTCTAAGCGCACCTGGACATGGGTTGTACAGTTTAGTAAGGCAAAGAGTTTCCTAAAGCTGATTAATTTAACTCTGTCTAGACATTTGGCCATTTTACCTCAGAACGTAATGGAACGGTAAGCGATGGTAGATAGCAGTTTGCTAGCCACTCGAAGCGCTTGTGACTGAACTCTGGATCGATTTTTTTAGTTTGCAAAAAGCCCAAGTTAGGGAGTTGGTGGCTGCTTGCTGTGTAAGTATGTGTGCTGTATGGCGCCCCCGACTGTCCAACCATACGCCTAGATATTTATATGAGGAAACAGTCTTGATTCTATTCCCTCAGCAGAACGATGCTCCACTCTTGACTATCTTTCGAATGACAGCCATCACTTTAGTTTTTGCGGTGTTAATCGGCAATTCATTGACTTTACAGTATTTGGTTAAGGGTTTGAAAAGTCTCTGAAGCTCGATGTCTGTCTGATCTAATAGCACAATATCGTCAGCAGACTGCAACAGCTGTATTTTGTGGGTGGCAATTTTTAGGGGAAATGCTCTTGATTCTTCTAGGTAATCCTTTAGGTCGGCCAGATATAGGTTGAGCAGCAGGCGCGCTAATGTACAACCTTGTTTTAAGTCCTTAATAGTGTCCACCTTTGTAGATGTCGTCCAGCCCTTCTGTCGCTTTTATTTTTACCGTATGCCTGTGTATAATGATATTATGGCCTTAAGTAAGGGAGCTGGGATCCCCACTTACTCAATTTGGCCAAGAGCTTGTCCCATGAGATGCTGTCGCGAAGTCAACTAAGCCAAGATATGAAGGTGCTTAGAAAACTAAAAATATTAACAGATTAATAAAGTGTTTATAAATAGAGTAAAGAAGCAAAATGTACATTTGAAAACATTCCTTAAATATGAAGGAATTTGAAATTAGGGCTAAAAATTCAGTTGGGGTCTTCAAAATGATTTGTAGGAGCTGTGCAAATGCATGAGTTAGACTACAGTATGCAAGATGGGTGTCCTCAGTTGAATTTAGAAAAGCCCCAACCTTCCAGTTAAAATGAACATTTACATTTTTTATATTTGTGGATTAAATATTGCATTATTTAGGTATTTATTTGATGAATGCCTGTTTCTGTGTTTCTGTGCATTGTTTTAAGGTTCAAATCATCAAAATGGCTTAAGCTGGGATCCCCGGCTTCCAGTAATGGCTCAGTGGAGGTTCCAGTAATGATTAAGAGGTGAGGCCACAGAAGTAACAAGCATTGACAAAGCCAATAGGTTTCACCTTTGTGAGATGTACTAGCTTTGTCAATGTGTTTTTAGACATGATGTGTCAATGTGTTTTTAGGCATGAAGTACAGCAGCGCAGGCTGTTGTGCAACATGGCTTAATGTAAGGAAAAGTATGAAGATATTCTGAGGGTTAAAGGATGCACGCATGTAGACTTCATGGCTTTGGCGGTTTACAGAATACTCTGGTGTGCCCGATTAAAGAGTGCAAACAGCACCTGTTTAAGTGCTGACAAATGAACTAAATGTTAAGAGTACAACAGAATATGTAAAAGAAGCAAGGTTGGCAAATTTACAAAGGGTAGGAGAGTGTTGTGATTATTCGAAGAGGATTATCATCAAGAGGCTGAGGGTGAATCGTTAAAAAATCAAATATGCCCATACCGAAAAGTGTGAATGTGTGAATGTATGGTTAATGTATTTATATAAAAAGATTTCAAATGCACTAGATCTTTAAGAAGGCACAAAAAACAAACCTTTCAAAATCTAAAAATGTAGGGTGATCCCTGCTATCCAAGAATTATAGTAGAAATGCTTTTATGAATAGGGTTCTGGATAGGGTTCTGGATTAGTCAATCTGTCTCCCTTGAAAAGTATACAAATACAACAAACATACCTACAAAATGTTTAGGGCAGCAAATTTAACCGAAGGGGCTACAATTCACCTGAAACGTTTCTACTATAAAAAAATATTTTCTAAAATAGAGTGCAATACCAGGACAGGGAAGCATTCCGGAGCTCAACCATTACATTGACCCACAGACCACTCCTTTTCTACCACTTTCCCTGAAACACACACGTTTCCCCAAAAGCAGTGCCTTTAAAAGAAAATGCTTTGCTTGTATGGAAGTTTCCTTCTGCTGTAAATAGAAGTACTCCTATAACCAAAACCAATCCTATTCAATTTGCCAAGCTCAGAAATTAGATTCTCAAAATATTATGGACTGTGAGGATGGTGGCCCTTTATACATGGCAATACTCTCAATTTAGCTGAATACTACCTACTTTTTAAGTCAAACAATTGGCATTTAGCATTTGTTGTACCTCTCAGCGTCACAAATACGGTGAAAGCAGATGCTTTTGGGGTGATGCTGCCAACCCTCCGGAACCAGAGAGGAGCAGGCTACTTAGCACCTGGAGTGAGTGAAAACAACGGCATAAACATCACAGCGTGCGGGAGGGGGAGATTCAAAACAAGGGCGAGCGGAAGGGGGTGTATCAAAACAGCAAGCGGGAGGACGAAGGAAGGGGGTGGTGTATCAAAACAACAGCGGAAGGAGGGGGTAAGTCAAAACAACAGTGAGCAGGGGTAGGTCAAAACAATAGTGAGCAGGGGGAGAGAGGGGGTGGGTCAAAACAACAGTGAGCAGGGGTAGAGAGGGGGTGGGTCAAAACAACAGTTAGCAGGAGTAGGGAGGGGGTGGGTCAAAACAACAGCAAGAAGAAGGGAGGGGTTGGTTTAAAAACAACGGTGAGCGGGAAAAGGGAAGGGTGAAGTGAGTGCAGAGACATGCACTCAATGAGGGTAAAAAAAAAAAGTACTTGCTAGAAGCTGCTGGCTAGTGGAAGAACACTGGCCATAGGAAGTAGTACTTGGTCCATGCTCCATGGCATGGACAAAGGCTGGAAACCCAAGAGGAAGCGGAGGTGAAGAAGAGGCGCTGACGTAAAGGAAGCAAGGAAAAGAGAGTAACATGAGAGCGAAACAATGGTAAGTAAAGGTATCTAAAGGGCGGACTCTAAGCACCTTCCAACATTTGTATTCCCCAGAAACAATAGCTTTCGCTGACAGCGTATGCACGCTGTAGGCGAAACCTAAAAAGGCTAGGAACCACAGTCCAAAGCTATTTGGTCAAAATCGATTCATTTCAAGGACCTGGAATATTAATTCTTCCGATTTCTGCATTTCTGCTTCAACCTCCAAGTCAACACAACTAACATAAAAATCCCAGTACTTTTAGTCTTCTAGGTTAACTACTGTTTATCATTTCCCTAGTCCTCTATTCACACACACACCTCTGTTAGTCAAAACAATCACGCCAACGTATAGAACACACAAAACCGGAGTATTGCAGTAAAACCTACAGACACACAACAGTTCTACAGGTAGCAAAGTCAGAAGATACAATCCACCCAATCTGATAGTTAACAAACCAATGACAGTGAGCAATGCCTGCAAACAAACCCATCTCACTAGCAGTCGGCAGGGCATGCAGACCCAAACCTACATCTTGAAAAAAGAATGGCACGAAGATGCAAACAATGTGACTGACTGGCTGTCAGATTCCATTTTTATCGACAGGCATATCCACAATCTGCTGAAATTACCTTCATTATGAAAGGAATCTGTAGATAATTATGAATTGTATTGATAGGCAGCACAACTATCAGGCAAAACAAAACCACGTATATAGTCAGGGAAAAGGGAGAACATTTAATGTAGGAGGTTGATTGTCTGTACACATAATCAAAATCCATCACTTCTTTTGGGAGATGTAAACTCAAAGGGAAAATACCCCTACCTCATACTATTCAAACCCTCTAAGTTTCAAGGACTGTCTCTTTGCCATCGCCAAATAGCCACACCAGTGACAGAATTGTTTGTTACTTTTGGTAAACTTTTGGTATAACTGCAAGTAGGTGCAATTTGATAATCTCCTGAACTACATTATCACTACTTGTTTATACTACCTAGATTGTACATTGGATTGAAGCTATCATGAAGGATGATGGATGGTAAAGTGAACAAATTCCATCCCATAAAGAATCTTAATAATGTCTTGCCAGAGCCAGTATCAGTTCTGGTTTCAGACATCACATGGCAGTGTTCAGTAAAAGCATGCAATGAAGTCCATTAGTCAGTATCGCCGATTACACAACTTAAAATGGCTTGTAATGTGCTTCAGTGAACCTTTACAGCATCAGGTACAAGCAACTTATTAAATTCACAGCAAAACTAAAGTACTATTTATCATTCACCTGGACATGTATCACCTCGTGGCTACTTTCCCGATAACATTTTGACCAAAATCCACAAATGACTACTCTGACCTTATACAACAGAGTGGACACTCAGCCTTGTGCCTTAGCCAACAATAATCCTAAAATGAGTCTTGGTAGATTTCTACTCCGAATCTACATAGAAAATGCCATTTCTTGCTCTTGGATTACACAGTGGGGCAATACAAATCATTTGGTGGCACTGAGGTATATGGATGTTTCAAAATTCTGATTTAACATGTTGAAACAAGAAAGAGTGATTGACTTGAAAGCTCAAGACTTTATCAGCGTTTGTGTCCAGAATATTTTTTGCAATCTAATTTTCTGTTCCAAAAGCCAGTCGAAATGATATCCCAAAAACAGCAGGAGTATCAATCTGTACTGCTTCCCTGAGTCTGTCCAGCAACTGTCAAAGATAGATTATTGTCTTCTAGAACTCCCTTTGTTCTCCAACTGGCTTAACATACAGTAACTCTTTTTTGAAGGGCAGAAAAGTAGAACCCTGTAAGCGTATATTGTTAATAAACTGTTGGTCTCGAAGTTCAGTGGTAAAGAGGTGATACAAGCAACTCATTCTGAATCTAGAAGTTAGCATACAATCAATCCATGGTCTGATAGCTCAGTATCTTAGACACACACTGCAGAAATCTGTGTGTAGCCTACAGGGTTTAGGTATAAGTGCTGATGTTGACGAAGGCTGCCTTTCATCCTATAGATTCCTTAAAGTGAGTACTACTAAGTTCTGTAAAAGCAATTACGTATTTACAAAGTCGAGTAAACCGCAAAAGTGTGGCAGCAAGTCCTGCATTTAATGATTTTTGGTGTTTCTTTTTTTAAAGCGCTGCAAATTTGTGGCCACGCCAGAGAAGTAACCCAGACAGTGGATGGTAGAGAAGTAGGTGTGCTAATTTTACTGCAACTGTTCTGATATAGGTGAAGTAAAGTTCCACAACAGAGGGTTGAGAACTTAACTCACTTGACTAGAGACATGCTGTATCTAATTATACTAACTGCACACACTGGAAGTGCTTAGAAACGGTCTGGTCTGGTGAACCACTATATAAACAATGGCCATTTACTTGTCATCATGGGGCTAAAAGTGTTCACTAGACTTAACAAGCCCTGTTCCATATTCTGCCACCTCTGTTTGGGCTCTCACCCATAGCAGCTTGCATGGTCTCAGCTACGCTTCCCATGAGACTTCTGTGCCTGTTCGGAAAAGTTAACAAGCATTTGCAATGCAATAGGTCTCGCAATTGCGAGATTTTGAGCTATTGGCATTGTAAATGGCAATGCCCTTTTATTTGTGTTTAAAAAACCTACATTAATAAAAGGTATTGTCATTTACAATACCAATAGGTCAAAGTTTCTAAAATGCGACACCTAATGCTTGTTGTTTACAAGCCCCCATGCTGCGCTTTCACTAGAGGCCACACACCTTT
Source organism: Calotriton arnoldi (assembly GCA_963921515.1). Lineage (NCBI taxonomy): Eukaryota > Metazoa > Chordata > Amphibia > Caudata > Salamandridae > Calotriton > Calotriton arnoldi. The sequence goes on along the minus strand of CAWUFW010000224.1, from coordinate 851,948 downwards.
CTTTAGACGAGCCGTGTCTAAAGCAAGGTCCGCAGCCGCTATTAAAGTGAAAGCGCGGTATGGGGCGCTTTTACTAAAAAAAGCATTTGTTTTTCAAGTTGACAAACAATTGCTTTTTTTTTTTGTAAAAGCGCCCCGTGAAAGCGTGCATGGCGCGCTGAATGTCAATGACGCAATGACAAATATGGGCGGAGAGTGGGCGGGGCTTCAAATATATTCTCCAATGCAGCATGGCTCGCAGAGTGCGCTGCTCAGGCTCGACCTAACAAGAACTGACGAAGCAAAGTGGCTCTTGCACAGTGAAAAACTGTTCATTTTGCGATTGAGAAGAAATTGGGATCCTAAAGCAAACCAGCACAATTATTTAATATTTTAAATAATTTCGTTCAGAGAAAAAAATAACTGAAGTTTGCAGTGAACACGTTGGTATTTTCACGCAACATCTAATGAATGATACGTCAATACATTGAATTCACTTTTCAGGCACAGGGAGTTCTTTCCTTCTGTTAAAAACTGTTGCAGTTACCTTTAGGCCATTCCAGGCTAAGGCAAGGGGTCTTGTGTTTTGCCATTTCTGGATCACTAAGAGTCACTATATTTAGAGTCCCTGTTGCTGTTTTCTCAGAAAACCCATTTCTGCACACCATTTGAACAGTCCTTTCGGGAGTTAGACAAGCCTTCAACATACCTGCAGCAGATCAACTAGGAAGAGAAGGAGAAGGACTCCTCCTCTGGAGAGGGTAAAACATCTAGAATCACACTAACTTCTTTGGATGCAAGAACAAGCCTCTGGCAAGCTTCCATTTAACCTCTGCTAAGGAAGACACATGGAGGATATCCTGGACAGGAACTTCAATAGTCACAACAATGTGGACCAGTGGTGTGGTTACAGAAATGCCGGCATCACCAGCCAGAGGCCACGAGAAGAGCTCCTATGTCCAAACCCTACAAAAGGAACACTTTTTAGCCTTTTAACTGCATCCCCTATTAACTCAAAATTACTCTTGCTTTGCAGTTACATCCTGTCTCAGTGCTTGTGTGGTTGTCAGAGAGAGAAAAAGAACAGGGTCACTAGATTCTAATCCCGAAAAAGATAAATTTATGAGCGATTTTTGAAAGAAGCAGAACAGAGAGGGAATACAGGAGCCTCAGCAAGAATGACCGGCAACAGGTTACTCATAAGTCTCCGCCAGGACCACAAGATTCTTGTTCTCTACAGAATAAATACTGCATGCAAAAACTACATCTGGAAAGCGCTTATAAAGTGGCTAACAAAATGAGAAAAAATGAACGGGTGATCATCAGAATAATACAATTTAAGTAAACAAGTGCACTCCTACGTCTTGGAAGGTTTGAATACAAATCAGTGTTCCTTCCTTCCGGGAGGGCAACAAATACAACTTCCTTTCAATACGTGTATTGTTCGAGATACAGAGTATCAAAAACAGCAAACCAGCATATAGTTTGAGGAAAGTTTGTCATATTTGAAAAGGTATGCCTTTGTAGTACTTCTTTATGGACCCTGGGAAAGATCTTCAGTGGCTTTAGTCTCAGAGACAAAGCACGCCTGACACTATTGCTAGTTCAAAGAAAAGAGGATCCCATCGGACGTCAGCTCCCGAACTGCATGCCCAGTTGTTCATAGAAGACATGTACACTAGGGTATACCAATGCTTTCTTGCTGAATCATAGACAATGGCTCTCAGGAAACGGATGGCGTGGTTCTCCTCAAATGTGGCAGCAAGTCCTCACCATCATATTTCACGGATTGTTTCCATTGGGAATCCGGTGAGAAGAGGGTCTGCAATGTTCCAGATGTACAATGTCTTGCTATAGTGCAGGTCTCTATGCAGGCCGCACTTACTTTAATGAGGTCTGTCTCTCCTTCGTACCTCGTGACACCGACGCACCACACACTCATCCCAGTCACACTTGTCATAGATGAAACAGTGACAGAGATCCAGCACCACAGACATCATGTTTCAAAATCATGCCTGTGGCACAGCAGTAAAAGGTCTTTCCTATAGCCCCACGCTCCCTACTCTTACCCCCCTAATAACAATAGAGACCAATGCAAGAAGCCCCAGACTCCACATTTCATCGATCAAGAGAAAGGAAACCTTGGACCACCCCTAGTTCTGGATAGATAACGTTTATGCAAAAAGACTCATCAGGGAGGAGAGACATTGATAATAAGAGCCATTTGCAGGTATTCCCACACCATGCCCGCTGTATCACAGTCACCAACACACACTGGGCATACACAGATCGCGATCTGCAGGGCTGCATTTAATTAAAAAAAGGAAATGTGGATGGTTCCAGGCACTATCAGTGAATATTGTGCTTTGTGTGCTTTCCATGCAGATGTCGCACATCATGTGTTTTGAAAAAAACAGACAACACAGCCTCAGGCGGGGGCAGAACAGGCAAAACGGAGGTCTGCTCAGGGGAAACGTTGCCTTACCAGGTTTCGGGAAAAGAAAGGCAGGTTCATGACAACAGCAGAGTAACTAAGAGCAAAGTCAGCCCTCAAATGAAAGCACAGCTGCAATTACCAGGTGAAAGCGCCGCTCTCAATCAAGATGAACTCACAGGTGTGTGGCCTGGGGGTGCAGATTAGAAAAAGACCAGCCCTGTTCCCTCAGCCAAGGCAAACAACAACTAGACCGCAAAACGCACGAGGCAGCCAGGGCACGGGTCTCAAGCCCACTGGTTCTCCCACTGGTCGCACACAGCCTTCCCTTGGACTTCTATTTTGAATCTCCCATCGGACAGAAATTATTCTCAAAAGCTCAGCTTTGTTCTCCTTGAGCACCATAGCGTTTTTGAAGCGTTCTTTCTATGACATTTTAAAGCCACGTTGCAAATAATCAGATTGTCATTTACGCACAAAAACCAGCGGCGTCTCTGGGCAGATTTCAAATACCTATTTAAATGAACAGCAGGGGTCCTCGCGCTGCCTGAGGCCGCGCAGAAAAAACAAGGAGGAGTGAGAGGGGGGTGCAATGCCTGAAGCACTCGGCAGCACTCCTTGGAAACATGTCAGAGCGGAGGCTGCAAATAAAATAAAAATAAAAAAACGTCTGACCTGCAATAGCCAGATGGGAGGAGGGAAGAGAGGCCATCACACCTGTACTGTGTGATGGTCGACCGAAATGCTCTCTGAGTGGAATTGCTGGAAAGACAGCTGAACACACAACACACAAAGGAGGGACTTTTACAGAAATACACCAATAAGAAGCCAGCATTTCTGAATGCTGCAGCTAACAGCCAATAGCAAGGGGTGGATTTGCCAAAGCCACACAGAGCGATACAACAGGTCATTGCTGATGTTTGACCTAAAAAGGAGCTGTGCTACGGTCCTAGCTGTGCCCAAAAGTGGATATCTCCAACTGAACTCCTAGCACATAGGCACACGTGAAAGCTGAGATTATGTTGAGTGGGATAGAACACTCCTAAATGAGAGAGGCCTTTGATAGTTCTATGAATGTCAAGCCATCAGCCTGGGTTCACTGGACTGCATAGAGGGCACAGGCTCCGCCAGAGAGTCACCGATCTCCTGAGGCCATTCTTCAAATCCAACTGTAAATGTTTAAATATAGCTGCCCGCCTGACCATCAGTTCAGCACGCTACAACATATGAGTAAAGTGCACTTAAGTCAGATACAAATTTTGGGCTCTTTGGTGACTCGAGGTTGTAAAATTCACTAAGGTGAGTGACTTAATAGAGTCTATGATTCAGGAGGTATCTCAAAAAAGCAATTCATCAAAAACATTATTTCTAAGATTATGGTTCAGTAGGTAGTAACATGTTTTTTCAATCTAAAATGATTTTCTCATTCACAAAATATAAACTTGTCTGGCAGTTTTTAGGTTAAAAAAACCCATGACATTTCAAAGTAATTCAGAGTTGTAAGTATGTAACTATTTAGTATGGTGGATAAACCTTTTAGTTTCAATAATTCAAAAAAATTGCTCAGGTAATTTTCTAAAGGTAATATTATTAAAGTTAAAATCTAGATGTTTCGCAGTGAAAAGGTTTACCTAATCACAGCTTCTGATTATTTGGGGGTGAGCTATGAGGCACTGCGTGTAAGGTTGAAAGAAACTAAAAGGCATCTTTTTTCAAAATTACACATTGCAGGCCTTGTTTACCTCTAATTTACTCTACAAATGAGTAAAACTGTTATTTTATAGAAATTAAAAGGGCATTTGATGCAACGCATGAACATTCAAAAGAGGTCAGATGAAGTGTCAGGGATACTGATAACGAATAAAAGGCACTACATAAAGCTAAGGGAGACTTTGTGACTTATGAGTTTGGCGGATGTGGGACATCTGCCATTTTAAAGTGTATGTAAGGTACCAAAACTCATGGTTTCCACAGTTTCAAATGAAGTGACATAACTAACAAGGCAATATCACGGACATAAGTGGCTAATATCATGTAGAAATCAGCCTCAGTCCCAGCCTTCACAGGAAGGAATTACTAGGGCAGGGTCACCATGTCTGATGAAGAACCCGTTTTTAAGCAGATGAGGGCAGTGGGACTGAGTCACATAATATTTTACAGAAGGTGAGCTCTACTGCTGTTCCTGCTCAGAGTCTGAGAGCCACTGGCAGATACAGGGCCCCAGCACTATCAATCAATCAATCACAGAATTTGTAGAGCGCACTACTTACCCGCGAGGGTCTCAAGGCGCTGGGGAGAGGGAAGGGGGGGTGCTGCTACTAGTCGAACAGCCAGGTCTTGAGTAGCCTCCTGAAGGTCAGCAGGTCTTGGGTCCGTCGTAGGCTTAGTGGAAGGGTGTTCCAGGTCTTGGCGGCGAGGTGTGAGAAGGATCTGCCGCCGGTGGTTGTTCTTCGAATGCGAGGGACGGTGGCGAGGGAGAGGTCGGCGGAGCGGAGCTGGCGGTTGGGGACGTAGAAGAAGAGTCGTCTGTTGAGGTAGGCTGGGCCAGTTTTGTGGAGTGCCTTGTGTGCGTGGATGAGGAGTTTGAAGGTGATCCTCCTGTCGACGGGGAGCCAGTGCAGGTTCCTCAGGTGGGGGGTGATGTGGCTGTGGCGTGGTACGTCGAGGATCAGGCGTGCAGAGGCTTTTGTATGCGTTGCAGTCGCTTGATGAGCTTGGCCGGGGCTCCCGCGTAGAGGGCGTTCCCATAGTCAAGTCTGCTACTGACGAGGGCCTGGGTGACTGTTCTTCTTGTGTCTGTCGGGATCCACCTGTAGATCTTGCGAAGCATGCGGAGGGTGTTGAAGCAGGAGGAGGAGACTGCGTTGACTTGCTTGGCCATGGAGAGCGTTGAGTCGAGGATGACTCCCAGGTTGCGTGCGTGGTCGGTGGGTGTCGGGGCTGCTCCCAGCGTCGTTGGCCACCAGGAGTCGTCCCAGGCTGAGGGGTTGGAGACGAGGATGAGGACCTCCGTCTTGTCCGTGTTCAGCTTTAGTCGGCTGATCTTCATCCAATCGGCGACGGCCTTCATTCCTTCATGGAGATTGGCTTTGGCGGCGAGGGGGTCCTTGGTGAGGGAGAGGATCAGTTGAGTGTCGTCGGCGTAGGAGATAATGTTGAGGTCGTGCTGTCTGGCGATGCGTGCGAGCGGGGCCATGTAGATGTTGAACAGTGTTGGGCTGAGGGAAGATCCCTGGGGTACGCCGCAGATGATCTCGGAGGCTTCGGATCGGAAAGGTGGGAGGCGGACTCTCTGGGTTCTGCCGTGGAGGAAGGAGGTGGTCCATTCCAGGGCCTTGTCTCGGATCCCTGCGTCGTGGAGGCGTGTGCGTAGAGTGCGGTGGCAGACAGTGTCGAAGGCGGCGGAGAGGTCCAGCAGGATGAGGGCTGCGGTCTCACCGTTGTCCAGCAGGGTCCTGATGTCGTCGGTGGCGGCGATGAGGGCAGTCTCAGTGCTGTGGTTGCTGCGGAACCCCGATTGGGATGGGTCCAGGATGCTGTTTTCTTCTAGGTATCGGGTTAGCTGTTTGTTGACGATCTTCTCGATGACCTTGGCTGGGAACGGAAGCAGGGAGATGGGCCGGAAGTTCTTGAGGTCTCTTGGGTCCGCCTTGGGTTTTTTGAGTAGGGCGTTGATCTCTGCGTGTTTCCAGCTCTCTGGGAAGGTCACGGTCTCGAAGGAGAGATTGATAACGTTGCACAGGTGGGGTGCGATGGAGCTGCTGGCTTTGTTGAAGATGTGGTGCGGGAAAGGGTCTGACGGGGAGCCGGAGTGTATTGTGCCCATGGTCTTGATGGTGTCATCGATGTTCACGCTGGCCCAGGCTGGCAAGGGGTCATGGTCGATGGTGTGCGGCGGGTCTGGAGTATCTATCTTGGTGGGGGCTGTCTGGGTGTTGAAGCTGTCGTGGATGTCGGCGATCTTGCGGTGGAAGAAGGTGGCGAGGGAATCGCACAGGGCTTGCGACGGCGGGATGTCGTTGGTGTTGGACAACACCATCACCCCCTTCTCACAGGAAGAATCATGGGAAAACTTGGAGTGCCACACAACCACACAAACTCTGACCCGACTCAGATAATGCATTGTTTTAATCTTCTGTCAAGGGCAGCAAATGAGAAATGGGAGTAGTCCTCTTGGCTAGCTGTAGAGGTCGAGCCTCAAGCAGACTACTAATTTCAAACCTTGCTTAGAAACAGGCCAAGAGATTTCAGCTTGCGACCCCTGAGACACACCTGCAGGTAAAAGGAGCACCTTTACTCCTTCTCTTAATCTAACCTTAACCCAGGTCTAACTATCTGCAAAACAGAACGGTATCACCGGTGATTTCTGGTAACACTCACTGGTCCATCTAGACCCTGACCCTGTTAGCATGGCGTTCTATGGTTACACAAAGAAAAAAAGTGTTTGCTTGTTAAAGTCTATAAAAGCCCCTTCCTTTCGCTCTTTGCAGCCTCTGTTTTCCTCTCTTTATCTTCCGCTTTGCACCCGGTTTTCTTCTCTCAACCTACACTGCCACTCCCATCTCCCTCCATTTTCTAGCTCTGCTCCACTTTCTTTGCACTTCTTTCCCTCTTTGCAGCCTCTGCTTCTCCATGCCCCTGCTCGCTCTGCTAACTTGGCTATCCACTCACAGGCCCCTGCTGACGACCTGAATCTGCTCAACAGCTGTGCACCCCTCTGACTATAATCACAGTGCCTTTTTAGAGTCATAGACTAGCATGTTTGATAACAAACTGAGTATGTGTTAATTCTAAAAGCTTGTGAATTTTGTGCAGTTCTGCCCACGGTACAAACCTTTCCTGCTGCAGACCCATTTTTCCGACCTCCCTCCTCTGCCACTCCATTTTCCCTCTTCCTACCTGCTCTCCCAGGCACAGCTTGAGGATTATGAAGTTGAATACACCCCCCTCCAAGTGCTCTCATTTGATGATACTTGGGCAACCACCTGGACGGCCTGCATGTGAGCTTAAAAGCTGAGAGAGGGTCACATGACCTCGCCACCAGCCTTTACATGCCCTTAGCCCGGGCGTCGAGTACAATGGCGACCTGCCTGTTTGGGCCTGGCGGCATAAATACTGCTCTTTTCTACAAACCTTCACGAGGACCATCCACATTCACAACAATGCACTTACAGAACTAATACACACCTTTTACACAGAGCAAACAAAACCACTGTGCCAACCACTCACTCACCAAACACAATGCAACTCTAATAAAACACTCCTACATACCTTTCTACACCTACATCCAAACAAGAGCCCCTTCCCTCCTACATAAACCACAGCTCTATGCTAAACTATGTTTCAAACCATATATCACCAATACACCACCAACCCACAGTGCACATATCCATAAGCCACTCAAACACCCTCTCCCTTTTTATACAAAATCCTTCCACTATGCTTTGCCTACTCCAAATACTGCCCTCTCCCGCCCCTAAACACTTTATTCAACCCTCTATTATACCGATCCCCTACACCCCTACCTTTACTTTTCACCCAAAACAAATAGCAAGACATTCTCTACACTCCCCTCAACCACATTTTCACCCCACTCTCCTTCAACATCCACAACGCTCCAGTTCTTCACATTCGAATTCTACATCTGAAGTCAATACACCAATATCAGATATTACTACCCCACCAACACAAAACCAAACACACTCTTCAAAACAAATCACACAATTACAAACCCACCCCCATCACAAAATGCAAGCATATATCCCCTCTGCTCCTCAGTCCAACACAAACAACACATTCTATAACAGCTCCACCTCACACTTTCCAAACTACAAAGATACCAACCGCCCACCCCAGAAATACTCACTCACCTATCATCCTTTGCAGAATTCAGAGCCATAAAACCTGACCCTAATGCTCCATCACTACCCTTGACTCATACACCTTCAACATAAGCAAAAGAAAGCAACTTCACTCCACTCACCATAACCTGGTATCCCCTTGTCTATCTCTCAACAGCCCTAGCTTTCAAAAACATCTCTACAGCCTAACATCTCAATCTCAACCTGTCTCTTCTGTTGGAAAATGATAACGACACCCACAAAACAACACCATGTCGAATAACACATCTCATACAACTTAAAAGAACAATGCTCACTCGCTTACTCACTCTTGCAGCACACAACACCACATTCAAAACCCATTCGTTAAACAGCCTACTTACTAATCAATCCCTGATCCATTTGCAAAAACAAGTACCACATCTTCGACCTATTGACAGATACAGAACCCAACTTAATCTTCAGAACTGAATTACGGAAGACGCAGCAGTATTGCACGAAGCTGTTCCTCCAGGCTATGACACAAAATTGCATAGGCAATAGAGGAGGTGGCTTAACCGTCATATTTATGGAACAACAAATCTCTCCACCAAAGCTGAGGATGATGCATTACAAGGTTGTGAGGCCCTCTTTCTCAGATGCACCCCTACCCCAACCTTTTCCTGTAATCTTCTTTACAGACCACCACCTCAGCAATGGAACAATCCCAGACATTTTTCTAGACACAGTTTCAAATCTTCTTACACTATATTGAAACGTATGCACCCTTGGTGCCCTGAACCACCGTATCAGATTTGACACCAATATGCATCACCCTAAAGCAGTGATACTCAAAGTACGGCCCGGGGGCCGCCTGCGGCCCTCCTGACCTTCAAATGCGGCCCCCGGGTTAAAAGCAGCACCGAGCTTCTGTTTACTTCAGAGAGCATTAACATTCAATAAGATGTTAAATAAATGGGGAAGCTTTTAATTACAGGCCAAGTAAAGGAAAATAATCTAATACAGTATCCTGCAACATTTAACTACCCACAAAGCCGCACTCCAAACCTGTTCGCATCAATACGGCCCTCAGGCTCATCACAGACCATACTTTGTGGCCCCTCTGTAAATGTTTGTGAGTATCTATGCCCTAAAGCAATCCTCACAGGCCTAGAGACACTCAATATACATGAGTTCATTCCCAAATCCATGCATGTTGCAGATGTCATTTTCACCAACCCAGACATTCCAAATTGTTACTCCAGTCACATGGTCAGACCACCACCTGGTAGTCTTCCAACAGAAGACACCACAACTCAGTCCAGAATAACTCACCTCATCTGCCACTACATACTGATCTTAGAACAAACTGCATTTCAAGGACCTAGAAACCCAGCTTACCTCCAACAGAGATCGTGACAATAAATTCAGTTAAAAAACTCTATGGAGAGCTCCATGAAGCTTGTGATATCTTAATAACACTTACAACATTGAAATGTGACAAAAAACAAGCCCCGCTGATAAATGCGGAATTAAAAAAGATAAAACAACAAATTGCTTAGTTTCAATGCACCCGTCTCAAAACAAACCACCAGACAAAATACACCTACACAGACACAACAGAATATACAAGTCAACAATCAAAAAGCAGAATCCACACTGCAAAATGTGCCAATAAAGAATCAATAAAATACTCGCAGAACATCAAACCAAAATGCACAGAAGGAACACATCGCATGTCACAAGAATTGTCAGACAAACTGGCAAACCATTACACTCCCAAAGCAGACATGTTAAATTCTTATTTAACACATAAGAAAACCAACAGCATCAACCCTTTTCCAGCAAGCCCCTCCGGGATGGGTTAGCACAGCCTCTCCACTTTTTCAATGAATTATCAACAACTGAATATGTAGATCTTGTCAAGGCAAGCAAGCCAGCCGTGTTCCCATTTGACAGCTGTCCTCCACAAATCTTCAAACAAATAATTTCAACAACTTCAGCCATCTTCCCAGTAAGAACACTGATCAACAACTCCTTAACAAGAGTTGTATCAGAAGACCTAAAAAGGCATAAATATGACAGTTATTAAAGAAAACAACCTGGCTCATCAAGACCCCAACAACTACAGTTCTATAGCAAATGGACCATTCCTGGGCAAACTTACAGGAAGAGCAGCTTTCTCCAAGATGTCAAAATGTTTTCAAGAAAACTCTCTACTTTCTGACTTCTAAACAGGCGTTCCATCCAGGAAAAGGCACTGAATCTGCCTAATTGCCATCTGGGATGATCTTTAAACACAGTAGGCCAGAATAGAGTTGCTGCCCTACTTCTCTTGGAGCTTTCATTTGGTTTGGACACAGTTGATCATGACACACTAATTCAAAAACTTGACAAAGCAAGCATAGAGGGTATGGCACTCGCTTGGATCACATCTACCTTTGAAGCAGAACACATGTCATCCATATTCCGCCATACTCATCCAAACCCTACAGCATAAAAGCAGGAGTCCCTCATGGCTCTATCATCTCACACATGCTCTTCAACATCTACATGAAATCATTACCTAGAATCATCAAAGATTTCAGTTCACCTGCTATAACTGAGCAGATAACATGCAGATACTTCTTAAATTGTAAAGCCCCAACGACACTGGAGACTCCAATGGAGTGACCTAAAATTGAATGTGTCCAAAACTGAAATACTCACCTGTGGCAACTGGAAATGCTATGACCCTCTCTGCACCTGGCCGGACGATCATGGACCACCACGGAAAATATTGAAGGAGGTAAGAAACCTCAGAATTACAATGAACTCCAAGCTGTCAATGAATGCCCAATTGGATAAGGTAGCCAGATCAGGCTTTCTTTCACTAAAAACCCTGTGACACATCTTCCTGTACCTAAGATTCCCCACAAGATCGTAGCAATAATCTCTCTTGTCCTATTAAAACTTGTTTACGCCAATGGCCTATATCACGGCTCATCTCTAAAAACTATGAGAACATAACATAATTCAAAACTGCTGCCAGGTTACTTCTGCATGTTAAGTCACAAGCTCATAGCTCTCTTGCCTTGGATGGCCCTACATTAGTAATTAGTTGCTAAAATGTCTACCTTCAAGTAACTTTGTATCACCCACAAAGCAATGCATGACAAACAACCACTTTTTATCAGGAAGAAAATCACTAAATATAAACATCAAAGGAACCACAACTCTAGATTGGCACACAGTCTCAAAATCCCAGCATACAAGAAAAAAAACATGGGTGGAACAACTTTCTATGTCAAAGCAGCCAAACTATTGAATCCACTGACAAACATCTCAGCTTCAGAAGGTTAGTCAAAACTTGGCTCTTCCCCACATGACCACACTACTTACAACAAAAACATGAGCTGCAATAACAGGCACAGAACATAAAAACATGATCTAAAAAAAATACATATATTATTGCATTTTAAATTAAAAATAAATTGAAGAAAAAATGTAGATAAAATTATATATATTTAACTCTACTGTATATTCTCTATCCATGTAAATTTACAAATATGTCTATGCATAAACACATCGTTCTGGGTATGTACATATGTAGAGATAATTAGGTCTGTACTTTGCATAGGTATTAAACTACTCTCTATGTGCATGAAAACACATATACACATATATATATAGGGCACTGTGTTGCTCGAAACGCGTCATGGCGGTGGTGCAGGGCGTCCACAAAATAAAGTAAAATCTTGCACCAGTAACGGGTCTGCATTCGTCATCTTTCCGGCAGAAAGCGCTACATGGCGAAGTAAGCTACATATATATATATATATATATATATACACACATATATATATATATATCATCAACCCATACACACACACACATATATATACATTACAGCGTAGCGGTAGCCACTCTGTAGTTATAGTTAAGGTTACCAGAGATCGGGATTTTTATTTGTTATGTCCCTTAATAACTTTGCACCCGTTTGACGCATGTCTGCAAAATTTTGCAGACCTATTGCCCCAGTTTCATTGTGGTACTAGTGAACGTTTCACGGAGTTTGGTCAAGGGAGTGCAAAGAAAAAGGGGGGTCCGAAAACGGGCATAAAATTCAATAGCGATTCGCTATTAAGGAATGCCTTCCCAATCATTCCTATGGGCCCAGAGCCCCATAGGAAAGAATGGGAAGGCATTCGCAATTTGCGAGTACCAAATAGGTACTCGCAAATTGCGTATGCAATTTCAAGGGTGATAGGGGGCCAAAAGGCCACCCTTATGCACCCCCAAAACAGGTAAGTGTGCACATGTGGCACACATACATGCCCTAAGGGCATGTGTGTGCGCCACATGGCACTTAGAAAAATGCAAAAAAAGTGCATTTTTCTAAGGATTTGCAATTCACCACCAATTTGAAGTTGGTGGTAAATTGCGATTCCTTAATGCAGAGTCGCAATTTTTTCATGCTTCCTGCATAACATTTAGGGAATCACAAACTGCGATTCCCTAAATGCATTCGCAAAATAGGAAAATCGCGGATATTGCGATTCCCTATTTTGCGATTTGCTTTGGGCTTGATGCATCCCAAATGGCAAAATACCGGTCGCAAGGGGGCCCATTCTGTGAATCGGCCGGTTTGCGACCGGTATTTTGCTTGATGCATGTGCCCCTAGGTTTGGAATTTTTCCCATACCTATTACCACTTTATTAAAGTGGTAATAGGTAGGGAAAAATATTTATAAGTATACATATATATTTAAAACCAAAATACAGAGTCCCGTGGTACCCAAAACAATTTTTTTTTAAATTTGAAAAATTCTAAACACACTACAAGACACCATGTTTTATAAATATAGTGTGCTACAGTGTATTTGCAAATTTTAACATATTAACATATGCTGAAAAATGTATACAGAGTAGCGTGTTCATTACTAACAATTACCGCGCTACCTAAAAAACACCATTCCCCGTAGAGTGCTATAAAAATAGAGACATTTTGAAACAAAAATGGTAACCTTAGAAAATTATTTTGTGGCACCGTGGTACTACCACGCTACTCTGTATTGAAAAACAAAAATATATACAGAAAAGTATCAATATTTTGCACTGCCCATTACCACTTTACTAAAGTGTTAATAGGTAGGGCAAAAATAGCAAACCTAATACTTACCTATATCGGAAGGCATAACGCAGAACACGGCCAAAGAGAACCGAAAAACAACATGCCTGTCTTTAACTTTTGTAAAGGCAGTCATTAGCCAATCACCTAATGATTTCTCATCACTATGTACGGTGGTAGTACAATGAAATACACATACATTTCGCAAAAATACAGCGTAAACAGATCTCACAAACGTTAAATAACTTTAAACGTATAAAATAGTAATACTACCTACCTGCGCTACCCAAACTAATCATCTGTGCACCATAATAACTAATCCTGCCAAGTTTTAACAAAATTCGAATTACGGTTTTTCGCAATACACATACTGCAAAAATGGATGTAAAATACATTGAATTTAAGCACGTTTTGGGACCTCCACAACATTTTTCATATTAGAATATATATTTTGGAGATATAACATTGACATCTTATCACACACGTTTATACTACATTTCCTTTAGTTTACACACTCCACTTTATGCCACTCCACGGTATAATTGTTCACTTTACGCCACTACACTGTACGCCACTTACATTACGCTACTCCAGTTTATGACACTACATACGCCACTACATTCTATGCTAATCCACTGTACGTTACTCCACTGTATTCAATTACCCTTTCATGTATGCCAGTTTAGCGGACGCCCCTAAACTGTACTGCTTGCAACTCTACACTATTCCACTGTACCCATCTCCACTTTACGCTATTCCACTCTATGCTATTCCACTATGGCCGACTTGATGGTACACTACTGGAATGCACACTTTCTAGTGTCTGCTACTCCACTCTATGCCACTCCAGTGTACTGAAATGAACTAGACGCCACTGGACTGTACCAAATTTCACAGTATGCTATTACACTTAACAAGACTGCATTCTGCGCCACTCCACTAAATCACACCACTGTACGTGGCTAGAGTCTATGCTCTTATAATTAACCCTAATGACTTGTAAGACACTGTACTGTACGCTGCTCCACTATATGGCACGCCACTGTACGTATGAACAGTTAACGCCAATAAACTCAAGGTTATTTCACTAAACACGACTAAATTCTATGCTACTCAACCGCATTACATTAGTTTATGCTACTTCAGTATACGCTATTGCACTGCACCGTATTAGACTGTACCCCACTGTACTGTCCGCTATTCAGCTCTGCACCATACAGCACTCCAATATTCGCCACTCCATTTTACACAATTAAACTTTGCAACACTACACTCTACCACACCCAACTTTACATAAGCCCACTGGACACCACTCAACGGAACCCCACTCCACTGTATAGCACTCCACTGTACCACACTCCAGTGTACGCCACAGCACTGTATGCTATTTCAGTCCTCAATATTCCAATATATGCCCGTACACTGTACAACACTCCAGTGTATAGCACTCCACTGTATGCCAGTACACTGTACACTACACTCTACAATGTTTACAGGACGTAAATCCACGTTACCACACTCCACTGTATGCTATTACAACATAAACCACTGTACGCCACTAAACTCTATACCACTCCAATATATGCCACTGTATTCTATCTGAGTTCACTGTACGCCACTCCACTGTACGTGACTCCACTCTACGCCTCTCCGCTGTATTGCATTCCGGTATACGTTACTCCACTATACCTCATTCCACTTTACTCCACTCCACTATACCACAATATACTGTACCACAGTGCACTTTACAACCCTGTCCAACACTATATTGTACCATGTTCCACTTGATAACACTCCACAAAACTAAACTGGACAAAAATTACAGAAATGGTACTAACATCATAAAAGCCATTGAAATTCACACAAAAAAACTTAATTTCTTTTTTATAGTTAGGAAAACTTTATTTATGGTTGGTATATAAATCCAGAAACTAAAGTTATAGTTATAATTTCATTTTATAATTTCTACACCCCTTACGCACTTATGTCTATCATATTTGTGCCAAACACACCTTAAACTACACAACCATTACAAATTCAAAACGTATACTTATCTGTTGAATTTCTCACTTATGCACCACTTGCACCTGGACCTCATCATAGAGTCAGAGGCCAGCAGGTCCGGATGGGGCGCCCGTTGTAATGAATTCTCAACAAGAGGGTTGTGATCACCTCACGAACAATTGTTACACATCAATTGTTTGGAGCGGTTGGCCGGCTCTTTCACGGTCCGATGTTGGACAAAGGACAGAGCCCATTCTTGTGTGTTACTCAAGATGGACAATGCGTCAGCCGTCAGATATATCAACCGTCTCGGAGGCACGCGCTCCAACGTCCTCTCGGACCTGGCGATCAGCTTCAGGCAATATTGCCTGGACCACCATGTCTCAGTGACAGCAAAATACCTCTCGGGCGAGAAAAATCAGGTGGCGGACTGACACTCCTGCCATTTGCAGAACTCTAGCCTATGGAAGCTCAATCCGGAGGTGTTTGCACAGCTACAGGAAAGATGGGGTCCGTTCTCAGTGGACCTGGTGGCATCCCGGCTGGACAATCAATTACCCCGGTTCTTCAGCTGGAGACTGGATCCCCTAGCAGCCACAACGGATGCTTTTCTGCAGGATTGGAACCCAAGGAAGAGGTATGCGTTTCCCCCCTTCGCCATGATCACTTGAGGCTCGGCCCAGGTCAGGCATCAGCAGGCGGAGGTGGTCATTGTCACACCGATCTGGAGGTCTCAAGTGTGGTTTCCGGTTCTGCTGGAACTTTCTTGGGATTCTCCAATTCAACTCCTCCATCTTCCTCATCTCCTCCTGAATCCAGACCGGGTTCCCTATCAAATGGTTCTAGTGGGTTCTCTAACCCTGATGGCTTGGCAGAATACAGGGGACGATGGTGGGTCCCAGTCCTTTCACACCAAGCTGAGGAACTCCTGTCCAAAGCCGGGGCAGACAGCACGGTCAAGAGATATAGGTCAGCTTGGACACGATGGACACGTTGGTGTCTGCGGCGGAGTTTGGATCCAGTGGTCTAGGATGTAGTACAAGTATCGAATTTCTTAGCAAAGTTGGCCATGGAAGGTTTGGCATATCGATCCATCAACACCTTCCGCTCTGCAATATCTGCCGGTCATATTCCGGTAGAGGGTGATCCGAAGGGAGAACATCCTTTTGTATGCAGACTCCTGCGGGGAGTTCCACTGTCCCTTCCACCAGGCCCAAGATATTCGACGCTTTGAGACGTCAACCAGGTCTTAACCCGTTTCTTTCCTGGCAACCAAACAGATTCCGGTCTCGTAGAGCTTTCCGCCAAGCTAGCCTATGTTACTATGCCTAGTTTCCTGCAGAAGAGTGTCGGATGTTCGGGACATAGATATAACGGGCAGGGTTTTTCTCCTTCTGGGGTTTCGTTTACAATATCTACACGGACATAGTCCAGCACCAGGACTATTAAGTATCCAGCTTTCCCAGACTCCTGAAAGTTGTGTGCGGTTCAGTGCTTAAAGGCATACATAGAAATGTCCGAGGATTTCTGTCCTCCAGGGGAGAGACAACTCCTGATCGCATTAAGGAAACCTCATGCAGCGGTCTCCTCCCCGACTATTGCTCGGTGGGTGTGATGGGTCATACAGGAAGCAGGCACTGATCTGACTGCCTTCGGGGCACACTCTGCTATAGGAGCTATGGCGTCTAAGGCTTTCTCCCTGGGAGTAAGACTAGAGGACATCATGAATGCTGCAGATTGGCCCTCAGAATCGACGTTTAAGAGATTTTACTTCAAGCCAGTGCTGGATATGGCTCAGTTGGTGATGAGCAAGCTTTGAACCAGCATAATCCTCGCCTCCGATCCGGACATAGAATGAAAATTGTTCCTAACAATTGTGTAGGAAAGTTTAAATTCTATTAAGGACACGGAGGTGAGGATTATCCCACCTGGCAAGACGATTCTTCTCTTTCTGGAGCCCACCCTAAAGAGTAGGTAGGTACTGAGTTCTATATGATGGGTTACACCTATGATGTTATTCTTTTAAAGATTTGTTGAGGATGTTTCTGTACGGGATTGATTCTGTGATTTGCCACAATGCCATGATCCGGCCTGATCTCCCTCTCCTATCTTTAGGATAGGATGGTGCTAAATCGGACCAGTGAAGGAAGTTGAAGTTTACCTCACGCAAAGAAAGAGGGGGATAAGAGCCGAGAAAGGACTGTTACAGGCTCAACTGGATCCTGATTGGCTGCCTTATTAACTACGGTTGTTCTGTCATTGGTTGTTATTTGTTCTACATTACCAAGGATTCATGGGACTGTTAGTTCTTCGCTTTCATGTGGAAAGTTAAAGAAAGCTATTTTTAAAAAAAGGCTGGTATGTTAAATAAAGGGAAGCCAGTAAAGCATAATCCTAGCCTCCGTGTCCTTAATAAAATTTAAACTTTCCTACACGATAGTTAGGAACAATTTACATTCCATAACCTTATAAAGGAACTCTACCTTCAGCCTCGGTGCTATTTATGGTCATGGAAATGCTCTGTGACTTTTAATATTCTTATAATGTGCGGCATGGGGTACTTCATCCCATACGTCAATGTATACTCTGGGTCATCTTAAATTGTTTGATCAATACCTCTAGGCTATGGGTTCTCACAAACATTTTCTTGGGGGACAAAATGTACAAGTTGGAGTGTGCCTGTGGGCCGCATCGATGCCGTGGCATCACCAAGAAGTCGGGTAGGGTGGGGGATTATCAAGACAGAAAACAAAAACACACATTTCAAAAGATTACTAGAAAATGCTTATTTTAAAGTATTTTTTCACATTTTGCAGCAGTTTATGTTATACTGTGTGTAGACTTTACATTTTTTAAAATTGTGTAGGCTATGTTATCATATGTGTAATACATGTTTAAACTAATGACTTGTATATTCACAGTGCTTCCTGTCACAGGAAGGGACTTCTGAGCATTATATATGCACATCACTTTTCTACAGTGCACCAACCATGATGCATCTCAGGGACACTGTAATTGTACACATAGACATGTGAATTCTGTAGCAATGGCATTAACTAAATCAGCTTTCCTACCAAAGTAATGCATTTCCACAGAATACCTGTAGGTTAAAAGACTAACAAAATAGTTAAATAATATTGTGTACTTTTTAACTACCTCTCTACCACCCCTCCCCCCACTCACTTACCCTGCCATTGTAATCACGGCTGCATTTCCCATAATTTCTTTTTTCAGCACTT
The DNA here is from genome assembly GCA_963921515.1 of Calotriton arnoldi. Lineage (NCBI taxonomy): Eukaryota > Metazoa > Chordata > Amphibia > Caudata > Salamandridae > Calotriton > Calotriton arnoldi. The sequence goes on along the minus strand of CAWUFW010000224.1, from coordinate 833,363 downwards.
ACACAGTTCTCTTATCTAAGCATTCAACAACGAGCAGGGCTGCCTTGTTGAAAGCACAAGCTACATTGGCTGTAAAAACAAAGCCCATAACCAAAAGTGTACAAAAAATGTGCTTTTGCAACATTTTTAGGTCTAGCCTGGGCAGCGCATGCACCGCTCTGCGAGCCATGCTGTATTGGAGTATCTACTTGAAGCTCCGCCCACTCTCCACCCACATTTGTCATTGACTTGTGTCATTCTCCTTCGTAAATGCTGGCTTTTGATTTGTTATTAGGCGTGTTAGTCCCTCCTTAGTACCGCCTTGTCTTCATTTGTAACCGCCCATGAGGACTGGTCCTTTTACTTCGGTTGTTACACGATACGTCTTCTTTAGTCTGTAAGCACTGTTTTCTTTAATGAATTTCTCTTACTGCAGGAGGGTCTCTCATGCGCAGTTGTGACCACTGGCTTGTTCAACTCGTAGGAAACGGGGAGCTCTTCAGGGGCCATGGGAGACAGAAGGGGGCAAATCAGCGATGCCTTTAGGTAGGTCAAAGGTGCGTGATGTAAACTCCGCTTGATCTGGCGTGTTTATTTTCTAAACGAACATCTACGTTAAACATGAATATGCTTTAGGTTTGCTCCTCCGCACACTTGCTAAAAGCCATGACTTCAACAAAGGGCTCTTACCCTCATTTCTCAATTTGTTCCTCTGTGAAATGGATCCAACAAAGAAAGAAACTCTTCGGCTGCAAATGTCTCTTTGGACACACTCTCCCGCAACCGCAACCACGAACCCGACTGGAAGGTATTGGAGCGCTTTACTGAGCAAATCTCCAGTTCCAAAGTGGCAGCTCGCTGCGCTTTGCTCCTCGACTCAGATTACCTGTAAAGGGTGTGCTTTCACCCCCAGCTTAACGTTGCTCTCGCTCATTTGCTTTTCAGCCCCTGACCAGCACACTGCTCTATGGTTTGCTTCCCTATGCCCTCCGTGTCCCTTCCTCCACCACACCATCATTTTTGCTTCCCCACACCCGCACCCTCAGTTTTCCTTCCCCACACCCTCCCCGTCTGTGTTCCTTCTGCTACCTTCTGTTTGCAACCCCCCTCCCCCACACAATTTTAAACAAGCATTTGGAATGCAATAGGTCTCTCATTTGCAAGAGTTTAAGCTACTGGCATTGTAAATGACAATGCCTTTTATTTAGGTTTTAAAAACCAAAACATAAATAAAAGGCATTGTCATTTACAATACAAATAGCTCAAACTTGCGTAAATGCGAGACCTATTGCATTACAGATGCTTGTTTAATTCTAGGCTTTGTTTCTACAGTCATTTATGCTTGTTCTATGAAACACGCTGAACTGACTATAGAACCAAAGCCCAGAACGACATAACGATGTTGATAGACTACAAGAAAAAGCCAACAACAGATCTCTGGAGCAGTTTTCTTTCTCGGTTTACAAGGGATCCCAGAAGATCGGCGGGCCACAAGGAAAGGCCCGCTGGGCTGCCATACTTTGAGCACCGATGCTCTAGGCAGAGACGACAAGGTCATGTTTATGTTGATGTTCAAGCCAACAAGCTCACTTTATTGATTATTAAACTGGTGACAAAGACAGGAGGCCTCTCATGTTACCTTATGAACAACTTGACAAACACTGTAGGTTGAACTTTTTTGATTGTAGAATAAAAACATGCTTTGCAAGGGGTCTGGTAATGTTAAATGTCGTTTTTAGTATTAGAGCCTACTGGTGCGCAAATTGTCACATGGTACCTCACTCATAATGGCTACAGACTACATTTACAGGGTTAGTAATCCACTGAGAAATTTCTTTAAGGAGAGTACGTGATTTGCCTTCTGGTTATCTGCTAATCTCCTACACGAAGGGTTGCAATTTGTAATTCCACCTTAAATCTTGTAAATATGTGTCATTTTAATAATACCATTTACTTGTGCATGCATTAAAGTTACTTTTTAAACAAAAAAGTATTGCTTGGGCACCGATTTACTGTGTGTTATTTTTTTGTCTGGGTTTTGATTTGATATACCACAACACCTCCCAGAGTCACAAATCCCCGAGTGAACCAGTTGCTGGGCCTCATTACCCAGTCAGATATTAATTACATTGTGAACTATTTGACAAATGCAATCGAACAGGGCTTATGTTGTGAACTTATTGAAAAACCCACGACACCTTCAAGGCAACTACAATATGAGGAACTTTTTATTATCAACTCCTTGACATGCACTATAGAAAGGGGTATACATTGTTTAACACTACGAGACCTTTAGACATAGATCTCAAGTTCTTGTGGGGCTAGAGAGGTCTCATTTGCATTGTGTTCATTTGTAATTTTATGTTTTATGTTTAGTTGTGGATAAAGTACTTTTTCTTTTTTCTATGTAAAAACACGGACAACTGTTATTTTAATCAGAATTATGGAGTACTTTTTGAAGTTATTTAACTCTTTTAGTTGCTTTAATTGTTTTTTTGCCTTACTTTTTTTTGATGTGTGCTGTTGATACTCAATTCCTAATACTACCAAGCAGGGTTAACTTGCTTTTCCCCTGAAATCTCTGGAACATCTTGCTTCAGTCATTGTGTAGGATGACCAATAAACTTTCGAAGTTACATGTAGATAAAACAAATTGTTGATTTTAGAAAATAACGCTTATACCTGGACCTCAGTATGGTAGTCATTAGCTTTTGACTCATCCTCTGCCCCACCTCCTATGCCCAAAAAAAGTTGGTGTTCCTGGCAACACTGATCTTCCCATCTGTCAACAAGATGGCTCCGTTTGCAAGAGCTTAAGGAAAATTCTTGCCCGCCTCTGATGTGATGCAATAAGGTTGGTGATCAATGAAGCTAGCTCACCTTGTTTAGATTATATGAACACACTCTTTCTTAACTAACTATCTTATCTGTTACCTACAGCATGTGCAAAATGCAGCTGCCACATTTGTTAATTTATCTCAGTGCGCTTCTTTCAAATTCTAGTTGGACTTCCTCTACACGTTACCAATGAATAAATGGCTCGTGTATAAGACACTTTGCACGCAGCATAAGGCAGTTGTTGGCATTTGTCTTGAAGATCTCTGCTTGAGCCCTGTCTGCCTTCTCATATGCTTTGCTTCTCTTCTCCTTGTCTCCTGCACTCGACAGTGCCCATGTTCCATCACACCAACGCACGCTGGTGCACTTTCTTGGTTCTGGCTCCTATTCAGAATATACCAGAGGTAAATAATTTTGCTTATATGAGTGGAGGTTGCATATTAGAGAGAGACCTACTGAAATTGCCAATCGTTGTTCCATTTGAGAACTCTTCAAATGTTTTCCCCTTTCTTTTTTCCACCTACAATTCATGGCCAATAATGCTTTTTCCATGTTTGCATAGACTTGGTCATGCCTGTGTATTTTGGCCTACTTAAAAACTGCATGGCCAGGTTCCAGCACATTCAGCATGCTTAAATACATTTCATCTTGTCTCGGAGACCCCGTGACTGCTACACTGGCTATCAGGTTGCAAGATTGTTTGTATGATGCATCTAGTTTGCTAAATACCAACTTTAACCTGCTTAGCAGGAAATTTGAGAAATGTGTACAATACAGAGCCTTTATTTAGGTCTATGAACCAACTGCTGCTGGAAATACCCAAGTTTAAGAATTTGGGAGGGGCAGCGCTTCTCATGCAAGCCGTACAGTTGTGGAACTCGTACCTTTTCACTTTCCTCGTGCACCACCACACCTAAAATGTATCAAATACTTGAAAACCTGGCTTTTTTCCAGTTAAGTGATATTGCCTCCAGTAGATTTCCTTTTCTAATTGCACCAAGAAACACATGCAGGGTGTATGGCCAGGCTTTACAAAATATCCCATAAAAGATTTACTACGAGACTGGATGGATATTGCAGATTTTAACAACTGAAAAAACAAATCATAACTGGGGGATTAATGAGGGTAGCTTCTCCAAATGAAGGTCTATTTGGAGCAGGAGTATCCAACCCAGGTCAAGAAGGCCCGATCCATGCCAGATTTCCAGGCTGTCCACGTAAGCTACATTTAACAACAAGCCCTGTATATGGAAAGCAGTAACATACTCAGTGGGTATCCTGAAAGCTTAATTTAGTAAGCTCCAGGGGGCCACCTGCATCTTTTGTCATTATAGTGACAAATAATCCTTTCCACACATGCCATGCCACTAATGTACACACAGTACACTCATCAATGCAGCCACTATGCTGTTGGCGCAACAGTATACTCCTCAGGAGGTGAAATAGTAGCAGCACCTCTACCGGACTGTCATTTGTTCAGAGACATAATCACAGTTCTCACCAGGGCTGCTGTACTGACAGCAGGCAGCGATAGCATTCCTAGGTAAACAAGATGTACCACTACTGGGCTAAATTGGCACTTCTCAGCTTACTCCATGTGTAATGGATTGTACAGACAATTCTCAGGAGTGCTTCCTGCTGCCCCTTCAGTGAGACAGTATTAGCGCTTCTAAGCCTAGCTGCTATCCTTTCAAAGGGACAATTCTAGTGCCGGTCTGCAGGACCATCACATTCCTATTGGGACCACAACAGCAATTCTCAGTACGGCTCCTATACTGCCGATACGTCTCAGCAGAGCTGCGGTACCTTTAGTTGGTCAGTACTGGTACTTCACAGCAAGGCTGCTATAGTGCACATCACTTCTCAGCAGAAATGTTATGATTTTAATGGGACAGTACTGGTACTTCATAGGAGGCTGCTTTACTATAACTTACAGTGCCCTCACTTCTCAGCAGAGCTGCTACAACTGATGTGGGGCAGTGCTGAGTGCTGACACGCCTCAGAAGTACTACCATATTTGTAGTGTGACAGTGCCACTATAGAAGCAGTAGTAGTAAAATGACTGCCAGCACTTCACAGCAAGGCCACCGTACTGGTAACGGCCAGTGTAAGCACTTCACAACAGGACTTCTAACTTTGTAGAGGCTAGTGAGGCTAGTACCAGCTGTTTGCAAGAAGGCGGTTATAACTTTCTTGTGGCTTTATCAATATTTGTAAGCAGTGCTGATGTCTTTGAGGGGGTCTCTACCAGCACTTTGTTTTGTTTGCTAAAAGCACATTTTAATGGGACTGTACTGTCACTTCCCTGCACACATGCCATTTTTTCAATCGGACAGTGGCAGCACTTCACTGAAAGAAGCAGATGGCAAAACTGTCCTGCTTTGTATCTCCTGGAAAAATCAAATTAACAGAAATTTGACAAATTGTGAAGTATTAAAAGAGGGTATTAAAATTTAAACATTTCCAACTATGAGAGCAGAGACCGTGACTTATAGTCAGCCGTTTCAAAGCCAAAGTGCATTTGTCAATATTTGATATTCCTCACAAAAAACCTAAGACTATGGAAACTGAATACAGACTCCATTCGCGAGCATTAATAAAATCAGATCAGTCCTGAGAAGCAATTCTATAAAAGCAGGGCTTCTGTGCTCGAGCAGTGTCTCCTACTATGCAGGCTCCAACTGTCATATTAAGTACATGTGATCATTATCAAGTGGAAATGAAATCAACAGACATTCCTCCATGTTGAAGGCACATGGTGCATAACACTACCTCCGTTTACTCGGACCCCTGTGATGGGTGTTGCGTTCTCCCCAGCCCGGGCACATGTAAATGATTACACCACACACAGAGCTGGATATTACATGGCTTTATTCCTCAGCGTGTAATTGTAAAATGGGACATTCTACAACATGAATTCTATCCCCACACCCAAGTACTTAGGTCACTGTTCTTTGGAGTCCATCAGGGAGCAAAACAGTCTCGTCATCTTTAGCTCACAAGAAACTACATCTCTTCTTTTGTTAAATAAAAAGTACAAACAATACATATATATACACATCACAACTCTTCAATAAGTCGTCATCGTGCTCCAAACACTCGCCCAGATCTTGTCCTGTGAGGCTGAGGAGATACAGGAGAAGTGTCCATGACTGGCACTAGTGACAGAGACAGGGATACAGTTGTTGTGCTCTCTGGTTTGCAAGGCGGATAAGTCTCACTTCTGACATCTGGAGTTGTCGTATGTCGAGGCAGGTGCTTGAAATGTGAGTATTACTTACCTGCTACTAAGTAAATGATGGTTCTAGAAATAAAAACAACAAAGTAACAACTTTTTATACAAACAATTGGTCTGGATTCAGTCTTTGAGTGTGTGACATTTCTTGCCCGAGTGTGTACAACAAATGCTTAACACTACCCTCTGATAAGCTTGACTGCTCAACCACACTATCACAAAAGAGAGTAAGGTATTTATTATCTACTTTAGCCTCTGCTACACCTCTGGGGATCCACTAGACTCTGTGCACACTATACCTTACTTTGGTATAGTATATCCAGAGCCAGCTTCCTACAGGGTGCAATGTGGGATTTAGCCGTACCTGTGAGGGTGGCGTTCCCGTAGTCTAATCTAGACAGCACCAGCAATTTAAGATTTAAGATCATACAGCAGTATGTAGGATTTGATTTTGTTCAGAAGTTTCAGGTTGTAGAAGGCACTCTCCATACTATTCTTTATATGATCTTTCATGATCAGTTTGGGGTCCAGTGTGATTCCTAGAGATTTAACGGAGTCAGCTAGAGTTAGATTGCAGTTGAGAGCACCTATGGAGTTTATCCATTCTTGCATTTGGGGTGACTGTTCTGTCTTTGATATGAAGAGAATTTCTGTCTTATCTTGGTTGAGTTTTAGGTGGTTGTGAGATAGCCAGTGTTGGACTTCTTTGAGGGTGGCATTTAACCGGTGTACATTGTCTAGTGAGAAGATTTCCATGTAGAGCTGGGTGTCATCTGGGTATAGATGGAAGGGGATGTTTGCTTGGTTGAGGATGACTGCGAGCGGTTCCACATAATGACCAGTGTGGGCGAGAGGACAGAACCTTGAAGGATACCCCGGCTTATTGCTGTTGTATCAGAAGTCTGATTGCTTATTTTTGTGAGAGCGGTTTTATAGAAAGGATGTGAACCAGCGTAGAACCACCCGTCCACACCTATCCTTTTGTGAAGGGAATCCAGGTGAAGCTTGTAGTCGACCGAGCAGAAGGCCGCTGATCGGTCTAGGAGTATGAGCAGGCAGCATCTGTCTGTATCCAGGGATTTGTGTACATCATTTACTATGTTCAAGATAGCTGTTTCCATGCTGTATATTTTTCTGAAGCCTGAATGGTGTGGGTCCAGGGGATTGTTGTTTTCGATGTGTTGGTCAAGTTGTGGGAGGACACATCTCTCTAGAGTTTTGGCTAGGAAGGGGAGATGGGAAACAGGTCAGAAGTTATTGAGGTTGTTTGGGCCTGCTCCCGCTTTTTTAAGCATTGGTGTGACTTGGCCGAGTTTGAGGCAGTCTGGCATCACTCCAGTCATCAGGGAGCGGTTTATAATCTTAGTCCAGAGGGAGGCTAGGGCGTGATTGAGTTTTTTTTGCCAGGGAGACTGGGAGGGGGTCCGCAAGGTGGTTGGTGTGTGCAGACGTAGCCAGCAGAGAGATACGGAGTACGGAGACAGCACTGGTAGAGGTAACAGATAACATCAGGCTAGCATTGGACAGAGGTCAGTCATCAATTCTAGTCCTGCTAGATTTATCCGCTGCCTTTGACACCATCTCCCACAGCATTCTAGAACATTGGCTCTGGGAGATTGGTGTCAGGGGAAATGCCCTAAAATGGCTCAAAAGTTATCTAACTGACCGAGCTACAACGGTTCAGGTGGGAAACACGGTTTCATGTAGTAGACCAGTCAAAATGGGAGTACCACAGGGCTCTATTTTGAGCCCGACTCTTTTTAATCTCTACGTGACACCGCTGGCCAAGGTGATCAGATCTCACGGCTTTGGTGTAGTATCATATGCCGATGATACTCAGATCTTGATCACCCTTGGCCCAGATCCGGTTGAGACAAAGATGCGATTTAAAAAATGCATGTCCCAAGTCGATAGGTAGATGAGCACAAATCACCTTCAATTAAACGGAGGCAAGTCCGAGATTGTGCTTTTTGGCAAGGCTCATGAATACTGGTCACATGACTGGTGGCCCCCGAACCTTGGCCGCTGTCCAATTCCAAAGCAGTCGGTACGGAATTTAGGATTCCATATGGACAATCAATTGTCAATGAAAAGCCAGATTAACCATATAATTGGCTCCTGTTTTGGCGTGATGCGTAGTTTACGCAAGGTTTTTAAATGGATTCCGATGGAGGCCAGAAAACCACTAGTTCAGGGACTGATCATCAACCGCATGGACTACGGCAATGCCCTGCTGTCTTCAATTAACGAAGGCCTTCTTACAAGGCTTCAGATTCTGCAGAACACCGCGGCGAGGCTGGTTCTCAATCTTCCGCCTAGATCCCCTTCGGCCCCCAGCCTGAGATCCCTACACTGGCTCCCAGTCAGAAAACGAATTTGCTTCAAGATTCTTTGTTTAACACACAAAAATATGTACGGAACAGGCCCGGGGTATTGGGCCAAAAAGCTAAGTTGGTACAAGCCTTGTAGGACCCTGAGATCTAGTAAGGAATCATTTCTTACACCACTCAGAATCCGCACCACAAGAAATGGAGGAAGGTCCTTTTCTTTTCTTGCCCCAGCTTTCTGGAACAAACTGCCCTCAAACTTACGCACTATCACAGATCACAACTGCTTTCGCAGGAAGTTAAAGACATGGCTGTTCGACAACTAAATTAGCAAGCTCTCAGAGCTGTCTGCAAGCGCCATGAGACTTTCGAGTGATTTGTGCGCTAATAAATGTCCCATGATTTGATTTGATTATATATCCACCTCCGAGAGTGGTTTGAATACCTTCCAGCTTCTAAGAGTTATTGGGGGCCCTTGGATTTGATTGCAACCATTGTTGTCCTGTGGAGTGATCACTGCTAGGGTCGCCGGGCAGTGAGAGGGGGGTTGTTATCTTAATTTCTGGGTGGGGGCTTCCAATTGGATGATTGGTTATGATCATCAAGGGAGAGCTTGAGCTTTGCGATTTTATTATTTAGCAAACTGGCGAATTTGTCACACCGTTCTTTAGATATCGGAGGGATTTCTAAGGCTGGTTTGGAGGTTTGTTGTTTGAGGATGTTGAAGAGCTCTTTGGGGCAGTTTTTTGCCTTATCTAGAGCGTTGTGGAAGAAGGAAGCTTTTTAATTCATGATGTGTTTTTTATATTTCCTGCTTTCCCTCCTGAGCTGGTCGAGGTGGGCTGTGGATGGATTTGTTCGCCAGAGTCTTTCAGCCGCTCTGAGCGGTCTTCTTTCAGTGTTAAGGTCTTCATTGAACCAGGATCTCAAGGGTGTATTTCTCATCTTTTCCAGTTTCAGCGGGGCTATTTGGGCCAAGATGGAGGACATCATTGAGTTGTTGTGAGTGGTAAGTTCAGTTGTTGAGAGGTCCTCTGATGAGTGGGTTAGTAGTGACAGCATTTTTTCTTCAAGGTCCATTAGAGGGACTAGCTTTATTTTTCCCGTCCATTGGAGGATTTTCTGTTTGCGAGTTGGGTGTAGATGCACTTTATTAATGTGGAACAGAATGATGTGGTGGAGGATGCTGTCAATGGTTAGTGTTTCTTCATGAGCTATGATAGCGTCATGGGTTGAGCCTTTTTTGTGTGTTTGACCTTTGCAATGCTGGGAAAGGTTCTTACTGAGTAGGAGGTCGTTTAAGGATTGAATTAGAGTATCGCTTTCGTCGTTCCAGTGAAGGATGGAGTCACCTAGAATGATGATGTTGGCGAGTGAAAGTGCGCTATCTGATCTGCTAGGTGTTCACCGAAGGAGAATATGTTACCTGGTGGGTGGTAGAGTAGGTGACAGTTCATTGTTATGTTGTCTTTCATCCTTATGATGGTTCTGAAATATTCAAATGTGTTGTAGGAGAAGGTGCTTGCTTATCCCATGAAGTTGTTGTTCTTGTGGATAATGGCAATGCTTCCACCGTGGCAGTCCTCCCCGTCTTTCTTGATGACTGAGAATCCCAGTGGGACTAGTGTGTCCATGATCGGGTATGAGGAATCCTTTAGCCATGTTTCTGTAATGAATGCAATATTGATGTCATGGTTCAGGATGGTTTCCACTAGCTCTGTTGCATGCTTGGTTGCAGATCTGCAGTTTATGAGCATGCATTTGGTCTCTCTGCAGTTCATAGGATATTGAGGGAAGGAAGTCAAGGGGATATCTGTGAGGTGTCCTGGTGGCCTGGTCGTTCTGGTGGGAATGGGATTTCTTCGAAGACCTGTTATAACCTGGATCTTAGAGGAGGGGTTGATTCTATTAGGTGCCAAGTTGTAAGATTTGGCAAGCTCCCCTGCCTCACTCGGACATCGTGACGCACGTTCTTTTAGGCCTCTGAGCTTTGTGCTTTGTTGTTGAGAGGCATTGTGGGCCAGCTGTGTGGCTGTGTCTTCGCTTGTCTTGGGAGTTGTCTGCTGATGCATGTAGGGGGTGGGTGAGGGTGATGGGCAGGATTCGGACATAGGATGATGTTCATAGTGATATTGTTAAGACCCTGTAATACTTTCTCTAGTTGGTTTTCCAATTAAGTTAGTCGCACATTTAGCTTGGACATGGGCATTTGATTTATTGGGGAGGGAGTATGAGTGCATCGCTTCAGATTGAAAGGGATAAGGCTGTCCAGAGTCATAGAATGTGTGTTGGTGGGAGTGAGATTCGAGAATTTGGTGGGGGTGCAAATAGAGTTCAGTTCTTTGTTGTTAATGATGGGACTGGTGGGTGGGTAGAGTAGGCCCTTTTGAAATAGATCATCAGCGTATTGGTTGGCGCAGAGGGTGGGTGGTAGGAGTTGGGAGCATGGACATCTCGGTCGAGGTCCCAATGGGTCTGGCAGGTCAGAGAGGGAGGGGAAGGGGTGTGGTTTGTATGGGGAGGTGTTGGCCAGAGCAGTGGTTGGTTTGGGGGGTGGGATTAGTGCTGGTATTCCAGACTAAGCTTAGCGGCATAGAGTCGTTAAAAGTGGGGGTTTTGTCTCTGCTAGATTGGGTGTAGTGCTCTGAGGTCTTTTTCAGTGTCAAATTTGGTGGGAGCTGGGTTGGGAAGGATCACCCGGGCTGTGCTAGAGGTTGTGTTGTGAGAAAGCCCTATGATGAGTGTAAGAATATGGCACATGGGATGTTGGTCAATTTAAGCTCAACATGTTTGGTGGCTGGAGTTGTCTAGTTGCTACATGGATGCCTCTCGCTGTGGATGTCATGGCTATATTTGTTGGTCGTTCATTGTGGGAGAGTGGTTTTTCCTTCTTTCTAGGTGAGGATGCGACAGAGATCCTGGTCTCCCTGTTAGTTGTATTGTTGAACCGGTCAGGCTTTATGGTGGGTTGAATGAACCCTAGCGGGGTTCCTATCACATGCTCTTCGCCAGGGGGATGTTTCTTGGGGACTGACCCACTTTCTGTAGTTGAGTAGTTGCTCCTCAGGGTGAGAAGGCGGATTGTCGAAGGGTCTTGTTGGAGTTTCTGTGAAGCTGTGTAGACAGCAGGGCTACGATTGCCGTTGAGTGTACTTCTTTGGACGGTGTTGGTAAGTTTAAGGTAGTGGTTAGGAGTTGGGGTAAGAGACAGGTGACTGGAAGGTTTTGGTAGGGTTACTACTTACCTTTTCAGGTCACTAAAAAGGGAGTCAAACACTTGAAGGTCATTGTTCCCTGCTTGGATAAGGATGTCGAAATTTTTATAGACTGAGATAGTAGCTCTCGCTTTGAGTAAGGGGGGTGATATTATAAGTTTGGGGCCATAGGGGATGTAGTGTGCGGCTTTGACTGTCTTGAGGAAGTAAAATGCATTCCGCCATTTAGCTGTGCGTCTTATGTGGAAGATTAGAGCGATCTTAATGGCTCCTTTTGAGAAGCAAAAATAGGACTTAGATATGAGAGTTTCAGGGTTGCTCCTTAGAATATTGTTTGAATTTTTTTGCTCCATATTTGGATGATAAGTCAGGTGGGTAGTTGATTCTGAGTGAGTTAATTCCTGAAGGGGACAGAGTGGGAGGATTTGAATTATTGTGGTCCGACATCTTCCTTTATTTGTGAGGTCAACAAGCAGAAATAAGGTCTTTTATCTGCAGATGGCCATAGTGGGACAAGATCAGTTATTCTGTCATGAGTAGTTGTTGACAGATATTCTACAAAGGGAAAACAGGAGTATTCATCAACAAGGACTAGTAGATGATGTCCATTGTCATGGGGTCCAAAGAATTAAATTGCAATCTTCTTCCATGCATGCTTTGGAAGATCAGACATGTTTAATGGATGCGGGGTGGTTTTGGATGACAATCAGTTGCACAAATGACAGGCCCTTAATTCCTTTTAAACTCTTCAAGGCGAGGAAACCCCACTCGGCCCGTAGAGCTTGTTTAGTAGCAACAATTCCACGATGTCCCTCATGTGCCAGTTCAAGGACTCTCGGTATGACAATTCTTGCTCCTTGTAAGATGATGCTTTTTGGAGTGACTGAAAGTTCTTCCTTCACATTTTTGTATTTATGGTATTCTAGGTCATCATGGAGAAGCCGAGCATGCTTTCTCCACAACTGATGGGTAATAATATCTTTGAGAATTTGCAAATCTGTCAGTGATCATGGCAGCACTGATTTTGTTCTACAGATATGGCAGCAGGTGTGCTGGATTTCATGGTGAAGTTAACATAAGCATCAGTCACTTTAGAAGATGATACCATGATACGGTATTGGTACAGGTGAGAAATAGTCAGCAGGATTTTGATCTTTTCCTGGACGATGCACACTTGTATAATCATATTCCTGCAGTCACAACCCCACCTCTCAATGCGAGGGGGCATCTTGGCTTTAGGATTGCCGAAAATGGTGAGCAATGTTCGGTGACAACCTTGAAATGTCTCCCATAAAGGAACATATGTAAATGCTCAGAAGCCCACACCACAGCGAGGCTTTCTTTTTTAGGTTGTGATTAGGCACGTTCTGTCGATGACAAACTGCTGCTAGAATAAGCCACAATACGCCTTGGTGCATTGGGATGTCCAGTGCGCTGGGCAAAGATGGCAACCAAACCCACTGGACTTACACCAACAACAACCTCTGTCTGCAATTTTGGCTCAAAGTATGCAATTTCAGTGGCGTTCTCAATTGCATGTTTGATTTTCCTGAAGCTTTGTTTGCAGTCACGTGACCATCAAAATTAGACATTTTGTTTCGTTAAGTCTCTTAATGTGGCACTCACAGTGGCAAAATCACGTATATACCTTGAACAGTAACTGGCCATACCAAAAAAAGGATTGAAGCATAGTTACATCATGTAGGGGTGAAGTGGATGACAATGCTAGTACTTTATTTGGATCTAGAGTCATTCCCCCATCAGAAAAGATATGACTGAAAAATTTGAGTTTTGTTTTATCAAACTCGCACTTTTCTGCATTTAAAGTGAGACCTGCTTCAGCAAGAATGCAACACACTTGTGTAAGAGCTTTATCATGCTCTTTCTGTGTGGCCCCAAAAACTAGTACGTCATCACTGTAATAGAAAGCATATGTGATGGACTGTATTATGCGATGAATGACATCCTGAAAGAGCTCTGCAGCTGAGGACACTCAGAAACTTAGTCTTTTATATCTAAACAACCCAACATGAGTCAAAAGGTAGTAATGAACCTGCAATTTTCTTCCAGTTCAAGTTGGTGATACCCTTTGTTCAAATTGAGGCAGGAAAAGACTTTGGCTCCATTCTGCTGCGTAATCATTTCAGCAATGTGCGGACCTGGGTTTCGTTCTCTTTCAATCGCCTTGTGCTCTTGGCGCACATCAATGCAGCTGCGCATTACCATCCTCCATTGTCCATCTTCTGCACTACCACTATGGCGTCAGACCAGTGGATTGCTCAATGATGTCATGTTTCAATGTCTCAATTTCCTTCTCAACAGCCTCTTGTAAATGAAATGCAATTCGATGATGTTGTTGAGCAACAGTACGGATATCCTCATTTATGTAAAGTTGCACTTTCTTTGTCTTAAGTTTTCCTAGTCCATGAAACAACGATGGAAACTGATTCAGTATCTCATGATAGGCATTGACGTTGTAGTTTACAGTAATCAGCCCCATGTCGGCAGCAGTGCGGAAACTGAGTAAACATGCACTTGACAAAGTGCCTGGCAGGACATGAATTGGTGCCTGTACTTTCGTCTTTCTAAGCTTCACAGTTGCTATAAATGAACCTTGACTTTGCAGTGGCGTTGAAGCTGCCTACGTAAACACTTTGGTTTTTGACAGGGTTAAAAGGGACACTGGAGACAGTTCACTGTACTTTTTGACTGGCATAACGTTTATCAATGTACCACTGTCTATGATAAAAGGTATGGAGCACCCATTTACTTTCAGTGTCATTTTGGGACAATGTCCAAATGAATTTCGCATATTCACTCTTTGATCTAGCTTCGACCAGCAATCTTCCTTGCAAGAAGCTAATCCTACACGTGCACGTCGTTCAGTGGTCACCACTGACATCGCGCATTCATCTTCCTCACTGTCACTCGACAATGACGGTGATGAAATTTTCGACGAGGAATTTGATGACAATCGACACTGTTCAGTTTCTACTTGCCTCAACTGATAGTCGCTTGGCCTTGTGAGCCTGGTTGGAATGTTTGATGTTATCTTCAACCTCATTCAAGATGGCTCCTCGCTGTTTACTGCATCGTGTTGAACCCTGGAGGTCTAGTTCTTGCCCTTCGGTGTTGTCGTGACCCGGAAGCAGTTCTGCTTTCAGTCCTCCACGCTCCATGCTTCTTCAAACATCTGGCTGGCTCCTGCAGCTGCACCGAGGACTTTGGAGGGCTTCGTGCAGCAAAACGAAGGCAGCAGCTGCAGCCTGTAGGAGCCGCCTGCAGCCACAGCTTGCGCTCGAAAGGGTTCGTCTCTGTGCCAGACTTTAGGGTTTATCATGACCTCTTCAAATTAATGGTTGGAGTAAAAGAATGATCTACACAGTAAATCTCATGAGTAGAGATACGACATGGAATTTCTACGCCCTAGCAGGTCTTCATATTATTGATCACGGAGCCATTATTTGGTATATCTATACATATTAGCCTTGAAAAAGTCCTTTGGACGAAACACGTGTCGGCTGCTTGTATATATAATATATTTTTCTAAAAAGAACAATAAAGAACAAAACAAAGAAAACCGTGAATTGATCTGTGATCTTCAAAAATATCGTGACCAATGATAAAAGCTAGCTTCACTGGCTTGGATTAAAACTCAGTGTGCCTCGGCAATTGTGTGACAAATTATTGGACTCCAGAGGGGATTTTGTCTCCAGTGGTGGTTGTTTTTGTTTTCCAAAGGCAGAGGAGGACGTTTTGCCTGAAGAGCACCTAAAGTACATTGAGTTCTTGTAAAGTATTTTTTCAGACACATAAGATAGTGGATGTGCATGTTAAATCTGGCAGCTTCTGCCTTGGTTGTTTTGTGAAATAGTATATCTGTCCAATAGCGGGCCATTTACCATTATGTGGAAAGAAAAATCCAAACCAAAAACAGCTTTTTTTTTCCTTGGAGAATTTGCTCTATGGCCTTCTACCTTGTATTTCAGCTTGATTTTCACACTCAGCACTGATTCATGTTGAGCCATTCAGGCCTCCATATTAGCTGCTTGTCTGTCAGCTCTTTCCTCCGCTCTACCAGCCGTGAGTACTTGCTCCAAGCCAAGTGTCTCTTTTAGCATTCGCCAGAAGGAATCAGAGCAACAACCATCTATTACTCTGAGGCGAATTACCTCTTAATCATTGAACTCGTTGAACTTGCAATGCTTGATGAGTGAATCAAGTCTTTCTACAAACTCATCCAACATTTCACTATTTCTCTGCCTTGCCTGACTAAAAATTGTACCTTTCATAGTCGACATTTGACATTGAATTGAACTTGGTGTCTAATGCTTCTTTGATTTGACGGTATGTCACTTCACCGCCTTGTGGTATTTTCTTTATCACTTCCTTGACTCCTTCACCTGCCAAATTCTTCAGATACTTAATGATCTTTTTGTCATTTGCTACTTCCAGCGCATCAATGAAATCATCAAACGTTTCGATCCAGGCAGTCCATCTGCTGACAATATTCTGCTTTTTAGCAGTATCAAAGGGTGGAGGTGTTTTTAAGAAGGTTGCTGCATTATAACCTGTGGAACTTTCTGCTGTCTGGTGCAGAGCCCTCTCCAGCAGCGTCGGCTTCCCACTGTACCGGCAACTTTGTTGAGCACTAGCCGTGTGCTACCACTAGGGTCGTCATGTCTGCTCTCTGATGTGAGGCGCTGTCTTCTTTGGAGGTGAGTAGCGCTTTTGTTTCTTGCATGGGGTCTTCACCACACTTACCTATTTGCATTGTACCTGGTTTCTTCTGCCTTTAGCGTTTTGTTATATTAGAAATATTTTCCACTTTTTGCGTATCCTTGCACTCGGCGATAACTGCCTTTGGTTCTTCTCTGTACCTGGTTGTCGCGGTCTTCAGCATTGCCATGCTGTATGAATGATGGCTCTGTTATGCTGTTGCGCAGTATCTCGTCTCAAATATACAAGCAAGTTTCTAGCCGATGACAAACTTTCGGTAAGGCCTTTACTTTCATCACCGGCCAGGCACTGGCTAGAGTGGCGCCAACTGTTGATTTTCACTTCGACTGAGGCACACATGGCCCACACAAGCAGTTTGCTGAAGCATGGTAAACTCTCAAGGAGAGCACTCTCAGATCTTCGGGTTGCTGGGTTTACGTAATCCCCATCCCGTAACCAGCTGTTGCATCCTCCCCAGCCCGGGTACATGTAAATGATTACACCGCACCCGGAGCTTGATATTACACGTCTTTATTCCTCAGCATGTAACCTTAAAACTGAACATTCTACAGCATTAATTCAATTCCCACACCAACGCACTTATGTCACTGTTTTACAGAGTCCGTCAGAGACCAAAAGGGTCCCATCAACTTTAACTCACAAGACACTACAATGGGTGCACACCACCTAGCAGGTCTCGAAGGACGCCTACTGCAGAAGGAGCCTCACCAATACACAAGCTGGGCTGTCTATCCTCTCTTCAACCTGCATTAGGGCACTTTTGATTTTATGTAACCCTTCTCAGAAACTTTTCAGGTACAGAACTTCCAACAACATTCTACCTTCTTTTAAGAGGTGCTGAATGTGTTCCACATGCTGCACCTCAAAAGCCCACAAATAATAGCAATAATCGTTAGTGGTCCTTGTACAGTGATATAACATACTTCACAAGGTCGATTAACAAAAATAGACTGCTCTTCCCAATGGCAGAAATCCACCACACTGATGTCACTGGTCTCTCCTCTTCAATCAGCATTAGGGCCACGTAACGGTCATACTTCTCAAAAAGCTCAAACCACAAGAGGTGGCTTGTGTACAATGGTTTGTTTTGAGGATTTGTTTCACGAACACTTTTGAAGGAAACATTTTAATGGCTCATGGCACTCAACTCAGCAAAAAAAAAAAAACGAACAGGCAATGGGCCTGGCTTTTTATGTCGAGTCTACCAGACAAAAACTCAAAAACACATTTCACCATGTGAGGAGAGGGCGGGACCTCATACTGAGAACTTCCAAAGAGGAACTTCTGCTCCCCCACCAAGTCCTTCTCAAGAAAAAAGAAGCATTGTCAAAGTCAATAGGTTTTGCCTATGCAAAATCTACTGGCTTTGTCAATGTTTTTGTACATGTTGCAGCACGAGCTGCTGTACAACATGGCTTAAAGTAATAAAACAAAAAGCGCTATGACACGGCCAACGTTGACTATGTCATAGCGCTTTTTTTCTAAGCCATGTTACACAGCAGCCCGTGCTGCTGTGCAACATGTACCAAAAATGTGTTTTGTGGGGGATCAACGCATCAGAGAGCGGGAGAAGGGTGGGGGTGGTGTTTGAAAAACAATGGAGGGCAGAGGTGGTGGGGAAACACGGGTGGGATGAAGGAGTGATACTTTTGGACATGCACTCATAAGAGTGCATGTCCAAAAGTAACAAAAGAGTACATGCAGGAGCCTGTGGTCAGTGGAAGTTCAAAGGTCAGTGGAAGCTGTATTTGGTCCATGCTCCACAGTTCCGACGAATATTGAAGCCAGGAGAAAGCTGGAGGAGGCTTCAACCAATGGTAAGTAAAGAAATGAGAGTTAACGTGGGAGCCAAGCAATAGTAAGTAAAGGTAAGTAATGGGAAAACTCTAAACCCCTTTTAGGATTCTTTTTCCAGAAATAATAACTTTCGCTGACAGCTTGCTACTGAGGCTTGTGCCGATGTGCTGGGGTGTTTTCACGCCCCATAATGGACATGGGCGATTCAAAACATCCAAAGATGAACTGAAAACTACTTTTGCAGTGGTTTCTAGCTGATTTTCCCTGCCACCATGCGATATCAGCTTATCACAAGGTGACCTTGTGAAGGGAGCCAACAACATGTGACACACTGTGGCACCATGTGAGATGGCAGGCAGGCCTGGACATATTGTAGACTTACCAAGAACATAAAGGGGCTTAGAGCCCGGCGCCAGATCATTGCTACCCATTGGTTAGCTTGCCTAACCCGTTAATTTGGCTGCTTCTTATTTGACAGCTCGTTTGTCAATCACATGTTTGGCCCGTCAATGGAGCATTGCTTCTTTACCTAGCTCTTGGATTGGCTGGCTTCTATGCTTCCTTTGCTCGCTTTTGGGGAACAACTTTTTTCTTTAGCACTTCACGAGAGTGCATGTGTTTTTCAGCCATCTCCCTCATGGAGGATTCTCCACTCCCACCTCGCTTTCTTCCCATGTGCTTTTGTCCCCTGGACTTTCACTTGTGTTGCTCTCTTGCCCGTGTGCTCCTGCCCCCACACCCAACATTGCTCACTTTCACCTGTGTTCTCTCCCTTCTCAATGCTTTTCCCCTACCCGCCATGTTGATTCGCCGAACCTGCCGTGTTGCTCCACACTCATCCACCGTATTGCTACTCCCCTACCCACTGTGTTGCTTTGTCTCCTGCCCCTTCCCCAACCTGCTACTGCAACCAGCTCATCTATTAATATTTTTTAGGTCGAGCCTCGACAGCGCTTGCACTGTCTGCAAGACCTGTTGTTTCTCTTCTGCAGGCTTTTGGCACACCCACCAATTGCCATTGGTCGTTATCTGTGGCATTCAGAAATGCTGGCTTGTTATTGGTGCACTTGTGTAAATGTCCCTCCTTTGTGTGCTGAGTTCCCTCCCTGGCGATTTCACTAAGAGAACATTTTTGTTGGCCATCACACTGTACAGCATGCGATGGCCTCTCCTCCTTTCTGGCTATTGCAGGTTTAGTGTTGTTTATAGCTGGCGTCGGCAACAAAAGCGGACTTCCACGCTCCTTGTACGTGAGGGCTGAACAGAGCGCTTTTAGGCATTTTGTGCATGCTGCAGATAAGTGCGGACTGAGTATTAAATTGAAAAAAAAAAAATTGGTTGCTCTGTATTGCTGTTTTTAACGGAAAGCAAAGAAACTGCCGTACCCACTAAAGCTGTTGCTTGTTTCACCTCCCAATACACTCCCACCCCGCGGTCCACACTTAAAAAAAAGAAACCAATTGTGTTTAACTCACGCTCAGGACTGGATTTTCTGATTGTGGTTATTTCCATGTTTTGTTGTGATTTTGCTAAAATGCATCACCAACAGCAAATGGCTGCCTTAGGGACGGACAAAGAACTCAGTGATTTACTGGATTTCGGATGGGAGGGAGTAGACGGTCTCTCGCTCAAAGCAAACTGTGGCGGCAGGACCTGCTTCCGAGCCCCACCTCAGCTGCACACAGGCCTCAACTCCTTACCCCTCCCAGCTCCGACTCCAGTCCATATTTTAAACTTTGCTCTCACTTCTTTTTTTATCATTCCAGCTCCTACGCATACCTCGCAAAACTAGCGAGCCCAGGCTGACTCACACACCGTGTTCAGAAATTTAAATATGCTTCAAGGAAAGCCGATACACAAACAAGCCTCTGCTTGTTAAAGTAGCCCCTGGTTGTGAGTACATAGGTGTGGGGGGTGGTTTTTGGCATCCAAGAGGGAGGGGAAATGTCGGTATGCCAGGTTGTTTACATCTCAAATGTGTGTTTTTATAATATCCGCGCAACTGAAAGTGTTTGAGATTACTACATTATTTTGCCGACTGTACTAGTGGTCGTTGCTTCCACTGTGTGCAGTGGAGTTCGTCCATGTTTCTGTGAGTCCTTGAATATTTGTAAGGGCACCTTATCCAAGCACTGCCCTCCCTCGCGCTGTAGCTCAGGCAAAAATAAAGCTAAACTTTACTCTCCGCTCTGCGTGGCGCCCCTCACCTGGAACCCACGCCAGCTGTCAGATGGTGTTGTCTAGCCCCATACACAGCCTAGCCCCGCTGCATTAGCAGTGTGTGCATGTACTACTGCCAGCTGCCATATGTCGACCTTTCGGTTGAGGCCCTTCATATCCCGAGGTGTCTGATGCAATCTGAGAGCACATGGGTTTTCTTCGTCACCAGACCTGCGCAGGCCGGCCCACCCCAGGACTTTGTGATGCACACATACAACCTGGCAGGGAGTTTGTGGTGTTCTGTAGTTAAGGGCACTGCTTGGTGTATTTTCACTCTGTACCCCAGCTTATCCTACCACCGCGCCTTACCACATGCACACCCTTGTTGAAATAATACAGCAATCCGGCTGTGTGACCTACGCTATGTGTGCATCAGGCTTGCCCAAACATGCTGTGCTGTCAGCCGACTGCTAACTCAGTTTCTCATTGCTCAAATATTTCAGCACATCTCGGAATAAACGGGGGTCACCCCTTTTCTTTTTTTCCACTGGACCAGAAATGCGGGTAAATGCCTCACTGTTTTCTTTTTACAATGAGGTTTAATAGCTTTTCAGCATGCGATAAGCACGGTTGTGTCCAAAGACCCACTTGGGTCATTTTGTGTGCAGTAATAAAGCCTGACGAGTGGTTTCCTGCTCACAGTACCCAAGAGGAACCTACAATCCGCCAACCTCGCCCTCGCCGAACCCCCGCGCATCCGCAGAGCAAGAACAGGTGGAAGAACCTTCTCCTACATTGCGGCCAAGACCTGGAACGAGCTCCCGATCGACATCAGACACGCCCCCACCCTGCACATCTTCAGGAAGACCCTCAAGACCTGGCTCTTCGACTGACCGGAGCTGCTCCCCCCCACCCCCAGCGCCTTGAGACCCTCATGGGTGAGTAGCGAGCTTTAAAATTCCCTGATTGATTGAGTGATTGACAGATAGCCGGCTGTTGTTCTAAAAATCCAAACCATCGACTCGGGCTATGAAATCAGAAACAGGCAAAGAACAGGTGAGCAGGCAGGGCTCCCCACCGCTCATCCCCTTTTCAGTACACTGCTTGGACACAGATGAACACTCTTTACCCTTGCACATAAGGATCTAAAACGAGAACTGCATAAAAACAAAAACAAGAAAGCCTCATTTCAAGCTTGGCTCTGGAAAGTTGAAGCAGCTACCCTTAGAAACAAGAGACACACAAATAAGGCTGCCAATGAATGCATTCTTTTCATTAATTCTTCCACACAAACAAGTGTTTGTAATGTAAAACATGGACCTTTTAACACAGTTTCTTTTTAATGAGAAGGAACAGTAAATCACAGAGACAAATCCAATACACGCCACATCATTCCACACCAAACTACATATTTCAACTACACAACGCAATTCCGCAACACACCACATGCCTCGAATACACACCACAGATTTCAACATCCTGCCACAAAGTTTAACAGCACACCACATAATTCAACTTCACAACATATCACTCCACAGCACACAATAATTAACTCCATAACACACAATCTCATTCTACACAATTCCACTACAGTGAATACCTTTAATTACTATCCACATAATTTCACAGCACAACATGCCACATATTTCCATTACAAAACCCCACACCACACAATCCCACAAAAAACAATTCCAACACAACACATCTCTACATTGCACTTCAACCAACCCAATCATCTCTCCCCCACATACCCACTGCCCCAATCATCTCTCCCCCACACCCCCGCCTCCTCTCTCCCCCACACACTCTCACTACCCCTCTCATCTTGTAATTCCACTGCCCCCTCTCATCACTCCCTCACACTCCCCGCCTCCTCTCTATACTGCCTGCTCACACATGCTACCTTCCTGTACCTCCTGGGGCTGTGTACTGGTCTACTTCTCACCTCCCCTCCCACTCGCTTCTCTCTGTCTCATACTCTCTCTCACACCTCTCTTTCACTTTCTCATGCACTCTTCCAGCCTCTCTCATATTGGTTCACTTCAGGTCTTCGAGCACAGTTTCTTTCCCGTGCCTTTTCAAACTTTCCATCCCTCAAACACACACTCTCCTCGGGGTGTCTTCTGCGTACACAGGCACCCTCTTATGCCTCTATGGCCTACTTTCCCCTTCTTTCTCACACACTCTTTCTGCTCCTGTGTCCGGAGTTCATTCACCACTTCGTGCACTAACTACCTATCCCTCTCTATCTTTTCTGTACAGCTCTCAGCCCCATCTATTCACCATGCCACATAATTCCACGACACAAATACACTACACACCACACAATTCCACCCCACAAAATTCCACCCCACACAATACCACAACTAACCATTCCAATTCAACCCATGTAATTCCACTCCACACCACATACCTCCACTCCACTCAAAACCAAAACACATGGGAAAAAGACATTGTCATTTACAACGGCAATAGTTCTAAGTTGCGCAAATGCGAGACCGATTTCATTGCAAAAGCTACTTTTTTTGGTAATGTCGCTCTATTGTTTATACTTATGCTAGCGTAGCCATTTCCTTCCTATTTTATCTTAGCCGTGAACATGTTTCCTCGAATATCTTGTTTACTGCTCTAACTGCTGTGAGCCAGCCGCCTCGCCGCTCATTTCCTGGCATTTCGCCAATCCAGCCTCCAGCCACCCAGCGCCCCTCCCTCCCCCAGGACCTACTTAATGGAGGCCACAGTGCAGCAGTGCAGCAGTGCAGCGCGCGCCGAGTCCGCCCTTGGACTGCACCCAGCACTAGGAACCCTGGCCATCCGGCCACCTACTGATACTCCACTGCCGAGCTCCTGGCCCTGGTCCACAGATGCCGCAACAATAACTGCTGCATCTCTTCTCCGCGATCAACAGAAGGACCTTTCGCCTACCACCGCTGCCATTTCACCTGCAACGCAGGACCTCCCTCTCGTACGGAAACCCGCGTCACACCCACCCAGCAGACCACTGGACGGTACCAGGAAAGGGGGGGGGGGGAGACCGGAGTAAGTGTCACACACACTGTGCACCCCCGCCCACGAGGCGCGTTCCATATCAGCTGCAATTAGAACGAGGATTATGCCGCTATAATCAGTGCGCTGCAGAGACTCTGACTCACTTATTTACTATGAGTAGGGAGCGTGCAGCCTTTCGCCATGTGTCTCTTTGTGCATTGCACAGTCTGCAGCAGCTCTCTGATATTGGCGCTCTCCCTCTGCTTATGGTCCCTGTGTGTACGAAAGATGCACCAGTGCGTAGTGCTGGCTGTCACCATGGACAAGAAGAAAGTCGCATAAGTGAGCGACCTGTAGTGGTAGCTGACAGAAGATTGTCACAGCTATTGGGTCATAGAAGTTTAATCCAAGTTTAACCCATAACAGGCTACCGTTGCCTGATAATACCGTAAATAGGAACGGTGAATTTAGGAGAGCAGAGCCAGTCTCTTTGAAACTCCTGCATTCCTTTTGATAATACTGTTGCAATGCATGCTTTGTTACGGGTGCCTCCAAAGCCCTAATCTAATTTAGTGAGCCTCATTTCTTTCGCACGCTCAGTTTTGTCAGTAAGAATTGTCAGAGTTCTAGTCTCGGCATCGCTCAGTTCCGGTCAGTAACAATTTTTAGAGTTCTAGTCTCGGCGTCGCCTCAACATCTTGTGATTCTGGGCAAATCACTTAATCTCGCTGGGCCTAAAAAAGAAATGTGGCTTTCTGTAATGTAACAGGTGGTCAATATAAACTGGTGGTGCTCATGCAAACTGCTCCAAAACTGAGTTTGTGCTATATAAAATTTAAAAAACGGAGTTTCAGGCACTATGACCCTTAAATCAATTAATCTAAATAAGCAGAGGGCGAGTGAACAACAAAGATACAGTCCTACCAAGTTTTTTTTCCTGGTCCATGTGTGAAGTGGTTCTCAAGTCTGGGTTTTTTCTTTAAATTCTAGGACTTGTACTCTTGCTCGCTCCATTATAAAACAGGACTACAAGTCTCAAAATTCAAAGAAAAACCCTAGATTGGAATAGCACATCACAGATGGAATTGGGAAACTTGGACACTATGAAGATTGCGTTTCAAATTGTTTAACATCACTTTATATTACTGGTATTTGTACAGCACTTTCAGCCATTGTCATGGCATCATAGCACTATTTTCATCTGTGCAGAACTAAAGAGACCATTGTTTAATAATGTGCGATGCGATATGGTTGTTTGTAGTTGTTAGGTATTTTATTCACTCTTTAGTTTGATTAGGAATTTCTGTAGTAATGGTCTACACAGTCACGTAACATAATTGTTAGATTTGGGGGTCTCTAGTTGGCAGAGGTAGGTACCTTTGTCCAAATAGGGACCCTTGCGTCTAGTCAGGGTAAGGGGGATACACTCCTAAAATAACCCCTGCTCACCCCCTTGGTAGCTTGGCACGAGCAGACAGGCTTATCTCAGAGGCAGTGTGTAAAGCATTTGTGAACACATACAGTAATCAAGTGACAACACTACAGATGGACACCACACCAGTTGTATATTAAAAATAAGTATCTTTTATATAGATTTAACACAAGACCACAAACGACAAAAATTCACA
This sequence comes from Calotriton arnoldi, assembly GCA_963921515.1. NCBI lineage: Eukaryota > Metazoa > Chordata > Amphibia > Caudata > Salamandridae > Calotriton > Calotriton arnoldi. Next base: position 808,456 of record CAWUFW010000224.1, on the reverse strand, counting down.
ATACTGTACTTCAAAAATGGTAGAATTAGCTCAGTTCTCTTTAGATGGTAAATGCGACACTTTGAGTTCAACGTACCTTTGGATGCGTAACGCTATACAACGAAAGTGTTGCAGGGAAGGTGAAGCGTCGGTTCCTTACACGCAAGAACGGTGATGCGTCGGGTCCCTACTGATGCGTAGGGGATGCGTCGGTTCTTCTTGGCGTGGGGAGGTGATGCGTCGGTTTCTTACTGCGCTTTCGTGGCGATGCGACCAGCAGCGCAGTGATGCGATGAAGATCCGGTGCAATGAAACAAAGATGGCGTCTTCTTCTTGATGCGACACGATGCGTGCACGCCCAACGGCCGTGCGGCGACTCAACGATTCTTCTGAGCCGCGACAGGCCCTGCGACACGCTTCCCGGTGATGCGGCGGCGGTCCTCTTCTCCGGCGATGCGAGACGCTTCGGCAACGATGCGACAGCAGCAGCGGCGTCGACACTCTTCTCCGTTGATGCGGCGGCGTCTGATGCGACGTCGATCCTTTTCTTCAGCGATGCGAGGCGCTTCGGCGGCGACGCTTCTCCTTCGTGAGTCGCGCTTCCAGCTCCTTCCGACACGCAGTCCCTCAGAAAGTCCAGCACAGCAGCAGGCACTTTCCAGGAAGACTCTTGGGGAGCTGGTTGGTGAAGTCTGTTGTCCCCGAGACTTCAGCAGGAGGCAAGCTCTTCTCTCAAGCCCTTGGAGATCTTTTACAAGTTGATGAAAGTACACACAAAGTTCCTTTCTCCTTTCTTTGGCAGTCAGGCAACCACTGCAGGCCAATCCCCCAAACAGCACTCAGCTTAGGGATGGTCTCCTCCTCAGTTTCTCTGGTTCCTCTCCTCAGCAAAGGTTTCTTCTGGTTTCCCAAAGTGATCTGATCTAAAGTTCTGGGGTTTGGGTCCCCTCTTTTATACTAATTTTCCCTTTGTTCTCTGAAGGCAGAGAGGCCTTTGCCTAGTCCAAACCAGTTCTGGTCAGTCCTGGAGCACTTTGTTGACAAGACTCCTTCTTTCCTTTCACAGTGTAGGCCAGGGACATCAGACACACCACAGGAGGTGGAGCCAGCATTGTGGAGGGAAGGCACAGCCCCATTCAGGTCCCAGGTGCAACTCCTCCCACCCATCTCCATGCAGATCTCTCTATTCAGCCCTGTGCTGACTCACCCTGTCTCCTGGAATCCCCCAGCCCCTGTCACTCACAAACCCAGACAAGGAATACACAACCTAGCAGAGGCAGGCTTGGATAGTTAGGCAAGAAAATACCTACTTTCTAAAAGTGGTATTTTCAAACACAGAATGTTAAAACCAACTTCACTAAAAGATGTATTTTATCATTCTGAGTTCAGGCATACTAAATTCGTTTTTCTACCCTGTTCCCTGGGTCAGTTAGGATTATAAGATGTAATAATCAAACTGCCCATTCTGGCCTATGGGGAACAGGTAGCCTTGCAATAGTGAAAAACGAAAATGGCTGTAATTCACTATTAGGACATGCCACACACACCAGGGCATGTCCTACCTTATCCTTACAATGCACCCTGCCCTTGGGCCTACCATAGGGGTGTCTGATATGAAGAAAAGGGATGGTTTAGGGACTGGCAAGTGGGTGCACTTGCCCAGTCAATATGGCAGTACCAGACTGCCCACAGGCTCTGCAATGGCAGACCTGAGACACACTTTTACAGGCTGCTTCTGTGGGTGGCACAACCAGTGCTGCAAGCCCACCAGCAGCATTTGGTTTACAAGCCCTGGGCACACTCAGTGCACTGTACTAGGGTCTGACAAGTAAACCAAACCAACCAATCATGGAATCTCTAATCCATACACCAATTTACTATAGGGAGCACTTGCACTGTGGCACTGAATAGCAGTGGCACAGTGCCCAAAGCATCTATAACCAGCAAAAACACATGAGGCAACAGCAAAAAATGGAAGGGAGACCCACTCCAACAGTGCCAGGTCTAACACGTGTCCCCTCCAGCTGAAATGTGGGGAGAACTACCCTACCTCCTGGGAGTTCTCTTCACTAAGGCGGAAAAATCTGGACAGACCATCAGCATTGGCGTGTTCTGTACCAGGGCGGTGTTCCACCGTGAAATCCATCCCCTGTAGGGAAATGGACCACCTCAACAGCTTTGGATTCTCACTCCTCATCTGCATCAACCATCTGAGGGGCCTGTGGTCTGTCTGAACCCAGACGTGAGTCCCAAACAGGTATGGTCTCAGCTTCTTCAGCGCCCAGACCACAGCAAATGCCTCACACTCAATCGCACTCCACCTCTGTTCCCGTGGAAGTAACCTCCTACTGATGAAGGCTACGGGTTGATCTAGGCCCTCCTCATTTATCTGTGACAAAACAGCCCCCACACCATGCTCTGAAGCGTCTGTTTGAACGATAAACTCTCTTGAGAAGTTGGGTGCCAGGAGCACGGGCGCCGTGCACATGGCAGTTTTCAGGGCCTCAAAAGCTTTTTGACAGGTGTCAGTCCAAATCACTTTCTTGGGCTGCTTCCTGGAAGTCAGCTCTGTCAAGGGTGCAACGATGCTGCCATACCCCTTGACAAACCTCCTGTAATACCCAGTGAGTCCTAAAAAGGCTCTCACCTCTGTCTGGGTCTTGGGGGCTCCCAAGCCAGGATGGTCTCAATCTTGGGCTGTAGGGGCGCCACCTGGCCGCTCCCAACCTGGTGTCCCAAGTACACCACGGAACCCTGCCCGATCTGGCACTTACTCGCCTTGATCGTGAGGCCTGCCCTCCGCAGCGGCATCAACACTTCCCAGAGGTGGCGCAGATGTTCTTCCCAACTGGCGCTGAACACTGCAATGTCATCCAGGTAGGCGGCACTGAACTCTTCCAGTCCAGCCAACACCTGGTTGACCAACCTCTGAAAGGTGGCAGGGGCATTCTTCATCCCAAAGGGCATAACCCGGAACTGGTAGTGCCCATCTGGTGTGGAGAATGCTGACCTCTCTCTTGCCCCATCAGTCAAGGCGATCTGCCAGTACCCAGACGTTAGATCAAACGTGCTGAGGTACCGGGCAGCCCCTAACCGATCAATGAGCTCATCAGCTCTGGGGATGGGGTGCGCGTCAGTCCTCGTGACGGAATTGAGCCCTCGGTAGTCCACACAGAACCGGAGTTCTGGTGTGGCACCCGGTGCGGCAGCCTTTGGGACCAAGACCACTGGGCTGGCCCAAGGACTGTTAGAGGACTCAATCACCCCTAACGCGAGCATCTTGGAGACCTCCTCCTTGATGCAAGCTCTCACCCTGTCAGTTACCCTGTACGTTTTGTGCTTAACAGGAGGACTGTCTCCAGTGTCCACATCATGGATGCACCAATCAGTGACACTGGGAATCAGGGAGAACAGATCAGAAAACTGTCCCAGCAACTGGTGACAGTCATTCTGTTGCTCAGGGGTCAGGGTGGAAGAGAGGTTCACACCATCCACTGACCCATCTCGCTCTGTCGCCGACAGGAGGTCAGGAAGAGGCTCAGTCTCCTCCTCCATTCCAGCATCTGTCGCTAAGAGCATGCCCACTTCGGACCTCTCCAAGTGGGGCTTCAGGCGGTTGACATGCAGGACCCGCAAGGGGTTCCTGGGAGACCGCAAGTCCACCAAGTAGGTAACCGGACTCTTGCGCTCCACCACCTCAAATGGTCCGGTCCACTTATCCTGGAGCGCACAAGGCTCCACTGGGGCCATGACCCACACTTTCTGACCAGGCTGAAGCTCTACCAGAGTGGCATTCTGGTCGTACCACCGCTTCATCTCCTCCTGGCTGGCTTCCAGATTCGCCTCAGCGAGTTGCCTGAAACGCCTAGTCTGGTTCCTGAAGGCCAGCATGTAGCTATATACATCCTAGGGAGGTTTCCTGGGAGATTGCTCCCAGCCTTCCTTGACCAGACTCAGAGGTCCTCTCACTGGGTGACCATAGAGAAGCTCAAAGGGACTGAACCCTAGAGATTTCTGTGGCACCTCACGGTATGCAAAGAGCAGGCATAGTAAGAGGACGTCCCACTTACGCCTCATAGGTTCCTCAAGACCCATAATCATGCCTTTTAGGGTCCGGTTGAATCTCTCAATCAACCCATTTCCTTGGGGGTGGTAAGGAGTGGTGAACTTGTAAGTTACCCCACACTCCTGCCACAGGGACTTCATATACTTGGAAATGAAGTTTGTACCTCGGTCAGACACTACCTCTCTAGGGAATCCCACTCGGGAGAAAATTCCCATCAGTGCCCGTCCCACCACGGGGGCCGCCACTGTCCTCAGAGGTATGGCTTCCGGGTGGCATGGTCCACCAAGACCAGGATGAACCTGTTGCCCATGGCTGTCTTGGGGTCCAGTGGCCCCACAATGTCAATACCCACCCGTTCAAAGGGGGTGCTGACCACAGGGAATGGCTGGAGAGGAGCCTTCTGCTTCCTACCACTCTTTCCACTTGCCTGGCAAGTCTGACATGTCCTGCAGTGAGTGTCTGAACTCCTGCGCATTTGGGGCCAATAAAAGTGGGTGACAAGCCTCTCACAGGTCTTGTCCTGCCCACGGCACATCATGAGCCAGCCCCAGTAGGAAGGCTCTGAAGCGCTGGGGTACCACCAGCACACGGGCTGACCCAGGCTCAGCAACCTTAGGCTCAGTATACAGGAGATCATTCTCCCAGTAGATCCAATGTGATCCAGACTGATCACCTACTGCCTGGTCTGCAGTCTGCTGCCGCAAACCCACAAGAGAAGGGCACTTCTTCTGCTCCACGCAGAACTCTTCCCTGGAGGGTCCTCCTTCCTGCTGCCAATGGGTCAGCTCAGGCAGGTCCCCCAGTTCAGCTACCTGTTCCCCTGTAGGCTTCAGGGCATCCCCCTCAGGGTCTACCTCCTCCTGGACCGTGGGAACTTCGGGGGCCGGTTTCCCGCGCCCCCTGCCTCTTCTCTTTAAGGCAGGCACCTGGGCCCCCCTCTCAGGCTCCAGGTCCTCTTGAATACCCTTACTGGCTGCCATGGACCATGTGGTCACACACACGCCCAGTCAGGCAGACCCAACATCTCCAAATGAGCACTTCGCTCCACCTTAGCCCAAGGTGAGCTCTCCAAATCGTTCCCCAACAAACAGTCAACAGGCATGGCTGGCCTCACAGCTACTTGAAGAGTACCAGAGACACCCCCCCACTCAAAGGGAACCTGAGCCACCTTGCAGTGGCTCTCTGTGTTGTCAGCGGCAACAACTGGGTAAAATGCATTGGGGACAACCTGCTCTTCAGACACCAGGTGACACTTGACAGCTGTCACACTGGCTCCTGTGTCTCGAAGAGCCTCCACTCTATGGCCATTGATGGTCACCCACTGCCTGTACTTCTTAGTGTTATCAGGCAGTTGGGTCCTGGGGACCACCTCACAGTCCCCTAAAGAGACAAGGGACATCTCTGCGGGACCCCACCCACCTTGGACACCCATCTCCTCCCCCAGGGCTACACTCGCCATCTGCCGGGGTGGAGCACCAGTGGGTGCTGTCTTTCCAAACTGTGGGCACTTGGGATCATTCGACTTATGGCCCACTTCACCACACTTGTAGCACCTCAGGGGTCCCCTGGGAACAGGCCTACCTGTCGGGGCCCCGTGCTTCTTCTCAGGGGGGAGGCTGGGAACCCTTCCCTTGGTTCCCTTGGGGATTACTTTGGGGCCCTTTCTGGAACTCCCTCCGTTTACCCTTGTCCCCCCCACTCTTCTGCTGGGGACCCTGCCCACTCTTGGCGGAGTCTCCCACGTGACCCTTGTGGACCCGGGTGCTCACCCAGCGGTCCGCCTCCTCAGCAAGCTTCCTAGGGTTAGTCAGCCTGCTATCAATCAGGTGCTGGCGTAGCTCTGGAAAACAATTACTTGACAAGTGCTCCCATGCAATTAAATCAAAGAGCACCTCAAAATCATTAACTTTGTTACCCTTCACCCAACCATCCAATGCTCTGCAGAAAGAAAGTGACATATTTTACCCAGGTACCAGACTCCACCTTCTTGCAATTTCTAAACCTCTGTCTATACAATTCAGGAGTCAACCCATACCTGGACATCAATGCATCTTTCATGTGGCTATAAGAATTATGGACTTCAGAAGGCAAGTCTAACAGTGTGTCCCGCCCCTCACTAAGGAACCGCCCCCACAACCCCACTCCCCAATCCTTCTCAGGGACCCGGTGGGAAGACATGGCTACCTCATAGGCTTTGAACCACTGCCCAATATCATCATTCTTATAAAACTCTCTCACCACATCTTTAGGAATATACACCCTAGCTTCAACAGGCATGGACGGTGTGCTGCCACCAGAGGGAGTAATTTCTAAGCTTCTAGCTTTCAACTCCAACTCCCTCAAACTTTTCTCATGCTCCAACTGCATTCTCTTTTCTTCCAGGGCCAATCTCCTATTTTCTAACTCCAGTTGCCCACCCAACTTGAGCTTGGCAAGCTCCAATTCGTGCATCCTGTTTTCCTTCCTGTCCGCCAACTCCTCTGGGGACAGGCTTTTGGCAGAAACACGGCTACCTACTGGGGAAGTTGCTCTCTTCCCCTGTGGACCCAATGGCCCCTCCAGCTGCTCATCTGCATTCTCAGCCCCTTCCTCATTCTCAGGGGTATTCCTTGCTTCAACCCAGGCCCTCAGCGCCTTTTGGAACTCATCCTTCTTGGAGAGACCGGTCATAGCAACTTTAAATTTCCTGCAGAAGTGCTTGAGCTGTTTCACATTGTAGCATTCCAGTTTCTCCTCTTCCCACTCATAATCAACAGATGCTATGGATGCTGCTTTATCCATGGTGGTTAAACTTGGCAGTTCTTTGCAAAAATAGAAAATCCCAGAAAAAACAATCTACCAATAGTATGTGGTCGCGTTTTGGTCTGCACTCACTAGTAGTGTTCACCAATCACTGTACATGAGTCACAAATGCAAGTCCAGAATCCTCACCGCTGACCACCAATGTTAGATTTGGGGGTCTCTAGTTGGCAGAGGTAGGTACCTTTGTCCAAATAGGGACCCTTGCGTCTAGTCAGGATAAGGGGGATACACTCCTAAAATAACCCCTGCTCACCCCCTTGGTAGCTTGGCACGAGCAGACAGGCTTATCTCAGAGGCAGTGTGTAAAGCATTTGTGAACACATACAGTAATCAAGTGACAACACTACAGATGGACACCACACCAGTTGTATATTAAAAATAAGTATCTTTATTATAGATTTAACACAAGACCACAAACGACAAAAATCCACAATACTGTACTTCAAAAATGGTAGAATTAGCTCAGTTCTCTTTAGATGGTAAATGCGACACTTTGAGTTCAATGTACCTTTGGATGCGTAACGCTACACAACGAAAGTGTTGCAGGGAAGGTGAAGCGTCGGTTCCTTACACGCAAGAACGGTGATGCGTCGGGTCCCTACTGATGCGTAGGGGATGCGTCGGTTCTTCTTGGCGTGGGGAGGTGATGCGGTTTCTTACTGCGCTTTCGTGGCGATGCGACCAGCAGCGCAGTGATGCGATGAAGATCCGGTGCAATGAAACAAAGATGGCGTCTTCTTCTTGATGCGACACGATGCGTGCACGCCCAACGGCGACTCAACGATTCTTCTGAGCCGCGACAGGCCCTGCGACACGCTTCCCGGTGATGCGGCGGCGTCTGATGGGACGTCGGTCCTCTTCTCCGGCGATGCGAGGCGCTTCGGCAACGATGCAACAGCAGCAGCGACACTCTTCTCCGTTGATGCGGCGGCGTCTGATGCGACGTCGATCCTTTTCTTCGGCGATGCGAGGCGCTTCGGCTGCGGCGGCGACGCTTCTCCTTCGTGAGTCGCGCTTCCAGCTCCTTGCGACACGCAGTCCCTCAGAAAGTCCAGCACAGCAGCAGGCACTTTCCAGGAAGACTCTTGGGGAGCTGGTTGGTGAAGTCTGTTGTCCCCGAGACTTCAGCAGGAGGCAAGCTCTTCTCTCAAGCCCTTGGAGATCTTTTACAAGTTGATGAAAGTACACACAAAGTTCCTTTCTCCTTTCTTTGGCAGTCAGGCAACCACTGCAGGCCAATCCCCCAAACAGCACTCAGCTTAGGGATGGTCTCCTCCTCAGTTTCTCTGGTTCCTCTCCTCAGCAAAGGTTTCTTCTTGTTTCCCAAAGTGATCTGATCTAAAGTTCTGGGGTTTGGGTCCCCTCTTTTATACTAATTTTCCCTTTGTTCTCTGAAGGCAGAGAGGCCTTTGCCTAGTCCAAACCAGTTCTGGTCAGTCCTGGAGCACTTTGTTGACAAGACTCCTTCTTTCCTTTCACAGTGTAGGCCAGGGACATCAGACACACCACAGGAGTTGGAGCCAGCATTGTGGAGGGAAGGCACAGCCCCATTCAGGTCCCAGGTGCAACTCCTCCCACCCATCTCCATGCAGCTCTCTATTCAGCCCTGTGCTGACTCACCCTGTCTCCTGGAATCCCCCAGCCCCTGTCACTCACAAACCCAGACAAGGAATACACAACCTAGCAGAGGCAGGCTTGGATAGTTAGGCAAGAAAATACCTACTTTCTAAAAGTGGTATTTTCAAACACAGAATGTTAAAACCAACTTCACTAAAAGATGTATTTTATCATTCTGAGTTCAGGCATACTAAATTCGTTTTTCTACCATGTTCCCTGGGTCAGTTAGGATTATAAGATGTAATAATCAAACTGCCCATTCTGGCCTATGGGGAACAGGTAGCCTTGCAATAGTGAAAAACGAAAATGGCTGTAATTCACTATTAGGACATGCCACACACACCAGGGCATGTCCTACCTTATCCTTACAATGCACCCTGCCCTTGGGCCTACCATAGGGGTGTCTGATATGAAGAAAAGGGATGGTTTAGGGACTGGCAAGTGGGTGCACTTGCCCAATCTATATGGCAGTACCAGACTGCCCACAGGCTCTGCAATGGCAGACCTGAGACACACTTTTACAGGCTGCTTCTGTGGGTGGCACAACCAGTGCTGCAAGCCCACCAGCAGCATTTGGTTTACAAGCCCTGGGCACACTCAGTGCACTGTACTAGGGTCTGACAAGTAAACCAAACCAACCAATCATGGAATCTCTAATCCATACACCAATTTACTATAGGGAGCACTTGCACTGTGGCACTGAATAGCAGTGGCACAGTGCCCAAAGCATCTATAACCAGCAAAAACACATGAGGCAACAGCAAAAAATGGAAGGGAGACCCACGCCAACAGTGCCAGGTCTAACACGTGTCCCCTCCAGCTGAAATGTGGGGAGAACTACCCTACCTCCTGGGAGTTCTCTTCACTAAGGTGGAAAAATCTGGACAGACCATCAGCATTGGCGTGTTCTGTACCAGGGCGGTGTTCCACCGTGAAATCCATCCCCTGTAGGGAAATGGACCACCTCAACAGCTTTGGATTCTCACCCCTCATCTGCATCAACCATCTGAGGGGCCTGTGGTCTGTCTGAACACAGACGTGAGTCCCAAACAGGTATGGTCTCAGCTTCTTCAGCGCCCAGACCACAGCAAATGCCTCACGCTCAATCGCACTCCACCTCTGTTCCCGTGGAAGTAACCTCCTACTGATGAAGGCTACGGGTTGATCTAGGCCCTCCTCATTTATCTGTGACAAAACAGCCCCCACACCATGCTCTGAAGCGTCTGTTTGAACGATAAACTCTCTTGAGAAGTTGGGTGCCAGGAGCACGGGCGCCGTGCACATGGCAGTTTTCAGGGCCTCAAAAGCTTTTTGACAGGTGTCAGTCCAAATCACTTTCTTGGGCTGCTTCCTGGAAGTCAGCTCTGTCAAGGGTGCAACGATGCTGCCATACCCCTTGACAAACCTCCTGTAATACCCAGTGAGTCCTAAAAGGCTCTCACCTCTGTCTGGGTCTTGGGGGCTCCCAAGCCAGGATGGTCTCAATCTTGGGCTGTAGGGGCGCCACCTGGCCGCTCTCAACCTGGTGTCCCAAGTACACCACGGAACCCTGCCCGATCTGGCACTTACTCGCCTTGATCGTGAGGCCTGCCCTCCGCAGCGGCATCAACACTTCCCAGAGGTGGCGCAGATGTTCTTCCCAACTGGCGCTGAACACTGCAATGTCATCCAGGTAGGCGGCACTGAACTCTTCCAGTCCAGCCAACACCTGGTTGACCAACCTCTGAAAGGTGGCAGGGGCATTCTTCATCCCAAAGGGCATAACCCGGAACTGCTAGTGCCCATCTGGTGTGGAGAATGCTGACCTCTCTCTTGCCCCATCAGTCAAGGCGATCTGCCAGTACCCAGACGTTAGATCAAACGTGCTGAGGTACCGGGCAGCCCCTAACCGATCAATGAGCTCATCAGCTCTGGGGATGGGGTGCGCGTCAGTCCTCGTGACGGAATTGAGCCCTCGGTAGTCCACACAGAACCGGAGTTCTGGTGTGGCACCCGGTGCGGCAGCCTTTGGGACCAAGACCACTGGGCTGGCCCAAGGACTGTTAGAGGACTCAATCACCCCTAACGCAAGCATCTTGGAGACCTCCTCCTTGATGCAAGCTCTCACCCTGTCAGTTACCCTGTACGTTTTGTGCTTAACAGGAGGACTGTCTCCAGTGTCCACATCATGGATGCACCAATCAGTGACACTGGGAATCAGGGAGAACAGATCAGAAAACTGTCCCAGCAACTGGTGACAGTCATTCTGTTGCTCAGGGGTCAGGGTGGAAGAGAGGTTCACACCATCCACTGACCCATCTCGCTCTGTCGCCGACAGGAGGTCAGGAAGAGGCTCAGTCTCCTCCTCCATTCCAGCATCTGTCGCTAAGAGCATGCCCACTTCGGACCTCTCCAAGTGGGGCTTCAGGCGGTTGACATGCAGGACCCGCAAGGGGTTCCTGGGAGACCGCAAGTCCACCAAGTAGGTAACCGGACTCTTGCGCTCCACCACCTCAAATGGTCCGGTCCACTTATCCTGGAGCGCACAAGGCTCCACTGGGGCCATGACCCACACTTTCTGACCAGGCTGAAGCTCTACCAGAGTGGCATTCTAGTCGTACCACCGCTTCATCTCCTCCTGGCTGGCTTCCAGATTCGCCTCAGCGAGTTGCCTGAAACGCCTAGTCTGGTTCCTGAAGGCCAGCATGTAGCTATATACATCCTGGGGAGGTTTCCTGGGAGATTGCTCCCAGCCTTCCTTGACCAGACTCAGAGGTCCTCTCACTGGGTGACCATAGAGAAGCTCAAAGGGACTGAACCCTAGAGATTTCTGTGGCACCTCACGGTATGCAAAGAGCAGGCATGGTAAGAGGACGTCCCACTTACGCCTCACAGGTTCCTCAAGACCCATAATCATGCCTTTTAGGGTCCGGGTGAATCTCTCAATCAACCCATCTCCTTGGGGGTGGTAAGGAGTGGTGAACTTGTAAGTTACCCCACACTCCTGCCACAGGGACTTCATATACTTGGAAATGAAGTTTGTACCTCGGTCAGACACTACCTCTCTAGGGAATCCCACTCGGGAGAAAATTCCCATCAGTGCCCGTCCCACCACGGGGGCCGCCACTGTCCTCAGAGGTATGGCTTCCGGGTACCGGGTGACATGGTCCACCAAGACCAGGATGAACCTGTTGCCCATGGCTGTCTTGGGGTCCAGTGGCCCCACAATGTCAATACCCACCCGTTCAAAGGGGGTGCTGACCACAGGGAATGGCTGGAGAGGAGCCTTCTGCTTCCTCCCACTCTTTCCACTTGCCTGGCAAGTCTGACATGTCCTGCAGTGAGTGTCTGAACTCCTGCGCATTTGGGGCCAATAAAAGTGGGTGACAAGCCTCTCACAGGTCTTGTCCTGCCCACGGCACATCATGAGCCAGCCCCAGTAGGAAGGCTCTGAAGCGCTGGGGTACCACCAGCACACGGGCTGACCCAGGCTCAGCAACCTTAGGCTCAGTATACAGGAGATCATTCTCCCAGTAGATCCAATGTGATCCAGACTGATCACCTACTGCCTGGTCTGCAGTCTGCTGCCGCAAACCCACAAGAGAAGGGCACTTCTTCTGCTCCACGCAGAACTCTTCCCTGGAGGGTCCTCCTTCCTGCTGCCAATGGGTCAGCTCAGGCAGGTCCCCCAGTTCAGCTACCTGTTCCCCTGTAAGCTTCAGGGCATCCCCCACAGGGTCTACCTCCTCCTGGACCGTGGGAACTTTGGAGGCCGGTTTCCCGCACCCACTGCCTCTTCTCTCTGGGCCCCCCTCTCAGGCTCCAGGTCCTCTTGAATACCCTTACTGGCTGCCATGGACCGTGTGGTCACAGATACGCCCAGTCAGGCAGACCCAACATCTCCAAATGAGCACTTCGCTCCACCTTAGCCCAAGGTGAGCTCTCCAAATCGTTCCCCAACAAACAGTCAACAGGCATGGCTGGCCTCACAGCTACTTGAAGAGTACCAGAGACCCCCCCCCCACTCAAAGGGAACCTGAGCCACCTTGCAGTGGCTCTCTGTGTTGTCAGCGGCAACAACTGGGTAAAATGCATTGGGGACAACCTGCTCTTCAGACACCAGGTGACACTTGACAGCTGTCACACTGGCTCCTGTGTCTCGAAGAGCCTCCACTCTATGGCCATTGATGGTCACCCACTGCCTGTACTTCTTAGTGTTATCAGGCAGTTGGGTCCTGGGGACCACCTCACAGTCCCCTAAAGAGACAAGGGACATCTCTGCGGGACCCCACCCACCTTGGACACCCATCTCCTCCCCCAGGGCTACACTCGCCATCTGCCGGGGTGGAGCACCAGTGGGTGCTGTCTTTCCAAACTGTGGGCACTTGGGATCATTCGACTTATGGCCCACTTCACCACACTTGTAGCACCGCAGGGGTCCCCTGGGAACAGGCCTACCTGTCGGGGTCCCGTGCTTCTTCTCAGGGGGAGGCTGGGAACCCTTCCCTTGGTTCCCTTGGGGATTACTTTGGGGCCCTTTCTGGAACTCCCTCTGTTTACCCTTGTCCCCCCAACTCTTCTGCTGGGGACCCTGCCCACTCTTGGCGGAGTCTCCCACGTGACCCTTGTGGATCCGGGTGCTCACCCAGCGGTCCGCCTCCTCAGCAAGCTTCCTAGGGTTAGTCAGCCTGCTATCAATCAGGTGCTGGCGTAGCTCTGGAAAACAATTACTTGACAAGTGCTCCCATGCAATTAAATCAAAGAGCACCTCAAAATCATTAACTTTGTTACCCTTCACCCAACCATCCAATGCTCTGCAGAAAAAAAGTGACATTCTACCCAGGTACCAGACTCCAGCTTCTTGCAATTTCTAAACCTCTGTCTATACAATTCAGGAGTCAACCCATACCTGGACATCAATGCATCTTTCATGTGGCTATAAGAATTATGGACTTCAGAAGGCAAGTCTAACAGTGTGTCCCGCCCCTCACTAAGGAACCGCCCCTACAACCCCACTCCCCAATCCTTCTCAGGGACCCGGTGGGAAGACATGGCTACCTCATAGGCTTTGAACCACTGCCCAATATCATCATTCTTATAAAACTCTCTCACCACATCTTTAGGAATATACACCCTAGCTTCAACAGGCATGGACGGTGTGCTGCCACCAGAGGGAGTAATTTCTAAGCTTCTAGCTTTCAACTCCAACTCCCTCAAACTTTTCTCATGCTCCAACTGCATTCTCTTTTCTTCCAGGGCCAATCTCCTATTTTCTAACTCCAGTTGCCCACCCAACTTGAGCTTGGCAAGCTCCAATTCGTGCATCCTGTTTTCCTTCCTGTCCGCCAACTCCTCTGGGGACAGGCTTTTGGCAGAAACACGGCTACCTACTGGGGAAGTTGCTCTCTTCCCCTGTGGACCCAATGGCCCCTCCAGCTGCTCATCTGCATTCTCAGCCCCTTCCTCATTCTCAGGGGTATTCCTTGCTTCAACCCAGGCCCTCAGCGCCTTTTGGAACTCATCCTTCTTGGAGAGACCGGTCATAGCAACTTTAAATTTCCTGCAGAAGTGCTTGAGCTGTTTCACATTGTAGCATTCCAGTTTCTCCTCTTCCCACTCATAATCAACAGATGCTATGGATGCTGCTTTATCCATGGTGGTTAAACTTGGCAGTTCTTTGCAAAAATAGAAAGTCCCAGAAAAAACAATCTACCAAAAGTATGTGGTCGCGTTTTGGTCTGCACTCACTAGTAGTGTTCACCAATCACTGTACATGAGTCACAAATGCAAGTACAGAATCCTCACCGCTGACCACCAATGTTAGATTTGGGGGTCTCTAGTTGGCAGAGGTAGGTACCTTTGTCCAAATAGGGACCCTTGCGTCTAGTCAGGGTAAGGGGATACACTCCTAAAATAACCCCTGCTCACCCCCTTGGTAGCTTGGCACGAGCAGACAGGCTTATCTCAGAGGCAGTGTGTAAAGCATTTGTGAACACATACAGTAATCAAGTGACAACACTACAGATGGACACCACACCAGTTGTATATTAAAAATAAGTATCTTTATTATAGATTTAACACAAGACCACAAACGACAAAAATCCACAATACTGTACTTCAAAAATGGTAGAATTAGCTCAGTTCTCTTTAGATGGTAAATGCGACACTTTGAGTTCAATGTACCTTTGGATGCGTAACGCTATACAACGAAAGTGTTGCAGGGAAGGTGAAGCGTCGGTTCCTTACACGCAAGAACGGTGATGCGTCGGGTCCCTACTGATGCGTAGGGGATGAGTCGGTTCTTCTCGGCGTGGGGAGGTGATGCGTCGGTTTCTTACTGCGCTTTCGTGGCGATGCGACCAGCAACGCCGTGATGCGATGAAGATCCGGTGCAATGAAACAAAGATGGCGTCTTCTTCTTGATGCGACACGATGCGTGCACGCCCGACGGCGACTCAACGATTCTTCTGAGCCGCGACAGGCCCTGCGACACGCTTCCCGGTGATGCGGTGGCGTCTGATGCGACGTGGATCCTCTTCTCCGGTGATGCGAGGCGCTTCGGCGGCGACACTTCTCCTTCGTGAGTCGCGCTTCCAGCTCCTTGCGACACGCAGTCCCTCAGAAAGTCCAGCACAGCAGCAGGCACTTTCCAGGAAGACTCTTGGGGAGCTGGTTGGTGAAGTCTGTTGTCCCTGAGACTTCAGCAGGAGGCAAGCTCTTCTCTCAAGCCCTTGGAGATCTTTTACAAGTTGATGAAAGTACACACAAAGTTCCTTTCTCCTTTCTTTGGCAGTCAGGCAACCACTGCAGGCCAATCCCCCAAACAGCACTCAGCTTATGGATAGTCTCCTCCTCAGTTTCTCTGGTTCCTCTCCTCAGCAAAGGTTTCTTCTTGTTTCCCAAAGTGATCTGATCTAAAGTTCTGGGGTTTGGGTCCCCTCTTTTATACTAATTTTCCCTTTGTTCTCTGAAGGCAGAGAGGCCTTTGCCTAGTCCAAACCAGTTCTGGTCAGTCCTGGAGCACTTTGTTGACAAGACTCCTTCTTTCCTTTCACAGTGTAGGCCAGGGACATCAGACACACCACAGGAGGTGGAGCCAACATTGTGGAGGGAAGGCACAGCCCTATTCAGGTCCCAGGTGCAACTCCTCCCACCCATCTCCATGCAGATCTCTCTATTCAGCCCTGTGCTGACTCACCCGGTCTCCTCGAATCCCCCAGCCCCTGTCACTCACAAACCCAGACAAGGAATACACAACCTAGCAGAGGCAGGCTTAGATAGTCAGGCAAGAAAATACCTACTTTCTAAAAGTGGTATTTTCAAACAGAGAATGTTAAAACCAACTTCACTAAAAGATGTATTTTATCATTCTGAGTTCAGGCATACTAAATTCGTTTTTCTACCATGTTCCCTGGGTCAGTTAGGATTATAAGATGTAATAATCAAACTGCCCATTCTGGCCTATGGGGAACAGGTAGCCTTGCAATAGTGAAAAACGAAAATGGCTGTAATTCACAATTAGGACACGCCACACACACCAGGGCATGTCCTACCTCATCCTTACAATGCACCCTGCCCTTGGGCCTACCATAGGGGTGTCTGATATGAAGAAAAGGGAAGGTTTAGGGACTGGCAAGTGGGTGCACTTGCCCAGTCAATATGGCAGTACCAGACTGCCCACAGGCTCTGCAATGGCAGACCTGAGACACACTTTTACAGGCTGCTTCTGTGGGTGGCACAACCAGTGCTGCAAGCCCACCAGCAGCATTTGGTTTACAAGCCCTGGGCACACTCACATACATGCCAACATTTTAGAAGAGCAAAGTGGGAGATTAAAGAAAAAAAAAAATCGGGAGAATGGGGCCTTGAATCGGGTTACTGTCATGTATGGGCTTAGCAAGTGTGCTGCTGCAGGATCGGACATTTGAAACGCAAATGCACGTTTTTTTCTTCCCTTTCAGAAGCATGGAGTGCAATGGCAGGCAGAAAGAGGGTGATGCAAGTGTTGTGCACTGGCCTGCAGGAGCAGGATGCTGGCAGTGCATACACCACGTTACAGAATACCAAGCCTGTCAGCTGAAACCCCCGAGTAATCGGGTTTTTGCTTGAAGGAATCGGGAGGCGGGAGACTAGCCTTGAAATCGGTAGTCTCCCGCCTGAATCGGGAGGGTTGGCATGTCTGCACTCAGTGCACTGTACTAGGGTCTGACAAGTAAACCAAACCAACCAATCATGGAATCTCTAGTCCATACACTAATTTACCATAGGGAGCACTTGCACTGTGGCACTGAATAGCAGTGGCACAGTGCCCAAAGCATCTATAACCAGCAAAAACACATGAGGCAACAGCAAAAAATGGAAGGGAGACCCACGCCAACAGTGCCAGGTCTAACAATAATAAAATGAACGCTGGTGCCACACGGTAAATGAACGCTGGTGCCACACGGTAAATGAACGCTGGTGCCACACGGTAAATGATTCATATTAGTTACCCAGATGCCGAGCATGAGCACATATACCATGTGCCTGTGTCACGATAAACTCGAATTGTCACACATTTGGCTGTAGAATGTCACTCCCGAGTACACAGTGAAACTATGGAAATGTCACAAAAGCAAAGGGAAAACTTGGCTGCTATGTAATCTTCTTCACCATGGCTTCCTAATTTAATTTACTTTTAGGAGCGCGTCATTCAGCCTAAAGTAACAGCTGAGACCTCTGCATTGCACAGTGAGTCACTGTCTGCAGTAAGATCAGGTTACAAGGGTATCTGGTGCTTTGCAGCGGTCTTTAGATCTTAGAGATTCTCGTTGCTCAAATGGGTGTCATTTGTGATATTTGCAGGGCTTTAAGTGGGCGGGGTCTCACCGGGTCTGACCACCGGCAGTTTTTTTACGGAGGCCTCGAAACGGGTCTCTATCGGGCTCTGTTTTGTGCCCTGGCACAAGCGGTCCGTTTTTTCCGGACTGCAGTGACAGCAGGCACATCGATGTGCGCTGCTCACACTGCTCACTTCTCACTAGTGGAGAAGTTAAAAAGGCATGACATCATGCCAGGTGAGCGTTGTAGGGGGAAGGGAAATCCTTTAAAGAGAGTCATTTTCTCTCTGGACTTCCCTTCTCTTTGAAACTCAGGGGCAGCAACATTGTCGTGGTGTCACCAGGGCTTTAAGTGGGAGCCTTTTCAATAATATATACAAGCCATAGTTGCTGCTTATTTATCTTATGCAACTAACAACCATTGACAAAGCCAATAGTCCTGACTTGTTGTAGATATGTTACTTGTTGTATCATATATCTAGATGCAATGACAGAAACAGCAAAATACAACTCGGGCGGCACACTATGCTCAGCACAGATTTTTAGATTAAGTGTTTTAAGCCACGCCCTTAATTACACTGGCCACGCCCCTTAGAGAGACCCCCCCAGTTTTTTCATCCCACTTAAAGCCCTGGATATTTGTTACCTGTTGGAAATGGCCCTTTTTGCAGGGTCACCCCTAAACTTTTTGCCTGCCTCCTGTATTTTTGCTGACCTGTTTCTGTTGGTTTTATGACTCTGGGCACTTTACCACTGCTGTTCAGTGCTAAAGTGCATATGCTCTCCCTTGGTAAATATGTCTATGTGAATTGGTATATCCCTGATTGGCTTATTTGGTTTACCTGTTAGTCCCTAGTAGTGTGGCCTGTGTGTGCCCAGGGCTGGTAAACCAAATGCTGCTGGTGGGCATGCAGCGCTGGTTTGCGCCACCCACAGAAGCAGCTTGTAAAGTGTGTCTCAGACCTGCCACTGCAGTGTCTGTGTGCAGTCCAGAACTGCCATCTTGGCTGTGAAGTGCACCCACTTCCCAGCCCCTGAACCTTCCCTTGGCATCCTGTAAGTCGCCCCTAGGGTAGGGTGCATTGTATGTGTAAGGTAGGACATGCCTTGGTGTGTGTAGCATGTCCTGGTAGTGAATTACACCCCATTTCGTTTTTCACTACTGTAAGGCTATCTGTTCCTCATAGGCTAGAATGGGCAGTTTGACTATTACATTCTATAGTCCTAACTGACCCCAGGAACATGGTAGAAAAACGAATTTAGTATGCCTGAGCTCAGAATATTAAAATACATCTTTTAGTGAAGTTTATTTTTATATTCTGTGTTTGAAAATATCACTTTTAGAAAGTAGGTATTTTCTTGCCTAAGCCTTCCAGTGTGCTCTGCTGTTATGTGTATTGGCTGTCTGGTTTTAGAGGGGCAGGGCAGGCTGAGTCAGACCTGGGTTGAATAGAGAGATCTGCATTTAGAGTGTGGGGAGGGGTGGCTCCTTGACCTGAATAGGGCTGTGCCTGGCAAGGTGAATGCTGGCTCCACCTCCTACTGTGTGTCTGCTAGCAGACCCCTCTTTCTGAAAGGAAGAATGCAGCCTGGTAAACAAAGTGCTCCAGGCCTGAGCAGAACTGGTTCTGGCTAGGTTCAGTGACTTGTAACTTCTGAGAACAAAGACTTTTGGGGTATAAATATCTGTGCTCAAACCCCTACAATTTGTATTGCTTTTGGATCTGGAGAGGAAACTCTGTCCGTGCCACTGGAGGAATCTGCAGGAAGTGACTGTCCTTGTGCTTGTGTGTTGTTTCTTGCACTGGCCTGCAGCAGTGACCACTGGACCTTGAAGAAGAGGAAAAGGAACTTTTGAGAGAACTTTTATTTTTGTTACAGCAATTACCCAAGGGCTAGGAAAAGAGCTAGCCTCCTGCTGGAGTCTCAGGCACATCTGACTCCACCACCAACCTCCTGCTTCCTCCCTGCGAGGATTGCTATCTGCTGATGAGGCTCCTGTGAGTTCCAGGGCCTCTAGTTTTGCTTCAGAGAAAAGAGTGCTGGAAATCGTCGCTAACGCACGTTTGCGAGCCGCTGCAGCCGAGAGCGCTGGAAAAATCATTGCGCTGCTGTCGCCGAGTGCTCGCAACCCCTAAAGAAATCATCGCTTCAAGACATCGCTTTGCGGACGCCGTGCGTCCGCCATTTTCATCGCATCGCACCGGATTTCGTCGCTCCCTCGCGGAGCGTCATCTCTTCGCATCGCAACACAATCGCACAGCGCAACAGGATCGTCGCATCGACTTCTCCCTCGCGGCAAGAAAGTCATCGCATCGGCGGCCTAGCGTGCAGAAGTTGGTCGCAGTGTCTCCGCATGCCTCACGCAGATCGGCGCATCATCCTCCCTTGCGGCAAGGATTTCAACGCATCGCCGGCCTCGCGTGCCGAGAATCATCGCTACCACTTCTTTGCAACATTTTGTTGGTTTTGCTACTAAACCCAGGTACTTTGTGAGAGAAAGGGTCGCAGAGACCACTGCTTTGAATTTGAACCTTATTTTTGCAACCTTTGAACTATTTTTTGACAGTCCTTCAACAGCCATCCTATTTTTGACAGTCTTATGAGAGAAAGGGTCGCAGAGACCACTGCCTTGAATTTGAACCTTATTTTGCAACCTCTGAACGAGAAAGGGCGCAGAGACCCCTGCCTTGAATTTGAACCTTATTCTTGCAACCTTTGAACTATCTTTGACAGCCCTTCAACAGCTATCCTATTTTTGACAGTATTGTGGCTTTTACAGTTATTGGTCTTGTGATAAATCTGCCTTTATATAAAGATACTTATTTTTTATAACTACTTGAGTGGTGTCCCTTTGTAGTGTTCCTCACTGTGTTACTGTGTATGGTCATAAATGCTTCACACACTGCCTCTGAGGTAAGCCTACCTGCTCGTGCTACGTTACCACAGGGTTGAGCAGGGGTATTAAAGAGGGTAGCCCTCTCACTCTGACTTAGGAAGAAGGGTCCCTACTTGGACAGTGGCCAGCCATTGCCAACTAGAGACCCCCATTTCTAAGATTACCCTAGTTTGCTCGACAGAAAGTGTCACTCATAGTCGTTGAATGTCACTCATAATGACATTGAAATTATAAAAATGTCACATATAAGCAATATAAAACCTTGGCACCAATGCTCATCTAGCTTTTACCACCCCTTCCCCAAACCATTCCATGCCGGCTTCCGGAGACAGGAGGTGGACGGTAGGCGCACGTGTAATGTTAAAGATTAGTTGGCAAAGAGAGACAGGTTTGATTCTGGGCTGAAGCAGCTCCTTAAATAGCTGAACTCGCTGCCTGCTGCCTCTCCCCGACTCACCCTTTCGGTAGTTTAGGGGTGGGGGAGGGGCTGGGGAAAGAACAGATATTGCTGGGGTATGCTCAGTCTTTCTCTATCCCTTGCATATTTTCCATATCTCTATATCCTTAAAAGACATTGCCAATTACAACGCCAATAGCTCTAACTCCAAATAATGCTAAACATATTGCATTTCTAATGCTTGTTTTCTTGGGCAGCACTCCTCTGTAAAATCAGGTTTTAGCTCACTTCAGAACCTTGGAAAGATTCATGACAAATGGGGGCAAAGTCAAAGTTGCAGCCAGAGACAGATTGTGTAGAACTTTCCAGTGCACACCCATATTTACCTTATCAGAAACAGGAAACGTTGAGGAAGCGGATCCTGGCTGCTTGTTACAGCTGACACAAAGAAATCCGGAACAAACCTGTGGTGGCTTCAGATCTCCGATCCCTGCCACCACCCATTACAGTATGTGACAGAAGGATTCATGCGCTGTACCATCTTCTGTGCAAGTGCCAGAAGCTTGCACCACACACGGTTTAAGAAGAGAATAATGAAATTAAACAGAAAATAAAAACGAGCTGCAATTTTATTAGAGGGCAAAGTAGATTGTCAAGGCGAGCAGAGGTCAGGCTGCACCAGAGCTCACAAGGGGAGGAAGACCGGGGTTATCTTTATTGCTTTAAGATCGATTTCCTGTGCGCCTTGCACCTATAAACCCAGATAAAGCAGCATTTACGTGTGAGTACAAGACGCAATAAAACACTAATGGAGGAGCACAAACTAAAGGGGCAGGCATAAGGAGGATAGATGAAACTTCCAATGAGAGCGCGCACCGCTCTTTGCATATAAGCTAGGAGCATTTTGTTAATATAGGAATTGCTAAAAAAGTAATATTTTGAAAGTAAATATTTGGCTATATACATTTATATTCAAGTTTGTGTGTCAGTAATGTCAGCCGTGCATAGTGATCAGTTTATGACTGTTAACTTCTCACCTAAACATTATTAGTTTTTTAGGTCTCGCCTGAGCCAGCGCATGCGCTGTCCTGGCGAGACTTTTAGTAAGTGGCTTTTCAGAGTGCTACCCATAGGCTTTTGCTGGCCTCCAGCTTGCGTTCACGATCGCGTGCACGCGCGATCAGGCGCCATCTGGCTTCCTTCGCCATCTGGCTTCCCACCCTTACACTCGCAGCGGCTTTCATCGCTCGCGATTACTTTCACTTTCGCGGCCGTGTCACTTTCACGGCCGCGCGGCCAATGCTTGTTTTTTAAGGTCTCTACTTCTGGGCTTAACCAGAGAACCGCCGGGCACCTTTCAGTTTGTGCAACACTGTTCATTGGGGTGGGCGGCAGAGCACTTTCTTTGTGCAGCCGAACTACTGAAACTTACAGCTTCTGTTTAGTCATTTGCACTCTCTCCGTTTTCGCTTTGCCGAGTTTGTCCATATAAAATGCTTTTCTTTGACACACATGATTTATGGTCGATATTCAGTACTTTAAAGAGCAAAACCCGTTGACAGCCCCGGCCGAGATTTACTAATGCGTTTTGCATTTTTGTACGAAGGTAGGGCATCCTCTCAGAGGCTGCCCTGTCTGAATCGATATTCAATAATTGCTCAACATTGTTGTTTAAGTAATATCCGATGCTACGGTTGCTTAGTGAGTCAACAACATTAACGTTTATTGACTAACATGCTGTCAGTGTTTGTACTTGTACAGGCTGTTTGTACTTGTACATGCCCTGCTCTGAGGAGCTCCTTTTTAGGTCTGGCCTAGAGACTGCCTCACTTGCTTCAAACAAACTAACAAAAAACCATTTAAAACAAGCATTGGCATAGCCAATAGGTCTCGCCTTTGGGACCTTATAACAATATCCTTGGTACAACAACATCAACTGTTGCATGGCTAAGCACTTATAAGGTCCCAAAAGCGAGACCTATTGGCTATGCCAATGCTTGTTAATCATGAACCTTATATACAGAGTTGGACTAAGTTCAGATGTGAGGGCAATCTTGGGAGAGGATGTGGTCTGACGGCTAGAGCTGCCGACTTTGGTGCTGGAAACCAAGGTTCGAGCCTCGGGGTCGTGTCCACATCCTGTGATTCTGGCCAAATCACTTAATCTCCCCATGCCTACAAAAAAAAAATAATAATAATGTCCTTGTGTAACGTAACAGGTTCTCATGTAAAGTGCTCCAATACCTTCAGGTCGAGTTCGCGCTATATAAATCTGCAAAAAAAAAAAATCTGGCTGGGGTTGGGAGGGGAAAGAGGAAACAGGAGATGGAGGACGGAGCGCGTTAAAACACGAGCACTTATATGTACTGCTCAAACACACACACATAAAAAAAAGCTCCTAAAACGGGAGCAGTGGATTGACACAAAAGTACTTAATCCATGTTCTGGTAAGGGCTAAACACAAGAAGAGGCACGACGCATGTATACCACAGGAATGAAGGATACGAAACAACAATGGCTTTGGGCGGGCTGAAGTCCACTGATTGTAAACAACATGTGTCTCTTTGAGACAGCATGTGCGATGTCTAGCCGAGACCTAACACCATGCATTATCATCAGTGCTTTAAATGGGCCGGTACTCACCGGTACTGAGTACTGGCACTTCTTAGATTTATAACTCTGAGTACCGGCACTTCTCTACTGCCGTGGAGAGTACCGGTACTCATGAGAGGTAGGCTCATTGCCTGTGCTGGTGAGCAGGAGTGGAACGTGTCTCTGGCAGCCAAGGCGCCGCTTCTGCAGCCCCTGATCTGCGCCCCAGCTGAGCTATTCAGCAGGGCTCATTTAAATAATGTCACAATCACGCTGTGCTTGACAGAGCAGGGTCCGTTCAGGCCCTGTGCTGTCAATCACATCCACACTATCCTGTGCATTCCTGCAAGCACAGGAATCATGTCAGTGCCCTGGCAGTGGCAATCCGGCCACGGCCAGTCCGGCCCTGGTGGCAATTAAAAAAGCCATGGTAGGTGAAGAGAAAAGATGGCTTTCATCTACCTTAGTCTTTTGTGTGTCTGCTATGTTTGTGTGTATGCCTGTTTTTGTAAGAAAAAAAGTGAGAGAAAGAGAGAGAGAATCCAGACACTCTCAGTAGGTATTTTAAAGAAAATGGGTGGCACTTTGTACATGTCTGCTCGGCGACAAAGATTCATAAATAACGTAAAAGGGAGGGTGGGTGAGTGAGTGGATAGATGAGTGAGCAAGGGTGGATGTATAGATGGATGGATGGATGAATAGATGGATGGATGAGTAAAAGCATGCATGGGTGAAAGAGGGTGGATGATTGGATAAAAGGGCGGATGATGGTTGGATAAGTGAAAGATTGGATGGATGAATGAAAGGTAGGGAGGATGGATGAAAGGGTGGATGATGGATGAGTGAAAGGAGGGATTGAGTGAAAGGGTGGATGGAATAAAGGAGTGAAAGGGTTGATGGATAGATGAGCGAAAGGATTGATGGATGAGGGAAAGGGTGGATAAAGAGATGGATGAGTGAAAGGATGAATGGATAGGTTTGGAGATGGATGGATGGATAGGTTTGGATATGAAGGGTGGATAGACGGAATGGTGAAAAACTGAATGATTGATGAAAGACTGAATAGACGATAGAATGTAAAGGTTAAATGGTGGACATCAGCAGGTAAATGGTAGGATGAAAGGATGAATGGATAGATCGATGGAAGAGACAAGAGATATCTTCTGGGGAGGGTCATGATGAGTTGCTTCATTTGCTTGGTGCCATAAGAGCTTTGGTTCGACGTGGGGGTATTTGCAGTTTCTTCCTACTCGCGTGCTCAAAAATATATAGTATGGTGCTTAACAGCAATTAACAGTATGACATTAAGAAGGTGCAACTATTGCAAAAAAAGGAAATGTTAACATATTATTCCATTTCTCTTTCATTTTGTGTAATGAGTTAACCTGCTTTGTTTATATAAACACATTTCTCATGTGTTTTGGTATGTGCTGCAACTAATATAGAAGTTGTTAAGTATCATCATGTCTTGCCCTTAGCCCCGCCCCTAGCCCCGCCGCCTCACTACACCTCTAGCGCATTTTAATGAGTACCTGCACTTATTTTTTCCCATTTAAAGCACTGATTATCATTACTCCTAGGGAACCATGACTCGTAGTGAAGAGTCACAGTCGCAGATTGGATATGGTAGAAACCAGACACCACCCTAGGATAAATCTTGTGAACCGTTGCATGCTTAGGAAATTAAAGGTAGAGAGGACTATTAGAGAATGCTGGAATCTTCCCAACCTGAATTAATTGCAATGATTATACAGTCTTTTATGCACGCATTTTAAGATATTAAGATATCTTCAAACTATTTTATTGTCGCCCTCCTCGCGTTAAATAATTACGTCAGGCATCTCTAAAATGGCAAACAAATTTTCGCAAAAATATTCTGTAAAATGTTAAATACAAATTAAAGAACTTTATGGAGCTTTAGAGCATAAACAGGGGACCAACAATAGCTGGAAGCAAAGGTTTAATAATTTAAATAAATTCTTAACCTGAAAAAAGAAAAATAAACATAACCATAATTCTTTCGAGCAATAAAAGCATAATTTTATAATGAAAAGTGATAAATGTTAAGGAGGGGTGGAAAACCTAGCCTCATCCTGAAGGGATGAGCTCTACGATGGCCAACACAGGTCCAAGATTGCCGGATCCATTCCAGGATTTTCAAAATAAGTACGGACAATGTAAATGATTCCAATCTAGAATACATATGTGGAAATTAACATCATGAATCTTTAAACACCGGGTGTGGGGCTGACTTTTCTGGGCGTGCTTTGAAACAACTGGTCAAGATCCATGTGTTACATGTTACATAAGTTGGTGAAGTGTGCTCTATTTGGGAGAATAACTTGGTTAAAGCAGTGCAGGACCTTCAAAACTACTTTGGAGATAGTGGATGTGGAAAGGAAGCCATAATATACACAATCTGTCACTGCTTAACACCAAGTGCATCTATCAGCAATTGGCCGACAATGGGGAGGGCTGGAAAGGATCCTCCGGTTCTTGCACCAAAGGATTCCTTTTTTTTTTCTTCTTTAAAGTGGGGCGGGGGGCACGGATTCTCTTCGGCATCAGCCCCAGTACCCCCTCCCGCCAATCTGTGATGTCACAGATTCCCCACTGGAGCGGCGAAAGCAGCAATGTGAGTGCTCTCTCCCGATCCGGTGAGGAAAAAAATCTAAATAGGCCTCCCCATGTTTCAGAGAGGCCTCATTGAAAGGGGAGAGTCTCCCCTTTCCAATTAGCCCTTCCTAAAATAGTTTCCAGGCTTTGGATTGCGGTCGCACCGTGATACACAGCCAGAAAATCCACTGGACCACCAGGGAAATTGGTTATGGGGGTCAGTGTTCGTGGTGAACAGGCCAATCCCCTGTGGGGGAATATAAAAACAAAAAAGTTAGTGGTTATCCCTTTGGGGGAATAACAAAAATATTCAAAATCTGAAGAAAGAAAAAACGTGAAATTGCTTAGGGCAGGGGTCGGCCCTTGTGTGAACGGGCCGACCCCCCCATGGGAGCATATAAAAAGAGAAAAGGATATAGTTTTCCCCCCGAGGGTTAGGGGGGTGGCGATCGCGACCCCTGGGGAAAGAATATAAAAATGTTTTTATTTTATTTAAAGTGATATTGTAAGGGGGTCAGCCCTCCTGCCATATGGGCTGCCCTCCTGTTGGGCCCACAGGGTTTTTTTTTTTTTTTAATGTGTGTTTTCCCTAGGTCCCTACTGCCCGTCTCTTCCCGGAATAATTTTTTTTTTTTTTAAAACACACTACACGTGTCAACAATTTTTTGGCATGCAGTGGAAGGCACTGCACTAAGTTGACAGGTCATCTTTCAGTTGCTTATTTCTTCATTTGGTTGCTATACCCGTAATAAAATGAGGTGAAATCTTTGCATAGGAAGTATTATCATGTTTTGAAATCACATTATATTGAAATAATTCTATCAAAAAAAAGTGTCACATTACACTGCATAATTTGGCTTTTCTTGACACATAATGTATTCATTCCTGTCGCATAATTGGGTGCTCTCCCGTTGCATAATTCCAGTGACCATGGTGATAGCACTGTGTGTTTTCATAAAGAGCACGCCTGCACACAAAGTTGCAGGGGTTACTAAGTGAATGTGTACTTCTGGAATTCAAATATAGATGTTTGGCTTCTGGATATTAGTTTTATGCTGGCAAAGGCCCAGCACCTCCACCAACAAAGTTTTGCATAAGCAATGACAAAAGTATGCTGTAGTATTGGGTATGTGGCAAAGTGAAGTGATACAGTGTCTTTTTTGTCTTTTGTTTAGTGTTTTTAGAGAACATGTAGATTCAGGAAACCAGATAAGTAATTTTCTGCTTATTTACTGTTGCACACATCTCACCCACCCACCGACTGATTTAGAACAATACTTCTGCCTTCTACGTAGGACAGTGCTTTTGAAGGACGGTTTCAGCCAGTCAGCAGAGATGGCATCTAGGTGGATGACTGCTGCCCAGGCCCTAACTCGGATTATGGAGGACAGCACTGAGTCAGGATCAGAGACTGAGACAGCATCTGAGTGTGAGGAAAATGGAGCAAAATCTGAAAGCGATTTTTCAGTTGGCGGAGTTCCTTCAGACGACTCATCTTCCAGCGATTTGAGGGACATGATAATGGCAGTCATGCTGTCCCTTTTGCAAACACAGAGTGTTCAGCGGAGCGACCGTACCAGGTTAGACCTCCCAGAGAGCAGGCACATGTGGTGCCAAGCACAAACGAAGTGCTCTCTTGGCAGCCCCCCTATTTAGTTCAGCTCTAAATTCTGCCTTTTACTGGCAACGCTGGATGTAAAGTCGATAGGGCTATTTTTTTGCCAATCGATTACGTCCATCTCTTTGTAGATGTTGATTCCTATGAGCAAAAATTGTGCAGCTACCAAATATGCGAGCCGAACAATTTCTGATGTCCTCATTCTAGGACACACCAATGAGCTCCCACTTCACTTGCAAGTTAAAGATATTTTTGGGCCTTATGATCAAAAATCGGGTTAGTGCACAAACCACGCTTGCAGTCCTACTGGTCAACTTGCACGGTTTGGGTAACCCCCATCTTCGCACCATACATGAGCCATGACCATTTTTTTGCCATCGTAGCGTATGCTGCATTTTAATGACAATTATGCTGCATTGTCCATGACCACCCAGACCATGACGGGTTGTTCAAAATTCAGCTTTTCGTGGAAAATTTGTCGGCCAGGTTTCCAGTGATTTATACTCCTGGAAAGAATATAGCGATTGAGGAATCCTTGATCCTCTACAAAGGGCAGCTGCTATTCAGGCAGTACATTGCAAGCAAAAGACCTTGCAATGGAATTATGTTGTACATGCTGTGAGAGAGCTCTACTGGCTACGAGTACAGCTTAAGAGTGTATACAGAGAAGGACTTCACTCTTCCACTCTAAACCCTGTAGCTTGCCCTACCACTCTAGGAGTCACAGGAAAGATTGTCTGGAAGCTTTTCCAGCCACTCCTTCACAAAGGTTTTAAACTTTATGTGGACAACTTCTATACAGGAGCATTGTGTCACGCCACCAACATGATTGCAGATCATGCGGCGGCAGGCCAATGCAGAGGTGTGCGTTTCCTGAGTAATCCATTTACCTCCACGGGACCGTCTAAGGAACCGGGTGGCCCATTTTGCATTGTTGGCTTTATCTAGGAATCCTCTTGTATGTGTAGGTCTGACCACTTTCTTCACACAGTACAAAGCTGTAATTCTCTCGAATAATTTGTTTACCCCACCGGAATTGTCTGGCTAACCGAGTGGCCCGGTATATATTGTAGACTCTGTCTGGAAGTATTCTTGCACATCTTGCTTAAAAGGATGGCTTGTCAATGGTCCCAAGATTCCACGGTTTCTAGAGAACTTCTGTCAGAAGACTTTTGTTTTGATGAGACATATAGACTAACTACAGGTTGAAACTTTGACATCCCATCCCTAAGTTGCTTTCAAAACCTGTTATGATTCGCCAGGAGATACCATATATGAACAGACAGGATCTCCGTTTATGTTTGTTTGATATAAAATC
Organism: Calotriton arnoldi; assembly: GCA_963921515.1. Taxonomy (NCBI): domain Eukaryota; kingdom Metazoa; phylum Chordata; class Amphibia; order Caudata; family Salamandridae; genus Calotriton; species Calotriton arnoldi. The sequence continues at coordinate 779,754 of CAWUFW010000224.1, read as the reverse complement.
TTATGCAATCTTGGGATCTGTTCAGTGTCTTGATAGATATATATATAAAACTTTTGGAACACTGCGTTGTCTGGGCTAATTTGGATACGTATTGAAATATATATTGTCCTTATAATAAAAATGTGAAAATCATCATCATACAAGATACTGTGTCCTGTACCCTTTTTAAATAACATTATGATACAAGTTACTAATTGAGTTTTCACACTTTCAAAGCAAAAGTAGAAGTGTCAGTAAATGAGTCCCACAGGACATTCGTTTGGCTTATTACTTTAGGGAACTTAGGCAGTGTTCCCCAGCGTGTTTGCCTTAGTTTCAAAGGTAGCTATGCTCATCAGTTCAAAGAATATAGGCCTCAGAGGCATTCTCGGAAGCCCCTTAAATTGCACTCACAAACTGGAAGGAGTTGGATTTAGAACAGTGAGTGTGCTGAAGGCGCATTAAAGACACATTTTCTTGAGCTAGCCACAGAAGGCGTACGTATAGGTTCACTTGGCAAGTATACAGGATAAGTCAGGACTTTGATGAGGACAGAGACATGAATGGGTAGGAAAAGTTTAGGCTAGGTGTGCTTTCACAGGGATATTGCATAGGTAGAAGGCAGATAGTAAAGGCAGTACAGATAAACATGGCATCACTTCATCTTCATCTACAGATTCAAACCGATTGGCGCTGCACTCACCCCGATACGGAGTTACTCCCTCACTCAACTAAGCAGATGACTCCAACCCATACAGAACAAAGGCGGCAGCCCCCTTCGTCGACATCCCAATAAGCACACACCCTGCACCTCAAACGGCTTCAATGACTTCCCATCCACAGCTCTTTTAAAACTCCTGAAACACACATTCAAAGCCTTATACAGTTCTGGTCCAGCATACCTCAATACAGCCTCAGATTTCAGAAATGTTCCAGACACCTTTGCTCAACGGAGCTCTAACTAACACCCAATCTAATGCATACGCAGCACCAGAATAAGGAGAAGTGACTTCTCCTAATTTGCTCTAAAAAGATAGGATGACCTTCCTCTCCACATATGTGCCACCTCTAAAATTAGTGCATTCGCACTAAGCTGACCTCTTGGCTCTTTGACTAGGCTAATCTATGTATGTATGTATGTATGTATGTATATATGTATCCGGTATTTGTAAAGCGTGAACTAATCACCCTGAGGGGTCTCAAGGCACTGGGGGCCGTTGGAGAGATTAAGTGAGCTATTGCCCACAGTCACAGGGTGCTGAGCTGAGCTTCCGCTGGTGCCGCAGTTCAAACCATGAGGCCTGTGCTCCGGAGTAAGCCGCTCTGGCCGCTGCACCACACCTCTCCACTATGGATCAGCCCTGGCTGCTCTTGCATCGGCGACAGGATACCCTCTCGGGTGATAGCGCACTATACAAAATATCATACCATTACAGAGAGCTCTGCACCCAACGCTACATGTATGGGTAAAATGTTTGTCCTGCTTGCCATGTTCATCCTCTGTCAGTATATGTTCAGTTTACTGTATAACAAGTGCATTACAGTCACAGCACTGCACATAACAGAGACGTGACATATGCTGTGTTCTCACCGACTACCATATGTATCAAAAACTAACGTTCTTCGTAGTTTATGATTTTCTCTTTGGGGAACTTAAGCAATATTTCCCAGCACGTTTGCCTTAGTTTCAAAGGTAGATATGTGCACTCAATTCGAGTAATGTAGGCCTCGGAAGGCATTCTTGGTAACCCCCAACTTGCATCTACAAACTGTAAGGAGTTGGATTTACCAGCGTGAGTGCGCTAAAGATGCAAGTAAGACATGCCCTCCTGAGCCTCATGTGGCTGTCATGGGAGCCATTAGTAGTCAGTCAGTCAAACCACTTTATTCGGTTAATAAAAACCATAAAAGTACAGAACATATATTTCACAGTACACAGTGCCATAAAAATATTTAAAATCCGAATACTCAATACATATGGGCGACTTAAAAAAAGACATAATACTATAAGATCAAATTTCATTAAATCACATAAAAATCCAGGCTCCCAATAATACATAATTTTAACAGTATAAAAACAATAATCATCAATAACATATAAATCACTCATTAGTAAACGTTCATTAGGCATGCATTCAGCAATGTTCAGAATGGAGGTGGTTACTTGACAGGTGGTAAAAATGCAGTCAAACTGTTTATTCATTTGATATTGAAAGTTGTGGATGTACCAACTGTCAACATGTCTGGACAAATGCGTTTATAGAGGTTTGTTTGTGGTGTGTTTGTGTGCAATTTAGTTGATGACTGGTTGAGAGGTTGTCTTGAAAGGGGATTCCGTCTAGTGGCGTATGAATGTGAGGGGCCCTTAAATGGCGGCGGTATGTTGAAGTGAGTGCACTGATCTGTTGGATTGGGCCTTGGCCGGCAGTAGGAAAGTCTTGTGTGTGGAGCGTGAATGGTGTGTGAAATGGACCAAAAAGCAGTTGGTGGTTTTATTACTCACCTTCAGTAGTCTTGGTTTCAATATTCAGATACTTTGTAAGTATTTGTGCTTTGAAGTTAGCATTTCTGGAGCTGCTAAAACCAATCTGTGTAAGTGGTGGATTAACTTAAAAAAAAATGAGTACCAGATTTATATCTGTGGCGGTAAGGATTTTCTATCGCAATGGCAATAGAGTATACTTACCATGAAGATAATGGTCTTCCCGCCCGAAGTATATTTGTTCAGATCATTGGTGTAACCTTGGGGAAGACTACTCCATCTCTGGCATGGTTGCACCCTGCCCATGTCCCGACTGAGTAAGGGCCATCTGTGGCTGACCTCTATGTCCGCTCACCTTATTTAGATGTGCAGACATACAGGTCAGTTTTCACTGCCTGTCACCACCAGGAAAAACATGGTGGTATGGGGCAGTGAAAACTGCCTAATGCCTCCCCTTGCCATGGGAGATAACTCTCATGGTGAGGGGGCATTTTTTCCCAAACAGAAGATCTGGCTTTGGGATTTTGTTTTTGAAAACTGAAAAACAAAAAAAATAGATGGACAACTCCGACATGTTGATGGAGCAGTGCGTCAAAATTAACAAGGCAATGACAGGAACCGGCGTGACGGCGGCTCCTGTCAACATTTTTTAATTGACTCCCAGCTTGCCGGTCATTTCTAAATTTAGCAGGCAGAGAAGTCTCAGCATAGCAGATGTTAATTCCTCTGTAAGGGTGACCGAGTCGTCTTTGTAAGTCAAAATGTAAATATGGCCCTTACTAAGAACTTCTCATTTTTGTTTGCAATCTTAACACCCGGAGGTATCCAGCGTAGTGCAACATGCATTGATTCTGTTCACTTTCCCATAATGCTGTACAAAACTTGAAAGTACGTACATGGCTAACATTATTCATTTACATTTTTTGCCAGAGGACTCCCATTGACCTTGGTTTAATCCATTTCAGTCGCAAGCACTAGACCCAGCCACATAAATGGGGCAGTGTTTTTATCCGCACAAGTGGTGTAATGGTAGGAATTTTGTAGATTCCTGCGGATTCCGGGTGCTTCCATCCCAGAAATGTAAGGAAAATGAGTTATTTCAGGAAACATTTTAGGTTTGAAGAGCATTGGGGGTGAAAAAAAAACCTTGCGGGATCCACACAAGGCACACTACTCTGGACTCCCCTGCTTGTCTAGCTTTCAAAAACATCTGTGGTTTGCACGGGTGACGCCACAGCATGGCCCTAAATACAGCAGCTACCCCTCTTCCTTATCTCTCAATGTAGCTCTTTAGGGCCTTTTGCGTTGTGGTCTCTTGGCCCACCCACACAAGTGGGGTACCGTTCTTATTGGGAGACGTGTGGGATTTAGGGTGGTAGGAAATTTGTAGCTCCCTGAAAATTCCACAACTTTTTGTCACAGAAACGGGAGGAAAATGTGCGTTTGTTACCGAATTTAACCTTTGCAACGGCTTCAGAGTAAAAAAACAAAAACCCCAGTGAGAGCCACAAGTCACGCACTTCTGGACTCCCCTGCTTGTCTTGTTTTTAAAAATGTGCAAGTTTGCTAGCTTTCCCTAGGTGCCGGATCAGCTGGGGCCCAAAATCCACAGCTACCCACTTTGCAAGAAAAGGGTCAGTTTTGAGTGGAAAAATGTGATGCATCCATGTTGCGTTGTCGGCTATTTCCTGTCATGCGCACTAGGCCTACCCACACAAGTGAGGTACCATTTTTAATGAGAGATTGGGGGAATGCTGGGTGGAAGGGAGTTTATAGATCCCCACAGATTTCAGAACTTTCCATCACAGAAATGTGGGGAAAATGTGTTTTTTAGTCAAAGTCTGAGGTTTGCAAGGGATTCTGGGTAAAAAAAATCCTGGTGAGAGCCACGCAAGTCACCTCACCTTGGACTCCCCCAAGTGTCTAGTTTTCAAAAATGCACAGGTTTGCTGCGTTTCCCTAGGGTCCAAAATCTACAGCTACCCACATTAGAAAAAAGGGTCCGTTTTCAGTGGAAAAATATGATACGTCCATGTTGTGTGTTGGCTTTTTTCCTGCCGCGGGCACTAGGCTTAGCCACACAAGTGAGGTAACATTTTTATCGGAAGACATGTGGGAAGATAGAATAGTAGGGCAATTTTTATTACCAGTTGGATTTTGCTGCATTTGTGCCTTTCAAATTTAAGCCAGTGTATAAGAAAGAAGGCATTTTGAAAACTACCCTCTAAATCATATGCTAGTACAGGTACCCACCAATTCAGAGATGTACAAATAACCACTGCTCCTAAACTCCATATCTTGTGCCCATTTCAGAAATACATAGGTTTCCTTGACGCCCATTTTTTACTCTACATTTTTCACCATATGAATTGGCCTATACTCGGTACGCAATGAAAAACCACTGTACAGCGTAGTTCAGTTGTTGGCTCTGGGCACCTTATGTTCTTGGAGAATCTACAAACCCTATATATCCCCACAACCAGAAGGGTCTAGCAGAAGTAATGGAATATTGCTTTTGTAAATCGGCCATCGTGACAAAAGGTTATAGATGAAACCATTGTCACAAATGGGCATTTTTTCCTACTCCTTTTCAAAATGTCTTTGTTTTAACAGTTAGTTTCTTTGGGAGAACCTTGACAAAATTCCGAATTCAGCAAGGGGTCATATGTGTATATCACACATATGACCCCTTGCTGAATTTGGAATTTTGTGAACTTTTCAGAAATCTGTAGCTTTTTTGGATCACCAATGGGTTTCACACTAGTTTCCACCACAAACTGGAAGTAGTTTGAGAGCACTAAATAATGGGAAAAATGGGCTACCTCTTTGAAAAATGCCAAAACTATGGTAAGAAAATAGGTTTTTATTCAACCGTGCATGTTCCAGGAAGCTGGGAAGATGGTGACTTTAACACAGTAAACTGTTTGTTGATGTCACTTTAATGAAATAAACAGACACTTATCAGGAGCACTTTTTTCCTATTCCCCCCCCCCCCAGAAATGAAAATTGAGCTATATTTTGCCTATTTTCCCAGTTCCCTCCAAGGGAATCCACAAACCCTGGGTTCCTTTAGATTTTCCCAGGATGTTGGAAAAAATGACGCACATTTGACAAGGATACCTTATACGGTAAAAAAGTCATTGAGCCATAAGTGTGACCTACCCCAAATAGTCAAAAAGGGCTCTGCACTGGAGGGGGGTGGGGGGCAGCAGTTAAGGGGATAAGAAATCATCCCCCAAAAGATCTAAGCCCCTATCCAACATCAACATGAAGAACTTAGGGCCTGATTCACAACTCGGCGGACGGGTACTCCGTCACAACGGTGAAGATATTTCGTCTGCTTAAATATAAATCCCACAGGATATAATGGGATTTATATTTCGGCGAACAGGAATTACATCACCATTGTGACGGAGTAACCCATCCGCTGAGTTTTAAATCAGGCCCTTAATGTTTTGAAACCTCTCTTTGAACAGTTAGTCTCACCACCCACTTTTTAGAAACATTTGCCATGATCTAGAAACCTACCTTTGACCATTTGCCCTGACTACCCAAAGGCCATAAGACCTAAATTCTTGCTTGACTGTCCAAGAAAGTTTCCTTGAACAAGAATCAAAGACGGAGTTCTTTCATTTCTTACTGAGCTCAAACTTAGCTTGTGTGAAGTCTGTAGGGATTAGGACAACAATGTACTGAACCAGAGAGGAAGTAATGAAGGGACAATGAAACTACTATGAACTCATACATTTTAAAATAAACTATAGGTGTGTCTAGTGACCAAAGGCCACCAACATATAAGCCAGCAAAATGAGAACCTGATGCATAGCTCACAGATTCAGTCATAGTTGATGTGGCAGATTTAGGAAAGGCATGTGAACCAAACAATATCGCCAGTGTGGCTGTCTGACTAGCTCTGTAGATATGCCAGTACCCTTTTTCAGTGGTACCCATTAATACAAGTGCTATGAGCTTAAGAAGTTGAATGCAGGTGAGAGTACTCATAAACTCTGGGTTTTTAGAACTTAATCCCTAGTCTGACGGCGACTCCCTTCTGGTGGCTGTTTTCAGAGCTGTTCCCCATGAAGATAAGTCACCAGAGGAAATTAGTTGGAAATTCATCTCATTCACAAAGATGATCGTCAAGTGGACTTTGATGAAGTTGTCTAAAAGCTAGTACAAGGACCCCCTGCCACCTACACAAGAGCTGCAAATGGGAGGTACTCTTTCTGACATTTTTTTATTGTTTTGCCCATTGCCCTAAAGTGTCCAGATCGCTGGGGCCTTCTACAACCAATACAATACTAGACTCTTCGGACTGGTGGGGGACGTACACCCAATGTATGCTGGCACCATACAAAGTGGAAGGTGCTACCTTCTCCTCGCTAGTATATGTGGAGAGCAAGGCATGGTAGAAGCTGACTATTTGACAGGGTAGGAGCATTTTCATATGTCTGTTGGCCCTTTAGGAAAATGCATGCAGTCTTTTACAACTGTGACCCCATCTGTGTGCATAAATGTGATGTATATGGACACTGTGTGCAGCCATGAATGGTGTCCTTTGGCAGCACACATTACATTTAGCATAAAATGGAAATTACCTTCATTGGGTTACGACATTCTGACTGCCACGTCTTGTAGCAGCCCTTGCAATGCCCTGATGAGACCCCATAGTAGTTTTAACCCGGTCTATGTCTGAATGCAATCTAAGTGTATCCATGTCTGAAAAGAAAAGGCAGACCTAAACCTATTTAACTGCATGGGCAGATCTGCTTCAAGATCAGCCTGGAGATATCTTAACTCTGCTAAGTGTGCAGGGTTTAGTGGGGCCCGCATATATCACAGAAGCCATATGTTTTCCCCCTGTAAATCGGTTTTACAACTATTTGGGAACTGCAAATATCAAATTTGGTACAGTATGACCTGGCCCTCCTCGAATAAAAATGCCTCTGATCATTTAACCAAGCTGAAAACAGTTGTGCTACTGAATGCAAGGATACAATTGGTGAAAGCAGATGTGCAAAAAAAGTATCATTTTTAAAACTAGTGTGACAACAGGCATGAACTATACATGTTTACAGCAGTGGGAAAGTAAACATTCTTGTTTCATTAGTTGCAACAGATGACATTTGACATTTTTTTTTTTGATTCTTGTGAATAGCGGTAGCTCTAATGCCTTTTTTTCAGGACTTGCAGTGAAAATGGTCTAATAATTAGGATCGCTGGAACATGGAGGTAGCACACAGCGGTTTGGGAATGACCAAGAGCTTATGGGTAAAGGATGTTACATTCCGGGTTAGCGTATAGCTGGATAGGATGTTAGAAGAAGTTGTGGGCCATACCGTTCCCCCACTTTGAATAAAAAAGTCAGTAGCTACAATAACTTGATGGCAATATGTAGAAGCGGGAAGACACCTGCAAAGAATACACAGTTTTGGTGCCATAAATTAGGAACTTGTTGAGTGGGCAACAGAATATTGGGGAGGCTTATTAGTAAACCATTACAGTAGTCCGGCATGCCAAATTCTAGTGAGTTGAGAGTTTTATCTGTGTGAAAAGGGAAGCGTGGGTGGATCCAGTCTATGTTCAGTATTTGTTATCATACTGTCGTGGATGACTTGATTATGAAACGTTACATTTTCATAAATGAATAGAAAATAACTCCCAGGGTTCTGGCAGTGGGTGCAAACTTCAGGGTGTCAAGAGGAAAGTTGGGGGTCAGATAGACAGGTGCTGATGAGGAGGGAAAGTACAGAACCTACATTTTAGAAGAATTTAGCACGAGTAATCGAAGAGACATCCAGTGCTGGATAGCGGTGAAAGGTAGGTACACAAGATTGAACACTTGGCTGAATAACTAAGAAATGAGAAGTATATTTGGGTGCTATCAGAGTAAAGAAGGAATGAGAACCCAAACAAGGGTTGTGGTTTAGCGAGACAAGATGGAAGGCCTAGGAAAGAAACTTGTGGGACGCCCAATGAATACAGAATGAATGTCAATATCTTGGAATACCGGGCAACTTAAAAAGAGTCTCCAGAAGGGTAACAGGTAGCCATTTGTGTGCTAGCTTGTGATTCTTAGCAAGTTGAGACAGTGTGGTAGGGCAGGACAATCTACTGTGTTGAATGCAGAAGGTAAATCTAGAAGTAAGAGGGTAGACAAAAAGGCAATTGTGATGACCAGTGGTGATTTAGTTGGATACATTAGAAAGTACAGTGTCTGTTGTGAGAAGGGATTAAGTACTTTGTTAGAGGATAGATACAGCGAAAAAGATGAAGACAAGTTCCAAAATTTTGGAGAAAAAAAGAGAGTTGAGATACCAGGCATTAACTGAGAAGAGAAGGATTAGCAGTATTATTTTGAAAAAGACTGAACACTGGCCTAACATAACGGAAATAGTTACACAGATGAACTCTGGATGTGAGAGCAAGTGGTTTAATGGTATGAGGGCTGACAGGATCAGATGATAAGAAAAATGAATGACTGATGTTAAAGGAATGAGTTCATTGGACAATGTTGTGCCAAAGTGTAAGAGTATAGCTGAGTGGGGTGAAAGATGAAGGAGGTGGAGCATAAACAGTGTTGACAGGGTGAATCTTATAGCTGAGATTTTTGAAGAGACATATGTAGCAAAATCATTATCTGATAAAGGCGGGTCATTGATGAGTGAGCATGGTGAAGAGTTGTTGTAGCATTTCTTATCCCGCTCTCTCTCTATCCCCATATCTCTATCTGATCCCTTCATAGGTGCAAGGATTACTATTTTACATGCTAAGGCCATCATTTTTTAGACTATATATCTGAATTCGCAAACCACTTTGGAAACCCAGCACCATAAACGGAGCCCAGATTCCAAAAACGCCTTGGGATCACACAAATTTGAAAATATGTTATACAAACGCAATTAATATATCTAAAACATAGGATAACTGGATTTTTGGTACGTTTTAACACTACCTTATATTTGAGCAGACCTGTTTTTTAAAACAATGTGGCTTCACTTTCCATGCAGTTAAAAAAAAACAGAATCCTTTTCATTTAGCCCGATATCTTCCAAAACATTCAAGAATCATCGGTTAGTTCTATTAAATCAAAAGACAGTCCAACGTCCTTCGGATTGCCACCGATCTACAAAACCTACGACTGAACTTGAGCTGAAGAGATTTTTCTGAGTCCGACATTCTCAGTGCCAATGCCAACCTCCACAGAAGAGCATTGATTTTATCACACCTCAAACCTGAAGGCCTATATTCATGCTCCATAGTCTGCAGAAGAACAATCTCCGCATGCATTAAGACACTGTTGGAACTGTAGCCCTACGTGTATCAAGACACTCAACAACAACATACCATTCATAAGTAACTTACCAAACTTCTGGGCCCTGAGAAAGTTTCCACACTGTAATAACAAGCATTGGGAAAGTCAATAGCTCTCACCTATGCAAAGGTTACTGGCTTTGCTAATGTGTTTTAGCCAGGTTGTACACCAGCTTGGCTGCTGTTCCGAATGGCTAAACGTTAGTGGTGAAGAGGAGATTAGTGTGGAGTGTCGTAGAGTGGAATGGCGAAGAGTGGAGTAGAGTGTTGTAGAATAGAGTGGCACAGAGTGTAGTGTATTGGAGTGTCATAAAGTGGAGTTGTGTAGAGTGACGTACAGTGGAGTAAAGTAGAGTGCATTGGCGTAGAGTGTTGCAGAGAATAGTGGTGTAGAGTGCAGCAGCGTAAATTAGAGTGTTGCATAGTAGAGTGTAGTGGGATAGAGTGCCGTGGTGCAGAGTGGAGAATTATTATTATAAAGTTTATTTCGAAAAATTGATTCCTTAAAATTTGCAGACAATAAAACAATTATTTAAATACAATTTCCTAGACCCAATGGGCCTTCAGCAGCTCTTGATTAATTTGAATGCTTTTTGTCTATCTAAGGGCCTCGAGATTAATGTCTTGAAAACTAAATTTATGACTATCAGGCTGCATAAAACATTTAAGCAAGCCATCTCTCTGGCAAATGTAAAATTTGGTTGAGTTTCTAGATCCGAGTACCTGGGTATAATGCTCGATAGCAAATTGTCATGGTCTCCACACAGAGAAGAGAAAGGTTGTGACCCAACACCAAGCCTCTGCAATTTACAGGAGGTTCCAGGGAACAGCTTCAAGAGCCTTACTCCCGGCACTTGAACTCTATAAACTAAATGCCCAATCGGCAGCCTTGTATGGCGCAGAAATTTGGGGATACACTAATCTAGATGCTCTCACCATAAGCAAAAATAAGTTTGTGCACTCACTACTCCACCTTCCACTGAGCACTCCCCTAATACCAATGTTGTATGATGCCAACTTAAAAAGAGTGGGAGAAGTAGCTAGACTAAGGCTCCTCCTTTATTGGGTGAGGCTTTGGACCACGGAAGAGTTGAGGCCATACCGGATGGCAATTGAGGAACTGCTAGCCCTCGACAAAGCCCTCACCTTTCCGTGGTTCAAACTCGCCCACCAATGGTTTGAAAAACTGGACCTTGGATCCTTCTGGTCAGAACCTGCCTCGCTGGGGGCTACTCCCAAGCTTCAGCTAAAAAATTGTTACTGAGAGTACATCTACACCAGTCTTTTTCGTAGTTCCTCTCTTGGTAGGCTGACAGTTCAATTCCTGACTACTAAGGATCGTCCCTCTTATGAATCTTTTCTTGACCTCTCGCTCCAGCAATTTGAAAAAACGTTATATTTTAAATTTTGCTACGACACATTGGAACTGGAGTAATTCACTGCACTATGGGGCTCTAACAGGAGTGCTGCTTATTCACCTGTATGCACTTTGTGTTCGTTAGCGGCAAATGAAACTACACATCATGTGCTATTTTTCTGTCCAGCATATGCAAAGCCTAGAGGGAAATGGATATGCCCACTGTTTAGAGTGGAGTAGAGCAGAGTGGCACTGAGTGCATTGGTATAGAGTGCAGAGTCGTAGCGTGGTGTAAAGTAGAGTGGCGGAGAGTGGTGCAGAGTAGAATATAGTGCCGTAGAGTGCAGTGGCATAAAGTGGAGTGCTAAAGAGGGCTGTGGTGTAGAGTGCAGTGATGCAGAGTAGAGCAGCGTAGAGTGCACTGGTATAGAATGCAGTAGTGCAGAGTAGAGTGGCATAGAATTCAGTGGCGTAGAGTGCAGTGTTGCAGAGTAGCGTGTCAGAGTAGAGTGGTGTAAAGCGCAGTGGCGTAGAGTGGTGTTGAGCAGAATGGCAGAGTGCAGTGTAGAGTTCAATGGCGTAGAGTAGTGTGGACTGGTGTAGAATGTTGCAGAGTATAGTGATGTGGAGTGCAGTGGCAGAGTGCATCAGCGTAGAATTCAGCAGGGTACAATGCAGCGTCATAAATTAGAGTAGAGTGCAGTCGTGCTGAGTGTAGTGGTGCAGATTAGAGTGGCACAGAGTGCAGTGGCGTGGAGTGATGCAGAGTGCAGTGGCGTAGAGTGCAGTGATTTCAGAGTAGAGTGGCAGAAAGTGCAGAGCTGCAGAGTAGAGTGCCGTATAGCACCGTGGTGTAGAGTGCACTGGAGTAGAGTACAGTGGTGCAGAGTAGAGTGTGGTGACAGAGTGCAGTTGTGTAGAGTGCATTGGCGGACAGTGCACTGGGATACAATGCAGTGGTTTAGAGTAGAGTAGCATAGAGTGCCGTAGCATAGAGTAGATTGTTTCAGAGTAGAGTGAAGTGGGAGTGGTGAAGGTAGAGTGCAGTGGCATAGAGTCTAATGACGTAGAGTAAAGTGGTATTGAGTGCAGTGGAGATTAGAGTGGCGTACAGTGGATTGGCATAGAGTGCTGGGACGTAGGGTTGAGTGTTAAAGAGTAAAGTACATTGGCGTAGAGTGTTTTGGCATACAGTGCAGTGGCGTAAATTGCAGTGTTGCAGATTGGCGTACAGTGGAGTTGTTCAGAGTAGATTGGAGTGGCCTACACTGGTATGGTGTAGAGTGCAGTGGCGAATAGTCCAGTGGTGTAGAGTAGAATGTCACAGAGTGCATTGGCAAAGAGCAGAGTAGAGTGGTGCACAGTGGAGTAGATCGCAGAGTGGAGTGGTGCAGAGTAGAGTGCAGTGGCATAGAGTGGTGCAGTGTAGAGTGAAGTGGCGTAGAGTGGAGTATGCATGGCGTTGTAGCACACTGCCATTACAGACAACACATTTTCCATTGAAATTACCTTTACGTTTGCACAGACAGTTTTACTAATAAACCTATACAGCGCAAAAACAACTATAATGTGCGGAAATGGCATCACCTAGTGTATTGATTTGATCATATTAAAGTATTTTTTTCCAACACTCTTTGGAATTAGCAAAAAATGTGCTTAATTGGTGCGCTCATAATTCTGATCTATTCTGAAATACTCGCACAGTTCATTTAAATGTTGTTGTGTGCGAGGAAAAAAAGACCTTTCCTAGCCCCAGTATCCAGCAAGATTGTCACGTAAATAAGAAGTCCGAGAAAGAAAAGTAAACCCCAAGCTCCCTCTGAAGACAAAGCCTGACATTTGACCTCTGTCTTTGAATGCACAGCAAATATGTCAACATAAGAACAAGATTTGCAGGCCTGTTTACATAAAGGAGCACTGTGGAAGAATACAAGGGGAGCTGGTGTGAAAAGGCTTGGCTCCTTGGAAGAGACAAACTCACCCTTGACAGCCTAAAACAAATAAAGCCAGCAAATAGAAAGCCAGAAATGCGAGTAACAAACCACAAAGCCAATGGTAAGCAACGAGCGGACTGCATTCTCAGGGAAGCTTTCTGAATGTCCGCAAAATGTCTTAAGCAAACCAGACAGTTTCACAAACTGGTCGGCTTCGACCTAAAAAAGTGACCACTGTTTTGAGTAAAATACATTTGTAATATAGCACTAGTGCATTTTAGATTTTCACAGTGGGCATAATTCCATCCTGAAAATAGAATACAAATGAATGTTCAATAAGAGCCTTCTCAATTAAGTTGTATGTCCCAGTGGGACGTTTGACATATACTAAGTAATGTACTACATGTGTATCACATGGACTTGGCATTATTGTTTTTACCCAGATTTGTTTCCAGGTGGAAAATAAACTATTTTATTTTTAACAATATAATTCCAGCATGAATTATTGACAAGTGTGCGTCAACAATTTTTGAGGTCTCATATACAGTACAGCTACTCCTGAATTAGTTGGGAGTCAATTTTGTTGACTCAATGTCCCAAATAAATACTTGGTCAAGCTCTCCAATTTCTGACCATAACAGGGAACAGCATATATCTTTGGAAGATGTACCAAATTACAATTTGAGTTTCTGAACATGTTATTAACATGTTGCTACCCATGAAGTAGTGCTGCTATGGATCTAATGACATTTAAAATCGCTTGCATCGTCTCTCCTCATACATTGCCCCTTACTTAATCTTCCTCTACTCCTTTGCCTTCCTTCAGCCTTGGTCTCGCTCTTAGCCTTCGCCCTCAACATCTGAAAACTTCAACTCTCCCCAGGCCATACCGTCCATCATTTAAAAGCTTTCCTGTCTTGAAATTCAAGTACCTTATTTCCCATAGCCTTCATCTCATCATCTTTCACAAGCCATGACCTTTGTCGCCATAAAATCTATTTCATATCCCATCACTCTCTTCTCTTACCCATGCACTGTTTCTCACAACGTATCTCTCCTCCTAACAGCTTACTCTCCCACTTCATCTCTGTGGACCCTCCTCCTTTGGCCTCCCCACTTTCTGGGGAGTTTCTCTCCCCAGGGCACCGACCTTCCTCTATCTTTCCAAGCTTTCAGTCCTGCCTCTATCTTTTCCCAGTTCCTTCCTCTCTCTGCCTCGTGCTCTCTATCCATAGCCTCAAAATGTCGACCCAATACTGCTTTCTCTACTGCCTTGAGGTATTTTTCTGCCCCCACCCACCCACATCGACTGTACGCCATGTCAAAGACTGGTGACTCAAACATATCTGATAAGGCCAAAAGGAGGGGCCTCTCTGCCTTTCAATTGGTATTTACCCATGGTGGCACACGTCATGTACCCCGCCCTCTACTATACTCTGCCCGCCTTCAAAAGGGTAGTTTGTTTACAGTAGCAACTGCCGCCTTTCCCCGCTCTTTGAGACTGTGCACTCATCCAGCCTTCTAGTGTAAAACATCGACTTATCCAGTGCCAGACTAAAATAGTTTTATCTTACTTCTAGTTGAGTGCCCTTTGGGCACACCAAACATCATATTAGCTCTTTTTGCTCCCTCTTATCCAACCCAATGCAATAGTTTCAACTTTAGAACCATGGAGGTTTGTGCCAGACCTCATGAGACATATGAAGAGGAAGACTAGAACTCTGTGACAGGGAGACAAGGGCACTAGGCAGAGCAGAGGCACTGGGGCATTAGCTTCTTAAGAATGGAGCAGTATAAAAGCCCACTATGGGCATCCGATAGGTGTAAGTTTCCTATACACACCACTCGGCAAACTAACAGAAACTACACAGCTCTCGCAGTTGTAGGCTCAAAGCATTAGCAGACACTGAATTTGTTAAATAATACTACGTCATAGCATGATATGGTGAGCTCACCCTAGAGTAGCAGGCATACTCTCGCTCCCATCTCTAGCGCACTCAATTCAGCTTCACTGCACCTCAGCTAACCCACCTCGCCTCCACCTTCCACCCCATAACACCCTACTGAGCTGGCAGCGACAAAACGCGCTTTAGACTCTGGTCTACTACTTGCAACCCTAGTGACACACCACATGCCACACCCTCTCACAAAAATGTAAATAATGATCCACGTATTTTCAGTGTGATAAGATCAGACAAATGTTGTGCTCTTTTTGTTATGCGACAGTCGTAACCTACGAGCCTTCGGCGAGTGAAGTGAAAAGCAGCAGTGTGGAGTTTTAGACATACTTTCACGCTGCTCTTACTTAGTATTATTATCACCAACCAGTAGTGTCACTGTGCTCCATTGCACTTAAGGAAAACCACGAAAATATATATTCTTTTTACCTACTTGAGAAGAACAAAAGACTGAAATACTCCTATCTGGATTGAAATACTTTGCCTGCAGGCTATTCTCAGATCTCTGCAGCGTGTGCATTAACCCACAGATGTAAAGCAGCCCGCATCACTTGTGTCACCCTCGCCACTTGTCTTTTTATCCAAGTACATGGTGCATGTTGGGACTTTTTAATTCAACCATGCTCTACTTATGGGTAGAGTATAATGGGGAAACTGCAAGTGATAGAGCTGACCAAACGCGGCATACATAAAGCATAGTCACTTAGTTTACGTCACTGGTACTGGAACTCCCTATCTGCATATTACAGGCAGCTGCTGACTCCTTGAGCTATCCCTCCTCGTCTGGAACTCCTGAAATGACGAGCTCGCTAAATCCTATTGGGAGTGACACTTGTGACCAAGTATGAAACATGTACATAAACCTTCCACTGTATGGTAACATTCATATAGCGCTTACTACACGTGTGGGGTGATGGAAGGGGCTGAAGCACTTGTCTACATGGGTAATATGCTACCTCGTGTAGGGTGTGTAGTTGAAAGGGTGTTGTCTTTGTTTACAACCTATCTGGGAAGTGCTTCCATGCCATGCATGATGACCACCGAGGTGCGGTTATTTATTGGCCACAGCACTTAGCAGTGTGATGAATGAAGAAGTGTATAGATAGGAGTGCAGTTTATGATTTTCAATAAGCTAGAACCTTCAAACAGCTCTGCAGGTCCCAAATGCCATTACTTATGATCGCAGTACAGGAAACAGTTTATTTCATTGGCCTGTCCACGATTTTTGTTTAAAAAGGTTTATGGTCTTAAGCAGGCAAGGAAGGAGGGAGGGAGGGAGTAATGGTTGAGAGGTCTGCTGGGATAGACTTTGTCTCAAAATCCCAAATCTGAATCTCATTTTGAAATGTTACGTGGCCATAGAATGTAACTGGTTGGGACCAGCAGAGCTAGACTAAATTACACCAGTGGTATGTGATGGATCTCTTCAGTAATTCCATGTTGTTCAATTGGTGATGGGCGGCTTATTGCTGTGGACTGGTAGAGTGGGGGGTGATGAACATGAGCCATAACGTTTCTGTGTTGTGTGAGTGTAGGAGGATCAAGCAGTATAAGGCAGTTATTACGCAGTCTTTTTGAACTACAATTAACTGCCAGGCTGCTGCGCATCATGGTCTTAGTATGTGTGAAAGTCTAGAGGGTTATATATGAATTGATATTATTAAATAACGACCTGGCTAGACAAAGGTCTGCCCTTCATAACATATGGATTATTACAATAGATATTGCAAAACAATAACAATACTGATGTTTCAAATATGAGCATTTTCTGGTGCATTATTATGATTGCAGTTTTAGATAGCGTGAACCCGAAGGTATTGTAGGTCTTTTTTTTACACGAGCACCAGTTACATTACTCAAGGACACATTCATGTTTTTAAGGCATGGGTGGATTACGTGATTTGCCCAGGGTGTTGAGCAGACGCCGAGACTCGAACTTGGTTCCCCCGTCCCAAAGGGATGGCAGCTCTGGCCACAACGCCGCATCTTGTCCCATATCTCCCAAATCTTCCTTACTGCAACCAAACCAACCCACCGAGCTATATTTCTGCCCCGATCGTAGAATTTAGGAACGAACGAAACAGGAGCACGTAAAGCAGAGTTCTGTTTCATGACAATGATGTACCCAACACTCGCTCGTAATTGCCAAGGCATCCCGAAGGGTCCGCGCCCTCCCCCTTTCAAGGCCAGCATGAATAGCAATTTAAGAGCGTCTCCCCTCAAAATGTAAAACTACGCTTCTAAGTAACTCGCAAAGAAATTGACCCCTCAAACCCCACGGAACTCATTGGAACCCACCAAAGTACACCCCTTTTCACAGTACACACAGATAAGGGCTACTGCTCACCTTCAGAGATGTCCCTCAAGGCTTGGCCACTGACTCTGCTGAGTGGAAGAGCAGTTCCTGCAACCTTTGCTCGAACCACGCCCTCGGACATGAAACGTCAGCTCTCTTTCTGGACGACTATTGGACAGCGGAGGCATTCATCAGAGACCAGCCCTTGCAGCACATCCCGGAAGAGTTGTTGTGCTATTCTGTGGAGCTGCTGCAACTGATTGGCTGCTGAGCCTGTCGGCAGTCGCTCAAGAAAGAGGAGAAGAACAGGCGCTCCCTCAGACTAGCATAACTTTTGCTTTGAATGTTTTAACCAGTCACACCTGCAGCCTGCTCACTAACTTGCCACAATTCAGGGAGAATAGAGACTAACCTCATTTTGAGGGGTGAGGTGCCCGACCGTATGCCCTCCCTCGGCAGAGGATGAAGGAGCATATTCCTACTTATTTATTTATGCGTTTTTATTTATTTATGCGTTTTTATTTATGCGTTTTTATATAGCGCGGACTTTACCCGAGGGTGTCAGAGCGCTTCACAACAGGATCAGCAACATTACATAAGGAGGAGGATACAAATGAGCATAATACAAAGGCAAGCGTTACATTGCATGAGGAAAAAGTGACAATTGTGCAAAAACAAACAAACCAAATACAAAAAGAGGAATAAGTTCCAATAGGAAAAAGTGACAGATGTGCATGAAACATGGGGTACCAAATACAAATGGAGGTATAATCCTGCAATAAGTGGCAGTCACACATGACACACTGGGAAGGCACTTCTATAGCCTTGGAGTACAGAATTTCCTATAGTGGAAGAACTTCCTTGAGGTAGTAGAGAGGGCGTGAATTCAGCAGGGGGTACATGGGGTACAAAATATATGATACATGGGGTACAAAATACCACTAAAGGCATAATACTGTAATAAGTGGCAGTAACTCAAAGCACACTGAGAAGGCCCTTCTATAGGCTTGGAATACAGAATTCCTATCGTGGAAGAGCTTCCTTGAAGTAGTAGAGAGGGCGTGACTTCACAGGGGACTTATAATGAGGGGAACACGCACATAAAAACCAACACAACACATAAAATAAGGAATGAACAGACAAAAGTACAACTTTATACTGACGAGCGAACTTCCTAGAGGGGCCTAAGACCGAACGTATTAGTTCTGGAAGTGTCTTTGGAATAGAAGAGACTTGAGGTCAGCTTTGAAGATCCGGGTAGAGGAGGTGGCACGGAGCAGTGGGGGAAGCGAGTTCCAGATTCTCACCGCATTGCCCGAGAAGGATTGAGCCATCGATCTTTCCCTTTTGAAGACGGGGGCTCAAGCAGAAGCTTTTCCGCATTGCGAGAAGGGCGAGAGCCACCGGACAATTTCAATTTATTCGCCAGGTAACGAGGGGAGGACGTGTGTAAGGCTTTGTGTGTGATGCAGGCAGTTTTGTAAATAGATCTTGCCTCGATCGGAAGCCATCGCAGAGAGGACAGGATAGGAGTGATGTGGTCGCTTCGTTTAGACCCTGAAATGAAGCGAGCTGCTGAATGGAGGATGGATTTGAGAGGGGAGAGGTGGGATTTGGGTAGGCCAGTCAGAAGAGAATTGCAGTAATCCAGTCTTGAGAGAACCAGAGATTGTACCAAGGTTTTTAAGTCTTTCTCCGGGAAGAACCGACGGATCCCCCACAGAAGGCGCAGCTGGTACCGTGCATTCTTAGCAATAGAGTTGATGTGGGCGATTAGGTTGAGTCTTTTGTCAAGAATGACACCTAGGGATTTAGCGCTGTCAACAATGATGGGTTTGTTGTTGAGAAGGTTCAGCTGATCCATCCAAGATTGAACAGGAGGAGGTGAGAGAGAGGTAGAGAGGAGGAGGAATTCAGTTTTGGCGGGATTCAGAATGAGTTGGTGAGCTGACATCCAGTTGTGAATAGAGTTGAGGGTAGAATTGAGTAGGGAGAGATCGTGTGCGGAGGACACCTTAAGGTAGATTTGCGTGTCGTCCGCATACAGATGGTAAAGGATCCCAGATTTGCTTAGGAGGTTCCCTAAAGGTTCCAGGTAGAGATTAAACAAGGTGGGTGCCAGGATAGAACCTTGAGGGACGCCTTGACCTACGGCCACAGGAGATGAAAGACTGTTCCCTATCTTGATCATTTGGGATCTGTCCGAGAGGAAAGAGGCAAACCATTTGAGCACTGTGCCATCCAGTCCCATTCTCTGTTGAAGAGTGTTGAGGAGGGTGCTATGATTAACCGTGTCAAAGGCTGCAGAGAGGTCTAGAAGAATCAGAAGACATGATTCCCCAGCGTCGAGTATATGCAGCGCATCGTCAATCACTTGCAGCAGGGCTGTTTCAGTGCTGCAATTTTGGATGAAGCCCGACTGGAAGACGTCGAGGAGGTTATTGTCCATAATATGTGAGGAAAGTTGTTTCGCGACACATTTTTCGGTGATTTTCGACAGAAAAGGGAGGTTGGAGATAGGGCGGAAGTTGTTGAGGTCGTTCGCATCCGCGGCGGGTTTTTTTAGAAGAGGGGTGACCTGACCTGATTTGAGGGCAACCGGGAGGGAGCCTTGACTGAGGAAGAGATTGACTAGCCTGGTCCAGTAAGAGAGAGTATAGGTATAGAAATCGATGGCGATGTCGCTAGGGATGGGGTCGGAGGAATGGTTGGAGGGTTTAGTTTCGCGGATGCATTTGAGGAGGTCATCTTCCGAGATGACGTCAAAGTTCTGCCAGGTGACCAAGGATTTCCGCTCCTCCATGGGGGGTGGTGGGCGACCTGATCCACCAGAGCTTTGACCTTTTCATCGAAGAATATAGCGAAATCTGCTGCTTTCTTTGAGGAATCCTCAGGCTTAATGGTTGGAGGAGAACAGTTTGGGTTTTTGAAGAGGTCAAAAAGTTTTTGGGTCTGTTTTTAGCTGAGTCAAGGAGGGATCTGAAATGTGATGCTTTTTCAAGGAAGATGTGATTGTGATATTTGGATCTTGCTGAGCGTAAAGAGAGAGATTGGAGGTGGAAGGAGATTTTCTCCAATGCTTCTCCAGGAATCTAAGGTTTTTCCTTTCATCGTAGAGCGCTTTATTGAACCAAGGTGCTGAGGGGGTGGGTCTTTTCCTTTTGCTTTGGAGAGGAGCAACAATGTCGATTTCGACTGCTAGTACTGAGAGGCACTGAGAAGTGAGAACGTTGACATCCACGCTAGGGTCTAGTCTAGGAAGTGCCCGCATAGCGGAATCACAAAAAGTGTCAAGATCAATGTTCTTAGTGTTACGGAACCAGGTAGTAGCTCTTTTAGGTTGGCCGAGAGTTATAACGTGCAATAGGTGAAAGCGGAAGAGAATGAGGAGGTGGTCAGACCAGTCTACATGGATGGGGGGAGCAGTGGTCAGCAGGTCTTCTTTGGATATGACAAGGTCCAGAATAGAGCCCTTAGAATGTGTGGTTTCCGAGCAATGTTGGAGGAGATCATTGGCTGCGAGAAAGGAGGCAAGCTTGTTGGCAGCCGAGTCTTCCAAGGAGCCCCAGTGGAGATTAAAGTCACCCAGGAAGATCTGTCTGTCACTTTGAGAGAGTTGGTCACTGATGAAGTCAGTCAGTTCCTCCACAAAGGAAGAGCAGTAACCAGGCGGGTGGTAGATGGCATGGAATCTAAAGGGTGAGCCGTGATGTATTTGAAGTTCTAGGGAAAGGCATTCGAATGTACGGAAGAGGGTGGTTGGGACCGCTTTAATTTGAAGGGAGTTTCTGAAGATGATAGCGACACCTCCTCCAATTTTGTCTGCCCTGTCATTTCTGAGGATAGAATAGTCAGTGGGTACCAACAGATCAAACAAAGTATGAGAGGAGTCATTAAACCAGGTCTCAGTGAGGAAGATCATGTCAAGATTTTGGTGAGTGATAGTATCAGAGATTTCCACTTTGTGTTTGACTGCAGATCTGCAGTTGTGGAGCAAACAGTGCAGCTCTGACGCAGATGTTTTGGTGAAGGGTGTGTTAGGGTTGTTCAGGGAGATAGGGATAAGATTCTTGAATGAGGGAGCCCGGCAAGAGGGAGGTAGGTGAGGTCTGACAGAGGAGATGACCTGAATAGGAAACTGCGTAAAATTCTTAGGAGAGGAGGGCGGAGAGGGAGTGACGTT
Source organism: Calotriton arnoldi (assembly GCA_963921515.1). Taxonomy (NCBI): domain Eukaryota; kingdom Metazoa; phylum Chordata; class Amphibia; order Caudata; family Salamandridae; genus Calotriton; species Calotriton arnoldi. The sequence continues at coordinate 758,251 of CAWUFW010000224.1, read as the reverse complement.
GGTGGTCTTGAGGCTGGCCCGTAAGTTGGTGATGTCTGCAGGGGGCAGACTGTGATTGGTTTTATTGGGGCGCGGGAGCAAGGGACTCCTCGGGAGGGTGTTAGGGACAGGGGATAACTTGGCGCTTAAACGTGAGATGGACGCTACCAGCTGGGAGATGGAATAGATGAGAGAATCCAGTTTATTTTCCAGAGAGAGGAGAGCTGAGCATGGAGTGTTAGGTGGCTCGATGGATAAAGAAGGGAGTGCAGAGGGTGAGGGAGGACAGGGAGGGGTGGGGGAACGAGTAGAGGGCGGTGGTGCAGAAGGTAAGGGAGGACAGGGCGGGCTGGAGGAGCAGGATATGAGAGGGAGTGCAGAGGGTGAGGGAGGACGGGGCGGGGAGGTGGAATGGGATAAGTGAGGGAGTGCAGAGGGTGAGGGAGGGAGGGAGGGGTGGGGGAATGGGTGGGGGGTTGGGGAGCGAGGGAAGAGGGTGAGGAACGATGGTGAACAGAGGGAGTGGAAGGTGAAACAGTGGTGGGAAGAGAAATATTTTTACTGGAGTTGAACAGAGGGGAAGAGAAGAGGGCATACGTCCGAGGAGGAAGTTGAGGAGTAGGAGGGGGATAAAAGAAGGCCGGAGGTAAGGGGAGAAGAGGGGAGACGAGACTGACCCGGGCGGGGTGGGCGGGGGGACAGATGAGGTCCGAATGTGCGTGGATCCGAAAGAAAAGGGGGCTGTAAAGGAGGGGGAGGGCAGGGGGTCGGAGGAGGGCCAGAGGAATGGGGAGAAAGGAGAGGATGGTGCAAGATAGGTACTGTAGGCTATGCAAGGCGAATGTAGGGGGACAGGTAACAGGTGGAGTGGGGGGAATTGACTAGAGGGAAACTGAGGGAGAAGCAAGGGACTGCAAGGTCGGAGGGAGAGACGAGGAAGGCATTGTCAGGGAGGGAGACAAGGTTGGGAAGCAAGGGAAGAGGAAGGTGGGGTTGAGGATAGATGGGAGGTGGAAGAGGAGAATTTAGGGTACGGGGGACGGGGAAGAGCGGAAAGGGATGAGGCGAAAGGGGGAGGGAAGGGGGAAGGTAAGGACAGTTGATGGGAAGACCAGGTTGTAAGAGAGGTGAATTAAGAGGGGGGCGGAGGGCAGATTTAGTGGGATTAGGGGGCGGTGAAAATGTTGGAGAATCGAGCAGGTGTAGGGTGGGGAGGGGGGTGGAGGCCAGAGGCCGGAAAGATAAGATAGGGGGAGGGGCATTTTGGGAAGGGGGAAGAGAGGGAGATGAGGGAGCAGTGGCTGGGGGAACAAAGGGTAGACCTGCGCCTCCCGGGATAGCGGCCTGCTGGAGTATCGGGGGGTCTGGGGGGAGAAAGGGAGAAAGGAGAGGAGTTCAAAGAAGAGTTGGGGGAGATCGTAGTTGTGTGGGTTGGACGAAGGGAGTGGAAGAGATGATCGAAGAGGGAGAGACAGGAGTCTGTCGCTTGAATCATGACGGTGCCATTGTTGTAGAGTGTTATGGTGAGCGAGCCCTTAAAGCTCGTGGAGGGGGAAATTTTTAGCCGCTGTCCATGCGGGATAGATGAGGAGGAGGAGACGTTGAAGAAATTGAAGAAGCTGGTGGACCAGGAAGGGATGTCATGGGTGAAAAAAATTAAGTCATTTTTTAGCTTCCCTAGGTGCCCATTATGGAATTGATCAACAAAGAGGGAATCAGGGAAGTGTTCAATGGTGTTGTGCTTGAACCGTTTTGCTGCTGCTTTGGACAGATTGGGGGATAGATGACTTTGAAGCAGTTAACTCCCGACTTAATTCGAATGGAAGCCATGGTAGGGAGAGGAGGGCCACTAGGGTAGCGATAGATCAAAAAAGAATAATATGAAGAGGAGGGCACATAAGCCGGAAGACGAGTGAGGATAATCCAATGAGATAGCGGTCAGGAGGCTACTAGACATGCAGGGCCAGGGCCTCTGGTCTAACTCCCTAATAAGACATCATACCGGTGGAATAGAAGGCTGGCTTGTCTCCAGCAGTGGAGAGGGTGTGGGATCATACCGGGGCAAACCCTACCACCCGGGATTGGGACCTCCCAGTGTGGAAACCCGCATGGAAATGGGAGTCGCCTATAGGATCGCAGTGATGGGGAAGGACATTCTTTGGCTCCCCAGGGAGGAGGCCCAAATGGACACCATACCTCAACCAAGAGCACAGTTAGAGGAGAGCAAAGTGGACGCCAATTATGTGAATTACTCATCCCATGGGCCACCGATCGAGCCAGGACAGCCCAATAGGAAACTGGCCATCTCAAAGAGGGGCTCAAATGTCCTATGACCCAAAAGTTCCGGGCGCGCTGCCTAAGCAGCGAAGGTCAAGGGTGCGCACTCTGCGCAGGTCTCAATGTTGCAGCTGGCACTATGTGCTGCGCAGCTGTGAAGGACCGGGCGCGCTGCCTAGGCAGCGAAGGTCAAGGGTGCGCAATCTGCGCAGGTCTAAACGTTGCAGCTGGCACTAAGTGCTGCGCAGCTGTGAAGGTCCGGGCGTGCTGCCTAAGCAGCGAAAGTCAAGGGTGCACAATCTGCGCAGGTCTAACCGTTGCAGCTGGCACTAAGTGCTGCGCAGCTGTGAAGGTCAGGGCTAAAGGAGGGCATCTCACTTCTAACAGCCAAGGTATGACCCCCAACCCAGGTCTAAACGTTGCAGCTGGCACTAAGTGCTGCGCAGCTGTGAAGGTCAGGGCTAAGGGAGGGCATCTCACTCCTAACTGCCAAGGTATGTCCCCCAACTCAACATTAGCCTAAACGGTGCAGCTTCCCACTACTTGCTGGGCAGCTGTGAAGTGATAAGGCCTGGCACTCACCGTGCCTTTGGGGCCTCACTAGCCTCTGCAGCCACAGCATCGCCACCAATAGGGGCAGAGGGGCTGCAGCAAGTCGACTCGAGGTCATGAGAGTAACAGACCATCTGTTGGTCAGTGTGTGAGGAAGTACTCTGCTGATGTGTCTGCCTTTTCGCCGCTCCTATTGCTGGTCTGGCGCTATAATTAAATTTAAATTTTTTCCCAGTGTTGCCACGTACTCCACTGTTTTAGGGTCAGGCAGCATGGAGCATCTACTTCGGCACGGGAGGCCCCATTGTCCGTTACTTCTCAGGGAGGAGGAGGGGGGGGGGCAGGGAGAAGGCAGCGATAGGAGGGTGGTCACTCTCCCGCATGGCCGGTTCCCCCCGCGCTGTAGCTGGAGCACTCACCGGTTCAGCCGATCGTACTCCCGTTCACTAGCGCTGCTGGCCCAGAAACAAATTTGTACCGGCCGCCTTTATCTGGGCGCTTGGTGGATACCAGCGAGCCCGTCTCCTTCACACTCCCCAGTGCTAGCCCCTGCCTTAGTTCCACGGGCATCTTTATTTCAAATAATACTGGCTGCAGCGCCCTGCTTCCCCCAACAGCCCAGGGTAACCATGCATCCAGTGGGGAGAGACCGCAGGAGTTTTGGGGCTTTATCGGTAGGCTCTGCAGGACTACAAGTAACTGCCCATAAATTTGCCCGGTGGGGGAGGGGGACGCCGTCGCGGATCCTCACTTGGGCAGCGGGATCATTGGGATCAGAGTCCGATGTCGGATGCACAGGCAGGCCGCAGAATACAAGGAAGCACACCCGCAGGTGCCGAGCGTTCGCTCCCAGAAAGCCTACGCCAATGCTTATTGCTTTTCCCACAGATCCACCAGGGTACAGAGGAAGGTACTAGCGTAACTAGCCCCGCTCATGATGGCTACCAATCTGCTGCTATCAATAGAACAAGCGTGCGGTCCAGTCGTTTTATGATGTAACTGTTTGACGGCGTCATCCTCACGTAAACATTAAACGCACCCTACTGTCTCGAACGACAGCGTCAGAGCGGCGGCCACGACAGAGTCAGGCGAAGAGGCAAAGCTGCTCTACGGAAGCACGAGGCAGGGAAACGTGCGTTATATAGCGCGTACTTTACCCGAAGGTGTCAGAGAGCTTTTCAATAGAACTAGTTACATTACATGAATTACGTACAAGATACGAAACAGATACATGCGTCTAAATACAAAAAGAAAACGTTACAATGGTGAGTACCAGACCAGAAATGTGCAATTAAAACTAATGGCGTAGATATAATCTGCCAGTATTGGGGGGAAGTGAGCACAAAGAGCATTGGCGGGAAGTGAGTGGAAAGAACATGGAAATAGCATAATGATATTATATAGCATAGCATTATGATATCGACAGCTTGGTAAGTTTGTATGTCCAAAATCATCCAAGGACCCCAGCCGCTAGCCCTGTCCCTGTGATCAGTCCGCAGGACGGGCTCATGCTACACAGGGGGATCAAAAGAACATACAGGCCTGGTATAACATAATAGCCTAACAATGAGGACATAAGGGCACAAGCTACTCGCTACTCCTAGTCATGATTGACATCACCTCGTGGTCCATCCTCCACTTTGCTCTTTGCATGCAACACAGAGTATGCCATATTTGCATACATTTCACAATGTGGAGTCCAGTATGTTGCATCTTTCCCTACAGTGCTCTTGACTGCAGACTGTGTAAACAAACGAAAAAATGTACTCTGAGTGGTAACTAAACAAATTGAGGGCTCAGGTTGGCAGCAGCAAAGGGGCGGAGTCATGAGGAGCTGTTTAATGACAGTAATTTTATGAATTACTCTACCACTTAAGGACTCAACAACATTAAAAAAATTGAGACTGCAGCTCTTCTATATTCACCAGTCACGAACTGGCTTCAATTTAAGATAACTCGTGGGTTAAGGTGCCTGCAGCAGCGAACACTATTGTAGGGTTTAATTGTGGTAGATAACTAGCGGGGTGGGGCTAATGCGCTTGCTGGATTGCTCTTGATGGAGTTGTCTGTGTCTGATCATAGGTTTGAATCATAAAATAGTTCAAATGGTTGATGTAAGGTGCAAATTATTATTTGGAACGTCTAGCCATAGATATAATATTCTATGTCATATATGATAGCTCAGTCAGTTAATGGTTTGTTGCAGAAGTCCTTATCTGACATGCAAGTCAAAAAGACCATTAAGACCTCCCAGTTTCTGCAGGTGCAGCGCCACATGGAAAAGGGAACTGAACATGCCTGCGCCCCTGAATGTTTTCCGTTGTCAACTGGGTTAACCATCTCACTCCAGATCATTAAGAACACAATGTATGAAGTTCTGAGCTTTTGATCTATAAATCATTGATTTCAGGAGTTAGTCAAATTAGTTTGGTGGAAGAAAAACAAGACTACAAACCCAGAATGCATTAGGCCATGAAGTCTAGGTCTAGAAACAGAACAGTGTTTGTAAGGACCTGCAGGGACGCAGTCACCTAATGTCAACACACAGTATTGGGACACAAAAGGGAAGTTTCACTGGGAGCACTTGGGTCTCTGTTCTGGCTCAAGAATAGCTGCTTGATCAGAATCCAGCTGGTTTCCATTCTATTCCAGCATTGACTGCAGACTGACTTTTTACCATATACACATTCAGGGCCCTATTCATAAAGGTAATTGTAGACCAAAAGTCTAACTTTACTACTTTTGGGTATTCACAAAGGGACTTAAGCGTAGTAGCTTTACGTCTGGGGAGGTTGCGCACTTGGGGTGGAACCGCTGCACCGAGTGCGAAATCTCCTGACTTGGGACGGAAGTTCTGCACACAGGGCGGAGCCTCCGCACTCGGGAACGAAGGTCCGCACTTGGGGAGGGGAAAGTGTAATTACGTATGCCTGCAGACAATTAATGCCACCTGCGACCCATGCACTGCAAACCACATAAAAGCAGCACACATCCAAGGTACTGTTTTTTCCAAGCACATTCTTGACCTGGCTGCTATGCGCCTTGCCTTGTTGTGCCCATCTGTCAAGGGTCAGTATATTGAATATGAGGAGGGAAAAAAACTTCACAGAGAAGACCGTACCTAATGACAGTCAAATTTGTAGTGGAGAACTACAAAAAGCTCCTTGGTCTACCTTAATACTTTACCAGCGCTACACCGAAGGCAGCCCTATGGCACAGTTGGCTAATGGAGTCAGTGCAGTGGAGGAGGGTGTCAGTACCATCACTGACATAAAAAAGAAGTGACAGGATGAGAGGAAACTCGTGAAGAAGTTCACCAGGATAGAGGTGACCAGAGCGCTCCCTGGTGAACAAACTGGAACCCGTAACCATCTTACACTACTTGAGAAGGATGTCCTTTCCACTATTCACCCCCACCTGCTGCATGGGCTGCTTGTGACTGAAGACCTTATTGTGATGTCAGGTAATTTGTGATGGTTAAACAATGGGTCAAATTCACAAAGAGCCTCTGCACTCATGACAGAATCTCCGCAATGAGAAACTGCAGTGCAAAGATTCCATCACGACTGCGGAGGTTCTTTGTGAATCAGGCCCAATTACTTTAAGTTTGTGCAAATAATCATGGTGAATTCTACTCTCAAGTGTTTCATTTCGTCTGTCACACTACAAGTCCCAGAGTACTTCAAATTTTAACTTCCAATTTCTTCTTCAGAAACAGTTGACCATCTCTGCTGGTGATTTCAATTAAGATTTGTAACAGGCACATGAAATTGTGAATGAATTAGTAAACATCATAGTTGCATTGTAAATGTAATTAAGTAAGTATGTTTAAAGTTGTACACAATCATCATTTGTTGTTTTTGTCTGATGGCTTCTTCATTTAGTTTCCACATACAGCCAGAGTAGATCCACCAACTGGAGCAGATGTTCCTGCACTTGCACGAAGGCAACGTCATGGGGCAGATCAACCACTACCACCAGCACAAACTGGTACGTAAATATGCCCAGAAGTGGGTTCCAGGTACTTATTATCAAACAACCTATAGATATTTTTCCTAAACTCTATCATTTGTTTCACATGATCTTAACTAGTATATGTTGGTTATAACGTGTCAACTAGAATGATAATTAAATTATACTCATATCCTTTTAGGCCCTGTGACGTTGGCCAGGAAAACACATACTGCAGTGACCTCTGCTTCACGTATGGGTGTGACAAATGGTAAGGCACCACACACTGGGCAGATGGTAGACCCTGGTAAGGTCACTTACATATAACTTTATATAACGCTCATAGTCTAATATATAGGATGATATGTTAGCAGTATGTGGTGTGTGTCAAAAATCCCTGTTGTCACCCATCTCCATATGTTCAGATATGGTTCATAAAGGGATACTACTTGATGTTTACTCTTGTCCCATGTACTACGTTACTATTACAATAAAACAATGAGAACAGGTCTCCTGTTTCGTTCGCTACTATACCTATAACCCCCTATTCGTGTTTTTTTTGGTGTACGGCCTTGGAACCCAAAGGGTTTTTAAAAGAACCCTCACTCTCCTACCTAGTAGGTGACATGCTTCATCATTGGGTTCCCACCCTGGTCCCCGAATGCTTCCAGGGTGTGCTGCGATGCCTGATTACAGCGGAGCTGGTTTTTTGAGGGGAGAACAGTGATGGTGAGTTAATTGGTGAAAAGAATTCCAGTCAACTTGACATAAATTTTAATCAGGGAAGTCTTGGTCAATGTTAAAAAATATATAGTGGAGGATATATGTGGGATATTAAATTGATCCAACGTATCCTCAAAGAGGTCTACATGTTTCAGACTTCTTCTAATAGTGCCTCTCAGGGTCAGAATGGCTTTCGTCAGGACCAAAAGGATAGGGTCAGCATGCGCGCTAAGGCATGCAGGGAATTTGTGAGTGGATTGTACTTACAACCCACCGATTTGTCAGGAAAATCACTGTTTGTTTTTCTTCCTGAAAGAGAGTATCAAAAACAGGCAGTGGTAGTGAATTGAAGAAATTATAGCTGAGTAGCCAGATGGGTAGCTTCCCCTCTGGTTCCTTAACGTGACTCATTTGTCACTTTATATTTCACACGTCTTGTTTAGCACTTATAAAAAAAGAGAATACGTATGTATGAGCATACGAGATTTATTTTTCATAGACAGACCATACAACCAAATAGTGTGTCAGGTATACATATAGATTGGTTGTTTTACAGACAAGACATACAGACAAACAGTATTTCTCATGAGGATTCCAACATAGAGACTGTGCTTACTATTGTTGACGCGTGTCTAGGCTTATCAATAGTTCAACATACATCTAGACCGGATATTGGTCAAATGTGCTATATTGTTAGAGTTAGTACCTTTTTGCTCAGGTTACGTGCATTAATCTGACATTAGTTTTGTTTCCGTTGGGCCAGAGAAAATGAATTTCAAGGGTATTTGGCGCTAGCGTACAAAATTCGTCGGACAGCGATTATCACCAATGCGTTAAAAAGAGCTCTTTCATCACAGTAATGTGTCTATTTTTAAGAAAATATAATAAGAAATAGGAACTGACTTTGTGGTGGTAGCCTCTTGCTACCTGGGATACTTCAAGGGGGTGGACCCTGTAGTCACATTCTGTAGGTTTTAAAAGAGGAGAAACCCTTTAGTCAAGGTCAGCCTCTAAGGTTTTTAGTCAGACTCCCCCCATTTTTTTTGCCCACTTACTTCGTCAAGGCATTTCACCCTCTGTAGTACCAGCTTCACCTTGGTCATCCCGCATTTTGTGGACTACCTCTGGAGGCTATGCTTTTATGCGGGATTTAGTTTCCCGCTCTGTGGTGATTACGTGTGCCGGTGGTCGTCTTTATGGGGGCAGGGTTTGACCCTTACACCCGTCTGCGTGTGACGTGCAAGACATCATCACGTGTCTCTTTCATTCCTACGGGCGTCTTCCGTCTAGATTCGGCTTAGTTTTCGTGTTGTCATGGATACCGGACTTGATTACAAGGTGGCGGCATTGTGTGACACTATCTGCAAGGAATGTATATGGTTACAAGTACTGTAATATTAACAGACCACACTCCATACTGAATGTTAGCCAACTTGAGTAGTTGGTTTGACTCATGTCAAAATGTTTATTCACATTATTATTGGCTTATATAACTGATGTCAGAGTACATGGATGGGCAGGTATCGCATAAGTTCCTGTAATGTTCATTCAATATCTGTTTATGGACTTACTACTCCATGATTATTGGTCAGTATGCCACATGTTTAAAAGTGTGAGGTGTTAGGTGTTTAGCAAATTGGATTTGTTGTTTCTTTTTTTCATATTTTCAGACAAAAGTCTTTTATGTCAAAATACGTAGTTGGGCAAGCATCTTATAAATCCAAATGATGTGTATTCCATATCTGTCTATCCACTTTGTCCTTGATAGTGTAAAAGTGTGTACTCAACAGAGCAGGACTATTGTCTCATAGTTCACTGAGTTACTATATAATTCATATGTTCCAGCGAAGCTCACAGCACAGTATTCCAAGGGATATTGTCGTTTAATCCTATCTTGTGAGTGGACATCTGGTAGATCCAGCAATGTTCTCTCTCAAAAAGGTGTTTCTCTATGTTATCGTGGGCAACTTCCAATTGTTCAATGACACACACCACACACCACGTCATGTCATTCAGTGTATGCCCTAGGTTAATGAAGTGATCTGTCAGTTTTGTTGTATTCCTCTTACACCTTATATTACTCTACTGTTCACAAATTCGGGTTTTGATTTTCCTTGTCGTCATGCCCATGTATTTCAGTCCACAGGTGCATACGATCAGGTAGACTACATTGATTGTGTTGCAGTTAAGTGTGTTTTCGTAATGTCCATGTCTTTCCTGGTTCTAAATCCAAGGTCTTGCTAGTTCTTGTTAAGTGGCAGACGCTGCAGTTACCACAGGCGTAGTGGCCTGTCACCTCTGGGAGACCCACATATTTCGAACCGTTGTTCTTACTTCACTTGTTGTGGTGCGTGGTCTTGTTCTTACTAGGCTGTCTTTCAGATTCATTGCCTTTTTCATTTCAGGTTCCCCGTTTGCATGATACACCAATTACTATTGATTATTTTTTTACATCATTTGAGATCGTGCTATAAGTTGTCACACATGTCTTAGGTATAGTATTGTTATTTTTGACTGATGGTTCTAGGAGGTATTCTCTGTTTTGATTGTTTGCTCTTTTGTAGATTTTTTTAATGATTCTTTCTGGGTAATTGCGATCCTGCAATTTTTCTTTTAGTTCATTTGCTTGTGTGATAAAATCTGCTTTCTTTGAGCAATTTCTTCTTAGTCTGAGAAATTGACCATATGGTAGGTTTTCTCGGAGGGCTCTCGGGTGAAAGCGGTCAAATTTCAATAATGTGTTTTTATCAGTTGGTTTATGATAGGTTCTTGTTTCTAGTTTTCCACTCTCTGCATATATCGTGACATCTAGGAAAGTGATTGATTCTTTGCTGTCTGTGTAAGTGAATTTTAGGTTGGGGGTCACATGTATTGATCCAGGTTAAGAAGTTATGCATTGATGACTTGTCCCCTTTCCATATCACTAGGATGTCATCTATATATTGTTTCCAAAGTTGTATATTTTCTTTGTGTATGTTTCTGCTATGTAGTATGTATTTGCTCTCAAAATTGTATACATACAATCCTGCTACACTTGGCACAAAAGTGCTGCCCATAGATGTTCCGAAGGTCTGTAAGTAAATTTTATCTTCAAATTCAAAGTAGTTCTCTTTCAAGGCCAGGCGGGTACATTCCAAGATGACGTGTTTCGGTGTCATATAATTCCACTCTCCTTGGTTCAGAGTCTCCTTTATTACTTCGAGTGTGGCATCTTGTGGAAGGCTGGTGTATAGAGTTTCTACGTCTAGGGTTAGTAAATTGCTGGCTGTTGGGTCGAAATCCATGTCCTGTAGTAGGCAGAGCAAGTCCTTGGTATCCTTTAGGTAGGTAGATGTCTGTTGTACTTTTGGTTTTAGGTAGAAGTTGCAGAACGGAGATAGTGGTTCTAGTACTGACCCTATACCGGAGACTATTTGTCTTCTAGGTGGAGGGTTCTTGTTTTTGTTAATTTTTTGTAGCGTGTAAAAGTATGGTGCTTTTGGATTCTGAGTGATGAGAATTTCTGCTTCCTTTTTGGAAATCCAGTCCCTTTCTTCTGCCATTTCCACTGCAGCTTTTTCATAGGGTTTTCTTGTAGAACTTTGTAATTTTCCTTCTCTGATAGGAGGCGGAGGCATTCCTGTTGGTTGTCTTGCCGGTTTTGTAGAACAATGCTACCTCCTTTATCTGCTGGTTTAATAATCACATCTGTTTGTTCTCTGAGTTCTTTGAGGGCTGTTGATTCCTTTTTAGGTCTCGCCTGGCGTTAGCAGCGCGCATGCACTACTCTCGCCATGCGAGGGCCTTTTGGAATCGATACGATTCCAGAAGTATACTTGAAGCCCCGCCCCTCTTTCCATTGGCTCGCGTCATCGTTTATGTTAAACGATGGCGCGTGATTGGAAAGCGGGCTTCTCGGTTACCGCCTTGTCCACTTTTAGGACGGCCCATGTGTACAGGCCGACGCCATCTTTGTTTCTGGCACAGCGCACACTGCCATGCGCTCGTGAAGCCAGCCCTCCCAGGACCGGCAGCCCCATGCAGTACGGCACCAGGACGCCCAGCAGCGAGCCCGCCTTCATGGGCACATGGCAGTCCGGTGAGGCCAACCTGCTCTTCAGGATGTCCCAGCAGGTAAGGGGGGCTGCGCTGCTCGACGCGGAGGGAGGGTGGGGGTCTGTGTGGGTCTCTGCGCGTGAAGCGCCGCGCTGCCCTGCCTGTGCCCGCCGCTGTGCATGCAGCCAGGCAAAGTTTGCAAGTCGGCCATCTGTTTCACCTTTCCTCTCCACGCCCACCCCGTGACTCTCTGATCCTCCTCCACAGTCCCTCGCTCCGGCCACTCTCACTCCTCCCTGCGGCTCTCCCGATCTTTTCCAACCAACTTTTCTCGCTTCCTGTCCGTCCGCCCTCATTCCTTACAAACATTATTTTTCTTTCTCCTCCTGACCTCACAATCCTCGTCCTGCCCTTCGCCCCGTCCACTTGCTGTTCTCTCCCACCTGTTTACTCTCAGCATATCCTCTGCCCTAACCCTCTCTACTGTCCCATGCACGCTCGATCTGTCCCCCAGCGCTGCCCATGTCGCCATCCCCAAACTATCAACCGGCTCCGACACTTTTCCCCTTCCCCTCTTACACGCAAAGATGCCCATATCAAATGTCTACGTTCGCTCTGAGCGGGAGGAGTCAGGAAGTGTCTGCTGCCACCGGTATTATTGATCACAACAAGACACATTGTTTAATTAGGTATTTTATGATTTACAGAACGCTTTTCATTTTTTCACAAATGTGCGTTATGTTAAAACAACCTGATGATGTCTCCGTCCCCGCCAGTGTTATTAGGAAACTGGATGACATTTGTAAGGCTTCCTTCCTCGTGGCACGCTAGTTGTTGGCGGAGTGGGTTAATAAGCTCGACTCCTGGGGTCGGCCAAGATGTTGGAACCCTCTCGGAGCATTAGATAAACTGCTGAAGTCAAGAACTTCAAACATCTGGCATTAACCACGAAGGCTTGCGATGGAAAACAAACACAAGCGTAATCATTCGCAACAGTCATTTTTATGTGAAGTAATTACAAAAATAATCTACAGACATGCTTCTGGTTATTAATCAAAATGATAGTCTGCAAAGTATTACAATGCGCCTTCACAAACCAGACGAGAGAACTCGGTCATTAATGAATAGCCCCGAGGGACGGAGTGACAGAATTCACCCTTTGAAATCTGTTGTCTTAATAGCAATAGGAAACAAGCATTAAAAATGCAATAGGTCTCGCCTTTCATTAAGTTAAAGCCATTTGCTTTGCTATACATTAGCAAAATAAATGGCTTTAACTTAATCAAAGGCGAGACCTATTGCATTTTCAATGCTTGTTTGTCATGTTATGATATGCTGCTTTGTCTTTTAATGTCTCAATTTTATTATATAAAGCTTGTTCAAATGTGATTATTTCTGTAGGGATCGTCGATGTAGGGGAGCAAAACGTTGATTTAGTTTTCAAATCAGTATCACCTTTAGGGTGGGTGTTCTCTGTGGGGTTCATTTTTCAGAAGAAAGCTTTCAGTTTTAGTTTCCTAAAGAATCCTGCTAGTTGGCAGTGGAGGCAGAATTTATCCAAGCGGGCGGTGGGTACAAAGCCCAGCCCCATGTTCAGTACTCGTCTTTGTGTGTCTGTCAGTACCAGTGTAGAGAAAGTTGGTTACTATATTGGGCCGCTGCTGGTCCTCGGTTGGTTGTCTTTTGACATACTTCTGATGTTCACTCTCTGTTGTGGGTCTTCCCAGTGTACGTGGTTTTCTCTTCTTCTCCTCCCACGGCCTCTTCCACCACTCCATAAAAAAGGGGGGTGTTGTGTGTAGAGGAAGTTATTTGGCGCGTGTTAGGGAAAGGTGCGAACAATCCAAAATATTGAGGTGGGATTGCTTGTTGGAAGAATGGTTGTTGTGGTGCTCACATCGGGTTCAGGTATAGGTTTTGTCCTTGCCATGGTTGTTGCCACTTTCTTCCTCTTTGTTTGTTTTTGTTTTTGTTCCTATTGTCATCGTCACTGGACCAACTCCCTGTATCTGAGGTCCCTTCCTCTGAGGTATAATTGTCTGACGAATAGCCTTCTTTCTCCATTGTGGTGAAATCTGTTGCAGAGTAAGGATAGACTTTCACAAAGGCAAATTTCTTTCAATCTTTCTGAAATGTTTGTATTTTAGATTGGGTTAAGTAGTCCTTGTATTCTGTCAGTTCTTTGTTAATTTCTTCCAGTTTCTTTTTGTGTGCAGAGATTGTGTTTTTAAATGTGTTTCGGTGAGTTGTATTTCTATTAGCATTGTTTCTGAGAGACGTTTTGCTGTTCAAAATAAGCTAATCTCAAGTACAATGCCAGGCGATTTGTGCCCAATCCTTCTGAAAGGCCGGATCTTCTAAGAAAATTCTTGGGGCATTTGTACCTATTAGCCCTCTTGGTGCTGTGCTTGCTCTTACGTATTCTGTCATTATGACCCCATGTAGAATGGTACGGATTCTGTTCCTTTTCTGTTCTGTTAGTGTCCCCATCTTTTGTCTGTGCAATAGTCTGAGCCACGTTCAGGTCTGCCAATAACGGTGGGCCTCAGAGAATCTCTTCCACATCGTCATCTGTGACCGTGAGACCATGGTTGTCTGTCATTGTTGGTACTGTCACGGTATGTGTAAACGTTAATGTGTATGGATTCTCTTATAAGGATTGTAGTTAGTTTTCTCTCACAGCTGTGCGCTGCACTAGTATATCTAAACATCAATCAGAGAGTGAGAAGCAAGAAGGCTAGACCAATTCCTCTTCCCAAATAATTAGTACAATAACACTTTTAAGCATGTGGCATACTGACCAATAATCGTGGAGTAGTAAGTCCATAAACAGATATAGGATGAACATTACAAGAACTTATGCGATACCTTCCTATCCATGTACTCTGACATCAGTTATATAAGCCAATAATAATGTGAATAAACATTTTGCCACGATTCAAACCAACTGCTCAAGTTGGCTAACAATCAGTGCGGAGTGTGGCCTGTTAATATTAACAACCTAATAACATACAATGTGAATAAATAGGGACATAGGCTATGAATAGCCTAGAAACAGTACTTGTAACCATATACATTCCTTGCAGATAGCGTAACACAATGCCTCCACCTTGTAATCAAGTCCGGTATCCATGACAACATGAAAACTAAGCCGAATCTAGACTGAAGACACCCATAGGAACGAACGAAATGCGTGATGACGTCTCGCACATCACACGCAGACGGGTGTAAGGGTCAAACCGCATCCCCCTCAAGACGAGCACCGGCACACGTAATCACCACGGAGCAGAAAACTAAATCCCACATAAAAGCATAGCCTCCAAAGGTAGTCCACAAGATGCGGGACGACCGAGGCGAGCAGGTACTACAGAGGGTGAGATGCCTTGATGAAGTAAGTGGGCAAAAAAAACGACAGGGGGAGCCTAATTAAAAATCTTAGAGGCTGACCTTGACTAAAGGGTTTCTCATCTTTTAAAACCTACAGAGTGTGACAACAGAGTCCACCCCCTCGGCCTATCCCAGGTAGCAAGAGGCTACCATCGCAAAGTCAGTTCCTATTTCTTAATATATTTTCTTAAAAATAGACACAATACTGTGATGAATGAGTGCTTTTTTAACGTACTGGTGATAAGCGCTGTCGGCCAAATTTTGTAAGCTAGCGTCGAACACCCTTGAAATTAATTTTCTCTGGCCCAACGGAAACAAAACTAATGTCAGATTAACACACGTAACCTGAGCAAAAAAGTACTATCTCCAACAATATAGCACATTTGACCAATATCCGGTCTAGATGTATGTTGAACTATTGATAAGCCTAGACACGCGTCAACAATAGTAAGCACAGTCTCTATGTTGGAATCCTCATGAGAAATACTGTTTGTCTGTAAAACAACCAATCTGTATGTGTACCTGAGACACTATCTGGTTGTATGGTCTGTCTATGAAACAGAAATCTTGTATGCTCGCACATACGTATTCTCTTTTTTTATAAATGCTAAACAAGACGTGTGAAATATAACGTGACAAATGAGTCACGTTAAGGAACCAGAGGGGAAGGTACCCATCTGCCTCCTCATCTACAACTTCTTCTATTCACTACCACTGCCTGTTTTTGATAATCTCTTTCAAGAAGAAAAACAAACTGTGATTTTCCTGATAAATCAGTGGGTTGTAAGTACAATCCACTCACAAATTCCCTGCATGCCTTAGCGCGCATGCTGACCCTATCCTTTTAGTCCTGACGAAAGCCATTCTGACCCTGAGAGGCACTATTAGAAGAAGTCTGAAACATGTAGACCTCTTTGAGGATACGTTGGATCAATTTAATATCCCACATATATCCTCCACTATATATTTTTTAACATTGACCAAGACTTCCCTGATTAAAATTTATGTCAAGTGGACTGGAATTCTTTTCACCAATTAACTCACCATCACTGTTCTCCCCTCAAAAAACCAGCTCCGCTGTAATCAGGCGTTGCAGCACACCCTGGAAGCATTCGGCGACCAGGGTGGGAACCCAATGATATTCATACTGAACATTAATTAAGGGGTCACTTCCTTCTGAAGCTGCTGGATTGAGGATCATGTCTTCTGCCACACAATTAAGGAGTCAGGTTCGGCAGCTGACATCACAGGGATGACAATACCACACAGATCTGTGGCTGGAGCTGGTGTGTGTGATTTTGCATTGCACCTCTTTATTGAACACCTCAGTGTTACAGTATGAGCTGTCACATGTAGGTTTACGCGAACCAGATCACATGTGGACCTTCAGTTAGATGCAAAGAAGAATTGTTCAAACTGTCATGTTATAGTACATGATATACTATGGCAAATACTTTGTATGTTGCAACCTCTGTCTTTCAGGTGCTCGGGAGAATGAGTCGCATGATGAAGCTGAACCATCCACCAGTAGAGGGCAGCAGGCAATCCGAGGAGAGAACCTGATCCTCCTTCCAAGCAGCAATGTCAGCGGCCAGCACTGCTCAACAAGACGAGGATGAGGAGGAAGAAGATGAGCAGGTGCAGGTCGCAGATGAAGACATGGATGAGGGTGAGTTCATTGTTGGCCCACTGGCCAAAAGACAAAGGCAACATCAGGTTCGGCCAGCATTGTACCTCACACTTCCCTTCTGAGGATTGCCTGTTCCAAGCAGTAGGCCAACCAGCCACATAGTTCACCTCCCCTACCACAACCATCACCTCCTCACAGCCATTATGTCCGAGGTCCATGTGTTGATTCTCCTACACACTTCTCCCATGACAGTGCTTTCTCCCAGGCCTTCTCTCAAGCATATGAAGGACATAACTCCCCTGGTGAGGAGCAGGTATTCCCTACGCATTCCCTTAGCCTCCCATGTGCCAGCCCTCCCCGTGCTGGTGGACCTGACAGTCATATCAGAGGGCGTCCCATGCGGAGAGGATGGCAGATGCTCATTTTGGCCAGTGGGAGAAAGGTTTTTCCAACAACAGGCTGATGTGAGGCAGAACATTCATGCAATATGGACTAGTCTGTCTCACAAAACAGACTCACTACAGGAAATCCCTCAGATTACTGACAGGCAGACCTGTGTCTTGGACAGTATTGTGAAATTTTGCCAAGGCATGTCAAGAATGCACCATGACCAAATATCAATCTGTAGGGAAGAGAGTGCAAGACACCATGCATTGGCCATGGAGATGATGGAAGGCAAGTTGAAAGAGTATTCCTTCACAGTCAACACATTGAGGGAACCCAACACACCAACCTGCACCCCACCCAGCCACTTGTGCCACCACCTTTACAGGCACCCCCACGTGCACAGACATGTTCCCCCATATAGCCCCTCCTACCTGTAGAGGTACCCCCCTGTAAAGGCACCTTCCCACCTGTACATGTACCCCCCTGTAAGGCACCCCCCACTTGTATAGGCAACCCGCATGTGCAGCCCCCAGTACAAGCACCCCCCACCTGTACATGCACCCCCACCAACTGTACAAGCCCCATCCTTTGTGGCTGAGCAAAGTAACCCATCTGCACATGCAGATGCCACACACCCGACCATCGGCACCAACCCAGAATGCACACTAACTCACAGAGCTCCTCACCACCACATTTGCAAAGTCACAGGAGAGATCCCCTGTGACCACTGTAAATATGTAAATACTCAAAAGATATGTAAATAAACACAATATTTTGCACAAATCAATACTTCTATCCTGAGCTGATTAATATTTGATTATGTTAAAATTGTTACTCTGGTGTTAGGAGATATATGTGACTATAAATGTGTGTGAGTACTACATATTGATTTGTAGGACCATCTGTGTTACAAAGTAACATGCATAGCAAAACACCTACAGATGTAGACTTCACTACTTCGAATCCAACATATATAGCAGAAAACACAAGCCAGAGAGATGGTTTGGAACAATATTTTATGTTGTGATCAAAATCTTAGTTGTAAAAGGATGTCTAAAAAAAATAATAATAAATACTGTACAATGGAAAAGGACAAAGGAAAAAAAAAAATTTTTCAAGCCGAATGGGCAAGGGAACCTGCAGGGGGTTGGCTGCATAATAAAAACATATCATGAACCTTCAGGGGAACCAGTCTATGTACAAGGGTTAAATAAAATGAAGTCCATAGTCAAAACATTGTCCTAACAGACTAGTCCATGGGGAATGTAAAAAATAATGTCCGACCCCCAAGCCACAAGTAGTTTCCCTACGAGTATCCAGGCTTGGGGTGACACAGTCACTGGCCTTTCTCACTGTCCTCTTTGATGACTATATCCAGATCCTCCGCGCTTGTGGACTCACTGTGGCTGGCCGATGCAGGTCCAGACACCCCACAGGAGCGTAACACACAATGGGTAGTAGGAGAACCAGAGAGGGATGACACACTTGGGGACACAACAATAACCGTCTGGGTGGGTCTTTGGGACAACACAGACAATATGGCTGCACCCAAGGAAGTGATGAAGGCATTGATGTTCTTCATAAGTCTGGACTGTGACTCTCTGAACAAACAGAGCTCTATCTCTGACCTCCTGTAAGCCCCGAGAGAACACAGTTCGGACATCATCATCTGCCACCATCCTTCCCTGGTGTGCAGTCACAGGAATAACCACACATCATGGAGGGCTTTGGGTCGAACCTGAGCGGTGAGGGGTGTTGGGGGCAGATGTCTCCCTCAGCTCTTCGTGGAAGGCACTTGGAGGATGAGTAGTGGCAGGGAGTGCAGCTGGAGGCCCCGATGGAATGGGGGCCTCAAGAGTTATGGAGGGGTCGGTAGCAGTCCCAGATGGTGTTAGGGCCTGCTCAGGGGACACCATTTCCATTTCTATTTTTTGTGGGCTGAGGGAGACCCACATTCATCATCCCCCTGGCTGGTAGTGTCTCTCTCAATGCCCCCCCCTTCAGTCTCCTCAGCCTCCACCTGGGCTGTTGATGTTGATGGCAATGTCTCTGTCCGGGTGGGCGCTACCCCTGCTTGTTGCTTGGTCTCCCTCCCCTCCTCCTCGCTGGTGGTATCCAGAGGATATGCTTGCAGAGGATGTCCTGGTCTGCTCCTGGTCCTGTCCAGATGGTCCTTGGCCAGCCTGGTCCACTGAAAATGAAAACAAACAATTATGTAGGTGGTGTACAATTTCTAATAAAGGTAGAGACAGCATAAAGCAAGTGCTGATATTGTAGGTCCTTGATCTCACTAACAATAATATGTGGTTAGAATTCAAAAGTAGGTGTATTGTCACTGTAATGTCAAGAAATTAATTTATGAAGAAAACATTTTTTTATTTAGGTCAGTATAATTTTGAGCATTTGCCAACCTCACCTTCAGCTTTAGTGCAATGTGAGGTTCCTGGCACTTTCACATAGTAATCTTCCAATGTCATTTTACAAGAGGTGATAGTACACAGTCAGGATGGAGATCTCCACACATAAAAGTGGCTCCAGGTTTATCCTTTTATGTGTGGAATTCTCATCCCCTAATGTTCATTCTCAACAGTTTTACACTTACTGTCAACTGTCATCTGTTGTGTAGCATAGTTAAACACACCATGCATGCTAAATTTGTTGTACTTATGCAAACTAGGCCTTGGAGATAACCTTTGCAAAGATGCGATTCAAATTTTTTGTATATCCCTTGAAAAAATCAGACACTGTACATGGCAAGAGACACATTTTGCATTACGAGACTGCTTCACTTGTGCTGTACAATGCAAATCATATCTGCTTGCTCAGTACAACTACATATAAACTGGAAATTATATACATGCCACTGTTGAGAATATGTGTGCATTGAGTACACACTGGATATGTTTGAATCATTTTGAGTGAGAGAAGTGACACAATGTCAGCCTTTGCTTTATTTTACAACAAATATTAGTAGTTATGACAAACAACACACACAAAAAACATGCATGATACAGCATACTACACACAAATACTAGCATACCAACAATGGACATTGTCAAATCCATTCGTTCACCATAGCATTTAAATGTTATAGGGTCCTTAGTTCACTAGTCATGATTATGCAAGTGAATTGTTTCTCAAAAATGCAATTATACTGAAAATCAACCCATTTGTGTTCTGAAAACTAAAAGTCCCAGAATTCTTTCAGAAAACAGCATCCTAATAGATCCACTGATGCATAGACCTTATAAGTTTTGCAGTCATTACTAAGATAAAGTGAAAGGTAACAAACAACACATGATGGTACATCTCTCTCACCACTCACACCATACTTTAAGACACATAATGCAGTTCATGCGCTTACCCGTTCTCTGCTGCTCAAAGTGTTCCGCTGTGCATGGAGGGTCGGCCAGGCTGTCTTCAGGGCCCTCCTGTACAGTGGGCTTATGGGGGGCTATTGTAAAAGAGGCTGGGATGATACACCCATGATGTCCTCCTGGGCCTTGATGCAGGCCCAGTGTCGCAGGTCCTCCAAGCACTTGCAGCACATCTTGCCCAGCCGCTGGTACACACCCACTGCACTGCAGCATGCAGCAGTATCATGCCAGATTTACGTACACATTGCATTACTCAATTGGCTATCTGGGCTCTAATAAAGCTGAGGGTACTTATCAAACACACCCTCAGAAAGAACCTTAATTCAAAATCTATGAAGCCTTGTCATCAAATCCCTCAGCCATGTTGGGGGCAGGATAGATGTACAGAGCAGCAGGATGGTGGAGGATATAGCTCTGAGGTGAGGATGGCAAAGAATGAACACAAAATGGCTGCCTTCAACTTCCTGTATGTCATTTCCTATGTATTTTCATTGCTTTCCGTCCCAATTGTGGTGTCTACTCCCCAAGTGCGGGACCTCCACCCCGCGTGCGAAGCAGAATCTCGGAACACAGGGTGGAGACTCCGCGATTAGGCCAGAAATCAATGAGAATAACACAGGAAGTGACATACAGGAAATTACATACAGGATGTGTAAGTTAACTATGTACATCTCAAACAGTGCAATTCACTCCTTGTCAATTTTCTATCATGCTTCCTGGAAATATTCATGTGACAGTTACATATAATAATAGGTGCACGTTAGACTTTGTATGTGTGATGCATTCAGCATTACACACACAAATCGAAACAACCTTCTACTTTTTAGTTGGGCGCATGAAGGAGTCCCTTTCTGAGCATAGACAATCCAGGTCATTACACAGGTAGACTTGCACCATGGTGTATGTATGACAGACCTATAGCTACACTGCCACATGAGTAGCAGCAAACACAGATACAATATATTTTTCTCTACATGTACAAGCATGTGTTTATTGTTTCGATTCCTGAACACAACTCCACACAGATACTCACCATTATTCATTCAGTACTGTCTGAGTACATCACATATGCAACATGGAGATTGAATAAGTGTGCAGTATGTTACTTTAGCATCACGCTACCCATCATGATACAACGTTGGTAAACAGTAGATCATGACCACTACATTTTTAAACATTCTTAGCGTCACTAGGTCAGCACCACAACTACTGTGTCTCCAACACTGACATTACATTCACAATGTAATTAACAGTATGTAGTTTGTTACATTTTGACTATTAGTTGCCCCTAAAATGTACAGTGAGTGGACCAATAAGTTTACATCACTGCCTGTTACCACCATGTAATATATGTTAGTGAGGGCCATTGTACAAAGTACAGTGTGCTACACAGCAAGCCACATATAAACTATGGGTACAGCATGATTGATAGTAGTATTTGTAACCCAAAATTCAAAAGAGAACACCTATTTTTAATCTCATCTGTTTCACATATACCTGTAGGTTTTCATCTTGTACACAACGCCAATCCTCACTGACTCTATGCATAGAAATAACTCATTGTGACACTTGATGCAGTCAGATTTTCAGATGTCCATCTCCCGGGGAGAATTCACACATGCAGTGACATTTACGCCCCTAGGGCAATGGAGTCCTTTGAGACTTTGGCAACATTAATTACTATCATAAGCAAGAAATGTTTTGCATGGCCTATCTTTTGACTCTTGAAAATAGCTGTTGTTTACATACATTATGTATGGCTTACAGAGTAGCCTCAGGATGGAATTTATGGACAAAGTATTAAATGTCCAGCAATCATCATTGACAAAAACTGTGAAACCACATAAAGACCGTAACACAATTGGTGAGTGAAGAGAATGCAAGATCTATCGACTTTGTCTATGTTTTGCTGCTGTGCAACATGGCTTAAAGTAAAAATAAAAAGCTGTGACGTAGAGCACTGCTACATCATAGCGCTTTTAAAAAAGATATCATTCAGAAGTTGCACAGCAGCTGTTGTACAACATGGCTGAAAGTTAAAAAAAAAAAAAAAAAGAGAGCGCCATAACGTGGCCAGCGTTGGCCGCATAATAGCTATTTTATATTCTTTGCCTTCAGCCATGTTGCGCAGCGGCTGCACTGCTGTGCAACATGGCTAAAGAAAACACTTTGACAAAGCCAATAGTTCTTGCATAGACAAGACCTGTTGGCTTTGCCAGTGCTTGTTGAAAATGGCATCACCTTGCACTCGCACAAAATTATGTCATTAGGTTTGCAATAATCTCGAAGGTTGTCAGCTGTCAGCTAATTGCAAGATGGGCTGGTACTGAAACCTTAATGCAGACTACTCTGCCCGCAGTCCTATTCTCGGTACTGCTGAGCGTTGCCTTTCATGCTTCCGGTTATCAGGATACAGACATGCACAAGATAAGCATTGGCAAAGCCAATAACTCTCACCTATACGAGATCTATTGGCTTTGCCTATATTTCTTTAGCCATGTTGTACAGCAGTGCGAGTGAGGTGCATCAGGGTTGAGTATAATAAACAAATTGCTATGATGCAGTCAACGTTAGCTGGGTCATAGAGCTTTTTTTTTTTTTTACTTTCAGCTATGCTGCACAGCACACGCATGGAAGGCCAGTCTTTAGCGTTTCAGGGCCCTAAGCTCTGGAATGCACTCCCAGAACCTTTGAGAATTTGTCCCTCACTGACGATCTTTCGTAGACAGCTGAAGACCTTACTGTTCTGAGCTAGTGAGACCGGGATAGAACTGACCTGACGTTTTAGTGCCGGAAGACCCTATTGGGGTAGCTGAGCACTTTATAAAACTTCTTAACAATAATAACAATAATAAGAATAACCACATATTTAGGACCCCAGGGAGGTCATCTGCTCTGCAGTTTTAGATAAAATATAAACCAACAGCTCATTCTTACTTAAACAATGTGAAATGCCACTCCAACAGACTCCGTTAAAAAGCTAGATCAACTCCGACAGGGGCGTAACACAGGCCCCCACAGCCCCCGCGATGCGGGGGGGGGGCCCCAAGCTCCAGGGGGCCCCCTCATCACAGCACTCTTGCTGCAGAGCTCCTGATTGAGCCCGGAGGGGGCCCCTCCACGTGCCTTGCAGGGAGGCCCCCTCAAGTTTCGTTACGCCAGTGCCGACAACCCCACAATATTGGAGCTAAACGATGGGCCTGCACATGCCAATCAGTCCCCGTGGAAATTGATGTATCCGGAAGCGCTTTTGTGCAAGAAACAAGCTATATTAAATGTAATAATTAAAGAAAGAATCCCGGCTGTGATAGTCAGGCGGCTGTTGGCTGAGCTGACCTGTTTCTACAGTGATGGTTATCTTGTTTGTGTCTGGGGGCTGCTCAAGAAGTAACTGGAACACGGTGGAGAAAGCGCTGGAACTAGACATAAATATTTCCACACTACCTACGTTCATACTGAGATTCACACACTGTGGGGCGTTTATCCCGAGGGAACTAGGGTTACACTTCAAAATTGTTCCGAAGTAAAGGTGTTGTGTGCCAAGAATACGTGCCGAGGAGCTAAGGCTGTTAAAGCCAAGTATTGTTAGATTTCAGTACTTTATAGCCCAGTTCGTCAGTTCGTTTGCATATTACGATGCCAGTGACAGATAACAATTGCACAAAATACAGAGGAATAAAAACTTAACTTCACAGCAACAAATTCCATATCGCAAATATTTCACATCACTGTGACATATGAAAAATATTGAATAACAATGACAACCCCGACCGCTCTGCAGAACTTTACTACTGTTCATGGTTTAGTGCACATTCTAATCATGAAAGGTAAAGAACATTCTGAGTCTAGTAGGTGCTCATTGCTAGCTGCATCTTGTGGAGAACAGGTTTTACAATAGGTCCATAGGTACTTGCTAAACACCTAATTAATACTTACGTTAGCATGTCGTTTTCTCTTCTTTTTTTGCTGAAAGCAACAAAATAGAAAACTCGAGAGTTTCACTTACTGTTCCAATTAAAAAGTACCCTTTCGAAAAAACATATTTTTGCAAGCTAACAACTCCAAAATAAATGTATAATATTAAGACACATAATGGGTAATGTGTAATGCAGGTCTAAATTGCAACCTTGACTTTAGTAACAGAATATCATGATTCGAAAAAGCAGGGTTCAAATAGTAGATGGAAATTGTGCTCCAAAGTTTTGCGATCTGCCTTTCCTTTTGCGATGCATCCTATGTATTAACAGGTGACGTCTCACAAAGTCCAGTCAAAGGGAGGAGACACTGATTAACCTGCATAATCAATATTAATTAGGCATAGCATTCTTTGAACCTCTTGTGATTAGCCACAAACACAGGGATGGTGGCCTGCCGGGAACAGCAGATCATCATCCCTGCGTTTTTTAGGTCGAGCCTAGACAGCTGTCGCAAGACCTAAAGTAAACAGTATAGCGAGAGTAATCCCGCCTGCTGCTTGCCTCCTGCTTGCAATTGGGTTACTTGTGCCTCACTCTGATTTCCTGCCTCCCTATTAGTTGCTGCTCCGATTCATCACTTCCGTTTCTATCGGAAGCAGCACCGACCAACTACAGTTTCATTGCGCTGCAACTGTAGGTATGTCATGTTTAGGGACTACTTGTTGTATTTGGAGCGCCCTTTAACTTTTTTCACTTGTTTCATTTGGCCGCGAAGCGCGATGATATTTCTTACTTTCCCTAAAGCAGATGTCATTTCGCACCCCCCTAACCCCGGCCTCCTTGTCCTTGGATTTTCGCACCCCCCACCCGCGCTCAATTCTTCGTGCATTATCGCACCCCCCTGTCCCCGGGCGTATGTCCGGGGGCTGACGCCGTCCCGGTGATGGTGAGTACTGGTCTCGTTCTTTTATTTCCCCATACTGACGTGTACTCCGTTGTGAGACCTGCGCTGGTTCGTGTTGTTGGACACGGTGGGTAGATGGTAGTAAACGGGATATTGAGAGGTTAACGTCTGAGGTGTGCTGATTCGGGTACTCTGGGTCGGTGGCATAAGTGCTCCAGGTGGCTTTGTGTCAGTGGTGAGTACTGGTGATGGGGTACTGGGTGACCGTGAACTGGGCGAGTGGTCCATGGTTGCTACAGCTATACGTGACGTGTGCGCCAACAACACTTTTCCCGCTGGTGTTTGTGAGTCCGTACTTTCAGTGGTAAAGGCGAAACTACAGGTCCCAGAATGCAACTATTTTGACTACAAAGCGTGACTCTAGCCCCCCATTTCCTTGACGGAGTGAATCTTAATATAGGATGAATCCATGCAACAGTGGGAGAACTGATGCAAGGCATTTCCCAGTGGGTGACTGTGTGTGATGAGTAACTACCCCAGCTCGGGTGCCACCTGTTTCCGGCACATGAAGGTGACTTTCAAACAGTTCTGGATTTCCCTCGCAGGTTTGTATTTATTTATAGCGCCTAAACTGAAAGTAAAAGTATAAAATACTTCTCCAGGCTTAAAAACAACGCCGACTGAAAGCCAGGCGCATGCCATGGGACATTTAAGATATGCTATGCGGTGAATTTTGTGCAGAGAGGTGGTACCGTCGCCAGGGTACTTGGTAACCACCCTTCTGTTAGTGTGTGTTTGCTGTGCAAACACTGAACAGTCCCGGGGGGCACTGCGCGCGGGTATCTGTTTGACTGTGTGAATAACAGGGCATACATACTTGTGTCTATAACGCTGTGTCCAGCTGCTGGTAACGCTGTAGTTCTCTGACCGTGCAATGCTGATTGATACCTAAAAACTCCTCGCAGCAGGGTTTGACAGCAAAATATATAAGTGCAGGTGCTCACCATACTAACTGTGCGCCCCTTTAAATGAACGAAGTGCAGCTTCTAGCACCTGCCCATTGAACGCCCTGCAATGCAGGCTGTGCTGACGTAATCCGTTCCATGAGTGTCATTTATAGGTGGACATAATATTATCTGTGGTTCTCTTGATGCCTGTAACTGCAGGACCAACTTGTGCTGTGAATCTGACTGAACGACACGCTCATATACATTGAGGGGCTAAACGGTGCCCCCAGAAAATGGGTGGAGCAGGGTCGGACTGGCATATTGGGCAATCAATCAGGCAGTGCCCCAGATGCTGATCTCACACGTCATTGAGTGGGCTGGTGGGGCTGGTGCTCTGGCTGTTACTGGGCCTGTTTTGGGGCCGGGTGGGCATGTTTGTACTGTTGATTTCCCAGAGATTATTACCACAAACATTGCCTGCAGCAAGCTTAAATCCGCCCTGCCTTCCATATATTGAAAAGCACCTGTAAGCGTGTCTTCACAAGTAAACACGCATTTGCAATGCAATAGGTCTCGCATTTATGTGAGTTTGACCTATTGGCATTGTAATGACAATGTCTTTTATTTATGTTTTGGTTTTTAAAACATAAATAAAGGCATTGTCATTTACAATGTCAATAGCTTAAACTCGAGTAAATGCGAGACCTATTGCATTGCAAATGCTTGTTTTAATTTGCACCTGGTTACCATCAGATCTGATAGGATGGTAATAGCATTTCCTAAATGCCCATTTTGCAATTAGGAAATGCTATCTATGTACATGCGGTTAGGAAAATGAAAATAGGAATTCCCTATTTGAGATTTCCTATTTTGCGATTTCCAAAATGTGATTTCTACTGGTTAGGAATCGCATTTTGCGATGTCGTATATGCCTTTCATACACACCGAAAGGCAATTTAGAATTTCTTAACAGCCCAAAATAGCAATTCGGAACGTTAAGAAATGCTAAATTCGTTCGTACATATGGGCCTAGGTCCTTCATCAGCTACCATCCCAAAATTTTTAACTGACCATCCAGCCCTGCCCCTTGCCCCTGGGGTTATCAAGAACGATGTCATATTACTCCTTCTATTCAGAAGTTTGATTTATAGGAATATAAACAGCAAAATGGACAAATAAAAAATTTGTCCCGATTTCTGCGCACGTGGTTTATAAATGTAATTATCATCAGATGACTAAAAGGGGGTTTTGTGAGGTTAAAAAAAAAGAGGACCTTGCTTAACTTGTAGTATTTTGGTTTAGTGTTCTATTACATTAACGAACAAGTTACTTACCTTCGGTAACGCATTATCTGGTAGAGACTATCTAGCTGCAGATTCCTTACCTTTGAATTTCCCAGATGTCAGGCTGGACCCAGAAACTTTTGCTGAGCAATACCCCTTGCGTGCGATGTCGGGTGGCTCCATTCGGCTCCGAATGACGTCGTCGGCATCGGTAGCATCGGTTATGAGGTCGCGGTGCCTATATAGGCTCCACCAAGTCGCGCGGACGTCAGTACTTTTTGTATTTTCCACGCCAGAAGCGCAGAGCCATGAAGAAACTGACGTAGTCATGTGCAAAACTAGGGCCCTGAAAGGGGGAAAAAACAACCCTAGTCCTACCACATCCGTCCGCAAAGCGGGGAGGCATGCGTGGGGCTGTAAGGAATCTGCAGCTAGATAGAGTCTCTACCAGATAATGCGTTACCAAAGGTAAGTAACTTATTCATCTGATAGAGACTTCTAGCTGCAGATTCCTTACCTTTGAATCAGATACCCGAGCCATACCATCCCGGCGGTGGGTTGTGGACTCATGATCTATAAACTAAGAAGTCTTGCAGGATTGCATGGGCAAAGTGCCCGTCCCTGCGCACTTGACCATCAAGGCAATAATGTTTTGCGAACGTGTGCAATGATGCCCACATTGCTGCCTGACAGATGTCTTGGACTGGGACACCCCGAGCCAAGGCCGTAGTCTCAGCCTTTCCCCTGGTGGAGTGGGCCCTTAATCCCTCACGGGGCTGCTTCTTCGCCAAGGCGTAACAGATTTTAATGCAGAGAACGACCCAGCGAGAGACGGTCCTTTTCTGCACTGCCCTTCACTTCTTTGCTCCCACATACCCCACAAAAAGTTGATCATCCACCCGGTACTCTTTGCTGCGGTCAAGGTAGAACGACAATGCTCTTTTTGGGTCCAGTCGGTGGAGACGCTCCTCCTCCTTAGAGGGATGTGGGGGAGCAAAGAAGGTGGGCAAAGTAATGGACTGACCCAGATGGAATGGGGTCACCACCTTTGATGGGAATGATGCCCTGGTGCGAAGCACCACCTTGTCCGGGCAAGGACATAAGATAAGGAGGCGAGCTGGATGAACAAGTTACTTACCTTTGGTAACGATATATCTGTAAGAAACATTAGTTAGTTATCGATTCCTTACCTTAGAATTACCCCCAGGCGTCAGACTGGATCCGGAAAGTTTTTTCATCAGCAGTACCTCTGTGCGTTGGAAGGTGGCGTCGGTCGGCTCCGCGTCCGTCGTCGTGGTCGCCAGGATGATGTCGCGGCAGCTACTTAGACGCCACCCTCGCGCGCTGACATCAGTTCTGTACACGACTTTCCGCGCCAGAAACGCAGAGCCATGCAAGACACTGACCATTGGTGCACAAAACTAGGGCCCTGAAAGGATGTCCTTAACCCTAGAAATCAGTTCGCAGAACGGGGAGGATGGGTGGGGCGGTATAGAATCTATAACTAACTAATGTTTCTTACAGATATATCGTTACCGAAGGTAAGTAACTTGTTCATCTGAAAGAAACACGTTAGTTATAGATTCCTTACCTTAGAATAGATACCCCAGCAATACCAACCCCGGTGGTGGGTCTGCGAACCAAGATCCCACCAGAAAGTCCTGGAGAACAGAACGGCCAAAGAAGCAGTCTCTCCGGACTTGGCTGTCCAGACAGTAGTGTTTCATAAACGTGTGCAGTGATGCCCACGTAGCTGCCTGACAGATGTCATTTATAGGAACTCCCCTTCCCAAGGCAGTAGTGGCTGCCGTCACCCTGGTGGAGTGAGCGCGTAGCCCTACTGGAGGCTCTTTTTTAGCCAGAGTAACAAACCTTAATACACAACACGACCCATCGAGAAATGGTGCGTTTGTGTACGGCCCGACCCTTCTTTGCGCCCACGTAGCCAACAAAAAGTTGATCATCCACCCGGAACTGTTTCGTGCGATCCAGATAGGAGAGCGCACATTTTGGGTCCAGACGGTGGAGCTTCTCTTAATCCTTCGAAGGATGCGGAGGCGGAAAGACGGTGGGCAAGGTAATGGTCTGCCCACTGTGGAAGGCAGTGACCACCGAAGGAAGGATGGACGGGTTCGGAGAACCACCTTATCCGGATGAACAGACAGGAAAGGAGGTTTTGAAGAAAGGGCCTGGAGCTCGCTCACCCTTCTAGCAGAAGTGATGGCTACCAGGAAAGCAGTCTTAAGAGTCAAGAGCCGTAAGGGACAGCTATGAAGCGGCTCAAAGGGAGCGCACATTAAATAAGTTAGTACAAGATTCAAGTCCCACTGAGGCATAACGAAGGGGATTGGAGGAAAAAGATGTGTTAAGCCTTTTAAGAAACGGTTAACTACCGGGGACTTGAAAAGAGAAGGCTGATCTGGCAGCCGAAGGAAAGCAGAGGTGGCTGACAGATAGCCCTTGACAGTGCTCAGAGCAGAGCCCTGCTGGGCTAAAGAGAGGAGGAACAAGAGTACTTCAGAAAGAGGGGCAGAAAGGGGATCCACAACCTTTGCTGTTCACCATGCCACAAATTTGTTCCACCGGCAGGCGTATACTGTCTTAGTGGAGGGACGCCTGGCTGCCAAGATTACGTCACAGACTTCGGTAGGCAGGTCGAAAGATGTCAACTGCCGCCGCTCAATCTCCACGCAAGGAGGTGGAGACTGGACAGGTTCGGGTGGAGGACAGTCCCCTGCTGCTGCGACAGAAGATCCTCCCGAAGAGGCAGTCTGATCGGAGGATCGATGGCCATGTTGAGCAGCTCGGGATACCAGACTCTTCGTGCCCAATCCGGAGCCACAAGAATGACTTGGGCCCGGTCGCGCTTGATCTTCTTCAGCACTCTGGGCAGAAGTGGTATAGGTGGAAAGGCGTACAACAGACCGCAACTCCACTCGCGACGAAAGGCGTGGCGTAGCGAGTGCCGCCTTGGAAATTCCAACGCGCAGAATTGCTGACATTGCGCGTTCTCTTCGGTGGCGAATAGATCTAACCAAGGCTCTCCCTATTGGTGAAAGAGACCTTGCACCACCTCCGAGTGGAGACGCCATTCGTGATCCATCATGCACCTGTGGCTGAGTTCGTCCGCCCTGGCATTCAGGGAACCTGCCAGGTGTTGAACCACCAGGGATATGCCCTGATGTTCCAGCCATGTCCAGAGGCGGAGGGCCTCTTGACAGAGGGTCCACGACCCCACCCCGCCCTGTTTGTTGCAGTACCACATGGTGGTGGTGTTGTCCGTGAACACCTGCACTACTCTTCCCCGGACAGAGGGAAAGAATGCCTTGAGTGCAAGACGAATCGCCCAGAGCTCCAGAAGGTTGATGTGGAGCCCGGACTCCGCCGGAGACCAGGGGCCTCTGATCTCCGCCTCGCCCATGTGGCCGCCCCATCCCAGAAGGGACGCGTCCGTCACCACAGTGTGGTC
Source organism: Calotriton arnoldi (assembly GCA_963921515.1). Lineage (NCBI taxonomy): Eukaryota > Metazoa > Chordata > Amphibia > Caudata > Salamandridae > Calotriton > Calotriton arnoldi. The sequence goes on along the minus strand of CAWUFW010000224.1, from coordinate 727,433 downwards.
TGGTTGGGGAAGGGAGAGGGATCTGTCGTTGACCCAATCCTGGTTCGTGAGCCACCAATGCAGTTGACGTGCAGTGCCCTCCGAGATCTGGACGCAATCGGACAGATTCCCCTGATGCTGCGCCCACTGGAACTTCAGGTCCCACTGCAGAGCCCGCATATGCCACCTGGCATGATCGACCAGCAGGATGCAGGAGGCCATGAGGCCCAGCAGCCCCAGAGTCACTCTGACCGAAACCCATGATAGAGGCTGAAAGATCGGAATCATAGCCTGAATATCCCGGACTCGCTGCTCGGGAGAATAGACCCGAAACCGCGTCGTGTCCAGAACCGCTCCGATGAAGAGGAGCTTCTGAGAGGGAATCAGGTGTGACTTCGGCACATTGATGGAAAACCCCAGCGAATGCAGGAGGTCGGCCGTAGTCTGGAGGTGGGAGACGACTGCCTGGGGCGAGCCCGCCTTCAACAGCCAGTCGTCGAGATAGGGGAAGACTGAAACCCCTGATCTGCGCAGATGAGCTGCGTCCACCGCCATCACTTTTGTGAACACCCGAGGAGCACTGGTAAGGCCAAAGGGGAGCACGGTAAATTGAAAATGCTCGTGGCCTACCGTGAACCGTAGGTAACGCCGGTGGGCTGGCAAGATGGGGATGTGAAAATAAGCGTCCTGCAAGTCCAACACTACCATCCAGTCTTGCGGGTCGAGGGCAGACAAGACCTGAGCAAGCGTCAACATCTTGAACTTCTCCTTCCGGAGGAAGCGGTTGACGTCCCTGAGATCCAAGATAGGAAGCAGGCCCTTGTCCTTCTTGGGGACCAGAAAGTAGTGGGAGTAACAACCACGACCTACTTCTGGGACAGGAACGCGCTTGATGGCTCCCTTGGCCAAGGGAGCCGTAACTTCCTGCTGGAGAAGGGCCAGATAATCCTCCGACATGCAGTGGTATCTCCGTGGCATGGCTAGAGGGGTAGTCTCGAAGGGGAGGGAGTAGCCCCTTCGGACTATCTGCAAAACCCACCTGTCCGACGTGATGGTGCGCCAGTGGGGGAGGTGATGGCGAATCCTGCCGCCCACTGGTGTTTGATGGGCCTGAAAGGTCGGACTAGGAGGCTGCTGCGGAGGGCGGGTTGGTGGACTGGCCCGCCGACGGTTGTTCCCACGTCCCCGGCCGCGCGAAGGTTGGGTAACTTGTTGCAGCCTGTGGCTCTGGGTGGGACGTAGTGGGGCACCCCTTCCGTAGCCACGAAAGGGGCGAAAAGCAGACTGCGCAGGGCGGGTGGAGAGGCCCAAGGACTTGGCCGTAGCCCGTGAGTATTTGAAACGCTCTAGAGCGTTGTCTGCTTTGTCGCCAAAAAGGCGACGGTCATCAAAGGGCATGTCCATCAAGGTGTTCTGGACATCTCCTGAAAAGCCAGTCGACCTCATCCAGGCGTAGCGACGAAGCGCTACCGACGTTGAAATGGTCCTGCCCAGAGAGTCGGCGGTGTCCAGCCCACAACGTATGGCAAACTTTGCTGCATCTCTCCCCGGCGGCCACAGCCTGGGAGAGCACTGCCCGGGCCTCCTCCGGACACTAAGGCAGCACCTGCGCCACCGTATCCCACACGGAGTGGGAATAATGGCCCAAGAGACATGCAGTGTATACCGACCGCAGTCCTAAGCTGGCGGAAGAGAAAATCTTCTTCCCAAGGTGGTCCAGCTTCTTGGATTCCCTTTCCGGCGGAGTGGTAGGGAATGCGCTTTTGGAAGTGGAGGCTTGGACTACCAAGCTCTCCGGGGTGGGGTGTTGGGAGAGGAAAGTGGGGTCGCCTGGAGCCGGGCGGTGGTGTCGGCCAATCATCCTATCCACGGGAGGCCCCGTGTTGGGCCTGGACCAGGTGCCCAAAAGGACGTTGGTGAGGGCCTCATTGAACGGCAGCAAGGGCTCCGAAGAGCTCGCAGCCGGTTGAAGCACCTCTGTCAGGAGGTTAGTCCTGACCGCCACCGTAGGAAGCTCGAGGTTGAGAGCCTCGGCCGCCCTACGCAACACCACTGCGTACGACGCTCCCTCCTCCGTAGCCACGGTAGGAGGAGACAACATGCCAAGGTCAGGGGAGGTGTCAAGACCACTGGCATCCCCCAGTTCCTCTCTCCAGTCCTGTTCACTGTCCAACTGGTCAGTCAGAGGGTCACCTGACCCCTCCCAGTCCTCCTCCTCATCCTCTAGTTGCCACTCAGGTTGAAAAGGGGCCCCAGGAGTGAACAAGGGCACAAAAACCCCTCTCGGCGTCGGATCCGGCGATGTCGGTCCGGCTCCGTGTCCACGTTGGGATGGAGGACGGGGTCGACGCCGGCCGGGGGGACGACTGGCGTCGGACGCGGTAGTGGTGCCGTCGGAAGCGGCGCCGGTGGAGGCGTAATGAGGTCAACCAGCGCCGATCCAGGCCTGGATCCAAGGGGGGCCTGCGGCGCCGGGGCCGCCGGCAGAGAAGGCCTAGACCCCCCCAACCGAGTTCACGGGGCCCGAAGGCGGGCCAGCGGGGTCGGTCCGCCCAAAGAAGGCATGCATCGCCTCGTAGAACGTACTAAGCTGGGCGGGAATCGCGGAGTTGACTCTTCAGGCTCCGCGCGAGGGGCACCACCCGCGTGCCTCGTCGGGTCGACGAGAAGTCGAAGAGCGACGATGCTTCTTCGACTTCTTCTTATGCTTCGACTTACCTGACCCAAATGCGAAGACTTAGAAGATTTCGAACCGGAATGGTGATGGCTCCGCGACCGGTCCCTCGACCTCCCTCTCGACCGGGACCTCGAACGGCGCGGAGCCGACTGCCGGTGCTCAAGCAGCTTTCGGGACCGCTCCCACAAAGCCTTCGGCGCCATCAACCGGCAGTCGGAGCACGACTTGGGGTCGTGGTCGCGCTCCAGGCAAGAAATAAGTCGACAAAAGTCGAGAAAAAGTTAGTCAAAAATTGACTAAGGTACCGCTCTTCCCGGATCTGTGCTGGCTGGTGCGGAAAAAGGAAGAACTGACCGCGCGAGGGCGGCGTCTAAGTTGCTGCGGCGACGTCATCCCGGATACCACCACCACCACCACCACCACGACGCCGACGACGGACGCGGAGCTGACCGACGCCACCTTCCGACGCGCAGAGGTACTGCTGACGAAAAAACTTTCCGGATCCAGTCTGACGCCCGGGGGTAATTCTAAGGTAAGAAATCTATATAACTAACGTGTTTCATTCAGATAATGCCTGCTATTCACTCACCCTTCGGGCCGATGTAATCGCCACCAAGAAGGCTGTTTTGATGGTCAACAACCGGAGGGGACAATTGTGCAAAGGCTCGAAAGGAGCGCACATCAGGTAAGTGAGGACCAAATTAAGGTCCCACTGTGGCATAACAAAGGGGGTTGGTGGAAATAAGTGAGCCAGCCCTTTCAAAAATCTATTTACAATAGGAGATTTAAAGAGAGAGGGCTGGTCTGGCAGCCGCAAAAAAGCAGACAGAGCAGAGAGGTAACCCTTGAGAGTTACCAAAGCAGAACTCTGCTGGGCAAGAGTTAGAATGAATAAAAGGACAGTAGAAAGAGAAGCAGAAAGAGGGCCGATGGACCTTTCTGTACAGTATAATACAAATTTCTGCCAACGGCAGGCGTATACCGTCTTAGTGGAGGGCTGCCTGGCCGCCAGAATAACGTTACAGACTTTGGGAGGAAGGTCAAAAGCTATCAACTGTCACTGCTCAATCTCCACGCATGGAGGTGCAGAGTTGACAGGTTCGGGTGGAGAACCCTCCCCTGCTGCTGCGACAGAAGATTCTCCCGAAGGGGCAGCCTGATCGGAGGATTGACATTCATGCTCAGAAGCTCTGGATACCAGACTGTCCTTGCCCAGTCCGGTGCCACAAGAATGACTTGGGCTCTGTCGCTCCTGATCTTCTTCAGAACCCTGGGCAGGAGTGGTATGGGCGGAAAGGCGTACAACAGGCCTGAACACCACTCGCGATGAAACGCGTCGCCGAGCGATAGCCGCCTTGGAAACTCCAGCGCGCAGTACTGTTGGCATTGCGCGTTCTCTTCAGAGGTGAACAAATCTAATCAAGGTTCTCTCCACTGCTGAAAGAGACTGTACGCCACCTCCGACTGGAGACGCCATTCCTGATCTTGAAGGTATCGACGGCTGAGATCATCCGCCCTGGCGTTCAGAGGACCTGCCAGGTGTTGAACCACCAGGGATATGCCCTGCTGTTCCAGCCATGTCCAGAGACGCAGGGCCTCTCGACAAAGGGTCGCCCTGCTTGTTGCAGTACCACATGGCGTTGGTGTTGTCCGTGAACACCTGCACTAGCTTCCCCTTGACAGAGGGAAGAAATGCTTTCAATGCCAACCGAATCGCTCGGAGCTCCAACAAGTTTGTTGAGCTCCGTCTCCGCCGGAGACCAGTGACCCCTGATCTCCACCTCTCCATGTGGCCGCCCCATCCCAGAAGTGACGCATCTGTCACGACTGTGAAATCTGGTTGGGGAAGGGAGAGAGGTCTGCCTTTCACCCAATCGCGGTTCGTTAACCACCACTGCAGATCCTTCGCAGTTCCTTCCGAGATCTGAACCACGTCGGTGAGATTTCCCAGATGATGTGCCCATTGGAACTTCAAGTCCCACTGCAGAGCTCGCATACGCCATCTTGCGTGTCTTACCAACAGGATGCAGGAGGCCATGAGACCCAACGGCCTCAGAGTAAACCTCACCGAAATCCAGGATAGAGGCTGAAACATCGGAATCATAGCCTGAATATCCTGGACTCGCTGTTTGGCAGGATAAGCCCGAAACTGCACTGTGTCCAGAACAGCTCCGATGAAAGGGAGCATCTGAGGAGTCAGGTGTGACTTCGGCACGTTCAAAGAGAACCCCAGCGAATGCAGAAGGTTCACTGAAGTCTGAAGGTGGGAGATGACTGCCTGGGGCGAAGCTGCCTTCAACAGCCAGTTGTCGAGGTAGGGGAAGACTGACACCCCTAACCTGCGCAGATGAGCTGCAACCACCGCCATCACCTTGGTAAACACCCGAGGGGCACTGGTAAGACCGAAGGGGAGCACGGTAAACTGAAAGTACTCGCGGCCTACCTTGAACCGCAGGTAACGCCTGTGGCCCGGCAGGATGGAAATGTGAAAATACGCATCCTGCAGGTCCAACACTACTTCTGAAACTGGGACCCTCTCTATAGCTCCTTTGGCCAAAAGAGCTGTAATTTCCTCTTGGAGCAACTTTAAATGATCCTCCGCCAGCCGTTCCTGACTTGGCGGAATAGGAGGAGGAAAAGAAAGGAAAGGAAGAGAATAGCCCTCCTGGATGATCTGCAAGACCCACTTGTCTGTTGTTATAGATCTCCAGCGGGGGAGATGATGACGAATTCTCCCACCCACTGGAGTAGTGTGGTCCTGCAGAATCAGCCTAGGAGTGCTTGGAGGCTGCGGCTGCTGGGGGCAGTGTGGTAGACGACTTCTGGCCTCCATTCCGAGGACGGAATGTACCGCGTCCACATCCACGCACGGCTTGGGTAGTCTGAGCGGGACGGTGGCTAGGATAGGGCTGACGCGGCTGGAAACCTCTTCCGTTGCCACAAAAGGGGTGAAAGGAAGACTGGCCACGAGGAGTGGAGGAGAGGCCCAAGGATCTGGCCGTAGCTTGAGAGTCCTTGAACCTGACCAGGGCCGAGTCTGCCTTTTCCCCAAAAAGGTGGGTTCCATCAAAGGGCATGTCCATTTAAATTGGCTTGGGCATCCCCCGAGAAGCCAGTTGTACGAAGCCAGGCGTGGCGTCTCAGGGCCACCGTCGTTGAAATCGATATGCCCAGCGAATCGGTCTTGTCTAAACCACACCGTATAGTGAATTTTGCTGCATCTCTCCCGTCCTTGACAGCTTGGGAGAGCACAGCCCGGGCCTCCTCCGGGACTTGTGGTAGCACCTGCGCAACCATGTCCCAAAGAGAGTGGGAGAAACGGCCCAATGAGCACGCGGTATTCACCGACCGCAATGACAGACTGGAGGAAGAAAACATCTTCTTCCCAAATGAGTCCAGTCTCTTGGATTCCCTATCTGGAGGGGCGGAAGGGAATGCGCCTTGGGACATAGAGGCCTGCACCACCAAACTTTCTGGGGTGGGGTGTTGGCTGAGGAACTTTGGGTCGCCCGGAGCTGGGCGATGGCGGCGTGCAATCGTCCAATTCACATGAGCCCCTGTGCTAGGCTTGGACCATGTTCCTAGAAGGACGTCCGTAAGTGCCTCATTAAAGGGCAATAGGGGTTCAGAAGTGGAAGCCCCAGGCTGAAGCACTTCGGTCAGGAGATTAGTCCTGACCTGCCTGCACTGAGGGCAGCTCCAGTCCTAGGACCTCAGCTGCCCTCTTAACCACCATGGCATAGGACGCCCCCTCCTCCGTAGCCACTGTAGGCGGAGAGAGCATGCCAGCGTCTGGGGAAGTATTCAGACCACTGGCTTCCCCAAGTTCCCCATACCAGTCCATTGTCTCCTCAGAGACATCCTGGTTCTCAAGAGGGTCTCCAGAATCCTCCCATTCCTCTCCTGAGTCCAACACATCCACAAAGTGCTCAGGCGATAACATAGAACCCCTGGGTTCTGTCGACGTCGGAATCGGCGTCGCTCGACGCCGTTCCGGCTCCGTGTCGTCGGGGATGAGGATGGGGCTGGCGCCACCGACTGGCATCGGCGACGTCGTAGGCATCGGCTTCGGATTTGACGCCGGGGAAGGTCGCGTTGGCACGACCGGCGTCGATCCGGATCCGGGATCAGATCCCTGAGGCCCAGCCGTGGCCGGAGCCGACTGTGTCGAACCCGATGGGGCCCCATCCGACCCCCTGGGGCCCGAGGGCTCACCAACTGGGTCGTTCCGCTCAAACACGCGGCGCATGGCCTTGTAAAACTCTTTCATTTGAGCGGGAGTCGCTCCGGCTCCCGGAAAGGGTGGAAGGCGTGAAGTCGACTCTGGCTCCGGCCCTGCAGAACCGTGCCTAGAGCTTCAGTGCTCCTTGCCTTTCTCAACAACAGACGCCAGTTGAGGTGAAGTCGAAGTCCGCTTGATCTTCTTCTTGTGCCTCTTCCCCGAGTGTGCAGAGGACCTCGAATGGGAGGAAGAGGACTTAGGGCTCCATGAGCAGTCCTGCGACCTCCTCTTCTTCAAACAGGACCGTGACCACCTCGGAGTCTCGCTTGACAGTGTCGACTGTTGGGCCGCAAGCAACTTCATCGCTCGCTCCCTCAAGGTCTTCAGGGCCATCGCTCGACAGCCTGAACACAACCTCGTATCGTGGTCGCGTTCAAGACATCAGACATACGCGGTGGGGATCGGTGACCGACATCATGTGGGAACAAGTCCCGCATAGTTTGAAACCTGTCTTTCTCAAAGACATCCCTCGCACACGAAGTCGAATCCAAAAATATCGAGAAAAAACATGCCAAAAAGCGGCAGAGTGGTAGCTCTTCCCGGATCGACGCTTAACTGGCGCGGAAAGAAAAGAACTGACGTCCGCACACCTGGGTGGCGCCTATATAGGCCCTGCGATGTCATAATCGACGCTACCGACGCCGTCACGCGGAGCCGCATGGAGCCACCCGACGTCACGCGAAAGGGGTATTGCTCAGCAAAAGTTTCCGGATCCAGCCTGACGCCTGGGAAATTCAAAGGTAAGGAATCTGCAGCTAGAAGTCTCTATCAGATTGAATGCTTTGTTTTACATCCTTTAGATAGGCTAATTTAGTTTCATTCGATCTCATTTTAATGAGGTTTTAACAATTGCTTGCTTTGAGGACAAATATAGGACATTTTTGCTGTTGACGTATAATCTTGCAACTTTAATACACAGAATCCGATAGTGCGGAGAAGCAGCAAAACAAATGTAACTCAAATGTTTACACATTCTTGCAGTCACCCAGCTTTGAATCTCAAGTTTGTGACTGGCAGTTTGTGACTGCTGCCTTCTCCCTAGTTGTATGCTGTAACTACCAGAATAGACAATTCGACCTGGCCTGTGTGTATCACACGATATCGGTACACTTCAAGCAGTCACTCTCACGTGTGTAACTAAAGTGAGCTGAAACAACGTGCACAGTGTAGGTTCTCAGCTTGAAGTATCACTGCAGTTTAGCAATGTGATGCTGCTTTTATAGTCATCCCAGGACATCTTAGAGGTGGCCACAAACGCCTTTTTCTGTGCCGTTGAAAGAGCAGGTGACGGCTTAGGTAGCGCGCTCTAGTGCTTTCTGCATTGTGCTCAGCTACTCAGGAAGCACCTTTCCTCCTTCGTAAGTCCCTACTCTCCAAGGTCATTGACTAAAAAGATGCTATAAATAGTCCATCTAATGCAGTGGTATCAGCCCACAGAAGTGTTAGGATACCTCTGCGTTGAACAATGCCTTTATTTTACTACTTAGCTGATGATGGAGGAAGGGGAGCATTCTTTACTTGTGCTAAAAGCCCATGGCACCCTTGCTAGGCCACTGTCATCCTGCCCAACCCCCAAATACCGCTTCCCCTGGCAGTGATACAGCTTGGGAAATCCTGGAAAGATGGCAGGTCACCTCGTGTTAGTCCATCAATTGAATGTGCACTACTGAGGACGCCTTCTCTGTGCAGGGCTGCAGCGTACAGTATTCCTCCTTTGTGCCCTCTCTGTGGTACAGAACTAAAAAAATGGGCGCAGGATCGCAGGTTTCAAAACTTCAATAAACTTTAAAGTGAGACACCCTGGAGATGCAAAATCACAGAGGTATATATAAGTGCCTTTTATATTAATGACCCGAAACATCGGGACACATTATATTGACTGTAACTGGGAGGCTCGGCTGTGGGGATGTCTACAGTGCTGTGAGAAGACTGGGCTGCCAGGAATAGTCGAGGAAGGCCTATCTGAAGAGATGTCATGCATTAACAAAACACCATCTGCACTAGAGACCTTTTCCCAGCTGAGCTTTCCATTCACACGTGGTAGCTCGAGACGTGCAAATATAATTTTTGAGGCACACATTACTAAACAAGAAAAAAACAAGCTGGCATGGTGCTGTGGCAACATCCTGGGATTCTGGGCAAGTCACTAATCTCTCCGTGCCGAAAAAAAAATAAATCAGCATTCCTCTTTCCTATAAACACTCTCACTTTGAAGTCAGCTGAAAGCAAACACTAGGCTCCCTCGAAGACATGGCTTGACATTTGACCTCTGTCTTTGAATGCATAGCAAATGTGACAAGATAAGAACAAGATTTACAGGCCTGTTTACAGAAAGGCAGCTCTCGGAAGAATACTGGCAAATAAGGTTTTGGCATGGGAGGGAGGAGGTAAACCTGGACAGCCAAAGCCAGCAAATGGACATCAAGAAAATGTGAGTTACAAATCACAGAGCCAATGGCAAGCAACGGGCATAATGCATTCTCAGGTCAACTTTCTGAAACTCCCCAAGATGTCTTTTGCATACGTAGACAGCTGTGCTGTCTGGTAGGCTGTGACCTAAAAAAGTGTCAACCACCTAGTCAAGTACCTGCATACCCTGCCGTCTGTTTGGGACAATGCCCTGGTTCCCTGGATTCAGACCTTGGTATGTGTAAGCCTTGACATACTGCAATGTTATGCAAGACATAACAGGCTGCTATTATCGTGCACACAACTGCAGTGGAGTACAGCAGCACCCCTGTACGGTCAAGACATATGAATCACGACATTAGGAGACCAAAAGTGCGCTCTATGATAACTCACGTACGAATGTGTGCCCTATTATACCAACGCTGATGTACAGTGAGATTGCATGTCTGTATGGTGTGAGGAGATGAGAAACTGCATATGCAGTATCATCTGAGGAGGAAAATTAGGAAATACTTGTACATGTCTCTCTTGCAGCTGTAGAGTTCATAATGTATGAAATGATACATGCAGTGTCTGTTGGGGTCATGTATGTGTCATGAGAATTAATAATTTGTAATGGTTGTGGTTATTCAAACAACATTTATACGTATCCAATTTGTATGGTGCTTGAGTATTTACCCGGAAGCCACATGTTGCCGAATTCTCCCTTGCCAGCTGCCGGGCAAGAGATGACCTGCGAAATATGTAGCTGTCATGTGTTCTGCCTGGGAACAATGCATACACATTGGTAAAGCAGCCACTGGCCTCACATACACACACCCTGCACGTTGATGGAGAGCCAGCGGTGTCTGTTGTGGAAGATGTGTGCATTGTGGTGAGGTGACTGAGTGCCACATGAGTGCAATCAATTGCACCTACCACATATGGGAAGCAAGAAAAGAGGTAGAAATCCTTGGCAACCCTTTGCCTTCCTGCCAGTGTATGTGGCATACCTATGTAGAGATGGACTCTACTTTTTATGCAGCTTAGAACCTGACACAAGCATTGGGACTGGCTTGTCTGAGAAAGCCCCCAGTTTCACTGGACACCCTCTGGAATGACCCAGTAGCAAAGAAATGTAGTGCTGCTAGGATCTTTGACATAGGCTGCGATGGCGTGGAAGCGGCATGTCTCGGTCAAGATCCAGCTTCCACTCACAAACCATGTCCAAGATGACATCAGGGGAAAACGAAATCTGCAGTTAACATCTTGGCTGGACATCCCAAAGAGGTTGAAACTTTGAAGATCTTCTCAGCTCTCCTTCTCAAATCATTCGGTCTCATTACAAGGGGTAAACCAACAAACACATTCAGCGACATGTTGCAAGGTCTGAAAGGTTTTTTTTGTGGCTGCTCATATTTTATGTATGCAGCCAGGCTGTGATTGGCTGCTGGGCTATCAACATTATGGTGGAGCTGGGTGGGGGGATGGTAAGCACAGACACAGGTGTGTGTGTAGTGTTTAGGAGAGACTTGGAAATCTGAGGTTTGATTAGAGGTTTTAACTTGTGTATAACATTCACATTTGAACTGATTGTGGAAGACATTACATAACAGATAAGTAATTGTTAAATGTGCAACTGTAGAACAGATTTTGTAACATACTTGTGATGTTCATGTTGGAACTTGAAGGGTCATATGAATATGTTTATGGTATTGTATCTTACTTGATATATCTACACTGTTTTAGAGGCGTGTGTGGGCCATCACAATTACCCCTCTAATACGCTCCCTATATAGCTAACTGCTCCTACTTCCATCACATTTGTTCAATAGCTTTTGTTTTTTCACCTCCAAGTAACAAGTGTCCCTCACTCATTGTGTAATCCAATGTTTAGTAACAATGTTATCATACTTTACACATAATCCTAAATGCCCTACATATACACATGTACCAGCCCATGTGCCTACATATTGCTGTATTCAATTTTAAGTGAGGCATTTTGTACTATGTTGGATGTACAACTAGATGTCGTCTATCTCATGATGTGGGAATCTAGGCATATGTGTTGCAGCATACATCAATGTTTGCCCTGTTATTTCACTGTGTTGTGGTCCACCCTTAGTGCGACATTCTACCCCAAGTGTGGAGATTGCGGAGATTCTGCCCAGAGTGCAGAAGCTCCATAGGCGTAAAGATACTACCCGTAAGTCCCTTTGTGAATACCAAAAAGTAGTTGTAAGGAGGTGGAGTTTTATGTAGTGATGCTGGTTAGGCTTCACTATGTAATACTCTCACAATACCCCAAAGATGGTCCTTGGATTCAGAATAATAAATCCTTAGCTCCGTCCTGGTCATGTGGCAAAGTTCAGTCAGGCTTTATTAGAGGAACATGTGTTAAGCATTTCAGAGTACCAACATGGCCGATAAGTAAGTGACACGACTCGAACAAAATCCAACACCAAGTACAAATAAAGCAAATAAAGCAGAGTTTTATATAGATTTAGACACCATAACAGTCAATCTGATAAGTATAACCGGAATTATGGATTTCAGAAGAAAAAATAAATCATTGCAAATCAATACTGCTAAAACTTTAGCATTGCAGTCAATGGTAAAAAAGCACTAGTGAGAGTCGGTCACTTGCAGATCGAGCTGCGTGGAACCCACTGGGGTTTAAGGTGTTGCTGGTCCCAGGACCAAGCCAAGTTTGGTTGGTTGAAGGTCCTGTGGAGTTTTGCCGCTTTGCAGCATCAAGTAAAGATAGTTGGTTGCCAAATTGGCCAAGAACAAGCCTTGGCAGCAGTAAGGTCAGCGAGAAGTTATTTCGACGTCCAGAGGTTCGGGGGGAAACAGTAGCCACCTGAAGCTTGCTGAAGGTCAGGACTACATTTCCTACAATGCACTGGATCATCTACTTTTGGGGAACCCCCTCGGAGGGCCTGATGGCCAGCGATTCTCTGGTTCCGATACATTGTTTTTACCTGCGGACTGCAGGGGACTAGTACCACTAGTCCAAGGGAGACTGGAGTTGCCTTTGGTTCTCAAATGGATCCCTCTGTCTGGGGGAACTGGTCTTTGGTCCAAGACGAGTCACAGTTGTGCAGTATCAGGATGGTTGCCACAGGTGCAGAGTATCACACCTTTGCTTTGTGCAGGTCTTGGTGTCGTAGATTCGGGTCTCTTCTTTGCCCTCTGTTGCAATTCAAATCAAAACTGAGGTTCTGAAGCCAGGGGTGTCCCTTAAATCCTAGATTTAGGGGTGTAGGTACTAGCCCCAGCGGCCAATATGCCACCTGAGGTGACACATCCGGGGGGTGTGTATCACCATTTCTACCCAGATCCCTCTATTCTGCCACTTTTAAAAATGGCTGAAACCTTCTTTGGCTGTACAAACCAAGTACCACACTTTAGGGGTGTGGCAAGCCTTCTGGGGGTGTACACCTCCTGACTACATAATTTTCATGCCTGCCCGGTTGCAAATGTTCCTGGGGGCAGGGGGTGGTTGTTTCCTCCTTTGGGAGGCAGCCTGGTTGCATATCAGAAGCAGTGTAAGCTTTGAAGCTCACCGCCTTGCTGTCACTTCACTAGCCATCCTGTCAGGGTGGGAGGTGTCACCTCCTTCCCGTCCAGGCCTTTGTTTCTGTCTCCTGGGAGAGTTCACACTTCCTGGCAGGGGATCAGATTCCTGCCTTGGTGGTAGCAGCTTTGGGCTGTCAGCCAGGGCACAGGAAAGGCTGGGTTAACTAGGTGAGCAACCTCTAAGCTAGCCCTCCGGCTGCATGCCACATCGACTTTGACACGGTTATCATGTCAGGAGTGATGAGGTAAGTTGTTTGATACCAAACATTACATATTTCAGTGGTACCATAATGGAGCTGGCAACTTCAGGGTTGCCCAGTTGCGAGTCCATGTTATGCTATGGACTGCTGATCACTTATAGTAGCCCTTAATGGAAAGAGGCTACTATAGGGACATATACACTTGCACTTCTATGTCCACACCTTTAATATAATGCACTCTGCCTCCTGGGCTCAGGAGGCCTTTTTTAGGGGTGACTGGCATATATTAAAAATAGTGCATTGACCATGCCACACATGATGAGGGCAAAGTCGAGTTCAGGCAGTTTGCACTGCTCCTGCAGTCTGCAATGGGAGGACCGCTGTCATCGGTTTACTTAGTTCACTCGGGGTGGCAGAAACAGTAATTCAGGCCCTGGTGACCTGTTTAACTCCCACACCCTGGGTACCACTGGTACCATTTAGCAGGGACTTATATGGGGGTTAAAGTCCTTGCCAATTGGGGTTACCAATTCATATATATCAGTTTTAGGGAGAGAGCCTAGTTAGCAGGCTTCAGTGAACTGTCAAAACCAGCATTTAGTAGTCCAAATGGGGGGCAAAAAGTGAGGGGATGCCTGCAAAAAGCTGGGGGACATCTGCAAAAAAGCCTGTTTTCTTACAGTAGTCAAGTTAAACTTTTGGTCTAAGTTAGTCTTTAGTTCTAACTTTATCTTTGTGAATTGGGTCCTCAGTCTTTATGAAGGTGGGAATCTCAAGTGGGCACAGGGAGACACTATTGTGTTTTTACGAGTTAAAAACACCAGCCTGACCCAAGCACATTATCCACAATAAACATGTTTCATTTGGTAAGGGAAAAGAACAGGTTTTTTTTCACAAATATACCATGTGTCCCCCATTTGTGTGAACATGTCTCTTCAGCCCCTTACAAACATCCTTTAACTGTTTTACCTTTACTCTATGTTACCATGTTTGGTTGCTTATTTGTACAGGGCTAATGCAGCGAAAAAGTAATTTAAGAGCACTAATGTATTTGTATTTCTGTTTTGTCTGTAAAATGGGCCAATTACCAACAAAGTACGGGTTATGATATGCTTATGTAGTCCATTCCTGTGACATCACTTCCAATGTCACTACACATTACATTTACTGAGCTAGCACAATAAGCATTAGTCTGCTGAATGAAAATAGTGTCATTTTTGTTGACATTCTTTACACTGGGACTGTGTTTTCTGAGCTGAGCATTACAATGATGCTGAATGAAGCCTCTGAGTGCACTTACGAGTAAACCTTGTATCTGTATTTTACATTTAGGTTGCAGTCCCCTTCTTTTTGCTGAACTGGTCGCATAGTAAATTTGAAACACCTCATTATCTTCCTCCAGTAGGCAACTGCTGATGGTGGAGTTGGTTCTATCCAGAATTCTGCCTTTTGGGAGATGGTGCCAAAGGATTTCTTCGAAGGCAGATGCTTTATTGGTCCTTTCCGTCTCTGTTGTTCTTGCCCAACGTTTGAAAGTGATTTGCCTTTCCACAGTTGGAGCAGGGTTTTCTGGGAGTGGGGCATGGTTGACTCTGGTGGAGCTGGGAGCTTGGTTTCTCTTTGGCCTTGTGCTGCTGGCAGTTGCTCTGGGTCCCTATCTCCCTCAGACGATGCTTACTACTTCTGTTTTCATTTGGACTTGAGGTCCAGGTCTGGTTTGATCAATATTTTAGTTAGAACTGACTCCATTCGCTTGCTTGGCTGTTTGATAGTTCATGTGATATTCAAAGTACACACATGGAATCCAGTTTCATTCCTGGCTCTCGGTTTATCAGTCTCCTGAGCATTAATGACAAACACCCTTGTATGATCTGGGCCCTCACCTCTTCGGTGGGGTCATCAGTGCATGCACTGGCTATTTCATGAAGTCGTACCCAGAAACAGCCAATAGATGTCCATTCTCTCTGGGTAGCATGGCCCAGTTTGACCCTTTTAGAGCCTGGGTTGAGCTGGGGGTCAAAGCAAGAGTTTAGGGCAGCTATTGCTCCCTTGTAGTGATTGTAATTCTCTACATTGTAAAGGTTCACAAAGAGCTTAAAGACTTCCTTCCCAGCGAAATGTAGGAGAAGTGAGTGTTTTATGGCACCATCTTCCTGCATCAAGTGAAAATAGTTGTTTTGCCTGCTCACTCAGGTTATCCATCTCAGTTCAGCAGACACATGGTTTGCAAGCTCGCTGAAGGGCGGAAGCAGCCAGAGGCAGGTGCTGACATGTTGAAACCCACCCGAGGTCTTAGGGCTGTATGATTTCTGCATTAAGGAGCGACTGTTCTCGAGCATTTCCTGGGCCATCTTCGACATTCTTGGTATTGTCACCTATATTCTGATGCTAGGCAGATCATATTCTGCTCTTGCAGTGTAGGTGGCATTTCAGCATTTCTTCTTTTTAGATGGTGAGGCGCTACACATCGTTCTGCATCCTATTTTCATCCTATTACAAAGGGGGCACTCATGAACAGATGTGGTGTGTTGGACTTACACTTAGATTTCTTCCAACATCTCCTCTTTTATTGTCTCTTTGAGAAAATTAATGTTATGCTTGATCACCCCATTTTGTGCAGACTGGTATTGAGGTTTTTGAACTTTACACACTGGGTTACTGCTATCCAGTTGTGCTCTTACCCCTTAAACCTGGTAAAATTGGCTTACGGTCTATTGGAATGCTTAAATTTCCAGTAAAGCCATAGTATACAGTGACCCAAAATACATCAAAGGCATAGGAAGTTAAATGCCACCTATGGACTGAAACCTTTTCTGCCATCTACTAGGCAGACAAAAGAAACATGGCGTTAGGGCTATTTGTGTAGCCCGACTAGATTTTAAAATTGTAGACAAACCTCTAAAAATAACCATTTTGACAGACAAGAACCCAGGGGGTGTGGCCTGACCGCCGAACACAGCGGACGCGAGGTAGAGAAGCTCCCGTACCTCGCTTCTCTCCGCCTGCATTCTCGGAGGTTCGAGGCCCCACACTTGAGATCCACAATTGGTGGACCACCTGGGGATACCTTGGAGCACACATTCGAGAAACACCTGCCATCAGGATAGTATACCGTGTCAGGCCCGGGGGTCTTTCTGAACTGTTAGGCCACACCTCACGGCATCAGCTACTGTGCCCCGCAGCGCCTGCCTGCGGGCCGCAGCCCGCTCTGCTCCCACCCCCGGCCTCGCTTGTTAGTGGGGTCCTGGCCTAACTGGGGAACTCCTAGGACAAGAGGAGGCACCGCATTGCCCCCGCGGCCTGCCTCCTGTTCAACAGCTGAGGGTGCCAGCAGGGCAATAGCAGAGACTGCTTGTGCCCCCCATGCCAGACTGTATGGGCACCACCTGGGAGAGACTGGTCTCCTAGATGTCTGCGCTACACTAACACCATTTTGATACTGCATTGTCTTTGCCACTGGGCACGCTGTTGTGTGCACCACATACTCTATTCGCATGGGCAGGCAAAAAGGAGTATGCAGGCCGCAGAGAAACATCCCTCCTGATTCCTTGACCCAGCCACTACGCCCTCTGTCACAGCACATCTCGACGAGATCAGATGGCATCTATTTCGGACCTCATTGGTGGTCTGGAACCATGCGAGTGCCCCCCCAGATAAACCTGATAGGATACTGGCAACCATTGTAGAGTCCCAGGAGGCCATTGAGGTCAAATGTGACTCCATCACAAATGAACTGGCGATTCTCTGGGAAAAGTTTTTAAAAATCCCATCACAAATGCTCTACCTGTTGAAGAACTTCACCCATCTACCCACAATAATGCCAAACAGACACAATTGATCCTAGAACGACTGGGCATAGCAGAGAGTAAACTGGACCACATGAAGGGTTGCTCCCACCGTACCGATGTCTGCATTGTAGACTTTCTAGAAGACGTTAAGGGGAAAGATCTTGTAGTCTTCTTGGAACACTGGGTGAAGCAAGATATTGCCCCGATGTCCTCTCCCCACATTTTGTGACAGAACAAGCACATATGGTCCTGACTAGACCCCCACATCTGGGTGCTCCTTCTAGACCCATTGTTGCGATCCTGACAGCAGCTCGTGAGAGGGGCACCATCAGGTACAACAATGCAATAGTGATGATCTTCCCAGACTACACCCTGGTGGTCCAATGCTAGAGAGTGTTGTTCATCCAGGTCAAGAAGAAATTCCGTGACAATGGTCTTAAATATGCCCTCTTATTCCGGGGTCGGAACTCTCTCTTTGCAATGGCCACACCCCTCTAACTGTTCCCTTAGCATATATGCATGAGGGACTGAAGAGGTTTTGTTGTGTTTTCCCTTTTATCTTCCATTGTTGGTGTTTTCTGTTTTCTTTATATCTGCTCGACGGCCATGTTGAGATCTGTCCAATAGATCCTATAGGCATTTATTCATTTTACTGCCACTGGTTGATTTTGCTTGGCGCATTTTGTCCTACACCTTGCTTATTACTGTGCAAGGTACACACTCGCCACACCTCATTCCCTCCACGGTGGTCCCAACCCATACAGCATTGATCTGGTGGTTCATTGTGAGCAAGGAGTCCAGTATGATGCCGAGGTTACATGCACGGTCCGTGGGGGTGGGTGGGTTCCCAGTGTGGCGGGCCACCAGGAATCGTCCCAGGCTGAGGGGGCGGGTCGCAGGATGAGCACTTCGGTCTTGTCAGAGTTGAGCTTGAGGCAGCTATCTTTCATCCAGGTGGTAACAGCCTTCATCTCGCTGTGAAAGTTGATTCTGGCGGCTGTGGGTTCGTTGGTCAGGGAGAGGATCAGCTGGGTGGCATAGGATATGATGTTGAGTCCATGGTTTCTGACGATGGCCGTGAAGGGGGCCATGTAGACTTTGAAGAGGGTGGGGCTCAGGGAGGAGCCCTGGGGCACTCCGCAGCTGATCTCTGTAGGTTTAGAGAGGAACAGAGGTAGTCTGACTCGCTGTGTTCAGCCGGGCGGGAATGGGTCGTACAAACCAGCCTGATAAATTGGACGATTAGCAGGCGGCACGAGCGGTGCTATTTTCATAAAATGGAATCACTCTGCTGTCAAGAGTTTTTGTCTACCTCACTAAGACTCGCAATGAAAGAGAGATGCCTAGCAGCCTACTGGTGTAACTTGTTGCACCTCAGCATGCAGGCTCCACTCACTCTCCATTACTTTACCATCTGAAGAGATAGCCCATACACAGCGGACCATCAACAGTACTTTCCATGCATACTACAGCAAACTATATGCTGCGCCACTACCAATCTCAGGTTCTAAGTTTGACCACTTTGTTGCCTCTATACAACTTAGTCGTTTATCCCAGGAGGCTCGGATGTCCCTCGATGCCCCTATTGCAATTCAGGTGATCCAGTTGCTCCTGCGGGACTTGCCCATAGGGAAAGTCCAAGGGTCAGACGGATTACCAGCTGAACTTTACATCCAGTTCGCTCAAACCCTAGCGCCCAGGTTGGCAAAATTGTATGATGCAGTTTACACCTCGGGATCTCTTCCCCGTCCCCCGATGCTGCACTTATTTCCACTTTACTGAAAACGCATAAAGACCCAACTGACTTGGCATGCTACCGACCACTGTTCATATTGAACATTGATTATACAATTTTGACTAAATTGCTGGCTTGTCGTCTACTCCTTGGATTGCCAGGCATAATACATGAGGATCAAGCCGGTTTGGGCCAGGGCATAACACCTCCCTCAATCTTTGAAGACTGTGGCATATTAAAGACGAATCAGTGGCCCTATTTCCCAATGCTGTATGTAATGCACTAGATCTGGAGAAGGCCTTTGATTCCTTACACAGGGATTATAGGCATAAAGTGCTATGTCTATTCTGAGTGGGCCCATATTGGCAGAAATGGATACGATGGAAAAAATGGGAAGTGTATCTCTGCTCCATGGCCTGTGGGCAGGGCACCTGACAGGGCTGCCAGCTCTCACCATTGCTATTTGCCAATGCCATGGAACCATTAGCAGCCCGCCTATGTCTCCTTGGAACAGACTGAGGGATACAGGTCCAGGGCACAATTCACGCTGAATCCCTATACACTGATGACCTTCTCTTGTACATTTGGGATAGAAACGCTGACTTGTCCTCAATAACTCTGCTACTAACCGAATTTGTGACTCTTTCGGACCTTAAAGTAAACTGGGCAAAATCCTGTATTTTCTTCCTGCAAAAGGGCTGCGAGTTTAGTCTCCAGACACATGTACACCACCGATTGCAGTGCGGAACTGGCACATGTAGGCATCTAGGAATCAAGATTTACCATTTTCCCGCAGATTTATGCGATAAAACATTTTGAGCAGGGCGATGCGAGTGCTCTGAGCTCAGATAACCTTATGGTCTTCAGTGATAAGTCAGGTAGAATTGGTAAAGATGATGGTTTTACCTCGCTTCCTATGTCACTTTATCAATCTTCCTTTGCTCGGCCCTTACTCCATTTTTAGACAACTGGACTCATCTCAAATTATGCTGCTCTGGGGGACAGGACGACGCAGGGTAGCCCTCGTGACACTGAATCTCCCAGTGACTGCGGGAGGGCGGGTCCTTCCAGATTTTGAACACTATTACCTAGTTGTGCAGCTGTTATTGGCGGCTCTCTGGACACTCCCTATATGAAACTGGGCTCAATACTGCTGATTTCAAAGCAGGCCTGTTGCACTTCCTTCTGTTCCCACCACCCGCTTTGATCCGTATGATACAGGACTATTTTGCACAGCGTTGACCTGCCTAACCCCAACTAACACATTGACTGGCATGGTGGCACCCTTTGCTTCTGCAGTGCCCTTATTAGGCCTTCCTACTAAAACAGGATGGTTGCGACTGGGACAATTGCGACTCAGAAACACTGCTGTACTCTCTACAACTGGAGACTTATTTTTTAATAGCGAGATGATAGAAGCCCTGACCCTTGTAGCGGATTATAACCTTTCCCCCGGGCAGGTCCTAAAATATGAATACATTGGGCAATCATTTCACACTCTTTTTCATACTTGTCATACAGCACCACTGACATATGAAGTCTACCAGACACTTAACACAGCTGGCATGTGGAGTAAGTTGATAAATTGGTTTTACAGGGCAATCCTAAATCAGAAAGATAGATCTAGAGCACCAATGATGGCTGTCTGGGAAGCGGACCTGGCTAAATCATTCCACCATGCAGACTGGAATAACGCACTGGAATATCCTGATAAAGTGTCTTGAGGGTTCCAATTTAAACACCTTCAATTCAATATTCTAAGTATAGCTTATTTCACACCAGCCCGGATCAACAAGATTTTTCCAGGGGCCGAGGCAAGATGTCCCAGTTGTTCGCTCCTCAGTGCAAACCTTTTTCATATGCTCTGGTCCTCCCCACAGCTTCTGACCTACTGGTCACAAATACTAAGCATACTGTCTACCACAACAAGCCTCACGGTCACAAATTCCTCAGAGGGGGTGCTGATGGGACTCTTCCGTCGCCGTAAGCTTGAGAGACCCGCGATCAGGTTCCTTGCCTTGGCCCTGCTCCTGGCAAAGCGGAATGCTACAATGCACTGGAAAAAAAAATTGCCCCTACCATAGCGACTTGAGCTGGAACTGCCCTCTCATGGGGCTGAGCTGAAAGCACCCTGCTTCAAAGAGAGGAGAGAGCTGGCCTGATAAAATACTTTATTGCCCAGGCCTGGGACATACCTTTTTTTGGAGCAGTTCAAAGACAATACTAAAGATAATACGCACTCACCTTGCCTGCCCCTGACACACACAGTCCTAAACATACTTTTCTTTCTATGCTGTGGTTCCTATCACATAACTTCACTCGTTGGTCTGGGACACAGTTCATTGTAGGAACAATTTGTTCCCCCATTTATTCTTTGAGAGGAGGTGTACCACATATTAATATCTTCACTGTCATTGGATGGAATGGACAGACTTGAGCAAACTAGGTAGACGGGTAACGGGAGGGCAAAGGGGTACATTTGGGAATAGTGGAGTCATTTCATACTGGAGAAATGGGGCACAACAATAAACCAACCAAAACTATTAAGTGTCCACCCTTCCCCTCCTCCAACTCCTCCTCTTCTCTTACTGTTCTCTGAATCAATTTTAATTAATTCAGATTCTTCTTTGATTGAATTTAATCTTTCATTCTGCCAGTGCTTTCTTGTACATGTCCTCTTTACTGCTCTTGGTGTCTCAAATCTTGCATCTTAACTTGTGACTACTGCTAAATCTTCTCCACTCACTGATGAATTTGTGCTTTGTTCAGCAACTCGATTCACTGTGAAATGCTTTCTTCCTCTGGGGGTTCGCTAGTCTCGAATTTTTAAATGGAGCCTTTCACTAGTCGGATCATAGACTGCTTCTTCTTTCTGTCACTCATTACTTTGCAACATCTCTTCACTTTGACCCTCAATAGAAAACTGGCCACTGATTCTGGTACCTTCACCAGGATCTTCATTTTCACCAACAACTTCACCAGAATCCTCATCAGTTAAACATTTTTCTCTATCCCCTCTGGATCCACACTGCAAACTTCTATTTGACTCTGTGAACCAGTGATTCTTGTCACCACTTCTTCATCCACCGTCTTCACTCTTCTCGTGTGAGTGGTGTGAATCCACTGTGGGACTCTGGCACACTTTACAGCAGTTAGTCATAAGCACAACTTGAAATAGTCCTCTCCGCCATTCTTCCACACAACTCTTACAGACATACCTCTACACAAGAATCCATTTACCTGGTTCAGGGTATGGCACTGAGTTTTGTTGTCGATGATGTTGCCAAATTCACTTTATAAGAAACAGATTTCATCATATAACCCACACCTTTGCAGTAATCTAGTACAATGTCATCAATCATTTTAAACAAGTGCAGCTTAAGGTGTTTGGCCACTCTCGTTGCACTGCCCATTAGTACTTCATGAGGCGAGAGACTAGACTTTTTATCTGGGGTACTTCTAATACTCATCAAAACAAGAGGAAGAGCATCAGGTCCCTTCAGACTAGTGGATGCACGCACTATAGCCAGCTTATTTTGATGGCCCCATTCATCCTCTCCACTACACCAGTTGATTGTGGACAATAACTGCAATGGAACCTTTGATCATTCTAGCGAGCTGTAAAAATCAATTTCAAAATTTGATATTTAAAATGAGACACAATCTGTCTCAATAGAAATCGACAGGCAAAAACAGGGTATTAACTCCCTCAACAAAAGCTTGGCAACTGTCATACTATCTTCGGGTGGGACAGGCCTCAATCCATTAACAGAACAAGCAATCACAGAATGTACTTAAGACCCCTGTAAACTGGCATCTCTGTGAAATCTGCATGAAGTCTCATAAATGGGCCTTCTGATTTGCCAATATGGTTCATAAGTACTGTTGTCCTTTTTCCCTGATTATTTCTCTGACAGATGAGATACATCTGGCACAAATCCTCTGCAACATTTCTGAATTTGGTAAATGACATGTACTTATTAAAATGCATAGTCATAGTATCCCTTCCGACATGTGACTGACTATGCAGATATCTTGTCATGATGTTTAACATTGAATTGGACAAAATATATTTATACTCAGTAGTGATCCACACATCTGCATAATTCTTTTTTAAACCTAACATTTCCCACCTTCTTTTCTCATTCTTTGGGGCTTCCTCCTTCTGATTCCTTAATTCATTCAAGAAAGTATATTTTGAGTTTAACAGAAAACAATTTTACATTCTCTTCATTTTTAGCAGAAATCTCACCAGATTCCTTGTGTTCTATCTCTTGAATCTTAATTTGCTCTTTTGATCTCACAGCTTCATTTTCAAGTGCACAATATCTCTCCATGTGGTCCACATTTTTATTTCCAAGTGTGTCCATATCTTTTCCAGCCTTATTGTCAGTACACTTGACCACTGCAATTTCTTTTGGCAATTGTATTACTTCCAACATATCAAGAATGTAGGAACTAGTTCCAGAGGATGTCATAAAATCTCTTTGTGACCATAAACGTCAAAAGTCATGGACCACTCCAAAACTATGCTGGCTGTCTGTATAGATCGTCTCATTCAAATCTTCTGCAAGACAACAAGCTCTTGTCAATGCAATCAACTCTGCCACTTGTGCCGAAGTTACATCAGGCAGGTATGAAGCTCCGAGAGTTTCGGAAATGGAACATACTGCATATGGAGCCGTCAGTGCTCCATGATGGTCTCTCAAACAACAACCATCAACAAACACAATCAGATCAGCCATTTCATGAGGAAATTCCCTGAGCTATCCTCATGTTGAAATCTAGGACTCATATGTCCACTCATCTCAGAGCTCTCCATTGGCTCCTAGTAAAAAAGAGGATCAGATTCAAGGCCCTGGTGTTATTCTTTAAGACCTTCCACGGGAGGGGTGCAAGGTACCTTTGCAGAAGGGTTACCCATTATGCTCCATCTAGAACTTTGAGATCCTCCTCTATGAATCTGGCGGCGGTCCCTAGAATATTGCAGGCTCGCTCAGGCGGCATTTCTTTTAGGTTCCTTGGAGCACAGGCCTGGAATGCGCTTCCCGCATCATTGAGAGCGGTGACGGATTTAGCTACTTTCAGGAAGCTCCTTAAAACTTGGCTTTTTAATCAATAATTTAGTTTCCCTTAGCTGCTTCTTTTATTCTCTTCTCTCATTTGTTATTTGGGGTTGTGTGGGTGGTTGGGGTTGTGTGGGTGATTGCAGGCAAGGCCTTTTTGATGCGCCGGGACACTCTCCTGAGTAGCTGTGCGCTATATAAATGCCTTTATTCATTCATACATATCTCGTCTTGGTACATAGCTCTGTGACATAAATACAGTCATGCTGTGGTTCATCATCATTATTCCTGTCTTCCTCTTTATTGCTGTCTGAAACAGAAAGTAGCGTTACAGTATTTAGGAAACAACACCTTTTGATACAGATGTTTTTAACTGTCAGTATGACTTTGTCATATCTGGTCAAACGACTGTCATGTGCTAAGTCCGGTTCTGGGCCTGCAAAAATCTAAACTGTATGTGGAACAAACACAATTAATGTGTCCCATCACAATTCCTTCACTTGGCTCAATTGCAATGGAAACAGATGCTAACGCTTTCAAACAAACAACAAGAGGTACAGCTATTTGATCCATCACAGCTGACAGATATGTTATTGGCCTCATGACTCCACCATGTTTTTGTGTAAGAACAAATAGTGCACACCGCCTCTCTCATGACAGAAAAGACAGAACTCCATATTGTACTCCGGCATTCCAAGGCCAGTGTTGTGTAGTTCCTATAAACCTATATAGGATCTGTGCATTTAGACAACATACACTGTAGGATTGGTGTCCAGACTGATTCTAGACACCCCTACCGAGCATGTTAGCCTGTATACCAGCTAGCTCACAGTGCCACTAGAAACCCCTCTTACCAAGGAGAGAATAGTTCTTGGCAACTATCGAACATGACAACCCTGATCCCTCAGGACCGTGGAAACAGTGCGCTACTTTTCGCTCAGTCACTCGTGCTCACTTTGTCTCAGAGAGATACACAGAATAAACGGTGGGGACGTTTTTCAATAAGCATTTATTCT
Source organism: Calotriton arnoldi (assembly GCA_963921515.1). Lineage (NCBI taxonomy): Eukaryota > Metazoa > Chordata > Amphibia > Caudata > Salamandridae > Calotriton > Calotriton arnoldi. The sequence goes on along the minus strand of CAWUFW010000224.1, from coordinate 702,720 downwards.
TGTGTAAAATAGGTGTGCTGAAACAACCATTAGACAGTAACAGATATAAATGATTATAAGCACTAACAGAGTAAAAGGATGGTAGATTTCTACCATCGTGCTAAAACAATGAATACAGGCAAGTATATAAAATACATGACAGTTATAAATGCGTACTTCTCCGATGTGACCCTAACTAGATGTACCTAAGTGTACCTAGCATGTATGTGGGTGTAAAGCAAAGAATCCCTCTAGGATAAAGTCAACCTCATTACCTGAAGTGAGAGACTGTAGGACCCCGTCTTGGTCTTGAGATGGACACCCCGCAAGGGATGTCAGACCACTGCGAGCTGGAGTGTCTGGGTGCAGGAGCCTCAGCGTCTCGCGTCAGTGTGTCGGCATGGAAGTCCTTTTCTCCTCTGACTACCTCAGCAAGACATGGTGTTTATATACCCAAAGTGGTACCCTCAGGGGTTCTACCTTGTTGTGTCATGTCGGACCTAGGATGACGGAAGGAATGACCCTTGTACATAGTTATTATGCAGGAGATGGTAGTCCTGCTGAGTTTCCAAGAATCCTCATGCATAATGAATGAGGCTAGTTTTCAGGGAAAACCCCACGTCCTGTTAGCAGTACCGTAACTAGGTAAAAGGTCAGTCCCAAGAAGCCAATCACTGCACGGCTTCATATTAGAGCCATGCAGTGATTGGCCATGTACTCCATGGACCTAAACTCCCCACCCCGCGCTGCCTCATGTGCAGGACCAGGCCTAACTGCGAGTACTTGCCAATCCAGACACTGCTCCCTTGCTGAGAGCAGTGCCAGGATTGGATCGAGCAGGTGAAACCAGCGCTCATTCTGACTGTAGGGTCCTGCGGCTGGGATTCCCCCCCCCCCACTCACTATGCACAGGTAATGAGAGGTCAGTCTAATGAGCATGTCGGGTTGGCTACAGAAAGGCAGTCGGCCAACCTGACTTGCGCACTTCGAAGTGTACGTGTGATGATGAAGTGAGCCTTTATTCCTGATTGCATGTAAATTATTTTCAAGCCACACCCACTCATTACGATGCAAGCTACCCGGCCCGTAGCTGATTAAAAAAAATGAATGCTCAGCGTCCGCGGCCGGAAACTAAAACATTTTATAAACTGCATTTATTTACATTAAATTCAGGGCTTGGGGGGCCAAATACAGGGGGGCAACGCCCCGACGCCCTAATGAGGGAGCCGCCCCTGCTCGCAGATCAGGTTAATCGAGCACAGATGTTCCTCCGTATTCTCCACAGCCGCTGCTGGGGATGCCTGTGTGACAACCAAGGCCTGAGTATTTGTTGAGGAGCCGGTATCCTTTCCGACAGGAGCTGAAGCATCCTGTGGTGGCTCTAAGAATACAGACATCAACATTGGAATACGCGGAGGACACAGCAGAACATGGGCCGTTATCGGGTCCAGTAAAGCATCAACGTCCAGTGGCGCAATTGATGGAAGTGTTAGACAGAGGTCCAACACGCATTCTTGTCCGCAGAACAGGCATCAGAGGACAGGCAGAATACAGTCGATCCAGACTGGTCTAAATGACAAGAACCAAGACTCGCTCAGTTCTCGAAGACGAGGTGAGCCAAGATGGATTACCATGCGATCATGGTATCGGCGCTCCAAGAGCGTTTTTCCCATCTCCTTGGTGACTGGGAAGTCCATTGCGTAGCAGAAAAATGACAATCAGGATACCTGCTATTAGTAACAGGATCAGCGGAAGCCCTCCAAAAATGCTTCTGAATACGGAGTGTATGAAGTTGGGAATAACTCAGAGGATTGTCTGAAAGATGCTTAACAGTCCTGAACCTATGGTCTTAAATAGGTGTACTATACCCGTTGTATCAGACATGTTAAAGATACGTTGTACCATTTCTGTGAAATGGAAAGGGCAGTTTGTTCGTACTAGTGCCAGTATCTCAGCTGAGGACCATGCAACCTGAGATCATAAGTTTCTCAGGCGGAGGTTAAGGGCACGGTTTGCTGTAAAAGCATGGCTTTCATTCGGCTCAGAGTATCAAACCGTATAAAGGAAACATTCAACGAAGGCCATAACGGCGCCTCCCTGACTGTATAGGTCGGTGGAAACAATACTTGCATACAGCAAGTAACCCTGGAGCTTACAGTGACAAGATATGCGATGCCCGGGAGCATCGCACAACCACCTTGATCATTCAGCATCAAGTAACTCCCATTTGAAAGTAACTTGAACACCGGATTAATCACGGCAGCCGGGGACCCTTTCAAGCGACAGGATAAGTTAGCAACTGAACCTTTACAGGCCCCATGAAGCATGATATCCTGGCAAATGAGAGATCCACTTAAGGAATTCTCGCAGTTGGTACCGCTAAGGAATACTTTCATGTCCCCATTCCTGCATCGAAATCTGTATGGTAATTCCCAAGATTCCTTGATGAATTCCCTACCCATCGCTTCATATCTGCCCGCCTGTTGTTGTTCTAGGCAATACTGAAACTGGAAAGTTGTGTCCTGTAATGTTATATGGCCATGGATTAACCATTCTGTGGATGGTGATTCTGCCACAGTAAAAGGTAACTTGTCCAGTTTTTCAATACGCAGCATTGTATATTTTGCTCCCCTTTGTGCCATCGTTATCTGCTTCTTAGTTAGATTGTATGCAGAAAATAGGGACGTGCTGTTGATAAATCCCCAAGGCACATAACCAGCGCAAAATGATTGCAGCGTCCAGCTTAATAACATAATAGAACGTAGTTGAGATTGTCCGTGTTGTAGTATGGGCAAGTCCTGTTCTAGTATATCTATAGCAGAAGACACAATGTTGCCCAGTGAATAAATCCTGGATGTTAATGTAGTCATACCATTGTCAACTACAGCTAATGCCTTTTCTAGGTTAATTCTATCTATCTCACGGAGTCTCTCTGCGGCTTCTTGTTGAGAGATTTTCCAGATTTCATTATAGACAGCGTAATAGAAACATTTCTGACGTGGCTTTCAGGGACCTAATAAAAAATCCCTTAGATCCACCTCATCTGAGAGTAAGGATAAGTGCTGTTTCACATGGGACAGTGTCGAGGTTTTTAGCCAATCGAGGCACAACTTCCCAACACTGTATGATGTCACACCCCCGGATGCTGTCGTGGTACATAGCGTTGGTCCGGCCTATGGATACTAAACCCTTCGGTTGTACTCTTGAATCTTGATTGACATCTGTTTGTGTCTGTGGGCCAAACTAACCACCCCTTCCAATTGGGGTCTGAAGTATTGTACTGCATGATGTCATCTATTGTATCCCCTCCAAGTGATGTAAAATTGATGTGTGAAGGTGTGGGAATCCGTGGTGTGTTCAAATCCTTATTCTTAAAAAAAAAAAAAAAATGTAAGTCCGTTTTTATATAGCGCAGCTACTCACCCTTACGGGTCTCAAGGCGCTGGGGACCGGAGTGGAAATTAAGTGAGCTATTGCCCAGAGTCACATGGTGCTGAGCTGAGCTGCCGTCGGAGCCGGGGATCGAACCGTGAACCCTGTGCTCCGAAGTCAGCTGCCCTGGCCGCTGCACCACACCTCTCCACCTCTCCATTCTTGGCTAGTTCAAGACAGGAAGTCTGTTGCACAGTTTCATTCAGAAATATTATCTGTTGCGGAATATGGCACGTTCTAAATAGTGCTTCTGTTCCCTGAACTTGCCATTCCTTAGAACCCCAGACTGATTTTGTGTCTATAGTGTCCTTCCATAAGTCGAAACCCTGTTCAGACAGTTGGGAAATGAAGGATGCAGAATAAATCTGTTTGGTGTTAGTTAGCATATTTTTCTGTGCAGGTGTAGGTGCAACGTTCTAGTTATATGAGGTCGGGTCAGAAGTGTTAAACCCTGAGAAATAAGAAAATTTCTGTGCAAACGTTTTCGAACTACCTTTAGGTGGTGTCGGGCAATGTTCCCATTGGTGGTAAGGAAAAACATTTCGTGGGATACTGGATTTGTGTAAAAAGTGATGACCGTAATGATGGTAACAGTACATAGTGTTATAGTCTGATGTGTCTTCTAACATTTCAATGCTCGAAAATGCAGCAGATTGTTCTAAATCAGACAACATATTATTTACAGTTTCAAAATCCCAATCATCAGAAAATGTACTGGAGGTAATGATATAATTTAGAGAAATTTTAAATAAATGTGGTATTTTTAAAAGTTCAGTAGGGCCAAATACATCATAATCAACCTTGTCCCAAACTATACCATCAGGAATTGGAACAGCTGTAATGTTCACAGAAAACAGGTCTCTTTGTTCACGGTGAGATGATGTATGAGGTATCAGGACCAAGTTCACATTTGATACTGCAGAGCGTTCTGGGAGATATTTTCCATTTATGAGTAAGCAAAAAACAGTCACTAGGCCAATCCAGAACAGAAAGAACAATATTCCAGTTATGATCCAGAGCTGGAGCCAAGGTGATAGAATTCTCGAATTTGTTGCTTACGGGAAACTGGAGCAGGCATTGTCTCAGGTTCACTGGGATCAAGAGAGAAGGTATCAAAATCGATGAAGTAGCCAGATGCAGTTCAATCTATCTTTGTTAGCTCCGCAGGTTTTGTTGAACTGGTAGGTGTCTCTTGTTGAGGCATATTGATGTAGACTTCGGCGTTAGGCCGAATTGATATTTGTCTTTGAATTGTGTTTTGAAGTTCTGTTTCAAGAGGAACGAGTTCCATTTCATTGTTGGAAATTCCATCATTTTGTATTGGTGACTCTTCAAATGTTAGAAGTCTTTCTGTCTGAACTTCCTGTATGGTAGCGAGAGGAGAGCGTCGGCTACCCAGGAGCCCACGAGGCCTACTATTCAGTATCGGCCACATAGTGTGGTTTGATGAGATCAATGGAGACGAATCTCTTTTCTTTTTTGCTGGCAAGAGGCGGAAGAAGTACTGTTCTTGTTCCTTCGACAGCCAGGACAGGTACAGGCTTTCTGTATGATGGCCCAAATTCTTTTTTGTCCTTGATCTTTTCTCTGACCAGATGCCCGACTTTAGGATCCAGACAGGTCTTGCCGTGATTGATTTGACTTCCCCAGTGGCAGTGCGTTTTACTTGCACGTTGCTTAGGAGTACCCAGGATTCGTTCAGATCCTGTAAAACAGCCAAACGTTTATTGATATCAAATGGTTTTTCATCCGCCACTGTGCTTTCATAATCGAGATCAGGTACCCACATTCTCGTCCCAAATAGGACCTCGTAAGGAGTGACACCCCCAAGAGAACTTCTTGGCATGTTGTTAAGGGCTTGTTGGACCCTGTATGAGTGATTGACCCAACTACCACCCGAACCTAATACTCTTGCTGTTAAAGATTGCTTTAAGTCTCGGTTTTTCCTCTCCACGACCAAATTTCCCTTGGGATGGTACAGAGAGGAGTACCGCAATGCTACACCCAAACCTTCCATAGCTTCCTTGTAAGCCCTAGAGCTAAACGAGGGGCCACGGTCAGAATGTAATGTGCCAACTGTGCATGTCCCTATAAAGACTCGCAAATCTTTTTATAACAGTTCGAGCTGAGGCCACACCCATAGGAATCTAGAGCATGAATCTACTGCCACCAAGATATACTTGTAAGCCCCATCCGATTGTAGGGGGCCGCAGTGGTCCAAATATACACAAGCGGGTGGTCTGTCTTATATTAGTAACGGTGTCTGCGCTAGACGCGCCACGGTAGAACCCTTCATCTGCGGGCAGATGTTGCAATTTAGGACAAAATTCTTCATCTGTTTAGTTAAACCAGGCCACCAATAGCGCTGTTTCAATAATGAAACCGTCGCGGTAATTCCTGCGTGTGCAGAACCTAGACCCTAGTGTGCAGCTAGAATTAAACCCAATCTGCAATCTATGTTTGGTATTACTCTGTCCCCCACTCCTAGAATTTGAGCATGCAGAATATTATTTGCATCTAACTTGTAGGAGTACTTGAGTGGAAAACCTTTTGGTAAGGCTGGGCTGTTATTGCGTGAAGCAATGACAGCTACCATTATCTGTCCGTCTATTCTCGTTTTTGAACGAGTGATTGCAGCTACTGTAGCAGTTCGTACTGCCCCCTTTGCGGCTTCATCAGCCAATGAATTCCCTTCAACGTGAACGCCATCACGTTGATGACTCAGCGTGAGCTCTTGGTAGTTCGTTTTTCAACTCAGCTACCTGTTCCCATAGCATTTTATGCTTAATTGTGCCACCTTTTGAGTCCTTAAACCCATTTAGACCCCAGTAGTAAAGATATTTGTTGTATGACTGGACACAATAAAAAGAATCGCACACAATCAGTGTGGGGAACTCTCGATCCGTATTTATTAGTGCCAGTAACAGGGCTTTTAGTTCTGCCAGCTGAGCCGTGCAGTCTCCTAGAGACTGTATCTTCGTATCGCTGGGATAGAACTTGCCATCCTGCATACGACCCTTCACAATCGCACATGCGGTGCTGTATTGCTGTTTACTCCCTAAGGCCGGCTGAGCAGATCCGTCAGTGTAAATGATGTATTCATACTGATCTAGAGGCATTATTTCATTTGGTAGAGGATATTCTTTTTCATATTGCAGGAATGCTTGTGTTTTTAGACTAGAGTCATATCTGTATTCTACATCCGTTGCAGTGAGATATTTGGCCCATTGTATCCATCTTGGATGTAAGGCTTTAGCATTAGGAACGCTTGCCTTTGTAGCAGCCTTTAATGCTGGTACCGGAGTTACAACAATTATTAGTTTCCCCTAAGCCAGTGCTCTTTCTCTTACTTCAGCGGTCTGAACTGCTGTCAGGATTTTTTCTGTAGAAGCAAAGTGCATTTCAGCGTTTGTGTACAGGTGTGATTTGTATGCTATGGGTACTGTTTCTCCTTCACTGAAGGTTAGGTAAGTGTACCCAGATTGACCCGCTGTAACACGGATCACCAAGTTGCGGACATTTACGCGTGTCTGCAAGTGTTTTGAAGCTATCATGTCAGCTTGTAGGGAACGAAGAATATCTGTGTGTTCCTGTGTCCAATGCCTAACAGAAAAATCAGGTCTGATTAAGTCATAGAGAGGTTTTACTTTTTCTGCGTAATCCAAAATGTATGTTCTGCCAAAAGTTAAAAATCCCAATATGGATTGTAAGTTCTTCAAAGATTTGGGAGGTTGGAGCAATGCACACTTTTCTAAAAAGTTAGCTGCCAGGCTTTTCCCTTCACTTGATCACTCATATCCCCAAAATAGGACATTGAGGTGGGCTATTTTAGATTTTTTTAAAGTTGAATTTATAGCCCTCAGAAGCGAACCCCAAAATTATGTTGCTCACCCTGGACAAGTGATCCTTGAAATCATCATCCGTCAGATAAATATCATCTACATAGGACAATGCCTCTTCATCCAAATTCTGAAGTAACTCTGTTACCCTAGCGGAGAACAAGCCTGGGCTATTCTTTCACCCTTGGGGGAGTCGACAAAATTGACGCTGGGAACCTACTGCTAAGAATGCGGTTAAATATCTGCTTTCAGGCGCTATATTTTGCCAGAAGAATCCATTTGAGATATCTAGTTTTGTTTTGTATTATTTACCGCACAATGTTATTCATCAATGCGGCACTATGTGCATTCTGTACTGCAAATGTTTTAGTGCATGTGTTCAGATGTCGGTAGTCTAAAACTAGACTGTATGAATTTTTGGGTTTCATTACAGGAAACAAAGGATTATTCATTGAAGAGGTGCAAGTTTCTATTACACCCTGGTATTCAAGTTGATCTAAGATCTCCCTGACCTGTTTTTTCGCTTCTTGTTTTATTGGGTACTGTCTCTGTGGAGTTGGAGTAGTTTTTACTGGGACTATATGGTGAGGTGACTCAGTATCCCACCCAACATGGTTGCGATAAAGTGCTGGAGCAAGGGCTACAGCCGACTCCTGCACGTATGATTGTTTTAAGTATATTGGAACGAGGTCGGAAAAAGCTGGTAAAATTACCATTTCTCCCTTTGGGCAATCCATAACAATTTCAGGCAGCCAATCTTTTTCAGCTAAAAGGATGTCATAGCCAAAAGTCAGATTCTCCCAAAAGAGACCTTTAATTTTTCTGGGTTTGTCCCATTCCATTTGGAGCATTATTTCATGTAACCGATGTGGGACACTTACCCTTGTATCAGGTGTTTCCACCGTGATATGCTCATTCAACTCCGCTGTCACCAGAAATTCCATCAGGATCTGGCGAGCTATTGTTCCTTCCTCTGTGCTGTCTAGCATCGTCAGAGCCCATTCCCAGTTCAGAAGTTGAATCCTCAGAATTCTGGGCATGTCTAACCTTAAGACCTGCTACTTTCTTCTTTTTAAATTGAGGTTTTTAATTTGGTTTGTCTTCTATTTTGGAAGTATAATCTGAAGTGTGTGGCGTGTCTCTGGACTTTGTACGCTCTTCTTGTCTGTGTTCTGACCGTCCTTCCCTCTCGGAGTTTCTTGGTGAACCCTGAAAGGAACGAGAGGAACGTGTATCAGTATCCTGATACCTGTCAGGTTTTTTAATGTTATCTCTATTCCTAAGGTTGTACCTCCTTTCGGAGGGCTCCTGATGAGGAGACCTACCCCTGGACTGAGATCTATTCTTTTGTTTTTTATTGTTATCCCATTTCTTCTTGGAAGAATCAGGTGCTTGCTTGGTGTTATCCTTTTCAGGACCACCCATGAGTTGAGGTTTTAGTGCTCTATCTCCCAAACTATCTCTACCTAATTCAGCATAGGTGTCTTCGATAATTTTAGGTAATTCACGTTCCTGTTGTAAAGGAGTGAAATCCCTCAGGCGTTGGCGTATTGCCACTGCTGCTGCCTCCCCTTTTATATTTGCTAATATTATAGCTGATACCTGGGTAAAATTACCTAATAATTTCATCCCTAAGTTCAGAGCAGATTCTGCTCCATACTCAGTCTGTATTTGTCTTAATACGTCTGGTATTACTGCTAATGACGGGATACCATGAGTTCTGGTATATATGGCAGCGAAAACTGTACCCCAAGTGGTACAATCCTCTATCTGGGGAGCTATCCCCATTGGTAAGCAGATTGTTAACATTCTGTGTTTTTCTTGAGGGCTTGTGTGTGGAAATACTGCCTCTAGCTGTGTTATGTTTTGAGCTATCCAGAATGGCATTTGCTCACGTTTAGTGGGCATTCTACCCATAACTGCGTGTAGCGTTTGTGGTGTAATTTTAGTTGTTGATCCCTGAATTTGTCCTGTTTGTGTAGCTCCTGTTGGTTGAAGTATGAGTGTTCTCATCACAAACTGTGCCAGGTTTCTGTAAAGTTTTATTATCTCTTCATGAAGTGGACGTAAGTATGCTACTGGCATTGAGTCAATGTCTGGATGTGGTGTGTAAGCCGCAAGGACTGGCCAAGTGGCTCCATCTCTTCCGAGCGGACCTAGTCTTACTTTGTCTTTTGTGTGGGGAAGGGCGCCTTTAAACCAGTTTATGTGCTCCTGGTAGGTGTGCGGAACTTCAATGTCCCCATACGGACAGTATTCATCTGGTGTTTCATCTTCAGTGTAAGAATGAAATGTCTTTGATTGTGCATCTGCTTGTGGGAATTTAACCGATGAGTAGAATATCTCTGTTCTGTATGATTCGTGTGCCTCAATCACGAATGTTACTGTCTCACCCCTAGCTGTGACTCCATAGTCTGCTAGTTTTAGAGTAAGGGCAGTTCTGACATTTTCTGAGGGCTAGTGTGTGGAAATACTGCCTCTAACTGTGTTATTTTTTGAGCTATCCAGAATGGCATTTGCTCACGTCTTGTGGGCATTTTACCCAGAACTGCGTGTAGCGTTCGTGGTGTTATTTTAGTTGTAGATCCCTGAGTTTGTCCTGCTTGTGTAGCCCTTGCTGGCTGAAGTGTGAGTGTTCTCATCACGAACTGTGTCGGGTTTCTGTAAAGTTTTATTATTTCTTTATGAAGTGGACATAAGTCTGCTACTGGCATTGTGTCAATGTCTGGATGTGGTGTATAGGCCGCTAGGACTGGCCAAGTTGCTCCATCTCTTCCAAGCAGACCGAGTCTCACTTTTTCTTTTGTGTGTGGGAGGGCGCCTTTAAACCAGTTTATGTGCTCCTGGTAGGTGAGCGGAACTTCAATGTCTTCATACGGACAGTATTCATTTGGTGTTTCTTCTTCACTGTAAGAATGAAATGTATTTGATTGTGCATCTGCTTGTGGGAATTTAACCCATGAATAGAATACCTCTGTTATATATGATTCGTGTGCCTCAATCACGAATGTGACTGTCCCACCCCTAGCTGAGACTCCATAGTATGCTAATTTTAATGTAAGGGCATTTCTGACATTTTCTGAAATGTTAATTTCATTTTCCTCTTCTTCTTCCCTAACTGTAGCACGTTGTGCTCGCACAGCGGCGTCTTCGTCAGTCATTGTTGACAAAGGTTTTCAAGGAAGAGTTTCAAGGAAACTGAAATAAGGTTTTATGCACAATAGGAACAACTTGTCCTTCAAGCTTGATAAACCTACAGCCAATACATAGGATATGCCTACTCAGCTGTGGCGGATAGTTCCCTTCCCACACCAGACATCTCTGGGGAAATGTGAGTAGGGGTCTCTGAGAAAAGCATGACTAAACTACTCAGATTTGACTGTTAAATAAGTACCAAACCAACGTTGGCGGCGCCATGTCGTGTAGTTCCTATAAACCTATGTAGGATCTGCACGTTTAGACAACATACACTGTAGGATTGGTGTCCAGACTGATTCTAGACACCCCTACCGAGCATGCTAGCCTGTATACCAGCTAGCTCACAGTGCTACTAGAAACCCCTCTTACCAAGGAGAGAATAGTTCTTGGCAACTATCGAACATGACAACCCTGATCCCTCAGGACCTTGGAAACAGTGCGATACTTTTCGCTCAGTCACTCGTGCTCGCTTTGTCTCAGAGAGATGCACAGAATAAACGGTGGGGACGTTTTTCAATAAGCATTTATTGAACCAGCGTCATTCTAGTGTAAAATAGGTGTGCTGAAACAACCATTAGACAGTAACAGATATAAATGATTATAAGCACTAACAGAGTAAAAGGATGGTAGATTTCTACCATCGTGCTAAAATAATGAATACACGCAAGTATATAAAATACATGACAGTAATAAATGCGTATTCCTACGATGCGACCCTAATTAGATGTGCCTAAGTGTACCTAGCATGTATGTGGGTGTAAAGCCAAGAATCCCTCTAGGATAAAGTCAACCCCATTACCTGAAGTGAGAGACTGTGGGACCCCGTCTTGGTCTCGAGATGGACACCCCGCGAGGGATGTCAGACCACTGTGAGCTGGAGTGTCTGCACGCAGGACCCTCAGCGTCTCGCGTCAGTGTGTCGGCATGGAAGTGCTTTTCTCCTCTGATTACCTCAGCAAGATATGGTGTTTATATACACAAAGTGGTACCCTCAGGGGTTCTACCTTGCTGTGTCATGTCGGACTTAGGATAACAGAAGGAATTACCATTGTACATAGTTATTATGCAGAAGATGGTAGTCCTGCTGAGTTTCCAAGAATCCTCATGCATAATGGATGAGGCTAGTTTTCAGGGAAAACCCCACGTCCTGTTAGCAGTACCGTAACTAGGTAAAAGGTCAGTCCCAAGAACCGTTATGTAGTGTAATGGAAGGGGAGAATATAGGTGAACGGTTAGGTGACTACCTGAGCCTATATTGGGGTACCTAAATGAAACATAACACCAGGTGCATTACATAATTTTTTTCTTCAAACTAGTAAGGTCCCAAAACATTTTGTCATCAAATGGTACCGGATCTTTGACATCACTGTGACTTAGCCATATGAAAGGCTTTGCAAATAAGGACAAGTTTGGAATCCCCTGACAACAGTGGCCAACAATTTCCAGAAACATCCTCGCCTTGGTAATTGGAGGTCCCATCTTCAGAACTGCAGAAACACGTTCTTTCGAGACTTTCCTTGCCCCTTTCCCAATGTGATGAGCAAGATAAACCACTTCTTTGTTATAGTACTGTATTTTGTTTAGGGGAACCACTTGACCAGTGTCAGCTAGATGACTCAGAAGTGCAATTGTATCAAGTTTATAGTTTTATTTAGTCTTAAATGCCATCAATAGGTCATCTATATATTGCACCAAGACTGAGTTTCAGGGCAACTGTAAACTTTTTCTAAATCTTTTTTTAGGATCTTCTAAAAATTGAGGGACTTTCTACCCCTATGGGATTCAACACCAAACAAGAACTTTATTTTGGAACTGAAATGTGAAAAGAAACTAACCATGCTCATGCAGAGGAATAGAGAAGTACACTCTCCATAAATCAATGACTGTGTACCATTTTGCATCTGTTGGAATCTGGAGCAAAATTACTACAGGATTTGATACCACTGGACAACATGGAATCACTATTTTATTTATTTTTCAAAGGTCACGCACTACTGTCAATTTACCACTCAGTTTTTTAATGCCCGTCATAGGAGAATTGTGAGGGCTACCAACCTCTTCCCGCAGAATACCTTGTTCATAATTTTTTCAGCAACGTTCTTCAGTCCTTCCTCTGCCCCTTTTGAAAGCCTGTATTGCCTTAATCTTGACAGGCTTTGCACGTTTTACCAATGCTATCTCTTTTCCTGTGAAATCCCATACCTCTTAATTTAACAGTCTGTCTTAAATAATGAGGCACAGCATCTTTAGTACGAACTGGGAATAACTGAACTCTTGAATCTTGTGATTGAATGTTAAACACTGAGTCTTCATCTTGGGTTCCAATTACAACACCATCTGGTGTACAATAAATCACATAGTTCATTTTGCAAAGCAAGTCTCTGCCCAACAAGTTAACATGACTTGAATCCAAAAATATGAACTATTGATTATTCTCTTTTGATCTTATGTTAACAGGAACATCTGCAGTAATCTGATTAACAATCTGTTTATTATTAATTCCTACAACTTGGAGTTCCCTTTCAGAGAGAGGTAGGATTGAAATCTCGGCAGAACAAACTTGGGTAGTTCCTGTGTCTATCAAAAAAGACACAGTGGCCGTTCACCTCACCATCTACATATGGGCCACTTTGGTCTACATCCGGGACTGCTCCAAGTATTCAGTCCTCCTCCCTCAGACACCGTCATTGGGAATTTGTCTCTGGGGAAAACTAAAGGAAATCATTGCTCAGAATCAGTGGATTCTGCTGGTATCCTGGATAGGAAGAAAATGTGTTTCTCATGTTTTGCTGCATCACCGGAGCTATGGGCATATTCTTGTGAACGGCCCTTGATTTTGCACATTCTGCTGGTTGGGGCAGGACTGCTGACTGTGCCTGGACCGGATTCACATTCCACTGCATCTGACTAACAAAACCATTCTGGATTCAGTCTGGATAGTGTCAGCATTTCTGTTTCCAGCGCTTGAGTTTACCACAGAAATGAGAAGCAGTGCTCTTCTTCAGCAAATCAATATTTGCATTCACTCCAGAATTGTTAACTCTTCTTCCACGACCTTGAATCTGCCCCATCTCATTTCCCATTCTCATAACTTGCTATGGAATGTGCTCCACTCATTCCCAAATCATCAGACAACACAAAACCCAAATCACAACCCATCATTTTCTGAAACTGCTTTGTCTGGGCAACCATCTGCTTCTCTTTAATCTTTTACTGCTTTGCATTAAACCAATCACTTGTATCAAAACCCTTAGCTCGCCAAAACATCTGCTGAATATGCGAACTAAGTTCAGGTTGAAAACCCACAACAAAGGCAGATGTGAAATTGCTAGCACCATCTTTCTCGGGATCACCCACTCCTTTGTGTTTCTTAAAAATCTGCATAAGCCTCTCATAATAGGCATGCGCTGATTCCTTCAGCTCGTGTAGATCTCAAGATCTTTGCCCAGTGAATTACTTTCTCTAGCATCTTTTTCAAATGCTCTATCACTGCTCTGTATTTGTCAGCAAGAGATGGGGCATTGTTAGGAGCACTCTAACTGGTTCTTCAGTTGGCCAGGCCACAGAACCTTACACACTGACCATAAATCACTGGGAACAACCATCTCAAACAGTGTGTCCAAATCAGCCCAAAGCATTTTCAAAATTGTTGTCAATCTATGAACCTTCTTGTACCATTTCTCAGGTTCCTATTGCAATTTTGGAAACTTTGACATGAGACCATAAAGATCACTTCTGGTCCAAGTCACAAAGTTCCCTCCATGTATTTTTCTCAGGAGAAACTCAGAAACAGCCTCTAATTCGGAATCACTAAAAACCCCTTTGTTTTTTTCCTGCTTCTGTAGCTTTCTTTTTAGTAGTAACCTTCTGCTTCCACCTTTCTCTGTACTTCCTTAAATCTCTACAGTCCTTTACCTTTTCGACTAGATTCGTAATGTGTGCTTGCAAAGTCACTAAGCTTAAATCATTTATTTCCTCACTGGTCAAATATGTTTTGTAATTTATCTGTACATTTCTTATTCTACTAATATCAACTTCACATTCATCTGCTAGTTCTTTAAATTAATCATGTGCTTCATACCCGCCCTTCGCTTCCCTGATCAATCCTCAGCCTTAACATCAAAGCACCCTTTAGCCCCGGGAGCAGGCAGCTACATAGTACGGAGGCCCACCAGACTAAGCCAGAACATCTTCAATGATAGTATGAACCCTGAGTGTCATCTAAAATCACCAAAATATTGCTTTTAATCTATTTCAACTTAACATAGCTTGCTCAGCCTGACACCACAAGCAGAGCAAAACAAACACAAGAGACTTCTATCAATTCCTTGCTGACAATCCTTACAGCTCAACTCAATCCCAAAAGTGGTATTCTTCCATTATAGCAACAAAGAACGGTAGGCCCCATTCTGAGAACTCTGGGCCCTCAACAACAGTACCCTCGCTACACCTCTCATTATTATAATAAGTTCTGATCCAAATTCAAACTTGGCTAGTACACTGTGGAGTTAAGAACCCATGGTGGCGGGCGTCCAATAATGTTCTCAGGGCATTTAAGGACAGAAATCACTCCTCTCCGGAGATACTCAAAAAAGAGTACTAAAAAGAAAAGCTGCAGAATCAGATACAAATGTAGCAATTACTAAACATTCTTGCAACCATGCATTAGTAGCCTCTCACACAGCAATAATGACAGAGAATTGCGGAATTTAAAGTTTCTGCAAAAACAGTATACATCTTCATCACAACTACCACAGTTTAACATCCCAATATTAGAATGGATACAAAATGAAATGCAGAAGGAAACTGAAAACCTAGCAGCTGTTAGCTGCTTCAGAAACGAATCACATACCATCCCAGCTTGCTCTATATAAGAACAAAGA
Organism: Calotriton arnoldi; assembly: GCA_963921515.1. Classification (NCBI taxonomy): domain Eukaryota; kingdom Metazoa; phylum Chordata; class Amphibia; order Caudata; family Salamandridae; genus Calotriton; species Calotriton arnoldi. The sequence goes on along the minus strand of CAWUFW010000224.1, from coordinate 687,389 downwards.
ATTGAGCAAAGATTCAACCAACTCGCAGCTCATAAAGGGACTAACTCCAACCCAAAACTTACTATGCCAAGTGGTTCATTCGTTAAAGCAAACCCCATAACTTTCCTTAACTGGGAGCCCCACTAAAAGTCTCTCTGAAGAGGAAGATTTGGTATCCACATGAGGACAAAAGCATGACCGAAAGAGAAATTCAGTTTTCTCACCACAAATCTGGCCAGCACTACTCCCTACACTGAATAAATCATCAAAAGTTCTGAATTTTTAATCTTTCAAAATAAAACTTCAGATTGACTTGCTCCAGACAATGGCTAGCTAAGTTGCCGGACTAGAAAAAAGGACGAGAGTATAAATAAAAGTATCACTCAAATAGCTCCATTGGTGGAGGAGATAAAAGGGATTAGCAGCTTCTTCTCCCCAGTAAATGAAAAGTTCACAGCCCTTCCGGAGATCCTAAGTAACATGGCGTTAGAACTAAATTTCAGAAAGGATCCAGCAACCGTATCACTTTGGACTGCTTGGAAAATAAATATCAGTATATGATTAGGGGTTCTTTTCTCGTTTATTTCTGAATGCTTATTTATGGAAACGTGAAATTAATAAAAGTTCGAGCTACACTGGAATGTCAGGTATCTTTGGAGTACTTTAAATTGTCGACCACAGTTGATAACTTCTTGATTGATGGTGTTTCTTTGCGTTTCTTTACCTTTAGATGTTGAGTGGTACTCTCTTCCGGAGCCCTCGGAAAAAAAGAAGGGCGCAGGTAAGTCTTTTATGTCCCGTTTCGTGGAAGGATTTCTCTAACTTTCATTTGTCTCCTTATTCCTCCTTTTACTTTTTTTCACTCTTATAGTTTCTGTCTGTTGTTCACTTTTAACAGATTTATATTTTCTTACCCGAATAAGGGAGAAAGTGTCTCTATTTCTTTAGTTCCCTGTTTATTTTTTTAATTTACTCTCTCTCTGAGTTCTCTCGCTGGTTATATCTTGTCTCGGATTCTCAGAGTGCAACGATGTGAAGGAAAGGAAAGAAAATATAAAGGAAGGGAAAAAATAACTAAATAGACTGAACTACTTGTTATCTTTTCCTAATTCTGTTAATTTCTTCATTTCTCTCTTTTAATTGACTTCCCAAATGCGGGTTAACCAAAAAACAATAAAGTTAAACATTTTATTAATTTTTTAAGGTTCACTCTTTACTTTAACTGTGACTTCCCGCTTTCCTGCCCCCCACCACGTACTCTCTCCTGTACATGGTTGCCTATCAGAAAATGGGTCATTTATTAACTCTGTTGTCTGACACATAATTCACTACGCAAATCCCACCCCGCCTACTTGTCCATGCGTTTAATACCTTATCGACCCACGAGCTGAACTCAGACAAGACGGAAGTCCTCATCCTCGGCTCCACTCCCTCGGCGTGGGACGACTCCTGGTGGCCGACCGTACTGGGAGCAGAACCAACACCCACCGACCACGCATGCAACTTAGGGTTCATCCTCGACTCAACACTCTCCATGACCAAGCAAGTCAATGCCGTCTCGTCCTCCTGCTTCAACACCCTCCGCATGCTCCGCAAGATCTACAGGTGGATCCCCACCGAAACAAGAAGAACGGTCACCCAGGCCCTCGTCAGCAGCAGGCTAGACTACGGTAACGCCCTCTACGCAGGAGCCTCAGCCAAACTCCTGAAAAGACTACAACGCATACAGAATGCCTCCGCACGCCTGATCCTCGACATCCCTCACCACAGCCACATCACACCCCACCTAAAAGACCTGCATTGGCTGCCCGTCAACAAGAGGATCACCTTCAAGCTCCTCACCCACGCACACAAAGCACTCCACAACACCGGACCGACATACCTCAACAGACGACTCACCTTCTACACCCCGAACCGCCAGCTCCGCTCCGCCGACCTCGCCACCGTCCCCCGCATCCGAAGAGCGAACACCGGCGGCAGATCGTTCTCCCACCTCGCCGCCAAAACCTGGAACACCCTCCCCATCCTCCTACGGCAGACCCAGGACCTACTCACCTTCAGGAGGCTACTCAAGACCTGGCTATTCGAGCAGTAGCAGCACCCCTCCCCTCAGCGCCTTGAGACCCTCACGGGTGAGTAGTGCGCTTTACAAATGTTATGATTGATTGATTGATATCGACCCACGAGATGCCTTAGATCCTCGGATAAGGCTCTTTTGACTATCCCTCGCATTCGGACCTCAAATCAGGGAGGTAGATCTTTTTCCTACACTGCCCCTATCATTGGAATAAACTCCCCACTAGTCTACGCTTATGCTCAGACATTATCGCCTTCAAGAAGGGTTTGAAGACCTGGCTATTTTAGGAAGTTTCTCCTTCTCAGCAGTGCAGTGCCAAGATACTCCTTCGGGAGTGATTCGTACACTATATTAAATGTCTATATCATATCAAGCCACGCTCTTGGACCCAATCGTGGCAGATCCGATGGCCTCTACGGCGGCTCCGCGTTCTCTGGCGCTGCATGAATTCGACTGCCGTGGATGTTGATTCAGCTGACTGTCCTGCAGCACTAGTTCCCCACTATGAAGGCTTCGGCCGCGACTTGGTGTTCTTCAGCCCAGAGTCCTAAAGCCAACAAAAAAGTCAGAATAAGAGGAGGAGGAAAGCAAAATGTTTGGGGTGATCCTTCAGAGAGTGCCATTTTCCAACACTAACATTATTTCCTATGGCTTTTATGTTAAGTCTGTCTACATTATTTTCTGTGGGATTGTATTGTGTTGCAGTAACAGTGGATGACCATGTGTTGTGCTGGACTTCCTACTGTTTCTTTTTGGCAGTATTGATTTACACTTGTCTCCACTCCTTTTTTCAGGGAATGGAGACATGTAATGTTGTTTTGTTGTGTATATTTATAAGCAAAGCTCACTATCACCGGCAAGAGTATCCTGGCACTGAATCGGTGTGTGTATCTAGCCTTGCCATTGGCGGGCGGTAAAAGTCAGATCTTCAGCTTCTTGCAGAACTCAAGAAGAGAGGAGGAGGCTCTGATGTGTAGTGGAAAGCCATTACGTGCTTTAGGAGTGATGTACGAGAAGGCCTGGCCACCGGACTTGTTTCTCTGTATGCGTGGGATGTATGAGTAGCAGGAGCGGCTGGTGACATTTGAAAATGGTGGGGCGAATCAAGAGCAGTAGGTTTTGGGGCTCAGGGACGGCTAAAAGGAATAACATTAATAGCCCTGTACCCCCGTCAGATTCGTGTGACTACCACTTTCAAATGTCACTAGCCGCTCCTGGGTTATCGTGGAGGAAAGAAATTAACACTATTTCCTAACCATCAAGGAACTTACATTTGTGCCCCAGAAATTAAAACCATATACTGCACTGTTGCTAAAATCCTAAATTGCTTCTCTAATAAGGAATGGAAACATATTCTAATCAGCTGTGTGTGGTTACTTAGCAGAAACAGACCAATTGGGTTATTTTAAAAATAAAGTGTTTAGGGAGAACTCTTATGCTCCATAATGAGCCCACACAGAAAATCTGCTAAAAATCAGCTATTTTGAGCAGGAGAGATGCGGTAGCCTGGTCACCCCCTCAGAAAATCAAAGGACCATTGGAACCAGCAGGCAGATGAATTATTCAAGGCATGCCAGCGATAAGGGGGCTGTAGAAGGAACATTTCTGTTGGGGGTGGTCTTTCTAAACGACTGCTATCAAAGGGCGAGCAAAAGATGGTGCGAGAAGCACCAATGATGAGAGGAAAGATGAATGATGGGTGAACCCTGTACTTTTTTTTTTACTTGGATGGAATTAGTAAATGGATCATGAAATCAGCAATACCATGGCGCCTGAGTCATTAATCACTGCTAAAGCGCTTGGCAAACCATTTCACTTTCTAGATACTGTATTTTTCATTAAAGTTTGTGATTCTCTACAGAAGAAACGTATAGAGTTATTGGACATCGTCTGTAATTCAATTTAAATGTCACTTATCGACATATTTCTACCTGGAAATTGATCTTTTAAATACAGCAAGCATTCAAAAGTAAGTTATTTCTGAGTTAAATCAATGTCCCAATGTGAATTCAATTCAGTATTAAAGAATAAGCCTCCAACAGTCATGAGTAGCAGCTAGAGACGCACCCGTGGCACTCTATCTCTAGCGCAGGTCAACAACTCACTTGCATCAAAGGCCGTTCAAATGCTGGCAGGTACAAGGAACACTGTATTATGACAGGCGCTGCCTATATTAAACGTAAAAGAGACGAAGACTGTTACAGACGGTGCAGAGTGATGTATGATGCATTTAGTTATCATTCACTGATCTTACTATAAATAATGCATTTTAAAAACAGCTGAGAGGCAAAGCTGGCCTGATGTGGGGACACTTTGGACCCTACAAGACACCGTAGTCAAGCACTTTAGAAACACACTAAGTCGATGCAGATGCAATCCTCCCAGATGGTACTGACCTCCAAAGACACACACAAAAGAACAATCAAGTTCACACACACACACACACACATACAATCAAACATACACACCAAAGCAGCATATTAACCACGCACACACCACTGATGACCCCAATCTAACAACCACCAGACTCCGGTCTATGATGCAGTCCCGAAGACCACCGCGTGAAGGTAGCCGAACTCCAACCACACTGCAAGGCGCACGAATGCCAATATAGCACTCTTGAAGTGCAGAGCCATGACCCCGTGCAGCACAAGGCTGTCCACACCTCCCTGCTAACCGGGAAATCATGCCCTTTAAATAAATAAAAAACTTAAGTACTTACCGATGATGTGGGCTCATCCCGTTGGTGTCTTCGGCAGTCCACTGTTATTTTGAAACCCACGGAGCCTGAAGTGCAGAGCCAATGAACCTAACTAATCCTGGAGCTGCTCTCATGCCATTCTCAGCATGAGAGTAGCCCCATGATTGGTCGGGGCAGGCTCACACAGCGCTCTCTCTCAGAATAGGAACCTGTGCCTGCAGTCCGCCCGGCTGTTACACAGCTAGTATTGATGCGGGCTGAACTGCGCATGTCGGGCTGGCCATCGCAAGACAGCCAGCCAATCTGATATGCGCACTTTAGGTAAACCATTCCTGCTGACAATCAGCAGTAGGAATGGCCACACTTCTGAGACAAGACAGTGAGTGCACATTACTAAATCAAATTTACGATTGCAACAGCTGCTGCACTCGCAGCAAGTGAGGCAACGCTCCTCTGCCCTGAAGGAGGAACCGCCACTGGTGAGTATGAGTCCATCAGAGCGGTGGTGTCTGGGTGGTTAATGGAAGGGGATGTTTGAACTGAGCGAATTTGTACATCGGAGCCAGTGGGTCGTTCTGAGGTATGGAATGATGTGAATTCTGCATGGGAGGTTGAGGATGAGTCTGGCTGCTGAGTTTTGGATGGTTTGTAGTCTACTGGTGAGTTGTTTGTTGCTTCTAGCATATGGGGTTTTCCCGTAGTCCAGCATGCTGGTGACAAAGGTGTGTAGCGTTTTTTCTGGTGTTGCTTGGGAGCCATTTGAAGATCTTCCTCAGTATCTCTAGGGTGTGGAGGCAGGTTGCTGTGAGAGTGTTGACTTGCACGGCCATGTCTAGTTTGATGTCAATGATAATCCTGAGGTTCCTGTTGTGGGTATTGGGGGTAGGGGTGGATCCAAAGTCGGCCGGCCTCTAGGTGGAGTCGCAAGCTGAGGTGTTTTTTTCCGAAGATCACTAGTTCTATCCTGTCAGTGTTGACCTTGAGACAGTTGGACCTCATCCAAAGGGTGGCTCTAGTCATGCAGGGGGGTGAACTTGTTCCATGTGTTGGGGGTCTTGTCTGAGAGGGAGAGTATGAACTGTGTGTCATCGGTTTAGGAGAGGATTTTGATGCCGTGTTCGAGGATGCCATTGGCCAGCGGGGTCATATATACGTTGCAGAGGGTCGGGTTGATGGACGAACCTACTCTACTCCACTGATTAATTTGTGGTCTTTCGAGCTTCGAATGCCAGGCTCACAGCTTGAGTTTTGTACGTCAAGAATGAGCAGATCCAGCTGAGAGCGGGACCTTGAATTCCAAACTCATTAAGGCATCTGATAAGGATGTGATATGAGACCGTGTTGAATGCTACATGTAAATTACTCACTGGTGTAAGTTACCTTTGTGAATAGCCCAGTGAATATTTTTGTGGTTTCTGATAAACACTAAAATGTGGAATAGTATTAGAATAGATATATTTCTAAAAATCATTTAAAACAGCTTGGATATAGTGGTAAAATGATGTTATTGTGAACATGTACATTTGTAATATAGGTGCATTCACATATTGTCTTGATGTGTGCGGGTTAGTAAAATAGTATTAGGTGAGTGTTTAATATGGGTTTATAGTGTGTGATACATGTGGCCAGATGGGGAGACTGGGTAAATTGCTGTTAGATATGTTTTGATGTTCATAAGTTCAAATTTAGTGGCATTGCAACTTAACATTGTGTTGTTAAAAATACTTTTCAAATCAGTTTTAAAAAAAAACTTTTAAGACACATAGAGTGCAATTATAAGTCAACTTCTCCTTGCACATGTTGGGGGCAGCCACCCCCAGCAGCGATACTGAGTGAGACAGAGACAATACAAATATTGACACAGTGATGTTCCTCCCCACCCCCAGGCAGTACCTCCCCAGTATATGTATGGATCTCATTATGCATTCTACATTCCTTTTTGCATTTCCTACTCCTCTTCCTCTGTTGTCCTTGGTCTGGCTGTCCCCTATTTCTGTGTGATCTACTAATTGGTCATCATGTCCGCCCAATCTTGTAGATCCTCCTCCGTCTTCTCATCAGTTCGTAGCTGTTTAAGGTGCAGTTCTTCTGCTAGGGCCTCTTCCAGCATGTCCCTAAGCCATTTGTTGTGTAGTTCCTACTAATCCGTAGGATCTGCGCATTGTTTGGACAACATAAACTAAGGGCTTGGTGCCTAGATTGGATCTGGACACCCCCGCAGGATATGTTAGCCTATAGACCAGCTAGCTCACAGTGCCACTGTAAGCCCCCTAAATTACCAGGGAGCGAACAGTTTCTGGCAACCACTGAACATGACAACCCTGATTCCTCAGGAATCGTGGAAACAGTACAGAATCTTTCGCTCACTCACTCGTTCTCAGAGAAATATACAGAGAATACACAGTGGGACGTTTTCAATATATTTATTGAACCAACGTTATTCTTGCATAAAATACGTGAGCTGCAACAATTCGGGGACAGAAGCAAATAAAGGAGATTACAAGCACCAAGAGAGTAAACAGTAGATACATTTCTACCATGGAGCTGAAGCAATGAATATATGCTGGCATATATGCAATATGGTAATCTAACGTACTCCTACGATGCAGACCCTACTCTAAGTGTACCTAGAGTGTGTGTAGGTGCAGAGCCAAGAATTCCCCCAAGGGACGATCCAACCCCATTATCTGAGCGGATAGAGTGAAGGACCCCATCTTGGTCTCGAGTTGGATACCCCTCACGGAATGTCAGACCGGTGCGTGGCGATTTCTCAGCATGCAGGGACGTTCGGTGTCAGCAGAAGTGCCTCCTCTCCCAATCTATCGGGATGCCTATTATTTATAATAAAAGCAGCCTTCGCGATGTGCGCACTAGATTAGTGATGTTATGGATATGCAGATAGTGCTGTCGCCCCGTGGATGAGATAGGACGTCTTTTGCACTTGGAGCATAGACAGGTAAAAACTGCTCTAAACATCGTCTAAAAGCAAGCTTCCCTTTAAAATATTCATAAAAAGCTTTAAAGTCATTATATTACTTTGAAATCCTAAGCACTCCGAAAGCCATGGTGCTTTAGAAAAGAAAAAGAACACAAAAGTGTTTTGGTCGAATTTAGTTTATAAAACAAGCCGAATTGTTTCCACACGGAGAAAGGCCAATTAATTCATGTGTTCCGAGTGGCAGACACAACATTATTGTTGTCCATAACCGCAGATGATGATCCCAGAGGTGCACGTCGAAGCAGATTTATGGAGCAAAGGTGATTCCATCCAATTCCCACAGCAGCCACTGAGGGAGAGACTGCATCATGTATGCGTATTGTGGAGCCATTGTCCAAATCAGTAGGAGCCGAAGCGTCCCAGGGTGGCTCAAGAAATGCATTCATCAGCAACGGAAGACGCTGGTGACAACAATACCAATGTCCAATGGCGCAACCAATTGTGATCCTAGACATATGTCTAATACGCATTTGAGACTGCAAAGTAGGCAGTAGAAAACAGGTTGTATGCAGTTAAGCCAACAGGCCTGAAGGACAAGAACCAGTGCTCGTCCAGTTCTCGAAGTCGAAGAATGCCAAACGTGTGAACCATGTGCTCACGGCATGGTAACACAAGCAGTGCTGATTCCATTGCAAATTGCACTGGGACGTCCTTTGCGGATCAGAAAAAATAAAACCAGAATTCCCGCCAAAAGTAGCAGGACAAGCAGGAGCCCTCCAAAAACGCTTCCCAGAAAGGAGTGTATGAACGATGGAATAACTCCAAAAATTGTCTGAAAGGTGCTAACCAGTCCAGAGCCGATATACTTAAAAAAATGCACTATTCCTCAAGTATCAGAAGTGTTAAAGATACGATGGACTAGCTCCCCAAAATGCAGTGGGAAGTTAGTGTGGAGTAGTGTCTGTATCTCAGACGAGGACCTTGCAACCTGGAAATTAAACGCCTCTCTGGCCAAAGTTAAGGCCATATCCTGTTGAAAAAGCATGACTTTCAGTCTGGTAAGGGAATCGAAGCATATGTTGGAAACCTTTATCGAAGGGCACAGCACTGCCTTCATAATTGTGCAGGCAGATCGAAACACTACTTGTGTACCACAAATGACTAAGAATTTACCGTCACCGGATAAGCGATGCCCGGTTCCGTTCCACAGTAACCTTGATCATTCAGCATCAAGTAGCTCCCATTCGAGAGCAGTTTGAAAACCGGACGTATCACGGCAGCTGGGGAACCCTTCAGATAACATGACAAGTTCGCAACAGAAGCATTGCAGCCCCGTGAAGAGAAATGTCCTTGCAAACTAAGGAACCGCTTAGGGCAACCTCACAATCGGAACCACTAAGAAAAACTTTTGTGTCCCCTTTCCTGCACTTAAACCTGAACGGTAATTCCCAATACTCGTGCACATAACTTTCCCCTAGTGCTTCGTATCTGCCTACCAGTTGGTATTGGAGACAATATTGCAATTGGAAAGTCGTGACCGGTAGGGTGATATAACCATGGATAGTCCAGTCTGTGGATGGTGTCTCTGCCACGGTGAAAGGTCATTGATCTAATTTTTCAATGGGCAACATGGTGTATTTCGCATCCCTGCATGCCATAGTTATCTATTTTTCCGTCAGATCGTATTCAGAAAACAGACTGGTAGTGTTGATGTAACGCCACAGCACGTGGCCAGAACGTAGTGTTTGCAACGTCCAGCTCAGCATTAGGATGGAACCTAACTGTGAGTGTCCATGTTGTAAAATAGACATGTCCTGCTGTATTATGTCAATTACAGAAGACACAATGTTGCCCAGTGAATAAATTCTGGACGATAAAGTGGTCATACCGTTGTCAACCACAGCCAAAGCCTTTTCCATATTTACCCTGTCAATCTCGCGCAATCTCTCTGCAGCTTCCTGCTGGAAAATCTTCCATAGCTCGTTGAATATTCCATACAAGAAGCGCTTTTGACATGGGTTTCTGGGACCTAGAAAAAAATCCGAGATCCAGGTCATCAGAAAGAAGGGCCAAGTGTTGTTTCACCTGGGAAAGTGTTGGTCCTCAGCCACTCTAGGCATAACTTCCCAACACTATATGATGTCACCAACCCTGCGTGTTCTGTTTCTACATAGCGTGGGTCGGGCCACTTGACCTTAAACCCTCCTGTGTTACCCAGGAACCTAGACTGACATTTATCTGTGTCTAGAGGCCAAACCAACCAACCCTGCAGATCGGGGTCTGATGTAATGTATGATCCATTGTGGAGCATGGCATCTAATGTATCCTCACTGAACTTTGTGTATTCTTGCCAATGTTCAAAGCATGCAAATGTGGGAATACGAGGTATGTTCAAATCTTTCGCCTTAGCTAAACCAAGACAGGAAGTCTGTTGTACTGTTTTATTCAGGAAAATCATTTGATGTGGTATGAGGCAAGCTCTAAACAACGCCTCCTTTCCCTGTAGCTGCCGATCTTTTGTTACCCAGACACATTTTGTGTCTATTGTGTCCTTCCAAAAGTCGAAACCCTGTATAGACAGTTGAGAAATAAAGGAAGCAGAGTAAATCAGCTTGGTGTTTGTAAGCATATTCTTCTTTGCATGTGTAGGTGCAAGCCTATAGAAATAAGAGGCTGGGTCTGATGGGTCAAAACCAGAAATATTTGCAAATGTTTGTGCAAATGTTTTTGAACTACCTTTCGGTGGTGTTATATCCCGTATAGAGACCCTAATGTAGGCCCGTTCATACATGCCCTAAAATAGACGTATTCATATTTATCCTAATATGGTCATATTCGTACTTGCCCTATTATGGTCATAGCCGCATATGCCCTATTACGGTAATAACCATACATGCCCTATTATAGTCATGATTCCTTATATAGGCATGCTCTTTCACCTACATTGGTCCCATCCAGTACACAACGTGCTCTGAGGGCTGAACATTATCTGCCTTGTGGTTTTGCAGGCACCAGGGTTTTCCCAAACACAGGCCCACACTGTACTCATAAATTATGCATGACTCTCTAAGAATATTCCACCTGCATAATATGTATGTACAGAGTTCACCCCTGACGTCTTCCTAAAGCCTAATGGAGGACCAATACAAACCTTGCATGAAGATCGGTGTCTTCAGGGTATACATACACCACATCTTGCCCCGGTAAGATAGAGGGAACCGAGACTTCCATGCTGACACACTGACCAGAGACGCTGAGGCTCCTGCATGCAGTCGCTCAAGCTGACAGTGGTCTGACACAACCTGGACGGGGTGTCCAACTCGAGACCAGGACTGGGTCCCACACTCTCTCTATTCAGGTATGGGGGTTCGACTAAACACTAGGAGGATTCTTGGCTCTTAGCTTCTAAGACCTACACACATATGCTAGGTACATACAGGTACATCTAGGTAGGCATCGTAGGAGTACGCGCACTTGCATAATGCTTTTATATTCTTGTATGTACTCATGATTATCGCAATATGGTAGAACTGTTCTATCCCTTTGCTTTTATCGTACTGCTGATCATATATCTCTGCTATTGTCTGCTGGTTACCGCAGCACATATATTTTACACTAGAATAACAACTGTTCAATAAATACTTATTGAAACGCCCGACTGTTTATTCTGTGTAACTCTCTGAGACAAACAGAACAAGTGAGCACGAATGACTGAGCGAAAGGTAGTACATTGTTTCCACGATTCTGAGGGAATCAGGGTTGTCATGTTCTAAGGTTGGCAAAAACGAATCTCTCCCCGATAAGAGGAGGCACTAGTGGCACTGCGAGCTAGCTAATGCAAAACTAGGCTAACATATACGGTGGGGGTGCTCAGAGTAAGTCTGCCACCAAGCCCGCAGTATATGTTATCCAAACGCGCAGGTCCTGCAGGGGTACTATAGGAGCTACACGACAGTGGTGTTGAGCAGTGTTCCCACTGGGTGTAATTGTAAACAGCACGTGGGATACTAGCTTTGTGTAAACAAATAGTGACCATAATGTTGATAGCAGAACATATCATCAAAATTACTTGCACCATCATACAATTCATCATTAGAAAATGCTGCTGATTGTTCTAGATCTGAAAGCAAATTATGCTCAGTTTCAATGTCCCAATCATCAGAAAATGTACTAAAGGTAATGATATCATTTTCTTAAACAAATATGGAATTTGCAAAAGTTCAGTAGGACCATATACATCATACGATACCCTGTCCCACACTATTCCATCTGGAACTGGAATCGCTGTAATGTTCACCAGGGACAGGTCCCTCAGTTCAAGGTGCGATGATGCATGTGGTTTTAGAACCAAGTTCACATTTTGGAATGCAGAGCGTACTGGGAGATTATGTCCATTCAGAAGCAGAAAAAAGACAGTCACCAAACCAATCCATGGTACCAGGGAAAGTAATCCAGTTGAAACCCAGAGATGTATCCAGGGAGCAACAAGGTATGCCTTTTTTAGCCAAAGATAGAGAGAATAAACTTGTAGCTTGAAAGGGAGTGGCAGTGTTGGCAGTTCAGGTTCACTTGGATCCGATGAAAAGTCGTCATAATGTACGAAGTAGCCACACGCCATCCAGTCTATTTTTGGCAGCTCAGCAGGTTTTGTAGAACTGGGAGATGACTCGATCTGTGGCATGTTGACATAGACGTTAAGTTTTCTAATTGAAATTTCTGTGCTGGATGACTGTACAGTTGTAGCTGTTTCAATGGGGAGAAGCATCATCTCATTTTCGTTGACAGCCTCTCTTTGGAAAGTGGAGTCTTCAGTCGTTATTAAAGCTTCCATCTGAAGTTCCTGTATGGTAGCGAGAGGAGATCATCGGCTACCCAGGAGCCCTTGCAGCCTACTGTTGAGAATCGGCCACATAGTGTAGTTTGATCAGATCGATGGAGACAAACCTTTTGTCTCAGTGACCGGCAAGAGGCGGAAGAAGTACAGTTCTGGTACCTTTAACAGCCAGGACAGGTACAGGCACTCTGTAAGATGGCCCAAATTCTTTCTTGTCCTGTATTTTTTCTCTGACCAGATCCCCAATCTTTGGGACCCAGGCAGGTCTTGCCAATACTGCTTTCAATTCCCCAGTGGCGGTGCGTTTCACTTGGATGTTGCTTTGTGAAGCTCTGTATTCTTTTAAGTCCTGTAAAACATCCAAACGATCAGTGAGGTCAAATGAGGTTTCAGCCGCCACTGTGCTGACACTATCGAGGTCTGGTACCCACATTCTCACCCAAAACAGGATCTCGTAGGGTGTACGACCCCCCAGGGATTTTCTTGGCATGTTAATAAGTGCCCTCTGGACCCCGTATAGGTGATTGACCCAACTGCCACCCGAGCCTACTACCCTAGCTGTTAAGAATTGCTTTAAGTCTAGGTTCTTCCTCTCAACGATCGAATTTCCCTCGGGATGGTAGGGGGAGGAATACCGCAAGGCCACACCCAAACTTCCCATGGTTTGTTTGTAAGCTCGAGAGCTAAACGCCAAACCCTGGTCGTAATGTAGTGTGCCAATTTGCATATGTTCCGATAAAGACTCGCACATCCTTTATAACAGTTTGGGTGTCAGCCGAGGGCTGGTTCTAAACCCATAGGAATCTAGAGAATGAATCCACTGCCACCAAGATGTATTTGTAAGCCCCGTCTGAGTGTAAAGGGCCGCAGTGATTCAAATGGACACAAGCAAGAGGTTTTTCTGAGATTAATAAAGGTGTTTGCAGTGGACCTGCTACGGTGGAGCCCTTCATCTGCTGGCAGATGTCATATTTGCGGACAAAGTCCTTGGTCTGTTTAGTGAGACCTGGCCACCAGAAACGCTGTTTCAGTAATTAAACTGTAGCAGTAATCCTTGCATGCGCTGAACCCAGACCCTCCTGTGCAGCTAGTATCAATCCCAATCTGCGATCAGTGTTTGGTATTACTCTATTCCCCACTCCTGGAATTTGAGCATACGGAATATTTTGTGCATCTAACTTGTAGGAGTACTTGAGTGAAAAGCCTTTCGGTGGTGCTGAGCTGTTGCGCGTGGCATTGACAGATATCATAGTTGCTCTGTCTATACTCGTGCTATAGCGAGTGATTGCAGTAACGGCAGCAGTACGAACTGTTGCCTTGGTGGCTTCATCCACCATGGAATTCCCTTCAACGTGAACGCCAACACGCTGATGACTCAATGTATGAATTACATGAGCCCGTGGCAGGACTTCTTTCAGCTTCGCCACTTGTTCCCTAAGCATCTTGTGCTTGACTGTACAACCCTTCGTATCTCGAAACGCATTTTGGCCCTAATAGTGAAGGTATACATTGTACGACTGGACACAGTAAAATGAATCGCACACAATAAGTGTGGGGAATTCGCGATCCGTATTTTGTAGTGCCAGTATCAGGGCTTTTAGTTCTGCCAGCTGCGCTGTGCAGTCCCCTAGGGACTGTGTATGTGTTATTCCCTGAAGAAACTTTCTGTCTCGCATGCGCCCTTTTACAATGGCGCATGCCGGTGAATATTGCTGTTTCTATCCTACGCCAGGTTGAGCAGATCCATCGGTATAAATGATACATTCATATCGATCTAGAGGCATTATTTAATTCGGCAGAGGATGTTCTTGTTTGTACGGCAGGAATGCTTGTGTTTGCAGAGTAGCGTCAAACTTACTAGTCTACATCTGTTGCAGTGAGAGAGTTAGCCCATTGAATCCATCTTGGATGTAGAGCTTTAGAATTCGGAATGCTTGCTTTAGTGACCGCCTCAAGAGTCGTACCGGAGTAACGACAATTATGCGTTTTCCCTGAGCCAGGACTCTCTCTCATTACAGCAGTTTGCACAGCTGTGAGAATTTTTTCAGTGGAAGCAAAACACATTTCAGCATATGTGTACAGATGTGATTTGTATGCTATAGGTACCGTATCACCTTCATTGAAAGTGATATAAGTATACCCGTTAGGTCCAACAACTACGCGGATCACCAGGTTAGTTGTGTTAACACGTGTATGTAAATGCATTGAAGCAAGCATGTCAGCTTGTACAGAACGTAAAATGTCAGTATGTTTCTGCGTCCAGTGTTGTGCTGAAAAATCAGGTCTAATTAAGTCGCAGAATGGTTTTACCCTTTCTGCGTAATCCAAAATGTAAGTTCTGCCAACATTTAAAAATCCTAATATGGATTGTAGTCCCTTCAGAGTTGTTGGCGGTTGGAGCAAAGCACATTTCTCTAAAAAATGTGTCGCCAGGCTTTTGCCTTCACTTGATAACTCGTATCCCAAAAACAGGACACTGAGGTGAACTATTTTAGATTTTTTTTTAAATAAAATTTGTAGCCCAGGTAAGCAAACCCCATTATTATGTTGTTTACTCTGGCCAAATGTTCCATTAATTCATCGTCCGTCATATAAATGTCATCTATATAGGACACCGCCTCCTCATCAATACTTTGAAGTAACTCTGTTACTCTGGCTGAAAAAAGCCCAGGGCTATTCTTATACCCTAGTGGCAAACGACAAAATTGAAGCTGAGACCCTAGCGCTGAAAGTGCGGTCAAATATCTACTTCCAGGCGCTATATTCTGGCAAAAAAAAAAAATTGAGATGTCTAATGTTGTTTTGCATTTCTTCCGCACAACGTTATTCATCAGTCCGGCACTGTGTGCATTCTGTACTGCAAATGTGCTTGTGGGTGCATTTAAATGTCTATAATCTAAGACTAAACTATATGAATTGTCGGCTTTCGTTATGGGAAAACAAAGGATTATTCATAGATGAGGTGCAAGTCTCTATTACACCCTGGTACTCAAGTTGATTTAATATTTCTCTGACTTGTTTCTTTGCTTCATGTTTAATTGGGCACTGTCTCTGAGGTTGAGGGATCATTTTTTAATGGGATCTCGTGATGAGGAGACTCATAATCCCACCCAACATGATTGCGGTATAGAGCAGGCGCTAAAGCAGACGCCCACTCCTGCGCATAAACATTTTTAACTGATTCTGCTACAAGATCAGAGCAAGCAGGTAAAATTACTTCTTCCCCCTATGGGTAATCTATTACGAACTCCGGTGGCCAATCTTTTTCAGCCAAAGAATGTCGTAACTATGTGTCAGGTCCTCCCAAAAGAGACCCTTCACTTCTCTTTGTATGTCCCCTTCTATCTGAAGCGTTATTCTGTGACAACGATGTGGGACACTCATTCTCGTATCAGGTGTTTCCACCGTGATATACTCACTCGGCACTACTACTTTCAGAAAATCCATCATGTTCTGGCGAGCTATTGTGACTTTTGCTGCGCTGTTCAGCATCGTCACAGCTGATTTCCGCGTTCAGAAGCAGAGTCCTCAGTAGACTGGGCATCTCTGATCTTAATCCCTGCTACTTTTTAACTTTTAAATTGAGGTTTCGTATATTATTGTTTATCTTCTTGTTTGATGATGTAGTCTGAAGTGCGATGTGTCACACTTTTCTGCTTGGTTCACTCTTCTGATCTTTGCTCTGGCCGTCCTCCTCTCTCCGAGTGTTTCTCAGATTGATCCTGTAAGGAACGAGAGGAACATGTATCATTATCCTGATATCTGTTCAGATTTCTAATGTTATCACGGTTTCTGAGATTATATCTCAATTCAGAGTGTTCCTGTTGAGGAGACCCACTCCGTGAATGTTGTTTATTTTGTTTATTATTTATTTATTATCCCATTTCTTTTTAGAAGAATTAGGTGCTTGCTTAGAGTTATCCTTTTCAGAGTTACCCTTAACCAATAGTTTTCCAGGTCTAGCTCCCAGATTATCTCTTCCCAGAGAGGTGTATGTTTCTGTGATATTCTAAGGTAATTCTCTCTCCTTAGGAGCCTGTGCGTATAGCCATCGCTGCTGTCTCCCCTTTTATGTTGCTTAACATAATTATAGAAACCTGGAGAAAATTGCCTATTAGTTTCATTCCTAAGTCCAGGTGCAGGTTCTGCCCCATACTCATTCTGTATTTGTTTCAATACATCTGGTATTACCGCTATTGAAGGGGTACCATGAGTTCTGGTGTAAACGGCAGCAAAGACTGTCCCCAAGTGGCACAATATTCTATCAGGGGAGCCATCCCTATTGACAAGCAAATTGTTAGAATTATGTGTTTGTCCTGTGAGCCCGTATGGGGAAAAACCGCTTCAAGCTGTGCTATTTTTTGTGCAATCCAGAACGGTACTTGTTCCCAGCTAGTGGGAATTCTTCCTATTACGGCATTCAGCGTTTGAGGGCTGATACCTGTAGTATTCAATTGAGGTTGTGCCGCCTGAGCAGCCCTCACAGCTTGAACTATAAGTGTTCACATTATGTATTGTGTAAGATTTCTGTAAATTTTCACTAAATCTTCGTATGGTGTGCGCATTTCTGCTGCTCCTAACCTGTGAATTTCTGGGTGTGGTGTATCCGAAGCTAAGACCGGCCAGGTCGCTCATTCTTTACTGAGCGGACCGAGGCTCACGTTTTCTAAGGTGTGGGGGAGGGTGCCTTTAAACCAATTTATGTGCTCTTGGTAAGTTAACAGCATTTCTATGTCCACCTAAGGAAAGTATTCATCTGGTGTCTCATCTTCAATGTAAGTGTGAAACAATTTTGTACGTGCGTCTGCAGCTGGGAATGTAACCCAAGAATAAAATACCCCTGTCCTGAATGCTTCTTGTGCCTCAACCACAAAGGTAACATCTCCACCCGTTGCCGGGCGGCCCTGATTTAATAATTTCATAGTAACTGCCTGTCTGCAATGTTTTGATATATTTAGAGTATCTTCTTGTAGTCCAACGCCGCCTCCATGCTCGATCATTGTAAAAGGAAGAAATAAAAATTGTTTTTATTAAAATGAATCTATTGAGATTCTGTTTGTACAATATGGGAATATTGTTAATCCTTCAAGCTTGATAAACCCTACAGCCAATACATAGGACGTACCTACTCAATTGAGGCAGATTCCCTTTTCCCACTATGGATGTCTCCGGTTTAATGTGGGCAGGGGTCTCTGACAAAGCACAACTGAACTACTCAGATTTGACCGTTAAATAAGTGCCTAACCAACGTTGGCGGCGCCATGTCACATAGTTCCTACTAATCCGTAGGATCTGCCCATTGTTTGGACAACATAAACTAAGGGCTTGGTGCCTAGACTGGTTCCGGACACCCCCACAGGATATGTTAGCCTATAGACCAGCTAGCTCACAGTGCCACTGTAAGCACCCCTAATTTACCAGGGAGTGAACAGTTTCTGGCAACCACTGAACATGACCACCCTGATTCCTCAGGAATCGTGGAAACAGTACAGAATCTTTCGCTCACTCACTCGTGCCTATTTGTTCTCAGAGAAATATACAGAGAATACACAGTGGGACGTTTTCAATATATTTATTGAACCAACGTTATTCTTGCATAAAATATGTGAATTGCAACTATTAGGAGACAGAAGCAAATAAGGGAGATTACAAGCACCAAGAGAGTAAACAGTAGATACATTTCTACCATGGTGCTGAAGCAATGAATATATGCTGGCATATATGCAATATGGTAATCTAATGTACTCCTACTATGCGGGCCCTACTCTAAGTGTACCTACAGTGTGTGTAGGTGAACAGCCAAGAATCCCCCAAAGGGACGATCCAACCCCATTACCTGAGCAGATAGAGTGAAGGACCCCGTCTTTGTCTCGAGTTGGACACCCCTCATGGAATGTCAGACCGGTGCGTGGTGATTTCTCAGCATGCAGGGACCTTCGGTGTCAGCAGAAGTGCCTCCTCTCCCAATCTATCAGGATGCCTATTGTTTATTATAAAAGCAGCCTTCGCGATGTGCGTGCTAGATTAGTGATGTTATGGATATGCAGATAGCACTGTCGCCCCGTGGATGAAGATAGGACGACTTTTGCACTTAGTGCGTAGAGAGGCCATTGTACATGATGTTCATGGCATCGTGATAGTGTTGTGCGAAGCTAGATGTATAAACAAAGTAGTTTCAGAGAACCTAATCCAACATTGTCGTGCATGCAAATGTGTGCAAAAGGTCACTGCAAAAAATTTATTTTCTAGGACAACGCAAGGAATATGCTGCCTCGCTACATGGGCCTAACCCGGGAATATAACAGTGGGTCCGTTATTGAATACCCAGCCATATTGCTTTGCAGCATTTAGCTAGTAGGAAACCCAGTTTTGCAAATCTATACTGCATATTTCCCCATTTGGGTTTGGAGATTGTGCCTTGTAGGCAATGGCGGAACGACAGCTGGATGCGCACCCCTGCCACCCTTACTAGTCTCCCCACCACCTCCTCCCAGTATCCCGTTATCGATGTGCATGCCCATGTCATATGTAGAAATGTGGTGCACTGTTTTTTTTTATTTTGGACATGTCTAAGGCCTAGTATGAGCTATTTTGTGTAGTCTGTCAGGCGTCAAGTAGGTCCCGTGGAGATAGTGAAAGTGCGTGAGCTTACATCTGGTGTTACTGGCCACCTCCTGGACCTGGGCGCACGCCTGTGTCCATGTAGCATCTGCAAAGGGATTCTGCAGATCCCTATCCCAGGCCTGCTAGTAGTATTGTGGTTGATCTGCCACCAGCGCCTGATAAATATGGGAGTCCAGCCTTTGCCCCTGTCCTCCATCCAATAATACCTCAGTGTTTGTGATACTGGCAGTGTGTCTGGGAAACCCGCCCAAATCTCCCTCGTTGTGCGTGCTAATTTAGCAAAATGTAGGAACTATCATGTGGTGACCCTGAAATTCTTTTTAGCCTCCTCAGATGTCAGGAACTTCTTTGTGGGATAAAGGTCTCCGACAAGGAGGTACCCTCCTCCCCCCACACCTAGGGTAAAGACCTCTTGTATTTGGAGAAATGGCCAGAGCCAGCCCAAGGGTAGGGACCTACTAAAAAGTAGGCACTTCAATATCCACCGCACTACTCTCCCAGACCGTCACAACCTGCTCAACCAACTCTCAGACATTGTCGTGATGTCTCCGACCATGCATCAGGCAAACTGGTAGCGTACCCTCATCTACAATATGGGTCTTCCAGTTAGGCTCATCGTCGCACCACCTTGCGGCATGCTGCATCTACAATGACATATAATAAAGTTCTAGGGCTGGTAGGTCACGCCCACCCTTTTCTCTGCTCAGTTTCAATACTTTCAGCCAAACTCGCTTCCTTCCTCCAGCCCAGACTAGGAAGACAAAGAGACTGTCCAGTTCATGGAAGGTTGTTCTCGGTATCAGGCGCGTTGTGTTTTGTAGTGCATAAAGGAATCTCGGAAACAGGACCATTTTTGCAGTTGCCACCCTTACCATTATCGAGAGGAGGAGAGTATTCCAAAATGCAATGGAGGTCCGTAGGCCCATCCTGACCCTTCCCATATTTAGCTGATGGTACCGGATTGCGGTGTCAGTCACCCAAATGCCCAGATACCGGAATGCTTGTTGCTCCCATGGGATCCGAACATCAGGTAAGATAGAATGGTGGGTCGCCTTCAGGTTCGAGCAGTAGTTTTTTGTGTAGTAACTCTCAGTCCGGACACCCCCCTCAAAGACTTCTAGTTCCCAGAAAAGTACTGGGATCGACTCCTCCGAACGGGTCAGATATACCAGGGTGTCATCAGCGTACATAGAGACAACATGGGTTGTGTCCACCACCTACATGCCCCAGGGTCTCATTATCAAACGTAGTTCTATGGCTAGGGGGTCCATTGCCAGGGCTAAAAGCAATGTAGACAGAGGGCATTGTTGTTTGTGCCCCTTGCCTATAAAAATACTTTAAAAAAAACTTTACCTACCTTCTATTTTGTTTATGATTTTGTTGTTCATCTAGCACTGCCAGGTAGGGTCCCAGGCGCCTTTAAACTTTATGACCAAGCTGACATATGCAAGAGTTCTGATTTGTGCACAAATTCAAAAGCAGGTCCCGTTAATTTGGAGAGGACAAATTTTAATTCCAGTGGTGGAGAAGGTCTTCTAACACAGGGAGACTATCTCGAAGAAGGCCTTTACCACAGGAACTATGGAAAAAGATGGCTGACAGGGACTTTTTCTTTAAGCAGAGGCGGCTGTCAAATTGACTTTATGGAAGAGAATTGAAGCCAAATTTTTCCAAACAAAGAAGATAAGGGAGTACCATCTCTTCTTGGCATGTAATCAGTACCACACTTTTCTGAAGGCAACCTATGCAATTGGAAGATTGGTAGGACGTTTGGACTCTCTCATACAGTAGTCTAATAGGGTCCGATGATTTTTCTTCTAGTGCTTAGGAACCAGGTGGTCAAGATTAGAGATGGCAGGTTGGGACATGATCTTACCCTACACAAACCCTAGTGATAAGCTCCAACCTGCAAGGTAAACATCTATGTAGATGTAGTAACAAATGAAGCAGTACTGAATACCACAATGCCAATCCAAACCATTCAGGATCATTTTTAGCTTGGATTTTCTCCTTTGGTAAATCACCTTTGGAAGTAGCGGGATCAGAGGAAAAGCAAAGACAAATCTCTACAACCAATTTATGAAGAGTTCATTCCCTATGGATGAGGGCTCTGGAAATCTACATGTAAATTTGCGGTATGTTGTAGTATTTTGCCCAGGAGAAAAAAAGACATGGATGTTTCCCAGACCATTAGATGTCAAACAGAATATCTGTATTGAGCATCCTCACTTGTTGGTCCATGAGAGATTTAATAAACTCATCTGATTACCTGGGGGATGCACTGTTATCATAGTGATGTTCCTTACCTAAATCCTGTGCCAGAATATTTATGATTTCCTTGGCAGAACTCTGAATCTGGTTACCCTGCTTTTTTGAGCAGATGCATTGTCACTTTGTTGTCTGACTGAAGAACAGATGATGCAGAGATTGATTGAGGGAAGGATTGTAGGGCTAGGGAGACTGTTCTGAGCTCCAGCACGTTGATGAGTTATTGCTGTTCTGAATAGAGCCATGTCCCTTGAGCTGAGAGACTAATTCATTCTTACACTGACTGCTTTCACCAGCCACTGGTTTCCATATTGATATACAAAGATGCCACTGCTCCCACTGACATGTAATGAAGCATGGCCAATGGGCCGATTCCAGACTGAAAAGCAGGACCTTTTATTGAAAGCACAAGCTCCCTACCGCTTTTAAACTTTGCATATTGGAATGTGTTGCAGATTTTTGAAACCCATTCAGTTTATCTGATGGTGTAGGAAGAATTAATGGAGATCTACTATCCTGATTTCTTCCCACATGAGCTATTTGTTGACATATTTTAGATCTAGGATTGGACAACATTGCTGGGTTTCACTCTTTTTCTTTACAAAGTAGCAGGTGCAATCTTTGTTTCTCAGGTGTTTGGGTACGCATTCTACTGCATTATCTGAAGGAGGGACTGATCTGACTGCATCAGCCCATCAAGGAATGTGAGCCTTGACAACTTAGGTGGAATGTTAGATGATCCAAACCTGATTTTGTATTCAATCATGGAGAAGCAGCAGAGCTTCAACTGTATGCATAGCCACCACACTGGCACATTATTGGTATGTACTGGAAATCTTATACCAGCATCATCTCTCCAGTCACTACCCACAGAAAATACACATATCTCATGCTCATCATTACACAGTCAGTAGCCACACACATAGCAGAAACAGCTAAATTCACCTCCAATACCATTACGAATCAAGTTGGGTATCCTCTATGCCTTTGTGGCCCAGAGTACAACATACAACATATTAACAGACCAAGCGACGGAAAAGCTGGGATTGCAGTCATTCACTGATCATCGTATGCCTGTGTCCTCCAGCAATGACTGCCTCCAAGCCCATTTGAACTTATCTGCCATTTTCTCTTACACACAAAACAAACCATCTCACTGCCTTAATGTTTCATATCTATCTATATCAATGAAATATCCAATATCATGAGGACCACACTTATGAGCTTGTCCAACAATATGTTCCCTCAGTAGTTTCCACCTCCCAGGAGCTCCTGTGCAAAGAACATGCAGCTAGTATAAACCAACAACATAATGCAACAAATGTTGCAACCAATCCATAAAGACAATTGGACTCAATTGGTCCTGCAATCTTCACCATCACCCTGAAGTACTATGCATTGACCATAAAGGACAACAAAGGACACAAATAATCCCTCAGATACCTACCGTAATGAATTAGTAGTCAATTTAGCCTCTTTTACCTCCAGCAACTGTGAAATGCTCTTACAGAACCCTTGCAACACACTTCAGAGAACCACAGTCATCTTTGCTCCTTTGAAATTTGGAACACAATTGATTTGCCCCTTATTACAAGAATAATCTTCTCAATAGCAAATGCAACATCAGAAGATAGGAAAAGAAATGGAGCTGCACACAAGTTCCAGAGGACCTTACCACCCTGAGGCAACTGTGCATTGCCCAATGACATCTTGCCACCAACGTCAAGGCAGTGTAAAAAGACACCATCAGTGAGTATCCAACAAAAGCACAAAAGTCTTCTAAGTAATCAAGTACTGCCTAAAACTCACTGCAGTATCAAAACAAACCTTTCGAAAGAGACGTTTTCAAAGACAAGACTTAGAAAATCCAAAATCACATCAGCAGCACCCCACCACCTGACATCCACACTTCAATCTCACCACACAGCACACCCAATTAGACTTCATGCAACACCCAATTCACTGAAGACCTAATATATGGTAGACACTGAAAGTTACCTCCAATAAACACAAAATTATCCTAGCATCATTTGTACACGTTATAAGAGAGCTGCATTTTCACCAAGGCCCTTTTTTTCGGAGGCCCTCAAGATTGGTCATTCCTCAAAAAGTCCAAAGAAACTTTGCCAATTAATTCCCAATAATGCACCTCTCATTAATTTGAAAAAACACTGCCAAAGCCATTGGCATCCAGTTTCACAACTAAATCAGGGGTAACACTACTACAGAGCTACTGGTTTTAGAGCAAGAGAATGATATAACAGTGATACTCCACATATGAACTGACTCATCAGAATCAGTTTAACTGTTAAACTGAGTGCTCTAATTAGTTTAAAGGTACCATGCATCACTTTACACATTAACTAAATAGGCTGCCCAAGGTGGTCATGAAAATGAGGATCAAGCTCCAAGGATAACGAGTGAGGAATGTTATAGAGGATGCATTCTTTCTGTATGACTGAGTGCTCTGAAGTAGCTGAAAGGTGATGTACTGAGTTTTACAATAGGGATAAATAAATACAATAACAGAGGACCAATAGACCCTATTTAGCTGTGGTTAAGTTGAAAACACACATTTACCTCCCCCTAAATTATTTTCCCACATTTAGTGCAAATTGGCAAAACGGGCCCTAAAATAGGGGACTTTCTCAAAAGGTTCACGCTGCCATTAGTCGTATACAAAGAATCTTTGCTCAAGTGTACAGCATATCATGCTGGACAGCTAATTTTGGCAGCCAAGAAGGGACTTATGGTCCCTTTTAGGATCTGAGTGAAAACAATTGTGGAATTTGGAAATATTGCCTTAGAATCACTGTAGCAGTGGCAGCATTTTCTTGCTCAATGCTAAATGCACAAGTTACTAACTTGTGTAACGATATATCTGTAAGAGACAGTAGTTAGTGACAGATTCCTTACCTTAGAATATCCCCAGGCGTCAGGCTGGATCCGGAAAGTTTTTGCGTAGCAGTACCCTTGCGCGTCGGTAGGCGGCGTCGTGCGGCTCTGCGTCTGTCGTCGGCGTCGTGATCGCCGGGATGACGTCGCGGGCAGTACTTGGGCGCCGCCCTGCGCGCTGACGTCAGTTCTGTACACGACTTTCCGCGCCAGGAACGCAGAGCCATGCAAGAAGCTGACATAGGTGTCTGAAAAATACTAGGGCCCTGAAAGGGATGTCCTTAACCCTACAAATCAGTTCGCAGAACGGGGAGGATGGGTGGGCGGTAGGAATCTGTCACTAACTACTGTCTCTTACAGATATATCGTTACACAAGTTAGTAACTTGTGCATCTGAAAGAGACACGTTAGTGACAGATTCCTTACCTTAGAATAGATACCCCAGCAATACCAACCCCGGTGGTGGGTCTGCGAACAAAGATCAGACAAGGAAGTCCTGGAGGACAGAACGGCCAAAGAAGCCGTCCCTCCGGACCTGACTGTCAAGGCAGTAATGCTTTGTAAACGTGTGCAGCGAGGCCCACGTAGCTGCCTGACAGATAACCGGCAGCGGAACACCGCGGCCCAAGGCCGTGGTAGCAGCCGTTGCCCTGGTGGAATGGGCAAGCAGCCCAACAGGAGGCTCTTTCTTAGCCAAAGAATAGCAGGTCTTGATGCACAAGGTAACCCAGCGGGAGATGGTCCTCTTGTGCACCGCCCGACCTTTTTGGCGCCCACGTAGCCAACAAAGAGCTGGTCATCCACCCGGAAGTGTTTTGTGCGGTCGATATAGAAGGAGAGCGCACGTTTTGGGTCCAGACGGTGGAGCCTCTCTTCCTCTCTGGAAGGATGCGGAGGCGGAAAGAAGGTGGGCAAAGTGATGGTCTGCCCAATGTGGAAAGCAGTAACCACCTTTGGCAAGAAGGACGGACGCGTCCGAAGAACAACCTTGTCTGGATGAACAGACAGAAAGGGAGGTTTGCAAGATAGAGCCTGGAGCTCACTCACCCGCCGAGCGGAGGTGATGGCCACCAGAAAGGCTGTCTTCAGAGTCAGAAGACGAAGAGGACAGTTATGTAGAGGCTCAAAGGGAGCGCACATTAAAAAGGTAAGAACCAAGTTCAAGTCCCACTGAGGCATCACAAACGGAACAGGAGGGAAGAGGTGTGTAATGCCTTTTAAGAACCTGTTAACAACAGGGGACTTGAAAAGGGAGGGCTGATCAGGGAGCCTGAGGAAGGCCGAGATAGCACAAAGATAACCCTTGATGGTACCCAGGGCAGAACCCTGTTGGGCCAGAGAGAGAAGGAACAGAAGGACCTCAGCAAGAGGGGCAGAAAGGGGATTCACAGCCTTTGCTGTGCACCATGCCACAAATTTGTTCCACCTGCAGGCGTATACCACCTTAGTGGAGGGACGCCTGGCTGCCAGAATCACATCACAAACTTCGGGAGGCAAGTCGAAAGGAATCAACTGCCGCCGCTCAATCTCCACGCAAGCAGGTGTAGACTGGACAGGTTCGGGTGGAGGACCGTCCCCTGCTGCTGCGACAGAAGATCCTCATGAAGAGGCAGACGGATCGGGGGATCTACGCTCATATTGAGTAGCTCGGGATACCAAACTCTTCGAGCCCAGTCCGGAGCCACAAGAATGACTTGGGCCCGGTCGTGCCGAATCTTCTTCAACACTCTGGGTAGAAGTGGTATAGGCGGAAAGGCGTACAACAGACCGCAACTCCACTCGCGACGAAAAGCGTCGCCGAGCGAGTGCCGCCTTGGAAATTCCAACGCGCAGAACTGATGACATTGCGCGTTCTCTTCGGTGGCGAATAGATCTAACCAAGGCTCTCCCCATTGTAGAAAGAGTCCTTGCGCCATTTCCGAGTGAAGACGCCATTCGTGATCCATCATGCACCTGCGGCTGAGTTCGTCCGCCCTGGCGTTCAGGGAACCTGCCAGGTGTTGAACCATCAGGAACATGCCCTGATGTTCCAGCCATGTCCAGAGGCGCAGAGCCTCCTGACAAAGGGTCCAAGACTCCACCCCGCCCTGTTTGTTGCAGTACCACATGGCGGTGGTGTTGTCTGTGAACACCTGCACTACCTTCCCTTTGACAGAGGGAAGGAATGCCTTTAGTGCAAGTCGGATCGCCCGGAGCTCCAGAAGGTTGATATGGAGCCGGGACTCCGCCGGGAGACCAGAGGCCTCTGATCTCCGCCTCTCCCATGTGACCGCCCCATCCCAGAAGGGACGCGTCCGTCACAACTGTATGCTCTGGCTGGGGAAGGAGAGGGATCTGCCCATTACCCATTGCCGGTTCGAGAGCCACCACTGCAACTGTTTTGCAGTCCCCTCCGAGATCTGGACGTGATCGGACAGGTTGCCCTGGTGCTGCGCCCACTGGAACTTCAGGTCCCACTGCAGAGCCCGCATATGCCATCTGGCATGATTGACCAACAGGATGCAGGAGGCCATGAGGCCCAGCAGCCTCAGGGTCATCCGTACCAAAACCCAGGATAAAGGCTGAAAGATCGGAATCATAGCCTGAATATTCCGGACTCGCCGTTCGGGAGAATAGGCCCGAAACTGCGTCGTGTCCAGAACTGCTCCGATGAAAAGGAGCTGTGGAGAAGGAATCAGATGCGACTTCGGCACATTGATGGAGAACCCCAGCGAGTGCAGGAGTTCGGCCGTAGTCTGGAGGTGGGAGACGACTGCCTGGGACGAGCCCGCCTTCAGCAGCCAGTCGTCGATGTAGGGGAAGACTGAAACCCCTGCCCGGCGCGGATGAGCTGCGACCACCGCCATCACTTTCGTGAACACCCGAGGGGCACTGGTAAGGCCAAAGGGGAGCACGGTGAACTGAAAATGCTCGGGCCTACCGTGAACCGAAGGTAACGCCGGTGGGCCGGCAGGACGGGGATGTGGAAATATGCGTCCTGCAAGTCCAACGCTACCAACCAGTCTCCAGGGTCGAGGGCAGTCAAGACCTGAGCTAGGGTGAGCATCTTGAACTTCTCCTTCCGGTGGAAGCGATTGACGTTCCGGAGGTCCAAGATAGGACGGATGTCCTCCTTGTCCTTTTGGGCACCAGGAAGTAGTGGGAGTAGCAACCACGCCCTACTTCTGGGGTCGGAACATGCTCGATGGCCCTCTTGGCCAAGAGGGCCGTGACTTCCTTCTGCAGAAGTACCAAGTGATCCCCTGACATGCGGTGGAATTGAGGTGGCATGGCTGGGGGGTGGTCTCGAAGGGGAGGGAGTAGCCCTTCGGACAATGTCCAAGACCCACCTGTCCGAGGTGATGGTACGCCAGTGGGGAAGGTGATGGCGGACCCTGCCCTCTACTGGCGTGCTGTGCACCTGAAAGGAGGGACTAGGAGGGCTTGGAGGCCGCGGACGGGTTGGAGGTGGTGGCCTGACCCGCACGCTGGTTGCCCGATCCGCCACGGCGGAATCCACGTCCTCGGCCACGCGAAGACGCCTGCTGCGCGGGCCGGTGGCTGGGCTGCTGACGTGAAGGGCGCCCTACCGTGGCCACGATAGGGGCGAAAAGTAGAAGTCAGCGGAGGGCGTGTAGCAGAAAGGCCCAGGGACTTGGCAGTAGCCCGTGAGTCCTTAAAGCGCTCCAACGCATGGTCTGCTTTGGACCCAAAAAGACCGACTCCATCAAAGGGCATGTCCATGAGAGTATTCTGGACATCCCCTGAAAAACCAGTGGTTCTCAGCCAGGCGTGGCGCCGCAGCGCCACCGTCGTTGCAATAGACCTGCCCAGCGAGTCGGCGGTATCAAGGCCACATCGTATCGTGTATTTGGCCGCATCCCTTTCCTTCCGCAATGGCGCGGGAAAGCAGTGTCTGGACCTCCTCAGAACACTGGGGCAAAACATTCGCCACCGAATCCCACAAGGAGTGGGTATATCGGCCCAAAAGACAAGCGGTGTTGATGGACCGCAAGCCAGCACTGGAGGAAGAAAAACCCTTCTTCCCAAATTGATCCAGGCATTTGGATTCCCTATCCGGAGGGGCGGTAGGGAAGGCGGTTTGGGAAGCGGAGGCTTGGACAACCAAGCTCTCAGGAGTGGGGTGGACAGAGAGAAACAGGTGGTCGCCCGGAGCTGGGCGATGGCGTCGGGACACGTTCCTATCCACAGGAGCCCCTGTGTTGGGCTTGGACCAGGCGCCCAAAAGAACGTCAGTGAGGGCGTCGTTAAACGGCAGCACAGTCTCCGAAGAGGAGGCTGCCGGCTGAAGCACCTCTGTCAAGATATTAGTCTTGACCGCCACAGTAGGGAGTTGGAGACGTAAGGCCCCAGCCGCCCTACGCAACACCGTTGCAAAATTGGCTCCCTCCTCCGTAGCCACGGGAGGAGACAGCATGCCAGTGTCAGGGGAAGTATCTAGACCACTGGCATCCCCTAGACCCTCTGTCCAGTCCTCATCGTACTGACACTGTTGTGTCAGAGGGTCATCAGACCCCTCCCAGTCCTCCTGGTCCTCCTCTGGTTCAAAATAAGGAGGAGGAGGGACATCTGGGACCCAAGGTCCCATCGGCGCCGGAACCGGCGTCGAGCGACGCCGGTCCGGGTCCATGTCCGGAGCCGGAAGGAACTGGGGACGACGCCGCCCGGAGCGCCAGGCGGCGTCGAGAACGGCACCGGAGACATCGGGCGCCGGCGGAGGTGTCGTTAGGTCGACCGGCGCCGATGGGGGTTGTGGAGCCGGGATCGAGGCCGGGGCCGGAGCCGGGATCGAGGCTGGAGGCACGGGCGACGCCGGCGCCGGAGCCGCCGGCGACGCCGGAGCAACCCCACTCAGGCCCGCGGGCCCGAAGGCGCACCGGAGGGACCTTGAGGCCCGAAGAGGCGGGCCATGGCCGACAGGAATTCCTGTACTTGGGCCGGATCCGCCCCGAACCCGGGAAGGACGGGTATTGCGGGGGCGACTCCACAGGCATGTCCGGGGCCGCGGGGCGGGGACGGTGCCGGGAGGGGCCTCAGCCGAGTCGCGAGACCGGCGAGGCGAAGTCCTAGAGCGACGATGCTTTTGGACTTTTTGTGTTTGGACTTACCGGACGAAGAAGACTTCGATGCCGACGACCGGTGTGGACTCCGCGATCGACCCCTGGACCTCTCACGCGACCGGGGCTTGCGCGGAGCCGAATGCCGGGCCTCGAGGAGCTTTCGAGACCGCTCTCGCAAAGCTTTCGGGTTGAGGGCCCGGCAGTCGGAACAAGACTCCGTGTCGTGGCCTCGGCCGAGGCAGAAGAGACACTCCCGATGCGGGTCTGTGATGCACATCATCCGAGCACAGGCGCCGCAACGTTTAAACCCGGGCATCCCTACGACACCTTGAAGTCGATTCGAAGAAAAACAGTGAAAAATTCACCAAAAAAGTTAGTCAAAAAATGACTAGGGCACTGCTCTTCCCGGATCTGCGCTTGCTGGCGCGGAAAAGAAGAACTGACGCCAGCGCGCCGGGCGGCGCCTGAGTACTGCCCGCGACGTCATCCCGGCGATCACGACGCCGACGACGGACGCGGAGCCGCACGACGCCGCCTACCGACGCGCAAGGGTACTGCTACGCAAAAACTTTCCGGATCCAGCCTGACGCCTGGGGATATTCTAAGGTAAGGAATCTGTCACTAACGTGTCTCTTTCAGATTCACGCTACCAAGATGTGCCCATTTCAGATGTGTAAAGCCTCACTTTCATGCCTGGCATCACAGATCATAGCTTGCTCAGCTGTGAAAGTGTGAAGAAATGACTTTTTGCAGGTTCACCCCCACTTTGTGACTATTGGGTACTGGTGTATTGACTTTGAGAGTGCACTGAGTCCTCCTAACCAGACCTCAGACCCAGGGCTCTGACCCTCAAAAGTGTATGTTTAATTGGTTTATACCCCATTGGCATAGGTTAACTTACTTATAAGTCTTTATTATATGGTGCCAAGGGTACTCATCTCTGTAATTTAAAGTGTCCCTCGTGGGCTGCAGCACGTACTGTGCCACCATGAGTGTGACAAAGTAAAACATGTCTCCCAGCGTGCCACTGCAGACTGGTATAGCAGTTTTAAACTGCTAACTCAACTTTGCCATTTAAAGTAATGACAAAGTCCAGACTTCCTTTTTAATATATATGTCAGCCCTAATGTAGGCCTGTTGAGCCCTAAAGTAGGGTGCTGTGTATAAAAAATTGTAAATGTATTTTTATATGTCTTAAGAGTAAAACCCCCAAATTGTTGTTTTTACTGTGGAAAGACCAGTAGGCCCCCTGGCAAGTACATGCTTACACGATGACAATCCAGCTGTTCTAACATCTGAATGGGTTACTAAAGTTGGTACTTCAAGGTATCATAAGAATCATTACTTTAAACCCGACTTGATGTCCAAGTCAAATATAATGAAACTTTTAAAAACAAAGCAACTTTAGGAGGTTGCCACTTGGTTGCCCAAGTTTTCCAGTGGCCATTTGCAGGTGCTGGACACAAGACTCTTTTGTTCTGGTAGACGCGTTGGCATTGGGGACAGAGAAGGGGATACAGTGGTCAAACCAGTTTTTCCATTGGTGTGTAGTGCTTAGCCCTCAGGTAGTCACGCCTCTAGCGTGGGCTACCAAGTTCCACACACCAAGAGAATGGTTCTGCAATCTTGGGAGTGGCCTGAATATTGCATTCTTGGAATCTAGATGCCACACATTGCAGGAAGTCGTCTCAGCTGGGAGGGGACCTGTAGCCTATTGGCTAGTAGTCACCGCATCCCCTGACCGCAAGTTGTGGGCATAAAAGTGGCACCCCTGGCAACCACCTCTCAGATCATATCTGTACTGGAGAGAGGACCAAAGAAGGACAGCCCTGCAGTTCCCTGGACCTGGCAAAGAGAGGATGCACCAAAGACTGGACTGCACCTACTGCTCCTGGGCTGCCCTGTTCAGGGAAGAGTTGTCCCTGACCAAAGATAGAAGAGGTGAACTCCAAGAGTCAGTTGGCTGACTTAGTGTTATAGCTCCAGGGCCACAAAAGCTGAAGAAGCCGCCTTGGCCAGTTGGTTACTACAATTGCTTAGTTGCTGATGATCATCAAAGCACTGCCCAAAAGACCAAGCCCTGACACTCAAAAGTTGCGGCTGAGTCTGCTGGACCCGGGAGAGTCGTTGAAGTGCAGTTTGCTCTACAAAGATGGACACTAGCCGAGGTCAAAGCGAACCACAGGTTTCACTGTGACTGGAGACCAGTTAAACAGAGGCAACTGGTTTCTTTCAGGACTTTACCTAGACTTCGAGGGACATCGACCTCTGTGGCCAAAGTTGCCCCATCGTGTTTGTGGACCAACGGGTGGCCCAAGGAAGACTTCCTTCGACTGGAGGAGCATCCTAAGCATCTTCAGCATCCTGTATCCCTTGCATCAGGACCACTCCATTGATGTCTATGACCTTTTGACCAGATGCTGGAACTGGACAGGAGACTGCTTTGACTGCAAGGTAACTGTCCTGCTAAGCCTTATTGTCCTCTGTGACTTGCTCCCTGTCGGAGTTAGTTGCCCAAAGAAGGCCGGAATACCCAAACACAACATTATGAAAAGTTTTCAAACATTTTCAGTGTAACCGCTAACCACGGTGGTTGCCAATGCTATTTGCATTTTGTGTGAAAAGCAATGATTTAAGATCTGCTTAATAATTTATATCTCTGGAGCCCTCTGGTGGATTTGTTAATTTTAGTTTTTAAAAGTTTATTAAAAAAAGATCTTTTTATAAATTGGTACCAGAATCCCTTTTTGTCTCGTTTCTTTTTTTATTCAATTGTTTTGGTACTTCTAAATCTTAAGCACTTTTTACAGATGAGCCTGACTGGATTCAGGACAAGTTTGTGAGTTTACTGAATATTGAGGTTAAACAAACACATCATATAAGAAACCTCATTTCCTCACAGAAAACTTACAAGCTTGAATATTTTGAAGGTCGAATGTAAGAACTTAGGTTACTGGTTAAGGGGGTGAAACCCTACTCAAGCAGGAACCACAATCCTTGTCAGGGTGAAGTCACAAGGAAACCGTAAATTAACCTGTGCTCAACCCTCGGGTAGCTTGGCACAGAGCAGTCGAGCTTAAGTCAGAGGCAATGTGTAAAGTATTTGTGCAACACTTCAAACAGTAACCCAGTGAAAACACAGCACAATTTGTTCCCATGTCAATTTATAACAATTGAGTATTTTTTAATAAATAAAACAAGACCAAAATGACACAAATCCAATCAGTAGAACCATAGATATGCAGGTTTAAAGATTTCAGTGAAAATAGCACCAAAAAGCACAATGTGCCAACTGTGGCTATCTGGTCACGCTGCATCAGGACAAAGTCAATAGTTTAGGCCGACTGGGATTCAGCACAGACTGGCTACAGGGACCCAGTTAGGTCAGCTGAACACAAGTACCTTAAGTCCTGGTTGCGGAGCGTTGCGGTTCTGAAGTGCTGTGAAGCTGAGATGCCAGGTCCTGCATCGTTGTCGAGGTTCCCGGCGACGAGGGCTTACGATGCGAAGTTCGACGTCTAGGATTCGTCACACAGTTGAGGCATTGCGTCAGTTCTGATGAGCTATGAGGCTGTGATGCGAGAACCTGCGTCGTTGTCGAGGCTGTCCTTGACGAGAGATTTGTGAGCCGAGGGCCTGCATCAGGAAAGCTTCACCCAGGCAGTGCATCTGATGGGTGCTGCGAGGTCAATGCGGAGTCCTTTGCATAAGGAGAACCATTGAAGCAGAGGTGGTGCGTCGGTACTGCTCGGGATTGCACCGCTCAGCAGAGGAAATGCGTTGGTTCTGCTGGATCTCCAGATGGGCTGATTGAGCACCTTTAGGTACACTTCCAAGGGTCCAGGACTGCAGTGGCACCACCTGGCAGGGTAGGACTCACAGATGTCAGAGTCTAGGTGCTGGGTTCAAGGTTGTGGGAGCCTTCTGTCCCTGACGCTCTAGTAAGCTCTAGTAAGGAGCAAACATTTGCCACTGGATTCAAGCTAGCCTGGCTGATGAGGGCTGTTAGCCCGCAACCGGTCCCAGGATGCTTGTTTCCGGTCCAGGGACCGGCTTGGCAGTTCGGGCTGGACTGTTCCCATGAGGCACAGGGTCAAGACTGATTTGCATATAGCTGTGTCTGAACTGGGGTGGCGAAGTGAGCTAAAGAACGATGATGGATTCAACCCAGATCTGTGACTGGTGGTGAGTGTCTGAAAAGTTTCAGCACTCCGTCCATCATCTCCTCTAGTAAGGAGGCCAGCCAACTAGCTCTTGGAGTCACTTTGAGATCCTGGGGTTAACAGATGCAGGTCCAGTCCTTCTCACCCAGGCAAGAGGGCAGCAGAGAAAGGCAGCAGTCCTTCAGAGCAGCAGTCCAGCAGAGTGACAGTCCTTTCAGCAGCACAGCCGTCCTTCTTTCTGGCAGAGTATTCGGAAGTCCAGAAGTGTACTGAAGAGTTGGTGTATGAGGTTCCAATATTTGTACCCAGTTCTGCCTTTGAAGTGGGAGAAGCTTCAAGAGGTTTCCCTTTGAAGTACCTAGGCATCCTGCCTTTCCTGTCCTGGCTCCAGACTAACTACTGGGGGTATGCAACCCTTTGTATGGAGGCAGGTCACAGCCTATACAAATATAAGGAGGGCTGTCTCAGCTCTGCCTTCCCATCCTGCCAATGATGGCCCATCCAAGCACACCTAAGCTCTCTATTGTGTGTGGCTATCTAGGAGGAATACACAAAGCTCAACTGTCTGCTACACCCAGTCATGTGACCCAAAGAAAGGTTACAGAAACTAAATAGCTCCAACAGGAAAATGCCAACTTTACAAAAGTGGCATTTTCAAAATTTTAATTTAAAATCGGACTGCACCCTGATAGAGGATTTTTCATTACAAAACCAAAGAAACCAAATATGAACTGGATACCAGTACCCATTTGGAAATGACAGCTTTTTAAATGTAATAAGATAACTCCAAAGTTATCCTATGGGTGAGGTAGACCTTGCAGTACTGAAAAACAAATTTAGGAGTTTTCACTACCAGGTCCTGTAAAGTTAAAAAGTACATGTCCAACTTTTTAAATACACTGACCCAGTGCTGTGGGCTGTCCAGGGCCTACAATAGGGGTGACTTGTATGTATTAAAAAGGAATTTTGGGCCTCGAAAAAGTTTCTTTTGCCAGGTCGAAATGGCAGTTAAAAACTGCACTAATAGGCTGCAATGGCAGGCCTGAGACATGTTTAACGAGCTACTTAAGTGTGAAATGGAGGAGGAAGGCAAAAAGTTTGTGGAAAGACCACCCTAAGGCTGACAGGTCTAACATTGAATGTGACCAATCCTACAATATCAGCTTCTGCACCTCTATAGTCCTTTGTTTTAGTTTCATCACATGTTCTTCATTGGCACTGTGTAGAAAACCTACAATATTGCGTTCTGTACATGTGCACTTTTAGCATTATGCTTTCGAGGTGCACAGGGATTTCCCTGTCGCCCAACACTTTGATTTCTTTTTGTTAATAAACATTTTGAAATTTCGAAGACCAACGTGAGCACAGATTTCTGTTACAATTCTATTGTTGTTTTGGAGCTATTTACACAGTATAAATGACATACAAAGGGATAATTTTGTGATTAAATCTCACATAGGGCTTCCTATCACACTACTGCCATTTCTACACTTCGAAAATACCATATGGTACTCTTGTCTGTTTTTAAATGATAAACATTTTTAGCACATGTACACTTTGGTTCGATAATCAATTAAAGAATAACATTTTCAAACATGACTTTTAACTTGATTGGCAAAGAGATTTATGCAATTTTTAAACTTGAACCTGATTGGCCGAAGGAGAATATTTTTTTTTTATGTGATTACCATTGCATGGTTTTGAAATTACCAAGACAGATTCAAGAACTTTGTTAGGCAAAAAAATGGGAATCATGTGGGTCAAGGTGTCCACACATAACCATTAGGGAAAGAAAACCCACTAAAGAGTGGTATGAGCCAAAATTTGGAATGGCTGGACAAGTGAAGATTAGAGAAGTTTGACGCATACCGCGGGGCAGAGATAATTGGGAGGACATATACATGGCTGCACTGGAATGAGACTAGGGGCAGGCGAATCATGGCTGACTACAAGGTAAGTGTGGTGCCTTACTCTGAGATATGGGGCCAAGGAGGCAGATTTTTGGCCAGTAACCTCAGTGGGTGGGGACTGGTGGGGTACTGTAATTAGTTGCATTAAAATACTGTAATGTTGGAAAAGCAATAAAATACGTTATAAAAAAAAAGTGTGATGTGCACTCGTTCTCTGAAGAAAACAAAAAAAAAGTTCTAAATGTAAGAATCCATGATCTTTAAACAAGAAATGAAATGCTTAAAAAGGACATGAGTGTATTTTTCACATATGGGCTGGGGTTGAGTGGGGTTTGGAGGGCTTGGGTGGAGGTTATTCTTATTTTTGAATGCATAGCTTATTTTTTCTGAAGCTGAAGAGTCCTCTCACACCCCTCTTGGGGAAAGGAAGTAAGAGAAGAGTGACCCCAGGTGCAATAACATGCTTGAGCCCTTATGATGGCCCAGGGGGTATGGTGGGCAATTTATTCCCCTGGGCAGTCAGTGGGAGGGTGGCAGCATAAGGGAGGTAGGAGGCACAGGGATTAATGGTGAAGCAGATGCTTTTCACCAACATCATAAGACTTCAACAAATGCTGTGGGACAAATACTTTTTTGGGGGTTTTAATTTTATACAAAATTTAAAGTTAGATACCTCAAAAAGGGGGAAAAGACAATTGTGGCACTACTGCTCCAGTTTTAGCAAGACTTTGCCTTGGTTAATTCTTGGCATATAGATCATCCACACGTTTCACAATTTACATGCTTTTCACATCAGTTTAATACCACATCCTGTGTAGATTTTGTTTTATAGAACTTTGAGAAAAGGGCGATATCTATGTGGTCTAATGCTTTTTCAGACCATTCAGTAAAACTAAAATTAGATGTCCATATTACGGCTATATGTAGATGGCGATTTAACAAGCTACTTCTTGCAGATCAGCTATGTAAACAAGAGACCAGATTATTAATTAATGAATTCTTTCAAATCAATAAGAATTCGGTTCACATTTTCTCAGTTTGGCAAGCCTGCAAGACAGTTTTAGGGGATGGGTGATTGCTTATAAGTCAAAAGTATCTAAAGAACGTACAAGAACAACACAGGAGCTACAAAAGGTTGTAGATGTAGAAGCTAGACATCTTAGCGAGAAAGGTATAAAACAAAATGATAAAACGCTCTCCAAGGGCACCAAAACCTTAGAGATTTTTTTATGGCGGAAGAAATATGTAATGAAAAGACCTTTCAGCTGAGAACATATGGGGAAACTGGTTAACTCCTTGCAAGGTACTCTAACATAAGTAAAATAAGAAATCAAAGTCAAAACTAATCTTTATTTAGCCAAAGGCCATAAAAGCACACAAAAAATAATAAAACATAATACATTAAAATTCCAAACAAATTTTACCCATACGTCAATTTTCATATTATTCGAAATACATGAACAAGAAACAAGTTATCGCATAACTAATTAAATGAATAAAATTTAATTTGGTAGCCAATGACAAAATGTCTAATTCATGAAGTAAAGGACTCATTTAAGTGGCAAGTGATCCCATGTGGCTTGTGATCAAGTTGGATATGCTCTGATTAAAAAATCATACATTAACCCTTAAGTGCTATTTATACAAAATTGTAAATATATAACAAATTTCAGTTACACACATAGTACTTAAAATAAGAACTCAATTCATATACTCGTTAACCCTGAAACAAATAAAGAAGTCACTCATAGTGAAGATGTTAAAAATGTTTCTTCAATACTATAAAGAATTATACCACATGTTAGATCCGGTTTCCAGGGCCAATGCGAAGCAATATCTTAACTCTGTTGACCTACCCAAATTCGCAGAGTCCCAGAAAAGAAGTCTTATAGCAAAATTGACTACTCTGAAAGGCTACGGTACATCAGAGAATTGGTGTCAATCCAGGAAGGAGATTTTTCCAGACAGAGTTCAGAGATGAGGGCGGTTTCAGGAAAGGATCTCTAGAGGAACACCTGGTGGTGAATGAGGACCAAAAAAAAGTGACTACTCTTGAAGTGGAGATGTCACGCAGATCAATGACTAGTGCAAAAGTATGCGGGAGCGATGGCATTCCGACAAAGGTATATAAGCAATTCTCTTCAGAATTGGTACCCTATTTAACAGAATTATTCAATCAAATAATGTTGGGAACTCCAATACCTACTTCTTTCACAGAAGCTATAGTGGTAAGCTTTCTCAAAAGAGATAAGTCACCTCAAAATGTTAATTCCTATTGACCAATTAGTCTGCTAAATTTGGACTATAAACGTTTCACAAAAAAGTCTATCAGCACGAATGACGCCTATTGCTCACAAAAAAATCATTCAGAAGGACCAGAATGGTTTTATAACATTTAGATCCATAGTTGCAAAGACAAGCTATTTGGTCCAGGCTCAGTTTCTTCTCAATCAACGAATGAAAGGCAACAATTGTAATGATAGAAAAGGCATTTGATTTAGTCGATCGGATGGCATCTTTTTCTATTCTTGCAAAGTTTGACTTTCCGAGGAAATACTTAATGAAGCTTCAAAATCTTTACAAGGATAAAGTGCCGAGATTTGTTATCAAATCCAAGGTGATAGGTCCGTGGCAATTAGTAGGGGCACGCGTCAGGGATGCTCAATATCATCTGTACTGTTTATGTTCTTCACCGAGCCATTGGCAGTTAAATTACACAGTGACCTCTCGATTGTTCCACCACTGGAGGGGATGTCTAAATTAAAGCTGTTCGTGCATTAAATGATTTTGTACTTGAGTGATGAAATAGACTATTCAAGGGACCTTAGACAAAATGCAAGAATTCACTGCGGTGGGTGACTACAAGATTATTCACTCAAAATCAGAGGTATGGGGGGAGGGGTTTGGCCCTATCCCAGCTTAGAAATTACTACGAAAGGATCTTTTCTACATAATATTGTGCAAACTATTCATGTAGCTGAATTTTATCATTTATTTATGATTGAAATGATAAAAGAATCGAAAACAGAATTGCTGGCTTTACTATAATTAGCAAAGCTTCCTTAAAAATAAGTGACAAAACAGTCCACACTATTTCACTCAATATCAAGCTGATTTTAAGCAATATAGTATTCTGACGTCATTCTTTTAGCTTCTAAAAGAGTGTTAGTAAATGGGGCTGGTTATTTCAAACAATATTTTTGTTAGCTGCAAATGAAAAAGTATTCTCCATAGTTGGAGATTTTCTTTCTAATCAAAGGTGGGAAACCTGGGCTGAAATAATCCCACAGCTTGTTCAAGAAAACTATGCACGGATAAGTAGATTCTACTGAGATGGGGAACTGGTATAGAGTTCTACGTCAAAATTCAAATCCGTTATTGATTCTTAATTTTTTACATGACATTTTAAAAAACACTATTTGCAGAATAATGCTAGGTCAATGGCAGATTATTTCATCTATGGGACAAATAAGCTTTGTGGGCAGCCAATTTTAAAAGAGTGACATTCCTTTCAAGATGGTTAGCTTACTACACACAGAGCATCCTCCACAAAATACATCCTGGTGTGTCAGGTCAACATTGTAGGTGTCAATTGAATTTTCTGGGCAACTGGTTATATATATTTTTTATGTGTCCAGCATTGCAGAATTTTTGGAATAATATTTTCAAAGGTTTGAATAAAATATTGGTGATCAATATTGAACATGAAGCAGTTTTGGCATTGTTTGGATATTCAAGAAATACAAATACACTCCTGAAATTTGTTCAATATTTTATTTTTATTGCTATGTCTATTACTCGTTCCCTAATTCTACAGCATTGGAAAGATCTACCAACCATTGAATACTAGTATACTAAATTGACTCGAACTAGAAAGTTTGAATATTTTTATGCCTTGAGAAACAAGAGTGTATCAAAATTTTGCACCATCTGAAACTTTTACGCCATCTGGAAGGCTTTTGATCAGAATGCATTGTAAATATTTAAATGATTGGGGGACGTGGCCTGGATGCTAGGGTGGGCTGACACTAGGAGCCGGAACTCCGACGAGGAAGCTCAGCTCTGCTTGACCTCCGCTCTCTCCCGCCGTTGAAACCACAGACCCCAAAAGTGGAAGGTGTGGAGAGCGTCCGGGGGCGCAGGGCAGAAGTGGGGGGGCACGGGGAGGCACTAACGAGCGGAGACGTGGCCTGATCCTGAGTGCCCAGTGGCTGTGGCTGAAAACCATGATGGCGGCCACTGGCAAGAGCGCCAGCAATAACGTACCTGGGGGGCGAGTTGGTGGCGCAGGGGGACTTTCCTGGATGGTGCCTGGGGGCTAAGTGGAGCCCTCCCTAGAAAGAAAACCTGATCCTTCCGAGAGCGACGGCCATCGCCACTGCAAGAGTCGGCATCCAGCGGTGGCCAGAGGCCGGGGCAGGGGCCAAGCTGGAGAAAGGGGCCAGAGACACGCCTGGACTGTCCCAATTACACTAAGACTAGCACCAAGGGGGGCCCAGAGGCCTACCAGCCACTGGCAGGAGTGTGGTGTAGGCCTACATGAGCACTAAGCTCCGTGGATGTGTCACTGATCTGCACGGACATGGGGAAGATCTCCAAGAGTGTACACACAGATGAGGTCACCCTTACAGACTATACAGAGGGCGTTCAAACTTTACAGGCTGAGGTGCGCCACTTGAGGGAGAAGACCACTTGCCTCCACGCATGAGCTGAAGACGCTGAGGGCTGCTCCAGGCTCAACAATTTTTGCCTGGTAGGAGTACCTGAACAGATGGAAGGCACAGAGGCAGAGAGCTTAGTGGAGGGCCTAGTGTGCCACATGGTGAAACCGGAGGATCTATCTGCCCAGTTTGCAGTTGAATAAGGACACCGAGTCCCTAGGGCCCGCCAAATCCAGGGGCCAGGCCGAGACCGCTCCTGGCCCACATCCTAAACTACCGGGACGCATTCATCAGGTGGCACGCCAGAAGAGCCTCATACATGTCCACAACAACACATACATGACCTTTCTGGACTACAACCAGGAGGTCCAGGTTGTTATATTCCATATAGGTACCCTATATAGGCGCAGGTAACATCGCAACCTTTCACCTACATCCTTCCCTACATTACATACATAACGGTTCTTAGGCACTGACCTTTTACCTAGTTATGACACTGCATCCAGAACACTGGTTTTTCCCTGGTTCGATTCTCATACATTATGCATGAGGCTTCTTGGAAGCACAGCAGGACTAACAGTAGGATTACCATCTCTTGTATAATATCTCTGTATAGAGTTCAGGTCCGACGTCATCCTTTAGGCCGACACAGTAACACAGCAAGGTAGGACCCCTGGGGAGACCTATGGGTACATATATAAAACACATCTTGCTTAGGAAGTTAGAGGAGACCGTGACTTCCTAGCTGACACACTGACCAGAGACGCTGAGGTTCCTGCATGCAGACGCTCCAGCTAGCAGTGGTCTAACATCCCTCGCGGGGTGTCCAACTCGAGACCAGGACGTGGAATCTTTGCCTGACTGGGGACACTACCGCATAAATACGGCAATCGCGCCGGGAATAGAGGGGCATATCACAGCCCTCGTCTTTTTTACACGATTAACAAGACCTTCACACAAATTTATTTATTTCGCAACACATTCGCCAACTACATGAAGTGGGATACACATACAATTGACAGAGAGTACACACCTATTATGGAAGGATAAATGCTGAAAATATCCTTCCGCCATCTACTTTTTCTATCGATTATATGTTTGGCCGGCGATTGACGCAAAACAGATGGTCCCCCATTACTGTTACGCAAATAACGGGATTTCTTTCGCATACTGGACAATCCAAAATTATTTTGAACAACTATTTCAGACGTTTAAGCCTTGAAGAAGTTACAATCGTAACGAAACACGTGTCGGCTGTTTCCATCGTTGCCAACAGGGA
This sequence comes from Calotriton arnoldi, assembly GCA_963921515.1. NCBI lineage: Eukaryota > Metazoa > Chordata > Amphibia > Caudata > Salamandridae > Calotriton > Calotriton arnoldi. Next base: position 646,000 of record CAWUFW010000224.1, on the reverse strand, counting down.
GGTTGTATGAACAGGACCTCCGTGGGACAACTAGCAAAAACAATACTCCTGCAAAACGATATATGTCTTTGTTTTTGGATTGCACCTTGAACATTAGGTTTCCACAATTGGAATGTAATATTGTCAGTTGTTATTAAATATAATTTTGCAGAAATGTATCTGTTGGATTGTTTTCCTGTGAGCAGTTATACTGTTGTTGAATTGTAAACTGATTACACTATCTAAAATAGTGACATAAAAATTTGGAGAGTGCCGAGGTACAGTTGTTTTGTTAAGATTAGCACAGGAGTTCTTTGATACTTCTGTGTGGTGACATCCGTGGTAGTGGGGTGTTTTGGGTATTGTTACCTCGAGTGGCACCAACACTGGTATTTGGCTACAGATAAGTTTAGATAAAATATTGCTTGAAATTGATGTGCTACTCTGTATACCACCACTAACCCCTCTTGTGTTTTGCAGATGCTAGGAACATTTAGGTACATCTAGTTGGGGAGACATCGTAGGAGTACGCACTTTTTATCATGTGTTTTATGTACATGTATATATTCATTATTTTTGCAAGATGGTAGAACTTTACCATCCTTTTACTTTCATAGTACTGCTAATCATATACCTCTGTCTAATTGTTGTTGCAGCTCATCTATTCTACACTGGAATAACAACTGTTCAATAAATACTTATTGAAACGCCCAGCCTGTTTATTCTGTGTAACTCTCTGAGACGAACTAAGTGAGCACGAGTGACTGAGCGAAAGGTAGTATATTGTTTCCACGATCCTGAGGGATCAGGGATGTCATGTTCTGACGTTGCCAAGAACTATTCTCTCCCCGATAAGAGGAGACTCTAGTGGCACTGTGAGCTAGCTAATACAGACAGGCTAACGTATCCGGTGGGGGTGCACGGAATCCGTCCCCCACCAATACCACAGTTTGTTATCCAAAACGCGCAGATCCTGTATAGGTAATCTAGGAACTACAGGACATGGCGCCCAACGTTGGTTGGGTACTTATTTAACAGTAGAATCGGAGTAGTTCAGTCGTGCTATTCTCAGAGACCACTACTCACAAAACACCAGAGACGTCTGGAGTGGGTGGGCACAAACTCCGCCACAGCTGAGTAGGCTAAAAAATCCTATTTATTGGCTGTTGGTTAATCAAGCTTGAAGGATACATTGTTCCTAAATTGTGCAAAAACACCTTATCTTAGTTCCCTTGAGAAACTTCTTCTGTACAAAATGACTGAGGACAGAAATAACGGAGAATTAGACCCAATGCAAAAAAATCTGCCCCTCACAGACGAGGACGATGCAGATGCAATACAAATTGCACCAAACTTTAGAAATACAGTCACCCTGAAACTACTTGCGCATGGTTTATCAGCTAGGGGTGGCATAGTGGTTTTCGTGATTGAGGCACACGAATCAAACAAAACAGAGGTATTTTATTCGTGGGTTACATTCCCAGTAGCAAATGCAAGAACAAAAACATTTCACTCCTACATGGATGGAGATGCACCAGCGGAATATTATCCGTTCGAGGATATAGAGGTTCTGCTCACGTACTAGGAACATTAATACTGGTTTAAAGGCACCCTACCCCACATAAGAAGAAGAGTAAGACTCGGCCCGCTCGGAAGAGAAGGGGCAACATGGCCAATATTAGCGGCCTACACACCACATCCTGACATTGACACAATGCCACCAGGATACTTACTCATACAACATAAAGATTTAATCAAAATCTACAGAAACTTGACGCAATTTGTCATGAGGACACTTACAGTCCAACCAGCAACAGTTGCAACAAATGGAACTCAAATTCAGGGTACAGCAACTAAAATTACACCACAAACATTACACGCGGTAATGGGTAAAATGCCCACAAAACGTGAACAAATACCATTCTGGGTAGCTCAGAAAATAACGCAGCTAGAGGCAGTATTCCCGAATACTACCCCGTATGAAAAACACAGAATGCTAACAATCTGCTTGCCCATGGGGATAACACCACAATTAGAGGATTGTACCACTTGGGGTACAGTCTTTGCTGCCATATATACCAGAACTCATGGTATCCCATCATTAGCAGTAGTACCTGATGTATTGAGAGAAATACAAAATGAGTACGGAGCAGAACCTGCCCTAAACCTAGGGATGAAGTTACTAGGTAACTATGCCCAGGTATCCGCTATAATACTAGCTAACAGGGAAGCAGCTTCAGTGGCCATCCGCCAACGCCTGAGGGAGTTCGATCCTTTAGAACAGGAACACGAACTACGAAAAATAATTGAAACTGCATATGCAGAATTAGGCAGAGACAGTTTGGGTGGGAAAGCTTTAAAACCACAACTGATGGGCAGTCCTGAAAAGGACACTTCTAAGCAGACACCTGCTTCAACTAAGAAGAAGTGGGACAATAAAAAACAACAAAACTTTAAAGGAAACAGATCTCAATCCCGAGGTAGATCTCCTCCACAGGAGCCCTCCGAAAAGAGGTACAACCTTAGGAATAGGGATAACATTAGGAAACCTGACCGGTATCAGGATACTGATACACGTTCCTCTCGTTCCTTTCAGGGTTCATCGAAAAACTCCGAGAGGGAAGGACGGTCAGAAAGACAAGAGCGTACAAAGTCCAGAGACAAGCAGCACGCTCAAGAGTACACTTCTAAAAAAGAAGAAAAACCAAAGCAAAAGCCACAGTTCAAAAAGAAGAAAGTTGCAGGTCTAAAGATCAGACATGCCCAGAATTCTGAGGACTCGACTACTGAACGGGGAATGGGCTCTGACGATGCTAGACAGTGCGGCAGAAGTAACAATAGCTCGCCAGAACCTGAAGGAATTTCTGGTGACCGCGGACTTGAATGATTATATCACGGTAGAAACACCCGATACTAGGGTAAGTGTCCCACATAAAGTATATGCAATAACGCTCCAAATGGAGGGGGGCAAATGTAGAACAGTGAGAGGTCTCTTTTGGGAGAACCTGACGTTTGGCTATGATATTTTATTAGCTGAACAAGATTGGCCGCCAGCATTAGTCATGGATTGCCCTAAAGGAGAAACGGTAATTCTTCCGGCATTCTCAGACCATTTTCCCAGGCACTTGCAACACACATATGCGCAGGAGTGGGCGGTAGCCCAGGCTCCGGCATTATACAAAAACCATGTTGGATGGGATGAGGGTTCAACCCACCACATAATTCCTTTAAAAAATACTCCAACTGCACAGAGGCAGTATCCAATAAAGCAAGAAGCTAAAAAACAGGTCCGGGAGATCTTAGATCAACTTGAATACCAAGGGGTGATCGAAAATTGCACCTCACCAATGAACAATCCTTTGTTTCCTGTCATGAAACCTGACAATTCATATCGTCTAGTTTTAGATTACAGACATTTAAACACTTGCACTAAGACATTTGCAGTCCAAAATGCACACAGTGCCGCATTAATGAATAACATTGAGCGGAAAAAATATAAAACAACACTTGATATCTCAAATGGATTTTTCTGCCAAAAATATAGCGCCTGAAAGCAGGTATCTAACAGCCTTCTCAGCGCTAGGGACCCAGCGTCAATTTTGTCGACTCCCCCAGGGGTATAAGAACAGCCCGGGGTTGTTTTCGGCCAGAGTAACTGAGTTACTTCAAAATTTGGACGAAGAGGCATTGTCCTATGTGGATGATATTTATCTAACGGACGATGACCTAAAGGAGCACTTGAACAGAGTGAATACCATCATTTTGGGATTTGCATCTGAGGGCTACAAATTCAACTTTAAAAAATCAAAAATTGCCCACCTCAGTGTCCTGTTTTCAGGATATGAGCTTTCAAGTGAAGGGAAAAGCCTGGCAGCCAATTTTTTAGAAAAATGCGCACTGCGCCAACCTCCAAAATTATTGAAAAATTTACAATCAATCCTGGGATTCCTAAATTTTAGTCGAACTTACATTTTGGATTACGCAGAAAGAGTAAAACCTTTCTACGACTTAATAAAACCTGATTTTCAGTAAAACAATGGACACAGGAACATAAAGATACACTTCGTTCCTTACAAGCTGACATGATAGCTTCCAAACACTTACAGACACGCGTGAACGTACGCAACCTGGTGATCCGTATAGTTGCGGGTCAATCTGGGTACACCTATCTGACATATAATGAAGGTGAAACAGTACCAATTGCATACAAGTCACATTTGTACACAAATGGTGAAATGCGCTTCGCATCTACAGAAAAAATTCTAACAGCGTTAGTGAGAGAAGCGAATAATAGTAGTGACTCCAGTTCCAGCCTTAGAGGCTGCGACAAAAGCAAGCGTTCCCAATGCTAAAACTTTACATCCGAGATGGATACAATGGGCTAATTCTTTCACTGCAACAGATGTAGAATACAGGTACGACCCAAATTTAAAGACACAAGCATTTCTGCAATACGAACAAGAATATCCTCTTCCAAACGAAATAATGCCTCTAGATCAGTATGAATATATCATTTACACTGACGGATCTGCTCAACCGGCCATAGGGAGTAAGCAACAATATAGCGCAGCATGTGCAATCGTTAAAGGTCGCATGCGGGATGGAAAGTTCCATCCAAGTTGCACAAAGATGCAGTCCCTAGGAGACTGCACGGCACAGTTGGCAGAGTTAAAAGCGCTGATACTGGCACTAGTGAATACAGATCGAGAATTCCCCACACTAATTGTGTGCGATTCCTTTTACTGTGTGCAGTCATACATTGAGTATTTGCAGTACTGGGTTCATAATGGGTTCAAAGATGCAAAAGGTGGCACAATTAAGCATAAAATGCTATGGGAACAGGTAGTGGAGTTGAAAACCGAACTACTGAGGGCTCACGTGATACATACACTGAGTCATCAGCGTGATGGTGTTCACGTTGAAGGGAATTCATTGGATGATGAAGCCGCAAAGGGGGCTGTACGCACGGCTTCCGTAGCTGCAATCACTCGTTCTAAAACGAGAAAAGACGGTGAGATTATGGTAGCTATTAATGCAACCCGCAAAAACAGCGGAGCAGTCCCAAAAAGGTTTCCACTCAAGTACTCCTACAAGTTAGATGCCAATAACGTTCCATTTGCTCAGATTCCTGGAGTGGGGGATAGAGTAATTCCAAACATGGATCGTAGGTTAGGTTTAATTCAAGAAGCACATGAAGGGATGGGTTCTGTACATGCAGGAGCTGCGGCAACAGTTTCTTTTCTGAAACAAAGCTATTGGTGGCCAGGATTAACAAAGCAGACCAAAGACTTCGTCTTAAACTGCGATATCTGTCAACAGATAAATGGAGCCGCAATAGCTCGCCCAGCACAGGTCCCATTATTAGACAGCATCAGACTGACCATTCGCATGCACTTACCTGGACCACTGCGGCCCCTTAAAATGCGAAGGGGCTTACAAGTATATCATGGTTGCAGTGGATTCCTGCTCGAGATTCCTATGGGTGTGGCCCCACCGCTCGGCTGACGCTCGAACTGCTATAAAAGATTTGCGAGTCTTCATAGGGACATACGCAATTGGCACATTACATTCGGACCAGGGCCTTGCGTTTAGCTCTAGGGCTTACAAGGAGGACATGCGAGGATTGGGTGTAGCATTGCGGTACTCATCTCCGTACCATCCCGAGGGAAATTCGGTAGTGGAGAGAAAAAACCGAGACTTAAAGCAATCTTTAACAGCTAGAGTATTAGGCACGGGTGAAAGTTGGATAATACATCTGTATGGAGTTCAGCGTGCACTTAACAACATGCCAAGAAGTTCTCTAGGGGGTGTCACTCCATATGAGGTCCTATTTGGGATGAGAATTTGGGTACCTGATCTTGATTGTGAAGGCACAGTGGCGGATGAAAAACCTTTTGACATCCATGATCGTTTGGCTGTTTTACAGGATCTAAATGAATCCAGGACACAACAAAGTAATGTCCATCTGAAGCAGACCGCCACTGGGGAAGTCAAATCAGTCACGGCAAGACCTGTCTGGATCCCAAAAGTCGGGGATCTGGTCAGAGAGAAAATAGCGGACAAAAAGAATTTGGGCCATCATACAGAAAGCCTGTACCGGTCCTAGCAATTGAAGGAACAAGAACTGTACTTCTGCCACCTCTTGCCGGAAAAAGGAGAAAAGATTTGTCTTAACCCCTTCGGTGCTCGGGACAGCCGCCGGCCGTCCGACGTCACAGTGGGTGTGTGCGGAGGACGGCCAGGGGCCGTCCTAAACACGCCCACTCAATAAATTACCCGCACCGCGGCGGAATTCGCGCCGCAGTCAACGGGTTAATTGACCTAATCAAACCACATTATGTGGCCGATACTGAGTAGTAGGCCACGTGGACTCCAAAGTAGCAGACGCCCTCCTCTCGCTACAATCCAAGAAGTTCAAACGGAAAGACTCATCACGTTCGAAGAGCCTCCAAAACGGAATGAAGGACTAAGCTACAATGCTATGGAACTCGTTCCCCTTGAACCTGAAATTCAAATTCAAAATCAAATTGCTATTCGACCAAATACAGATGTCTACGTCAACATGCCTCGACAAGAGCAAACCACGATTTCTACAAATCCTGATGCAATTCCAATAATTGATCATACTGCTTCTGGCTACTTCATAAACTTTGATACATTTTCTCTGGATCCAAGCGAACCGGAAACGACGCCAGCCAAAAAATCACGCAAACAGCAAGTAAAAGACTTTATGCACTTTCTTAAAAAGACTTACCTGGTGTCACCCTGGGTAGAACTATGGATAATCACCGGGATACTTTTCTTTCTTTTGTGGGTAGGCTTGGTAATAGTTTTTAGTATGCTTATTAATGGGAAATACATTTGACAAAGCTCTGCAGCCCAAAAGGTGAACTTACTTTTAAAACCACACCAATCATCTCATCGAGAACAAAGAGACTTTTCATCAGTGAACATTACAGCAGTTCCTATACCTGATGGTATAGTTTGGGGCAAGGTTGATTTCGATATATTTGGTCCGACTGAAATTTAAAAAATTCCACATTTATTTAAAATATCTTTAAGTGATATCATTACCACGAGTACATTTTCCGATGATTGGGATTTTGAAACTGTTAATAGCATGTTATCTGATTTGGAAAAATCTGCTGCGTTTTCTAATAGTGAAACATTGGAAAGCACATCAGATTTCGACAGTATGTATTGTTATCAACATTATGGTCATCCTTTTCTGCATAAATCTGCTAATCCTAGAAATGTGTTCACATACCACCAGTGGGAACATTGTCCAACACCACCGAAAGGTAGTTCAAAAACATTTACACAGAAATTACCATATTTTTTCGGGGTTTAATATGTCTGATCCAGCCTCATACTATTATAAGGTTGCACCAACATCAGCACAGAAAAATATGTTGACAAACACCAAACAGATTTACTCTGCTTCCTTTATTGCCCAGTTGTCCGAACAAGGTTTCGACTTGTGGAAAGACACCATAGACCTAAAATCAGTCTGGGATACTAGGGAATGGCAGGTACAGGGAACAGAAGCTTTTTTTAGAGCATGCCTCATCCCTCAACAAATCATGTTTTTGAACGAGACAGTGCATATCTGGTAACCGTGAGCTCCAGGGTTACTTGTTGTATGCAAGTATTGTTTCCACCGACACATACAGTCAGGGAGGCGCCGTTATGGCCTTCACTGAATGTTTCCTTAATACGGTTTGATACTCTAAGCAGAATGAAAGCCATGCTTCTACAGAAGTCTGTGCCCTTAACCTCCGCTCTAGAGACTTTTGATCCTCAACTTGCAAGGTCTTCAGCAGAGATACAGGCGCTCATTCATACTAACTGCCCTTTCCATTTCCCAGAAATGGTAAATCGTATCTTTAACATGTCTGATACGACAGGCATTGTCCACCTATTTAAGACCATAGGTTCTGGACTTCTGAGCACCTTTCAGACGGTACTTGGAGTTATACCAAACTTCATACACTCCGTATTCGGAAGCATCTTTGGAGGACTTACGCTGATCCTGTTTCTAATAGCAGGTATCCTTATTGTTTTCTATTTGCTACGCAATGGACGTCCCAGTCACCAAGGCGATGGAAAGAACGCTCCTGGAGCGTAAATACCGTGATCGCATGGTACAACTTCTAGGCACGCCTCGCCTAAGAGAACTAAGTGAATCTTGGTTCTTGTCATTTCGACTGGTCTGGATAGACTGCATCTTACCTGTCCTCCGATGCCTGTTTGCGGAGAAGAATGTGTGTTAGATCTGTGTTTGACACTCCCATCATGTGCGCAACCGGACTTTAATGCGTTACTGGACCCAATAACGGCCCATGTTCTGCAGTGTCCTCAGTGTATTCTAATGTTGATGGCAGCATTCCTTGAGCCACCACGGGTAGTAACTGCACCTGTTGGTATGAACACTGGCTCCTCCACTGACACCCAGGCTTTGGACGGCGCACAAGCTGCCCCGGCACCGGCTGTGGACAGCGTGGAACATCTGTGCTCAATTGATGTGCTCTGCGAGGTGCTACAGGGGCCGTCTACTGCGGAAGCAAGCAACGAAAATGTTGCGTCTACCAGCCAGGACACATAAAAGTTTGAACTCATTTTGGCTCGTCGTGTGCTGGGAAAAATTAGCCCTTTTTCAAACAAAGCTCAAATTTGGAACCACGGAACTAAATTGACATTCCTTTCATTTTTTGGGCATACATGGCTTTATAATGCTTATAGTGATCCGGACTATATCAACGGACATTTTAGAGCTAGGGCTTGCAAACCTTTTTAAAACGCTTTTAAGTTTTTTAGAATTTTTTTTTAGAAGTTTTTAAACATTTTAGTTCAAGAGATGTTTTCATAAACTTTGTGCGTACCACTATCTAGTAATGTTAGTAGTATAGTAATAGGTTACATATGTCGTCCATTCGGAAGAGGAGTGGGTGTTATATTCCATATAGGTACCCTATATAGGCGCAGGTAACATCGCAACCTTTCCCCTACATCCTTTTCTACATTACATACATAACGGTTCTTAGGCACTGACCTTTTACCTAGATATGACACTGCATCCAGAATACTGGTTTTTCCCTGGTTCGGTTCTCATACATTATGCATGAGGCTTCTTGGAAGCACAGCAGGACTAACAGTAGGATTACCATCTCCTGTATAATATCTCTGTATAGTTCAGGCCCAACGTCATCCTTTAGGCCGACACAGTAACACAGCAAGGTAGGACCCCTGGGGAGACCTATGGGTATATATACAACGCATCTTGCTTAGGAAGTTAGAAGAGACCGTGACTTCCCGGCTGACACACTGACCAGAGACGCTGAGGTTCCTGCATGCAGACGCTCCAGCTAGCAGTGGTCTAACATCCCTCGCGGGGTGTCCAACTCGAGACCAGTCCCACATTCTCTAACTCTCAGGTAATGGGGTGGACTAGATCCTAGAGGGATTCTTGGCATAACACCTACAGAGATGCTAGGTACATTTCGGTACATCAAGTTAGGGAGACATCGTAGGAGTACGCACTTTTTATCATGTGTTTTATGTACATGTATTCATGATTTCTGCAAGATGGTAGAACTTTACCATCCTTTTACTTTCATAGTACTGCTAATCATATACCTCTGCTACTGTCTAATGGTTGTTGCAGCTCATCTATTCTACACTGGAATAACAACTGTTCAATAAATACTTATTGAAACGCCCAGCCTGTTTATTCTGTGTAACTCTCTGAGACTAACTAAGTGAGCACGAGTGACTGAGCGAAAGGTAGTATATTGTTTCCACGATCCTGAGGGATCAGGGTTGTCATGTTCTGAGGTTGCCAAGAACTATTCTCTCCCCGATAAGAGGAGACTAGTGGCACTGTGAGCTAGCTAATACAGACAGGCTGACGTATCCGGTGGGGGTGCACGGAATCCGTCCGCCACCAATCCCACAGTTTGTTATCCAAAATGCGCAGATCCTGTATAGGTAATATAGGAACTACACGACAAGGTAAGGTGTAGATCCTTCGACAATGTGCTGGGGAAGCTTTGGATATGCAACCTGCCGTACATGATGATCTTCCTGGCACGTTTGAAAGTATGGATGCAGTGGCACTTCTGGTTCTTCAACGCCCTGGAGAAGGCCTGAGAGTGGCTCAAAGGCTAGGGACCAGTGTTGATAGAATGGTGGGGGAAAGACCGCATAGCACCACTGAGACAAAACACTGAGGAGCGACGTGCAGATGACGCAGGGGGGCAATGGCCAAAGCTGAGTGACCACGTGGGGAGTGACTCACAGCTTCCCTGAATGGACACTGGGACACAGATGCTCGGGGACAAGCTGCTGGGTGACACATACTCCTACATTTTAACTCCTGCCTTCAGTTTGAGGAAGAAGGGCGGTTTTGGTTGGGACAAGTGGACACAGACAGGGGGGTTAACATGCGCGCACAGACCAGGGAGACCCATAGTGACGTCCGCAATGACTGCTACCCATGGCTACTCAGAGATGGGCTGACACCCACAGAGGTGGTTAAACGTACTGTCCTGGAATGTCAACGGGCTTGGACACAAGTTGAAAAGGTGGGTGGTATCCAAATACATATATCGGCTGAACCCATAGTTCTGCTACATGAGACGCACTTAGTAGGGAACAGCTGTGGGTTTCTGGGGAAAGGTCAGTACATAGTATTCAGGTTTCATAACAGGATCGAAGGGGTTGGTATCCTGGCTCCTAGGTCCCTACCATTTCGAGTCACGCAAACATGGATAGATAGTGGAGGTTGCCATGCGGGGGTCCGTGGCATATTTGAAGGGGAACGCCTGACAGTGGCCTTTTGGTACCTCCCGCCGGTATTACAGACTAAACTCCTGGGAACGCTGGGGGACTGGATTATCCGCCTTCCTCCGACAACTACATTACTTGTCGGGGATTTCAATCTTACCATGCAGGGTGACCTGGACAGGGTAATTCGGGTGCGAGGCGGCGGAAGGCAACACCCACCTATGCATCAGTATGGGGTGCTGGGGTTGGTTGACATATGGAGAGAGGAGAGCCCCATGTTCAGGCAATACCCGTATGTGTTGGCAACGGCTGGGTCCATGTCCCCTATAGACTACCTCTTTGTGGCAGGACCCCAGAGGTCTAAGTTCAGAGACACACACTATCTGGCGCAAGGGGTCATGGATCATTCCCCTCTGGTTACACAGTTGCTGGCCTCGGCTTGCCGGGGCTACCAGAGCTGGAGACTGGACCCATGGGAGATGACTGACTGGCATATCAATGAGGTCATGAGGACAGCAATAGATCAATACATTCAGGAAAACATGTACTCCGTACAATCCAAAAGCAGTGTCTGGGAGGTGTGCAAGACAGTGATTCAAGGACAACTCATCTTGCACATCGCCAGGAAAAAGAAAGAGCGTGAAAGTGAAATTCTGACCCTCTAGGAACACCTCTGTCAGTTGGAGGTGGAGAGCGTGAACAGTCCTGCTCTGAACCTAACAAAGTCGCCCTTGCCAGGGACAAATACTGCAGGTTGGTGGAGCAGGAGGCAAGGCCAAACAGTATATGCTATACGGGGTAGAAAACAAGAAGGGCAAATTACTAGCCTGGCTGGCCCACAGGGAAGACGGTAGGCGATGGGTACCCGAACTGGTCAAATTCGGTGGTGTTTCCGCTCGTGTCTGGGCAGCGCTGGACTGACGGTTCATACCCACTGCGCTGGAAGCCACAGGGCTTTAAATACCTAGGCATATACATAACATTAGATCAGGCGGGATTCCACAGGTACAATCTGGGACGGATCCTCCAGGATTACATGGTGGATGTAAAGCACCGGGAAAGGCTCCTGCTCTCTCTGATGGGCAGGGCTGCCCAGTTTAAAATTATTACCCTACCCAAGCTTCTCTACATGCTCCAAAACACCTCACAGGAGGTGCCAGAGCTGTTTTTAAAGAGGTGGATGCCCTCCCAGGCATTCGACCTGTATTACTGGGCGACCCAGCTGCAGGTTGTGAATGGGTGGGCCTTCGAATCCCAACAAGAACCGGCACTACAGGCAGACAGATTTCACCTGGGAACGGGGGGATACCCACAGCAACTATACAGCTCAGGTCGAGCATGGTCGATGACCAACCCCACACAGGTAGTGATTGGGAACTCGAGGAAGTCCACTAGGAGGCTGGGACAGGTGGGAAAACGAACGATAGAGACACCCCTATGAGAATCCAGGATATTGGCAAAGCTGTAACAGCTAGAGGGACGGCGATAATGGGACATGATAGGAATCTCAAAGTTGGGGGATGAATGGGGGAGTGAAGGGTTCCTCCCGTTCGAGGATCTCCAGACCCAATACGAGCTGACAGACACATAACCATATAGGTACCTACAGCTGAAACATGTCCTGACAAGATATGGTGATGCCATCCAAAAGGTCGCAGACGAAAGCCCCTACAGAATATAGAGTATTGGTGGCCCGCTCAGCAGACATGTGGTGTCCCACATCTAGAGAACTTTCCTGATCAAGTCACCCCCTCACTCTCTTCATTGAAAAAGCAGTGGGAAAGAGACCCTGGTACACCGGATGACACAGACTGTGGAGAGGTCTGTAGGCACCCAAGGTAGGTAGCGATACAGGTTACTTCCAACTGATGCAGTTGAAGATCTTGCACAAGGCACACTACAGCAGAACTAGACTACACCGCATGGGGAGTTCAGGTATAGATAGATGCCTGAGGGGGTGCTGCGAGCCAGGCACACTTGGGCATACGTTGTGGGGCTGCCAGAAACTTTGACACTGCTGTGAGCAGGTAAGGCTGGCTGTAGGAGGTCATGAGGAGACGATATCACTGGGTCCAGCGCTCGCGACGGATCAGACACTACCCAAATATGAAGCGCTGCTGTGTAATATAGCTCTCATGGTGGCCAGGAGGGGCAGTGTACAGCTATGGGGAAGTAGGAGTGTGCCCACAATTGAGCACTGGGTGGCCAACTTAGAGTGTGCATGCAGGATAAGAAGTCTGCATATGAGGACCGTGGCTGCCCGAGGACATTTCAGAAGGTATGGGGCCCATGGCAGGAGTACAGAGACCTGGACTAACCTTCTCCCTTCCCCCCGAAGGGGCAACGGAGAGGGGGGATGATGCTATGGGCACTAAAGGGCACGTGTGACGAAACTCTGGATTTCTGTGGAAATGGGCAAAGGGAGTGGGTTCTGGTCTGCTGGTCTAATTACGGGGTGCGTGGTGACTTTTAAACGTGTCAAATTGATTCTTGAAGTTTCTGTAAGCAGTAAACCATTTCATAAAAAGAGTTAATGAATATTTATATGATTAAGTGACTCTAGGAAGGAAGTGTGTATGTATTTGAAAAGGCAATTCTATTTTTCTGTTGCATAGCCGATATGTTTCGGTACCTTAATGCACTTTATTTAGCATGTTGTACTTTATCTTTGCTTCATTTTTGCACTATCTAGCGCTTTTATAGTTCATTCGCCAGGGTCAGAGATACACTGAATTTGTGTGTTTACTTTCTATAATGCGCTCTATTCACTCTTTGCACTTTAGCTGTGTATTTTGTGGTGCTGCCTAGCATTTTAGCAAATGGACTGGACGGTGGATGTGATAAATGTAACTAGCTGTTTTTGGATTCTCCAATAGCAAAATTGTTAAATCCTCTTCAATTGCTCAATAAAAAAAAAAGAATCAATCATCTTTGATTCAAGCAAGTGGTGTTTATGAGGTCAACAAGTGTTTCTCAAATAATTCAGTGAACAAAGGTGAGTTCTCAAACAAAAACGTCCAATTCAGAAATCAAAAAAGGAGTTAAAATGGTATTAAAACATGAACAACAAAGATAAATCTATACCATAAAAAAGCAAGAAAAAAATCACTGAAAAACAAGCAATAAGAAGCTGGACTGTTGTGACAACTAAAACCCTCTAAAATTATCTAGCTATGTTCCAACAGCAGCACTGTAACTCCCCAGTTTAACAAACAAAAATGAGCATACAAATGAGGTATGTTAAAGTGGCGGTGATGACCAGGAACATAACTGGCCCATTTGATAAGTTTTTTGTTTTAATATTGTAACTTAGCCCAGTGTTGTAATGGATATATAAAATCACTTAAAAGAAAATCTTTTAGATTTACAGCAGGTAATGGGAAACGTTGGAGGCCTTTTGGGCAGTGGCGGCCAGCACCAATTAGAGGTGGAGGGCGGGAAGTAAATAAAAAATTAAATTAAACTTACCTCCTCGCCATGTCCTCCTACCCGTGTCCTCCTCGTCGCGTCTCTCCACTCCTCCCTCCGGAACAGGAAGCACCCAGGCTTCCCTGAGCCAATCACAACGCTGCAATGCAGCATTGCGATTGCTCGGAGCGCCTTGGTTCGACGCTCAGACGGGGGTCCTGGGCATGTTCTCCACCAAGGCTGTAATGCAGCCTGGGAGGAGAACATGCTAAGTGCGCATTAATGTTTATCCGGCCCAAGACGGCCAGCCAAACATTCATGCGCACTTAGGGAGTGAAAATCACTCCTTCCCTCCCCTGCTCTGTCAGCAGAGCAGTCCCTCCCTGCAAAGCTGCCGCGCCTGCCTGAAACAAGAAAAAATAAAATGATAATAACGTTGAGTTATTATCATTTTATTTTTCCTTACACTGCTAAAAAGGAATGGGGCGAAGCTCCTCTGCCTTAGCGGCCACTGCTTTTGGGCCACCGACGCAGATATAAGTGATGTCATGGGAGATGTCATCTGTGATGACGTTAACTAAAATATACACACACATGTGGGCATCCACACATGCACACACATCTGCAACAGTTGATCAATTATTTTTTTATGTTGTTGAAATACATTTTTTCTTTAATTCCTAACAATGCAATTATAAAACAGTTTGGTAGGTATTTTTTCACATGTGACCATAGATTCAGTACTTATGTCCTGATTTACAAAACTTTCCAACAGTTGCAATCCCTCCAATTTGCTAAATCAAAGGGTTTGCACCCATTAATAAGCCTTTTTTGTATTTCCTAAATACATTTAATGATTTGAAAAAGAGTTTCAGAATCAGTAAATGGGTTTAGAAATGGATTATATATATTTCTCTAATAGGAATTAGCTTGGTGTGAGCATCCATTTCCAATCAGCACTTGGTACC
This sequence comes from Calotriton arnoldi, assembly GCA_963921515.1. Lineage (NCBI taxonomy): Eukaryota > Metazoa > Chordata > Amphibia > Caudata > Salamandridae > Calotriton > Calotriton arnoldi. The sequence goes on along the minus strand of CAWUFW010000224.1, from coordinate 630,860 downwards.
ATGATGTCTCAGTGGTTTGCAATTGTATTTCCAGTTGCAAACTATTGATCAGTTACCGACTCCCAAGTTGTGGTGGCAACTGATTCACAAAGGAAAAATGTGAATGCTGAAAAAACTTCCAGATATAGTAGGGAGTTGCAACATCACAAAATAAAATGATGGACAGAGTACTGAAACTTTTCAAACAATCACCCCAGTCACAGATCTGGGTTCAATCCATCGTTTTTGCTCGCCACGTCCCCAGTTTGGACCCAGCCATATGCAAATCAGTCTTGAGCCTGCTCCCCATGGGAACAGTCCAACCCGAACTGCCAAGCCAGGTACTCCCTGGACTGGAAACAAGCATCCTGGCGCCGGTTTCAGGGTATCACCCCATATCAACCAGGCTAGCTTTAATCCAGTGATGCAGCGAGCAACGGACCCACATCTGGGCATACCCTTAGCCACTTAGGGTGCACATAGCAACAGCACAAAATAAAATGATGGACGAGTGTTGAAACTTTTCAAACACTCTTCCCCCCTGTCACAGATCTGGGTTTAACCCATCGTTATTTTGCTTGCCTTGTCACCCCAGTTTGGACCTAGCCATATGCAAATCTGTCTTGATCCTGCTCCCCGTGAGAACAGTCCAGCTCGAACTGCTGAGCCAGGTACACCCTGGACTGGAAAGAGGCATCCTGGTACCGGTTTCGGGGTATCACCCCTCATAAGCTAGGCTAGCTTAAATCTAGTGGCGCAGCGAGCAAGGGACCCACATCTGGGTATACGCTTAGAGCACACATAGCGACATCACAAAGTAAAATAATGGACGGAGTGTGACAAATTTTCAAACACTAAACCCCAGTCACAGATCTGGGTTTAACCCATCGTTATTTTGTTCGTGCCACGTCACTCCAGTTTGGACCCAGCCATATGCAAATCAGTCTTGACCCTGCTCCCCAAAGGAACAGTCCAGCCCGAACAGTAGGGAGTTGCCCATGGACCACTGCTGACTCTCGGTGAAACTTAAAAAATATATATACATATTTATTTTAATGCAGTCCCTTTTCCTATAAGAAAAACTGACGGCATGTAAAAAAAAAACTTTTCTTTATTAGAACACAAACACAGATATGGTGGTCTGCTGATCCTTGCAGTCCGCCATCCATGTGATTGTGGCAATCGCCAGGTGTCCCAAATTACAGCCTGCCTAATGAATGTTAAATATGTAGGTCATTCTGCGACCGCCTGTGATTCAGTATTTTGTGAAACTGCCCCTTTGTGCCCAAGTTGGTTTGCAAAATTAGATTGCATTTGCAAAAAGTGGGTGCACGATTTGCAACAGCATTTTGCAGATCTTGGTACATCAGACCCTTAATGAGGTACTTTCAAAAGAAAATCTTCCGGGGTCGTGGCCAAGATGGCGGACGAGTAGGACGCTCCTGCTCGCTTCTCCGCGAAAACCGCCTAGGCCCCGCCGATTTTGTTACCTATAGCCGCCGGGACGCAGCATAGCTTCTGCGCTCCCCCTGACTCCTGCCACCGGAGCGTCGTTTGGGCCGGAGAAGACAGCGGACAGCGGTCCCACAGCGCTGGGAGCCAACGGCCTCACTGGGGGCTGAGAGGCCGGAGACGCAGCTAGCACCATCGGGTGCTTTGCCAAGACTGAAGCGGTTGGGCTGGGCCTGGCCAAGTCCGGAGTCAGACGGTTGCGGCGGGGGAGGGGGCAGCTGGAGTGGGGAAACCCCCTAGGAACGCTGTGATCGGCCGACGGAGCGGACAGCAGAGCGGACCTCAGGGCCTCGCAGGAGCGCCCCCGGTCAGCCAAAAGGAGGAGAGGCCTGAGCGGTGGAGCCCTTCATGTGATGCCGGGGAGAGGTGAGGGGGACCTGGTGCCTTTCCCCGCCCCCCTCCCCACTGCACGAGCCAAGCTGCGGCGGGGGAACTAACAGCCAGAGGCTCCGGGCGCCTCCTGGGCCTAAAACGGGCAGGCTCAACCCAGTCTGACCCTCGAGCGAGAAGAGTAGGCCCCGAGGTCGCGCTTGCGGAGGAATGGTGCTTTCTGTCCAGACCCGGTAGGGGCCTCGAAGCAAGGAGCATTCTCCTGCGAGCTGCAGAGCGAGCCCTGGTGCAGCTTGGGATGGGCCCTTCTCCCCCGCACTGGAGGGGACCTAGTCTGAGCCGGGTTTGGAGCATAGAATTGGTCCAATCGGAACAGAACACTCCGCCGGGTAGAGGCCCGAGGATACCGATGCCCGCTTGTTAGGGGAACCAGGCGAAGTTCTTGCGCTGGAGGCCCCCTAGCGAAAGCAGTCGGGGAGAACTGAGGTGAGGCTGGACTGAGAGTAGGTCTCGCCCCCCCCGTACCTGCGAATATTTCAGCTGCCTGAAGTCGTGCTGAAGGGGCTCGCCAGTAAGAGCTGCGCAGCAGTACCACCTGTGGGGTCCTTGGACCTAACGCGTGACTGGGACCGCTGTGCAGGTTCCAGGAGAGTTGGCCCAGTGGAGTGTCCTTGGGGCCTGGGCGGGATAGTGATCCTCCTTGTCGTGGGACTATAGAACTACCCTCCCTGAACGGGACAGAGAGGCACCAGCGGCCACGCGACAAGAGAATCTGAAAGAGACACGTTAGTGACAGATTCCTTACCTTAGAATATCCCCAGGCGTCAGGCTGGATCCGGAAAGTTTTTGCGTAGCAGTACCCTTGCGCGTCGGTAGGCGGCGTCGTGCGGCTCCGCGTCCGTCGTCGGCGTCGTGATCGCCGGGATGACGTCGCGGGCAGTACTTAGGCGCCGCCCTGCGCGCTGACGTCAGTTCTTCTTTTTCCGCGCCAGTAAGCGCAGATCCGGGAAGAGCAGTGCCCTAGTCACTTTTTGACTATCTTTTTTGGTGAATTTTTTCACTGCTTTTTCAACGAGTCTTCACGACTCCTAAGGTGTCGTAGGGATGCCCGGCTTTAAGCCCTGCGAGGAATGTGGTTGCATGATGTCGATCACGGACCCGCACCTCGAGTGTCTCTTTTGTCTCGGCCGAGACCACGACACGAAGTCGTGTCCTGACTGCCGGAAACTTCATCCTAAGGCTTTGCGAGAGCGGTCTCGAAAGCTCCTCGAAGTCCGGCATTCGGCTCCGCGCCGCACCAAGCCCCGGTCCCGGGAGAGGTCGAGGGGCCGGACGCGGAGTCCCCACCGGTCGTCGGAATCCAAGTCTTCGCGCTCCTCCGGTAAGGCGAAGCACAAGAAGTCTAAGCGGCGTCATCGCTCTAAGACTTCGCCTCGCCGGTCTCGCGACTCGGCTGAGGCCCCTCCCGGCACCGTCCCCGCCCCCGCGGCCCCGGACATGCCTGTGGAGTCGCCCCCGCCATACCCGCCCTTCCCGGGTTCGGGGGCGGATCCGGCCAAAGTGCAGGAATTCCTGTCGGCCATGGCCCTCCTCTTCGGGCCTCAAGGTCCCTCCGGTGCGCCTTCGGGCCCCGCGGGCCCTGATCGGGTTGCTCCGGCGTCGCCGTCGACTCCGGTCCCGGCATCGCCTGTCCCACCAGCCTTCGTCCCGGCCTCGGCTCCGGCCCCGGCCTCGGCTCCGGTGGGGCCGCAACCCCCATCGACGCCGGTTGACCTAACCACGCCTCCGCCGACGCCGATGTCCCCGGTGCCGTTTCCGACGCCGTCCGGGGCTCCGGGCGGCGTCGTTCCCCGGTTCTCCCCGGGTCCGGACATGGAGCCGGACCGGCGTCGCCCGACGCCGATTCCGGCGCCAATGAGACCTTGGGTCCCTTATGTCCCTCCTCCTCCATATTTTCAACCTGAGGAGGACCAGGAGAGCTGGGAGGGGTCTGAGGACCCTCTCACACAACAGTGCGAGTTTGACCCGGACTGGGTTGAGGAACTTGGGGATGCCAGTGGTCTGGATACCTCCCCTGACTCTGGCATGCTGTCTCCTCCCGTGGCAACGGAGGAGGGGGCTAATTTTGCAACGGTGTTGCGTAGAGCTGCTGGAGCCTTGAATCTCCAGTTGCCTACAGTGGCCGTCAGGACTAACCTCCTGACTGAAGTGCTTCAGCCGGCGGCCTCCTCTTCGGAGCCTGTGCTGCCGTTCAACGATGCACTCACTGACGTTCTTTTGGGTGCCTGGTCCAAACCCACCACAGGGGCTCCTGTGGATAGGAACGTGGCCCGACGCCATCGCCCGGCTCCGGGCGACCCCTGTTTCTCTCCCAACACCCCACCCCTGAGAGCTTGGTTGTCCAAGCCTCTGCCTCCCAAACCGCCTTCCCTACCGCCCCTCCGGATAGGGAATCCAAGCGCCTGGATCACTTTGGGAAGAAGGCTTTCTCTTCCTCCAGTGCTGGCTTGCGGTCTGTTAATACCGCTTGCCTCTTGGGCCGATACACCCACTCCCTGTGGGATTCGGTGGCGAATGTTTTGCCGCAGTGTTCTGAGGAGGTCCAGACACTGCTTACCCGCGCCATTGCGGAAGGGCGTGATGCGGCTAAATATACCATCCGCTGTGGCCTTGATACCGCCGACTCGCTGGGCAGATCGCTTGCAACGACGGTGGCGCTGCGTCGCCACGCCTGGCTGAGAACCACTGGTTTTTCAGGGGATGTCCAGAATACTCTCATGGACATGCCCTTTGATGGAGTCGGTCTTTTGGTTCGAAGGCAGACCATGCGCTGGAGCGTTTCAAGGACTCACGGGCTACTGCTAAGTCCCTGGGCCTTGCTGTTGTGCGCCCTCCGCTCACGTCTGCTTTTCGCCCCTTTCGTGGCCACGGAAGGGGCGCCCAGTCACGTCCACAGCCCGGCCAACGGCCCGCGCAGCAAGCGCCTCGCGTGGCCGAGGACGTGGATACCGCCGTGGCGGTTCGGGCAACCAGCGTGCGGGTCAGGCCACCACCTCCAACCCGTCCGCAGCCTCCAAGCCCTCCTAGTCCCTCCTTTCAGGTGCACAGCACGCCAGTCGGGGGCAGGGTCCGCCATCACCTTCACCACTGGCGTCCCATCACCTCGGACAGGTGGGTCTTGGACATTGTCCGAAGGGGCTACTCCCTCCCCTTCGAGACCACCCCCCAGCCATGCCACCTCAATTCCACCGCATGTCAGGGGATCACTTGGTGCTTCTACAGAAGGAAGTCACGGCCCTCTTGGCCAAGAGGGCCATCGAGCATGTTCCGACCCCAGAAGTAGGGCGTGGGTGCTACTCCCACTACTTTCTGGTGCCCAAAAAGGACAAGGAGGACATGCGTCCTATCTTGGACCTCCGGAACGTCAATCGCTTCCTCCGGAAGGAGAAGTTCAAGATGCTCACCCTAGCTCAGGTCTTGACTGCCCTCGACCCCGGAGACTGGTTGGTAGCGTTGGACTTGCAGGACGCCTATTTCCACATCCTCGTCCTGCCGGCCCACCGGCGTTACCTTCGGTTCACGGTAGGCCTCGAGCATTTTCAGTTCACCGTGCTCCCCTTTGGCCTTACCAGTGCCCCTCGGGTGTTCACGAAAGTGATGGCGGTGGTCGCAGCTCATCTGCGCCGGGCAGAGGTTTCAGTCTTCCCCTACCTCGACGACTGGCTGTTGAAGGCGGGCTCGTCCCAGGCAGTCGTCTCCCCACCTCCAGACTACGGCCGAACTCCTGCACTCGCTGGGGTTCTCCATCAATGTGCCGAAGTCGCATCTGATTCCTTCTCCACGGCTCCTTTTCATCGGAGCAGTTCTGGACACGACGCAGTTTCGGGCCTATCCTCCCGAACGGCGAGTCCGGGATATTCAGGCTATGATTCCGATCTTTCAGCCTTTATCCTGGGTTTCAGTACGGATGACCCTGAGGCTGCTGGGCCTCATGGCCTCCTGCATCCTGCTGGTCAATCATGCCAGATGGCATATGCGGGCTCTGCAGTGGGACCTGAAGTTCCAGTGGGCGCAGCACCAGGGCAACCTGTCCGATCACGTCCAGATCTCGGAGGGGACTGCAACACAGTTGCAGTGGTGGCTCTCGAACCGGCAATGGGTCATGGGCAGATCCCTCTCCTTCCCCAGCCACAGCATACAGTTGTGACGGACGCGTCCCTTCTGGGATGGGGCGGTCACATGGGAGAGGCGGAGATCAGAGGCCTCTGGTCTCCGAGCGGAGTCCCAGCTCCATATCAACCTTCTGGAGCTCCGGGCGATCCGACTTGCACTCAAGGCATTCCTTCCCTCTGTCAAAGGGACGGTAGTGCAGGTGTTCACCGACAACACCACCGCCATGTGGTACTGCAACAAACAGGGCGGGGTGGGGTCGTGGACCCTTGTCAGGAGGCTCTGCGCCTCTGGACATGGCTGGAACATCAGGGCATGTTCCTGGTGGTTCAACACCTGGCAGGTTCCCTGAACGCCAGGGCGGACGAACTCAGCCGCAGGTGCATGATGGATCACGAATGGCGTCTTCACTCGGAAGTGGCGCAAGGACTCTTTCTACAGTGGGGAGAGCCTTGGTTAGATCTATTCGCCACCGAAGAGAACGCGCAATGTCATCAGTTCTGCGCGTTGGAATTTCCAAGGCGGCACTCGCTCGGCGACGCTTTCGTCACGAGTGGAGTTGCGGTCTGTTGTACGCCTTTCCGCCTATACCACTTCTGCCCAGAGTGTTGAAGAAGATTCGGCACGACCGGGCCCAAGTCATTCTTGTGGCTCCGGACTGGGCTCGAAGAGTTTGGTATCCCGAGCTACTCAGTATGAGCGTAGATCCCCCGATCCGTCTGCCTCTTCGGGAGGATCTTCTGTCGCAGCAGCAGGGACGGTCCTCCACCCGAACCTGTCCAGTCTACACCTGCTTGCGTGGAGATTGAGCGGCGGCAGTTGATTCCTTTCGACTTGCCTCCCGAAGTTTGTGATGTGATTCTGGCAGCCAGGCGTCCCTCCACTAAGGTGGTATACGCCTGCAGGTGGAACAAATTTGTGGCATGGTGCACAGCAAAGGCTGTGAACCCCCTTTCTGCCCCTCTTTCTGAGGTCCTTCTGTTCCTTCTTTCTCTGGCCCAACAGGGTTCTGCCCTGGGTACCATCAAGGGTTATCTCTGTGCTATCTCGGCCTTCCCCAGGCTCCCTGATCAGCCCTCCCTTTTCAAGTCCCCTGTTGTTAACAGGTTCTTAAAAGGCATTACACACCTCTTTCCTCCTGTTCCATTTGTGATGTCTCAGTGGGACTTGAACTTGGTTCTTACCTTTTTAATGTGCGCTCCCTTTGAGCCTCTGCATAACTGTCCTCTTCGTCTTCTAACTCTAAAGACAGCCTTCCTGGTGGCCATCACCTCCGCTCGGCGGGTGAGTGAGCTCCAGGCTTTATCTTGCAAACCTCCCTTTCTGTCTGTTCATCCAGACAAGGTTGTTCTTCGGACTCGTCCGTCCTTCTTGCCAAAGGTGGTTACTGCTTTTCACATTGGGCAGACCATCACTTTGCCTACCTTCTTTCCGCCTCCGCATCCTTCCAGAGAGGAAGAGAGGCTCCACCGTCTGGACCCAAAACGTGCGCTCTCCTTCTATATCGACCGCACAAAACACTTCCGGGTGGATGACCAGCTCTTTGTTGGCTACGTGGGCGCCAAAAAGGTCGGGCGGTGCACAAACGAACCATCTCCCGCTGGGTTACCTTGTGCATCAAGACCTGCTATTCTTTGGCTAAAAGGAACCTCCTGTTGGGCTGCGTGCCCATTCCACCAGGGCAACGGCTGCTACCACGGCCTTGGGCCGCGGTGTTCCCCTGCCGGTTATTTGTTAGGCAGCTACGTGGGCCTCGCTGCACACGTTTTCAAAGCATTACTGCCTTGACAGTCAGGTCCGGAGGGACGGCTTCTTTGGCCGTTCTGTCCTCCAGGACTTCCTTGTCTGATCTTTGTTCGCAGACCCACCACCGGGGTTGGTATTGCTGGGGTATCTATTCTAAGGTAAGGAATCTGTCACTAACGTGTCTCTTTCAGATGCACAAGTTACTAACTTGTGTAACGATATATCTGTAAGAGACAGTAGTTAGTGACAGATTCCTACCGCCCACCCATCCTCCCCGTTCTGCGAACTGATTTCTAGGGTTAAGGACATCCCTTTCAGGGCCCTAGTATTTTTCAGACACCTATGTCAGCTTCTTGCATGGCTCTGCGTTCCAGGCGCGGAAAGTCGTGTACAGAACTGACGCCAGCGCGCAGGGCGGCGCCTAAGTACTGCCCGCGACGTCATCCCGGCGATCACGACGCCGACGACGGACGCGGAGCCGCACGACGCCGCCTACCGACGCGCAAGGGTACTGCTACGCAAAAACTTTCCGGATCCAGCCTGACGCCTGGGGATATTCTAAGGTAAGGAATCTGTCACTAACTACTGTCTCTTACAGATATATCGTTACACAAGTTAGTAACTTGTGCCTTAAAACAGCTGTCACCTGGTTGAACTGAGCTGCTTTCAACACTGAGACGGAGAGAAACGCAGACTTGTCGCCATGGCATCCAATAAGCCCAAGAAGGGACGGACAGTCAAAGATCTTCTCAAATCTGGTACAGGAGGCGCTGGGACTCTTCCACCCCTTCCGGGTAGCGCTGCAGGCAATGAGGCGGCAGATGTCGATAGCCCGATAACACGTGCTTTGCTGGAGTCCCTCTTTGCTTCCCTCAAGGACGATTTTCACACCATGAAAAAAGAGATAACCCAAGAGCTACGGGAAGTGCGGAGAGATCTGGACTCCGTGGGGGACAGAGTCGATGCGCTCAAAACACAGGCGAAAACGAGAGACGAGGAGCTTGAACAGCTTCGACAAGAGGTCCTCCGCTTGCAAGATCAGCAGCTGGACCTCCAAGCCCATGCGGAGGACCTCGAAAATCGCTCCCGGAGGAACAACATTCGGATCCGGGCTGTCCCACAGGTGTCGGAGGGGCAAGACATCGAAGCCTTCGTGGAGGAGCTCTTCCGCTTCATCCTTGGGGCCTCGCCGGAGCTGCGGATCAAGCTAGACAGAACCCACAGGACGGCTCTCTGGTCCAGACACGTTCACTGCAAGAAGCCAAGAAGGTGCTCGGTCTCACCGACGAGGACCTGAACGAGCCTTCACAAAAAGGGTCTGGACAACGCACACCTGGCCTTGATGGATGGAGGAGAGTGGGCTGCTACCCACTCCGCCCAGATCCAGAGACTATTGCAAAAGAGAGGCAAGCGGTTATTGCCTCCTTGGGAGATGACTCAGCCAGTGCGGACTAGACTCAGACGGGTGATGATGCACTGATGGGGGAGGCAGAGCAGAAGCTCATATTCGTTTGTTCCCAGGTTTTTACTGCATGGGGCCTGGGCGGTGCGGGGAGGTGGGTCGGATCCTGCTAACATCTTACGCCTTTCCATGGGTTTGAAAACCCAGGACTTTGCCAAAAACTCAGGGTTTCACGTTTATTGTTTGTGTTTGTTCTATTTTGGGGTGTTATGGGTTTTCTCCTCCCTCCAATACAGGTGGCCCAAAACGGTACTATCTCACGGTAAACAGTCCACAGTTGTCTTACAGGTTTTTGGATACCTGCAAGTCTAGCCTTAGAGTTGATTACAGTATTCAAGATTTGCTGGGCGCTACCCCGACCTTTCCCTATGACTGAGAACCTTAAGATAATTTCACTCAATGTTAAAGGCCTTAATAGCCCAATCAAACGAAAGGCTACACTATCCTACCTAGAAAACTCAGGTTCACATATCTGTCTCTTACAAGAGACCCACCTGCTATCTGGAGACACTCATAGATTGTGCACCAGAGCATTCCCTCACCAGTTATTTTCATCTCACAGCTCCAAAACAGCAGGGGTGGCGATCTTAGTTTCCGCGTCATTCCCAGGTAAAATAGGCCCCAAGCGAGCCAAAATAAAAGGCCTGCTGTTGGCGCACACATTCACCTTAGGCCACCATGTGTTCACCCTGGCCTCTGTTTATGCCCCTAACCCCGGGCAGGAAGAGTTCCTCCGCGAGGCGGTAACAGCAGTTGCCGAATCTCCGGACAGATCACCGATCATAGGGGGAGACCTCAATCTTGTCCTTGATAATGAGATGGACAGATCGACTCAGGGGTACGGGCAGACGGGGGCCCTATCTAAAAGAGGGAGACAGTTATTAGAGGAAGGCCGGCTGTCGGACATCTGGAGGTCTCGGCATCCGTCTTCTAGAGAATATACATTCTATTCCCACCCCATAAGACTGATGCCAGAATTGATTATATATTGACTAGTGATATAATGTCCCAACAAACTCAGCAGATAGAGATTCTCCCTTGTTCTCTTTCAGATCATTCGGCAGTGCATATATCTCTTGCCCTCCCCCATCCACGCCCCACCCGCCGGCTGTGGAGGTTGAGGGAGACATTACTACAGCGCCCCATGGTGGTACAGCGTATTACGAAAGCTATCAAGGATTATCTTGCTATCAACGATACGCCTGATACTCCTATTGCTATTCTATGGGATGCATTGAAGGCAGTTATCAGGGGGGAATTGCTAGCCATCTCTGCAAACGATAACAAAACTCGGAGGGAAAAGAGGGATCAGCTCTCCACTGAGCTGGCGGAATTAGAGCGCATACACCAAAGGACGGGAGCCCCCAGGGTCTGGAGGCAGCTGACAGCGGTGAGGGCACAATTAGCGGGTCTCGAGATTGATAGGGCTGAACATGCGGCCCTGCGTCGGCGACACGCATTCTACTCCAAGGGTGACAGATGTGGGAGACTCCTAGCAAATAAGTTGCGGGCTCAGCGACAATCGTCCTCTATATCCTCGATTTTAGATCCCACGGGGCAGGAGCAAACTACTGACCACGACATCGCAGACAGTTTTCGACAATATTACGAGTCGCTATACAAAGCACAGGAACTCTCTGTAGAGGCTCCGGCGCAATACTTACAGGGTGTGCGGACCTCCAGGCTGGTTCCTAGCCAAGTGGAGGACCTTGAATCCTCAATTCGGTTAGAGGAAGTTATATCTGCAATATCTAAACTAAAACCACTTAAATCCCCGGGCCCAGACGGCTTTTCTTCCAACTTTTACAAAACCTTCTGTGCCACGGTGGACCCTTTACTCGTGAGAGTCTTCAACTCGATCGGGTCAACATCTCCCATGCCACATACGATGCTAGAAGCCCTGGTCACGGTTATACCCAAACCAGGGAAGGATAAGCGGAATTGTGCCTCTTATCGCCCCATCTCTCTCCTTAATGTGGATCTCAAAATATTCACAGGTATCCTAGCCCGGAGACTCTCTCCCTGCCTCCCTGGGTTAATCGACCCGGACCAATCCGGTTTTATATCTGGTCACCCGTGCTCCGATAATACCAAACGCCTCCTGCATATCATAGATAAATCCGAAAGCTTCCAAGAAGAGCGCATGATTGTATCGGTGGACGCCGAGAAGGCGTTTGATAGGGTGCATTGGCCCTATCTCAAAGCAACCCTACATCATTTGGACTTCCAGATCAATTTATTAACTGGGTTTTTAGTAGCTATACCGAGCCGGTCGCTTTGGTCCGGGTAAATTGAATGCTTTCGGCCCCTTTCTCCATCCAACAAGGGACAAGGCAGGGATGTCCTCTCTCGCCACTCTTATTTGCTCTCTACATGGAGCCTATGGCTCAAAGAGTGCGCAATGACCCTTTAATCGCTGGGGTTCGATTTGGAGGAGATGTTCACAAGGTTAGTCTCTACTATGACGATGTAGTGGCCACCCTCGAACAGCCCGAGCAGTCGCTCCCCGCCTTGCTGGCTGAGTTGGAGCGTTTTGCACAAGCGTCAGGTTTCAAGGTCAATGTCGGCAAGTCCCAGGCCCTTGGCCTGACTCTCAGACCAGAAACACTGGAGTTACTCCAGCGGTCGCACCGTCTACAATGGGCTCAGGATCATATTCCCTACCTAGGTTTACAACTTACAGCCAGTATACAGTCCACGGTTTCCCTAAATTACCCAGCGCTGCTGAAACAGATCCGTGACTGTCTACGCAGATGGGGACCGTACTCCCTCTCCTGGCTGGGCAGGATTGCAGCAATTAAAATGACGATCTTGCCCAAAATCATATATATATTTCAGGCCCTCCCTGTGGCCCCTCCTTCGGGAGTGCTACATTCCCTACAGAGAGACCTAGCACGCTTCATATGGAGGGATCAGCGCCCCCGGGTGCATAAAGAACTATGCTACAGGGCTACCACTGATGGAAGACTAGCGGTTCCGAATCTACAGGAATATTATTGGGCAGTCCAGCTTCGTGCTTTGGTCGAATGGTCCAGGTCAGAATTTGAGGAGCACTGGCTGTTCATGGACATGGCATTAGCTAAGCAATCATTATGGGGGGATTCCTTTTCTCGCTAAAGCAGACAGATCTCGCAATTTATATCTTTCAAAGGTCACTCATTCCACTTTAGGGTCCTGGGATAGGGTTGCTACGACACGGGGCCTCACGACATTCCCGTCACCGATTACACCCATAGTCAATAACCCAGATTTTACCCCGGGGTTGGATATTTATACCTTTGCACGCTGGTCAAAAGAAGGCTGCCGATCAATGGGTAATTTCTTTCACTTGGAAGGGCCGCTATCCTTTAGTGATCTGAAGAAATTCCATGGTCTTCCAGAGCAAGAGCGCTTCCGCTATCATCAGATTAGACATTGGATATTGCAGCCTGGGATACGGGGGGAGCAGAGAGAGCGCTCACAACCTTTGAAAAGTGGTTACTAACTAGAGAGTCGGATGCCCGACTGACAACTGACCTTTACAAGGTCATTCGGAGTAGTCCCGGCAACGAGAAATCTCCCGGACAGCGAAGGTGGGAGGGAGAGCTGGGTAGGGTGTTATCACAGAAGGAATGGCAGGATATCTATTACAGGGCCCGCCACTCAGCGCGTAGTGTAGCTAGCATAGAAACTGTGACGAAAATAGCAACATATTGGTACTTAACCCCACAACGATTGCATAGAGGCAACCCTGCGCGTAGCTCCTTTTGCTGGAGGGCCTGCGGGTTACTGGGCAGCTTAACTCACCTTTTGTGGGATTGCCCACATATATCACAATATTGGCAACAGGTTCTGGTTGATATTGACACCAATTTTAACACCCAATTACCTCGCTTCCCATCCTACATCCTCCTGGGTCTGCCCAATCCTATCACCTTCCCACTTAGATCACGGCGGGGTAAGCAGATGGCACTGGCATTGGGGGCGGCCTTACAAAATGTCCTATCACATTGGGGGAAGACGACAACACCGACACACGTCGGATGGCTACACAGATTGTGGGGAATTCTTGGGATGGAAAAAATCTCGCTATCACTTGCTAGCCCTGGGGCCTCCTTCCAGGATATGTGGGAGCCCTTCTTATCGTTGTTAACCTCAGAATTCAGGGAACTCACTTGTCCTAAATACTTAAGACTATTGCGTCTATCCGACCCGCCTCAGACTACACCCATGGATGGCGGGACAACGCAGGACACCCAGGAACAGACGTCCCGGACTGGGGTGTAAGAGGGACATTCTAATTGTATTTTCTGTGAGTTTTTTTTTAGCAAGGGAGGGGGAAGATTGTGGGAGGGGGGTGGATTCGGTGTTCTTATGTGTGTATGATTTCGACCTTCCTGTAGCCCTCGACAGCTCATTTGACAGGTAGCACACACAGGGGGGAGTGCTCATTGTATTCTTTTCGCATGTTACATGTGTCACTTGAAACTAATAATAAAGAAATATAAAACAAAAAAGAAAATCTTCCCATTTCTGTCACTCGTTATTTCACCATTCACTAAAATGGGAAGTTTGGCAGATAGCAAATTGTCACAGTATGATTCTCTAATCTGTTATTACCGCAATGGCGCTGTACCCTGACAGGTAGACGTGCAAGCCTCAACTCCTCAAAACAGTATCTCTAGCCAGAAGTTTAGTTGGCAAAAGGATCTGCTTAGCAAACTCTAATGTATTTCAACAGCTTCTGTGTGCCTTCTCGCCAATTAAGTTTCATACATGGCTCCATCACAGACAGCTCTGCTCCTAATTGGTCTAGCTCCAGCAATTCAAAGCTTTTCTCCCAGAAATGGGTAACATTATAAATCTTCCTCAATTAAAAGTAAGGGAGAGAGATAGAGTGGGAGAGATATTTAAAGTCAATCAAAGACTGGGACTCAGTGAAATATTTAATCTAATCAGCAAATGAGCAGCAATATGCTGAGTTAACCTCACCAAAGCACACTCATGGACAGATCCGCTGCACAGGAAACACTTGATGGTTTTCTCTGGAACTGGCACATTGCCTCTTTCTTTGTAAAGCAAGAGGCGCACTTCCCAAACAGGTTTATTTCAATGGATGGAAATACAACCTAAGCCAAATAACAGGGTTTCAAGTAAAGCAAATAACAAAATGTACAACAGTGTGCAACCAGTGCAAGCACTTATTGTGATGAAACCGCCTTACATCAGTCTTTAGCTCTGTGTCCAATAACTGTGAACACTGGTTGTGCTCTGTTAGTGAAACAGAGATGACAGGCTAAGTCCAATCCCTGCTCTCTTTGGATCCTTGGTACTTCGTGCTCTTATGTGGCGGAGCCCTAAACTGTTGTCATATCGGGTTCCTCCGACAATAATGAAGTCCGAAATGTTCTGTCGCGACTCTGATTAGGGATGTTAAACGCCATTAGAATACGAAGCCGCTGTTCTGCACACATGGCGGTGAGACGTGCTTCAGCGTCAGGGTCCCAACAGTCCTCCAAAGTTTCCTTCAAGCTGCAATATATCTACAAGATAAAGGATGAAAAAGTCTTAGCAGTAGCATACAAATTTCCTGATGCAGTGGTTGGTGCAGACTTACAAAAAGGCAGGCTAGTTTGGGTATAAAAGAGCTGAATAAGAACTTGTGAAGGGAGAGTGGCTTTTTCGATGGCAAGAAAATGTTTATATTGCTGCTCTTTCACCTGCGAAAAGTCAGGAATTGAGCCAACTTCCTAGGAAATCATAACTGTGGATTCTACACCGGGGTGAAAGGAGGAGCTCTGTTGGTACTGAGGCCGTATGCAGCCCTTTGTGTATGGACAAGACACTGTATATTCAGGTTTAAGTGAGGCTGTGCCCAGCTCCTCCTTCCCATCCTGCCAGAGATGGCCCATTGAGACACACCTAAGCTACCATTGTGTGGCTGTCTAGGAGGAATACACAAAGTCCAACTGCTAAATACACCCAGCCATGTAATCAGAGACAGGCTACAGGCACCAAATGGCTAAAGCAAGAAAATGCTATCTAAACGTGGCATTTCCAAAATTGCGATTTAAAATCCAAGTTCACCATAAGTTTGGATTTAAATTGTGATTCAAGAGACACCAGACTTGAAAGTTTTACCTTTTCCCCATTGGAAATTTACTTATAAAATGTAATAGGGCAATCCCAATGTTATCCAATGGGAGAGATAGGCCTTACAGTAGTGAAAAACAAATGTGAGTTTTTTACTATCAGGGCATGTAAAACTTAAAAGGACATGTCCTGCCTTTTAAATACATTGCACCCTGCCCTCTGGGTTGTCTAGGGCCTACCTTAGGGGTGACTTTAAATGTATAAAATGGTAAGGTTTGGGCCTGGCAAAAGGTTTATTTTGCCAGGTTGAAATGGCAGTGTAAACTGCACACACAGGCTCTGCAATAGCAGCCAGAGACATGGTTAGTGGGCTACTTAAGACGGTGGCACAATCAGTGCTGCAGGCCCACCAGTAGCATTTTATTTACAGGCCCTGGACACATGTAGTGCACTTTACTACGAGTGTATAAGTAAATTAAATATGCCAATTGTGAATGAGCCAATATTACTATGTTTAGGGGGGAGAGCACAAGAACCTTAGCAGTGGTTAGCAATGGTAAAGTGTGCAGAGTCCTAATACTAGCAAGAACAAGGTCAGAAAAGCGGAGGAGGAAGGCAAAAAGTTAGGGGGGAGGCTCTAAGGCTGTCAGGTCTAACAAATATCATCTCCTACCACACAGCTATGCACCAGGTCTTTAGTTATGCAGAACCTCGCCTCTCCAGTGGGCACTGCTGGTATGCTGCTTCCAATATTGCTGAACTCCACTTGCTTGGCTTTTATGTCCAGCTCGAGTCTAAGCTCATGGGCCATCGTCCTCTCTTCCATGGCCAGCCTCTTCTCTTCTAAGTCTCTCTCATCCTTCTCCTTCTCCAGGTTGAGCTTCCTCTCCTTTTTCCCATCCCCCAGCTCCACTGAGGTCAGGCCCCTGGCGGACACACTGCTCCCTGCTCCATTCTAGGCATCCAGGTCATCTGCCTGGGTTAAGGTGACCTCTTCCTGCAGCTCAGAACACTGGTCTAGGTCCTCTCTATCCTCAACCTCTGTCTGTGCTCCCTCCTCCTCATTGTCATCACCATCATCCTCTACTGACGTGGACTGCCACCTCTGCACCTCCTCAAAAGCTCTGAGCGCTACCTGGAGATCCAGTTTAGTAACCTTCCTGTTTGCTTTTAGCCCCCTCTGTTTGCGGAGTTTCAGCAGCTCAGCCCTGCTGAGGACAACAAATTTGCACAGCTCCATCTCCATGGCTGAGGGAAAAAAAGGTGGGGTACTTAAGTTTAGAAAAGGGAGAAAACAGGCACTGGAAAATTAAGGAAGAATTTTTAAAAAGGTCATTCTGATGGTAAATTATTTATCTGGAATTTCTGTGTAACACAAATCACTGTATTGTACTGCACAAACACAAGCCCTGAGCCACACCACTGATCACCAGTGTGAGAAATTGGGTTGCTGGTTGACTGGGGTATGAGGGCTGATCAAGGAACATCTGTAATCCCTTGCAGGGTGAATCACAAAAAGTCACTAAATTAACCTGTACTTAACCCTGCGTAGCTTGGCATAAAAAGCAGTTAGACTTAACTTAGAGGCAATGTGTAAAGTATTTATGCAGCACACAAACAGTAATAAAGTAAAAACACGACACAAGAAACATCTCACTCCGATTTAGACAAATAGAGTACATTTTAATAAATTATTTGACACCAAAACTACAAAAATCCAATCAGTAGAACCAGACTTATGAATTTTTAAAGTTTTTAGTAAAAATTAGCACCTAAAAGATCAAAGCGCCAACCATGGACATTTAGTTGCGCAAGACGAGTCAAAGTAAAAAAATATGTCAGACCGCGATGGAGCCAGGTTCCGATACAAGACGTGGATTGGGCCTGGTCAGCGCTTACCTTCGGACTTAGAAAAAAATTCAGAGAAAAAGTGTGAGAATGTAAAGTTCAGCTGGGCAAGCCTGCAGGAGATTGTCTGAGGAGGATGCATCGTCATTGGATCGACTTGGGTCAACGCCGCAGTGAAGATTTCTACGTTCGGACTTCTCTCCGAAATGGAAGTCGAAAATCTCCAGCAGGACGATGCAGAGGGCTGTAGCAGAAGACAGTTCCACTAGGCCAGATACCCCTTTAACGAAAGACCGCTGAAAAGAATTTGCTGTTGCGGAAAAGAACGTAGAGGGAGAAGCTCCACCGTCAATCTGACTGGCAATGCACCTCGGGCGAATAGCTGAAAATGTTGATCCTGGTCTCCTCCTGGTTCTCAGAGAGGTTTTTGGCCAAAAGTCCTCACTCTTATGATTTGCCATCTGGGATCCTTTAGCACCACAACCAAAGGTCAAGAACTGGTGGGACACCTCTTAGGGTTTCAGCACTCACTCTAGCTGGGTCCACGTCGCGGTTCAAAATTGCGGGAGCCTTTTTGTGTCCCTGTGGCTCTGAAGAGGAGGTCAGCAAACTAGCCCTTGGAGTCACTCTGGTAGTCCTGGGTTCAGGTGATGATGCAGGACTCAACAGCAGGGCTGGCACTGAGGGTTCAAGACAGGCTCCAGGCGACAAAGCAGTCCTTCCAGGTACAGCAAAGCAGTATTGCACAGGGCACAGTGGGTCACAGCAGGAGGCAGTCCTCTAAGAGTCCTTCTGCAGGTCCAGGAGTAAACCGAAGAGTGGGTCTGAAGGTCCTATATTTATACCCTGGTGCCCTTCCTTTGGAAGGTGGGAGATGTTTCTAGAAAGGTTCTTTGAAGTGCATGGAATTTCCTGACTACCCTGCCCTGGCTCCAAGCCAGCTGCACTGACAATGTGAGCTTGTTAGGTCATTTGTGTGAAGGCAGAGCACACCCTATTCAGTTGCAGGTGGGGTTGTGCTCAGTTCCACCCCCCCCCCATCCTTCCGGCAGATGGTCCATTGAGGCACACCTAATCCCTCTATTGTGTGACTGCCTGGGAGGAATTTACAAAGTCTGTCAGCTACACATAGTCATATGACCCAAGACAGGCTGCATGCACAAGAAAGTTATGGGCGGGAAAATACCACCTTTTTAAAAGTGGCATTTTCAAAATTATAATGAAAAATTCAACTTTACCAATAAAGATGATTTATCATTACAATTCCATAGATGCCAAACATAATATAGCCACCTGCTCCTATTTGGAAATTACAGCTTATTAAATGTAATAAGGAATCACCAATGTTATCCTATGGGTGGGGTAGGCCTCACAGTAGTGAAAAACGAATGTAGGGGTTTTTCACTACCAGAAGGCGTAAAACTTGCCCTATGGGCTACCTAGGGCCTACCTTAGGAGTGACATATGTATTAAAAGGGGAGTTTAAGGCTTGGTAAGGGGGTTTAAATGCCAAATTGACATGGCAGTTTAAAATTGCATTCAGGTTGCAGTGGCAGGCCTGGTACATAGTGCTGCAGGCCCACCGGTAGCATTTAATTCACAGGCCCTGGGTATATGGTGTACCACTCTACAAGGGAGTGCCAATCAACAATGTTAAGGGGAGTGAGCACAAGCACTTTAGCGCTGGTTAGCAGAGGTAAAGTGCACAGAGTGCTAAGGCCAACAAAAATGAATTTCAGCACCAACAAATGGAGGTATGTAGGCAAAAAGCTTGGGGAAAGACCACCCTAAGGCTGACAGGTCTAACACATATTAACTCCTGCTTCCCAGAATCCTCAAAAACAGAGAGCAATTTTACAGGGAATTTAGGACTTGTTACATAAACAGGCCATAATTCCTGTACCTCAGGAGGAATGAGGAAAGGGATGGTATTCTATAATCTTGGTGGTGAAAAAGCCTTTGGGAAAATGCAGACCGATCCTGGATCTCTAGAAGCTGAACACTTATTTCCGTTGCAGACCGTTTTCTTCAAATGATCCTTCCTTTAATATGCTGTGAGGACTTAATTGCCTCTTTGGATCTGCTAGACACATATCTACACATTCCTATCCATGAACAATTAAGGAGATTTTTACGCATCTGTGTTTGGAGGAGGCATTTTCAGTTTAGAGTTTTCCCATTTGTTCTAAACTTAGCCACTAGAGTTCTCACAAAGGTGCAGGCTTCGCTGATAGGAAAGGTGCATGGCCAGGTTGTCAATTTATTTCCTTACAATGAAGATCTATTAATTTGAGCATCTTCATTTTCAAAGGCTCAGCAAGATGTTCAGACTGTATGCAGTTTTCTCTGAGATAAGGGATTCCTTTTTTGAACGTCAAAATATCCAACCTCTTGATTTCCCAGACACTGCAGTTCATAGAGGAGATATTTTCAAACAGAAATGGCTAAGGTGTTCCTTTACAATCCAAGAAATTTGAAGTTAAAACAATGCCTGTCGTACCTGCCTAGAGAATAATTCTGCTGAACTTTTATCAAACTTAAATGCAGACAAGCTTTCCCTTGCCTCACTCTTTCACTTAATGTTGTTTGTCTATGTTAGTAGGACGCAAGCTGTGTCCCACTTGGAATTTCTTTCCCTTATTTTGTGTTATATTCTCACTGTGTAATATTAAAAATCTGTCCGGCTGGACAAAGAATATAGTACTGAATTGGTCTATATTAATTCGCACCTCATTTTGACTGTCTAGGGACCATTGTCTTTAGAAATAAAAATGTTAAACAAGCATTGGCATAGCCAATAGGTCTCGCTTTTGGGACCTTATAAGTATTTAGTTATGCAGCACAATATCCTTGGTGCAACAACATCAACTGTTGCATGGCTAAGCACTTATAAGGTCCCAAAGGCGAGACCTATTGGCTATGCAATAGTACAACCCGTCACTGCCTTTAATGTAACTTCAAAGAGACTCGTTTTTCAGTTTTACAAAGCGCAAACTTGGAGCGCTTTACATGAGCACCAGTTACATCACACAAGGACATATTCATTTTTTTTTAATCACAGTACCTCAGGCTCGAACCTGTTGTCTCAGCTCCTCTAGCCTTACGCCACAACCTCGCCCACAAGAACGGAAGCATTTTGAATATTATATACAACAAAGTGATAGTTGTTGCTCATTTATCTTATGAAATTTACAACCAATTGACAAAGCCAATAGTCCTGGCTTGTTGTTGGTGTAACGCTACTTGTTGTGTTTTATATCTGGATGAATGGACAGAAGCTGCAAAATACCAGTCGGGCGGCACACTATGCTAAACACAGATTATTAGCTTCAGTGTTTTAAGCCACACCCTTAATTACAGCGGCCATGCCCCTATGAGAGAACCCCCCCCAGTTTTTCCATCCCACTTAAAGCCCTGTGAAAGATATGCATAAATGCATGACATCGTTATGCAAATATGCACCTAGAAGTCTAATTTACATACCTTCCAGTCTAGGAGCCGTAATTCAGTGTTCATGTGACGTGGAGAGGTTTGTGCTGTCAATGCCGTCATGGATATTGTGAATGTCTGTGTGTTTGCATGTCTACTGGCACTCACGAGACAAACACGTCACTGTAGCCCCCAGCTGGCATGCGTAGAGCAATCAGAGACTGCCAGAAGAAGGAAGTGACATGTCTTGCACTGGGGACATTGGCACACACATGCATGATGTGTTTAATCCGTCTTGGTGAATATATTGCACTATGTGCAGTCCAATGCACGGGCACTCTTTCAACATTGTGCCCAACATTACTCTGCTGTGCCACACGTGGGTGCCCTGCACCAGGTGCAGCACGGTTAGGTACTGCCAGAGCACTTGGAGCAGCAGTCCATACTGGCCACCCTACGACATGCCACCAATGATGCCATAGCATGAATGACCAGCAGCGCAGCAAGTACCTTGACAGGGGCAGACATGGGGCCGGAGCGGCAGTCGTACTAGTGAGCTCTCTGATGATGCCCATGGTCACACGGTGAGAGTAAAGCCGCTGCCATCTCACGAGGAGGAGGGTTTACTCTGTAGAACGCAGACCCAGTCCCCAACTCCTTCACGCAGCAAAACAACCACAACGTGTGGAAAACATATACAGTCCGTTACCCGCCACTTCAATGCTGCGATTCTGCTAGAGACATTGGAGAGGATGTGGCGTAAGGGCCAGAGCTGCCGAGTTTATAACTGGGGAACCAGGTTAGAGTCTCGGTGTTCTCTCAACAATTTGTGATTCTGGACGAATCACTTGATCTCCCTGTGCCTACCAAACACGAATGCGTCCTTATGTAATGTAACTGGTGCGTGTGTAAAGCGCTCAAATACCTTCGGGTCGAGTTTGCGCTCTTTAAAACTGAAAAGAAAAAAATTATGTGCAGGGCAACAGCTCACCGGTGCGGCAGAGACCGCGCTGCCCCGAACCTCTCGCACAGCCTGTCCCTTCTGCACCCTCGCCCGGATCTTCTCCCCGTTAAGCGTACAGCCGGGTCCCTCAACCATGGTTTCCCCCCCAGGGGCCGGAGCGCTAAAATCAAGAACGGAGAGAGGAAGAACCAAAGTTATATAAATGCTGGGTGGGGTTGCGATATGGAGGGGGGGGATGGGGGTAGTATACACACTGTACCTACTGTGTTGTCTTATCCCACAGTCACTGGTCAATGTTTGAAATGTGGCGGCCTGGAATAAGCTCCTCCCTATGTGGGAGGAGCAAATGACGACACAGATCCGCTCCAGAGAAGTAAAACATGTCCGTCCAAGGTCCCTCGATGAGATCTGTCTCGTCAGTTTAGCGGCTAAAAACCAGAAAGCTGCTATATAAGTATGAAGTGAGTGTATACATAAAGAAACTTTAAAGAGCACACGAGTCCTTTTCAAGCCAGTGTTTGCGAATTATGTTAATTTAACGCATGTAGTAGTAGCTAACAGAGAGTATGGACTAGCTTAATCTTCACGTTCAAAGTGCTAATGCTTAACAAGCATTGGCCGCGCAACAAGCAAGACGTGCGGCCGCGACCGGGAGTTGTGTGCGCGCGCAAAAAGGAAATAAAACAAGCATTGGCCGCGCGGCCGTAAAAGTGACACGGCCGTGAAAGTGAAGGAACAAAGGTCTAAGGGCAACAAGCCCGGGAGTTGTGTGCGCGTGCGCGCTGAAGGAAATTAAACAAGGCCTGGAAAGGAACACCTGCTCTTGTATTTGTGCCGGAGAGGGAGTCACTTGATCCTTGGTAAGACGATAGGACGGGAACAATAGGGGACAAGGCAGGGCTGAGAAGGAAGACGAGCGAAGGAGGGGCGCTACGCGGGAAGCTTGTGATAAGAGAACCGGCGTCGGATTCAGCCCGGTGACTAACAAGGAGGGAGGGGGAGAAGGGAGGAGGTAGTGAGAGGGAGGGGGAGAAGGGAGGGGGTAGTAAAAGTGATTCGCGCGCTGTAAGGCTTAATGAGCCATAACAGAAAGCCAGATGGCGGCTGCGCGCGTAACCGCAAGCTTGAGGCCAGCAAAAGCGTGTGGTAGCACTTTTAAAAGCCCACTTACTAAATGTCTCGCAGCGCATGCGCTGGCTCAGGCGAGACCTAAAAACCTTATAATCACTTAGCAGCAATAATGGCTCTTTTTGCCCACATCAAGCCCAAGAATTTTGCAACTTCGCAAACATACAAAGGAAGTCGGTCCGTGCGAAGTATTCTTAATGCTACCAGATGTCTTAGGGTGCCCAGCTGCCTACACACTGGCGCAATCAAAAAAGAGCGAAACTTGGCATACGCAGGACCAACAAATAGCACATGCGGGATGGGTTCTTTTTGGCCTTTGTAAAGTGGACAATGTTCACTAGATGCACCCTTCCATTTTACAGTAAACCCCTTAACAAGGAGTGTGCCCGCTCTAAGCTGATGGTATAATTTCCTGTCAGATGGAACAGTGACCAATTCCCAATACTGCTCTAATGCATATGTGGTCTTGAAATTAAAAAATTCACCAGTCAGCGTTGCATCTCCAGCCATGTGCTCTTCCTTCTGTAGGGTGTAAGCCAATAGTGTTTTTTCAGCCTACCCTCAGAGCAGAGGTCTTCAAACCTTTTTACTCTGAGCCCCACCTAATCAAAATGTTTTGAGGTCAGGCCCCCCTCCAAAACTTTATGGCAAGGATTGGGGGAGCGAGAGGGACATGGCTGCGTGCAGGGAGCGGGGCTTATGAGATGATTTCAGGAATACTTTTTCTATAGCTTATGAACCGCACTAAATATGAGACTTATAAAACAGCAAATAAAAACAGATATTATCCCAAACAAGCTGCTCCCCATAATTGGGGTGTTGTGAGCCCCTCACACTTTTTAACCCCAATGAAACTACACCTGCTGCACTAATGATAACTGCAGTCCTGAGTAGCAGGCTATCTCCCCTGCATCTTTTACCTCTTCCCCAACATATCGGATCATCACCTCGGTCCTAATGCTTGAAAAGAAAATAAGCTGCAATGCCCCTTTTTTAAAGGTAGACAGTCATCACTGTGGTGCTGTGGGCCCCTCAAATCCCTGGGCCCCAGTCCTGCTGCATCTGCTTCCTTAATGATAACCAGCAGACGCCACTTACACACTTGGCAGCAGTACCAGCTTCACTAATGAATGTCCCTTTATAAAAAACACTTATATTGTCCCCTTTTTTGGGGTATCTCTCTGAAGAAGCTGTCTCTGGCCATTTGTAAACATAAAAATGAGTCCCCATACAGTGCTCCTTATTCTGGGCCTTCTATCTGACAATATCTATGAATTTTACTCTTTCCTCTGTCTCCTAGACCATTACTGTGAGGCCCCAGGGATAGAGAGGATTAGGGCTTTGGATCTGAATGCAACCCTGCTGGCCTTCTACATGCCACCCCATGGACTCACACAAAAACTGCTCCCGAATGGTTAATACTGACTTTGAGGTGCCTCTGCCTGAAATTGAAGGGTGTGGTGGTAGTGCAGAAAGTTAAAAAAGAAACCAGCCTTCTTACCAGTCATTAATTGATTGAGTCACTTAAAGCCAGGATCACTGTAATTATGAGTTTCTGCAGCAGCAGCGTTTTCCACATAATTATCAGTTTACTGCATTTGCTACATAGTCTGCAGATTTCAACAAAAAAAACTTGATTCTAGCTCAAACGGAACAAAAGTTACTTAAAGCATGACAAAGTGTTCCGGAGCAGTGGAAGGCCCTTTGCAAAGATTGACTGGTAATCTTGTAGTTGCTTACTGCTGTATTTGGGTGTTAAACTGGTACTAATGAGGTGAAATATTTCCCCTCACATAACACTTAAGAATGGGGACAGTGAGCGTATTCAGAAAAGCTAGGTCCAGTACCGTTGCTCCCAAGGACTAACATATAATCACTGTGTGGTAACTGTTCCTAAAACAAGGACCCCTGACAGCATTACCTTGAGTTAAAATGACAAAATAATGAAGTAATGCTAACCACAAAATGTGGCGCATTGTGCCGCATAATTTACCTTTTCTTGCTGCATAATTTAGTCAAACCTGCCGCATAATGTGGTCCTCCTCTGCTGAATAATTACAGTGACTCTGCTTAAAGCTTCATGGTGGCAAAGATTTATTCTTTTTGAGATGTAATGTAAGGGTGTTATCAGCTGAGATCTGGAATAGTGGAGACACTTACAAAAATGTCTGCATTACATACAGTTTGATTACTTATTACTCAAAAGTATAGAACTTGTTTGATCTCAATCACTGCATCGTTTTGCAGCAGCCTAGCTTACAGTATCTAAATACTGTTTTAAAATAATAACTTACTTTTCACAATGCTTTCTGCCACAGGCTGGGACCTCATAGCACTATAAAAAGGCCACTGGAATTATGCGGCAGGAGAAGACCAAATTATGCAGCATGGTTGACTAAATTCTGCAGCAAGCAAAGGCGAATTATGCTGCATAATGCTGCATATTTTGTGATAGCATTACTGCATTAGTTTGCAATTTTTACACTTGTTAACACTGTCCTGGCCTTTATTGCCCCTCATAAGTACCACATTAACACCCACATATAGCAATAAGCAACAGAAAGGTGACCAGTCAACCTTTAGAAAGGGCCTTCCACTGCGAGGTAACGTGTTGCTGCATTTTTAGTAACCTTTGAACCGTTTGAGCTAGAAACAAGTTTTTTTTAAAAATCTGCAAATTATGCAGCAGATGATGGATTATGTGGCAAATGCTGGAAATCCATAACTATGCGCTGGAGTGCAGGGTGAGCGTGAAAGTGAAGGGTGAGAATGAGTTGTCTGAATGCAGGGTGCATTCCCAGACACTTGAAGTAACTCAGCTTGTTATTGACGGCGGCGTATGGTTTCAGATATAAGTTAACCTATTGCTATTATGGCATTAATCAGGGATCGAGGGTGGAGGAAATAAATAATGTGCTGATCCTGCAACAAACTTCCAGTCTTATGATTAGGATTGCCAGCTCATTATTTTGATGTCGCAGACGAAACAAAAATAAACAATCACCTACAGCCGTATTTTCAGCACTTATCTGTGCGTACTTCGAACAGCAAATAATTGGAAAGCACTTTTAATTGTGTTCTAGGGCGGCCTGAATAATTCATGACTAATAATTAAAGGGAACAAAGACAGAAAAGTCACATTACAAATGAATACATACTTTTTTATTTATAACCCTATTTAGTGTCAAGACAAGGTCTTTGCAGGGTCTTTAAACAACACATGGCTGGCATTTTTCTATTGGCAACCCTACTTTATATTCCTTTTCATGAAATGCATTTTCACACTACAGCAGAAAATGTAAAATACAAATGTAAGGAATAGGCAGAGTGGGGGCCCAGGGGGTACTGGAACCAGAAAAAAAACTAAGCCTCAGTAACCAGTTTACAAAGGTATGTAAATATGCAAATAGTCTTTAAAGACCTGTGAAAAACTCGGGCGTGCCGGAGATAAGACTCTAGACACTGCCCAGCCGAGCCCACAGCTGCAGCCTCACTGACCTCCGGCCCCACGGCGCTTCGGAGTAAATGAAGACAGCCTGGAAATGCAGCAAATAAACATCGCCGCACTTCCAGGCCATCTTCATTTACATGTACTTGCAGAGGCATTTGCGCCCCCCTCGGAACCCATCCACGCCCCCCCAGGGGGGCGCACCCCACAGTTTGAAGACCTCTGCCTTAGAGGGAATTTTCCCAATGTCCGTGTGGAGGCCTAGGCCACCAAAGTCAATCATCTTCAATAGCTGCTTTACTGAGGTCATCAAGGGACTTTGTTGGCTTTATCCAACTTGATAATCTCATCTAGGGCCACTGCATAATGTGCCAGCTCTGGAGTGACCCAGATCTTATGTCAGCAAAGAGGGGTCGCAAATGGGCTTTAAAAGTTACTTTTTTCATACCTAAATCAATAAATAAAGGATGCAAAGGGGTGCCAATTGGGAGCGAAGCCAGTTCTCTTACAAATTTGTTCTCGTATTTTGCCAAACCCGTAATGTCGCTATAACCCAAGAGCTCGGCGCCGTGCAAAGCAGCTCCTAGAGCTTTGGCTTCATAGATTTTCAAGGCGGGTGAGACAGGCCTAGTGTAAGAAGCACGCTGTTCCTTCTAAAATTACACCAGTTCTCTGTCTATGCTTTATGGTTGCAACGTGAACATGTTGGCCCCATGATAAATTTGGTGAAATTTCAATGCCCAGTTATGTGAATGACTTTTCCTGTTCCAGTAATTCAAAATCAAGGAGTCACTCTGACCTGCGTGAATTTTGCTCCTTTCTTCTTGTACTCCTGATGGTTCTATAGGAGGAGAAAATAAAATTTCTTTAAATAACTCTCACCCACCAGGGTTGCCCCTAGGTGGCATGCTTCATCATAGGGTT
This sequence comes from Calotriton arnoldi, assembly GCA_963921515.1. Classification (NCBI taxonomy): domain Eukaryota; kingdom Metazoa; phylum Chordata; class Amphibia; order Caudata; family Salamandridae; genus Calotriton; species Calotriton arnoldi. Next base: position 603,848 of record CAWUFW010000224.1, on the reverse strand, counting down.
CTTCCCATTCCGCTGCAGAATGGGGCGTACTACGACACACGGATACGTCGGAGCACTTGTGGTTTTATAACCTAATGAGAAGAAAAATTGCAGTGGGGGGTTTAAATAAGGAGATTAAAAATACCTGGCTAGTTGGATGAGAGAATCTTTATTGGTTCCTCTAATCAGTATGGTTAAAAATTAAGAAACATATAGGGGTAATGTCTCCGTGTTTCTTTGGTCAACTAGTTTCAAGCCCTACCCCAAGGCTTTTCTTCAGGACTTAGGAAGGCTGTTCCCTTATGCTACTCCTTCTGTCTTAAAGTTCACTGCAGTATTGTAAGATACCAGAAAAGGAAATACTGATAAAGAAAATTATATTTTGATAACTAAATGTATTTTTCTATATATAGCACCTAATTGGTCTGTAATTTGAGAACCTGTAATGATATATATGGAAAAGAAGAAAGGAAAATTCAATAGAGGCAAAATAAAATGGAATGCAATATGGTCTAGTGGTCATAGTGCTAACGTTTGTATAATGCACTATGGTGGGGAAAAAACGTGCTATGCAATTATCGCTAAAAAAGGTGAGCACGTCTAGTGATACCGTAAAGCAATGAAGTGTAGGATACACGTAACAAAACCAGATCTATTAAAAATAAATTATAAAGATACATACATATAGTCAGCCTAAAATAGGCAACATGAGTCCGACCGGGGTAGATGGACACCTGTAGTCACACTCTATTGCGGGGAGAAACACATAATATCACTGATGTGAAATGGTAATGTAAAGCGTACGAGGGCGGGGGCCCACGTTGACTTACTTCATCAAGGCTGCTTCCTCACACTAAGGAACAACCTGCCCGTGGCTCCGATGGTGCCATTGGGCGTGGCCCGTAGAGAATAAAACATCTCTATTCTGGGCTGACGTCGGCGCCCTCGTGCTGGTAAGAGACTAGGACGCTGACCTGTGCAAAAATGGCCGCTCGCAAAGGCTCCAGATCTTTGGTATGCGATCCCACAGACGTGGGTTCGCGTCTGCGGTTGGCTGATCGACGTTCCCTCGATAGATTGAAAAACTTGAAAGTGATAAAAACCAAAATTATAGAATGCAAGAGGGACGAATAAATTATTTGTAAAAAGGGGATCAATGACAGTGCATTGCCAGTAACCCCTGCTGGAAAACCAGAGGAGCCACAAGGTGGTGCACCTTATCGAGATTAATGGTAGTGGCAAGGCTCTGTTAAAGGATACGGGGTTCTGAGTACATGTGTTTCAAAGGAAAAACGTTTAATTAAAAAACAATCGTTTGTGTAGCGGTGAATTATTAGTAACACCAGCTGGGAAAATGAGCTAAAAAGTGCTTACATATTACAATTTTAATATAGATCTGTAGGGAGCCGAATTATAATCGGTGTAAAAAATTGGTCAGTCCAAGGGTCTGATGTGGTAAAAGCATAGGGAGAGACATAGGTGTGGACATGGGCTATGCAAAATGCGCTGACGGTGGGTTGTACCAGGGCACCGGCTAAGGTACAGAAGGGAAATCATGTGAATTGACCCCAGGGAATGTTTTCATGAAGATCACCTACATGTGTCTTGAGTCCAAAGACCCAACGTTGCTCTTTCTCGAACAATTGTGCCTCTTGGTTCAGTTGTTCAATGATTACCCATTTTAGGTCACTGGCAGTGTGTTTTTGCTTGATGTAGTGAGCTGACATCTTTTTGGTAGCGCGGCCACATCGCAGATTACTGCGATGTTCACAGATCCTAGTTTTTACCTTGCGTTTGGTCATTTCTATGTAATGCAGGTTACAGGGGCATGTGATCATGTATATCACTGATTGGGAGTTGCAGTTGGTAAACTGTCGCAGTTCCCATCTTGTGTTGTTATTGAATGTGAGTATTCTGGTTGCCTTAGTCAAGTGGCATACACTGCAGTTTCCGCAAAGGTGGTGTCCTTTTATCGGAGTGATAAAACCTTAATTAGGTCTTATTTCGTTGTTTGTGCGTGGTCATGTATGTACCAAAATGTCTCTTAGGCTGCGGCCTCATCTATGCGAATATGGATTTGGGAAAATTGGTGGTCCTACTGTTCAGTATGTGGAAATGCTTATTGACGATCTTGCTAACTTGGTTTGAGGCTATGCTGTAGGTAGTGATGCATATGGGCCGATCTTTATCTTTCGGTGGGGGAATTTCCAGTAGTGCCTCCCTGTGATTATTCCTAGCTCGTTTCATTGCTTTGGAAATAATTTTGCGAGGCAGGTTTCGCGCTTCTAGCTTAGAGGCCAGGCGGAAGCTAGAAGCGCCTTTTGTAGTCGCTCAGTTTGGTGCAGTCGCGTCTTAGTTGCAAGAATTGGCCGAAGAGGAGGTTTTCCCTAAGGTGTCTCGGATGAAAACTGTCAAAGGGGAGTAAGCAATTTTTTACTGTGGGTTTGAAATGCGTTGTAGTTTTCAGAGACCGTTCCTCTTGAAAGATGTTTAAGTCAAGGAAAACCAAATCAGTTCTTGACACAGTGTGTGTGTGAATTTCAAGAATTCATTTTGTCTATTGAGCCAAAGTAGAAACTCATTAGCTGTTCCTTCATCACCCTGCCAAATGACCAACACGTCATCAGTGTACCTTTTCCAAAGTGTGATATATGGGTTCTGGGCGCACAGGATGTTATGTGTCTCGAGGTGATGTACGTAGAGACCTGCTATGCTGGGCGCGAATGTGCTGCCCATGCTGGTCCCGTGTTTCTGTAGATGCAGAGTATCCTCAAATGTGAAGACATTTTCTGTTATGGCCCATTTGCAATATTCCTTTAATATATTGTGCGGTGTTTGGTACTCTCAGTCTATTTCAAAAAGTACATACTCAATGATGTTGAGAATCTCGATGTGTGGGAGACTGATATATAGACTCTCAATGTCCAGTCCTATTAGCAGTTGTTTGTCTGGGTCGAAAGTTATGTCCTTCAGGAGTCTCAGCACATCCTTAGTGTCTTTAAGGTATGTGCCAGTGTTTTGTATTATTGGCCTAAGGAAAGCATCTGCAAACCTTGATAAGGGTTCAAGAATAGAGCCTATCCCAGACACGATAGGCCGTCCTGGAGGATTCTCCATGCTCTTGTGTATCTTTGGAATTGTGTAAAGGGTACCTTTCCCTTAAACTTCTTACTATGGTTGAATGCCATAAATTTTGTTTTGTCGACATTTATCTCTAAGACACGCTCCGAACAAAAATCATTGAAGCTGGCTAAAAGTTTTTGCAGACCACTGAGTGTTTTGGAAATTAGCAAAGTGTTGTCTGCAAACAACAATACCGGTATCTTGCCCTTTGCCAGGATGTGGCATCAGCCTCAACTTTTAAGAGATAGTGTACCAGTCCATTTACATATAGAGAAAGTAAAGTATGAGCCAGTACACCTCCCTGCCAGACGCCCTTTAACAAAAGAATATTTTCAGTTAGTTGTCCTTGTGAGCCCCACCGTACCCGGGCAAAGTTATTGTGTAGCCTAACCAGCAAAGATAGTATGTAGAGAGGCATCACCATTTCTTCCAGAACTAACCATAACCTTGAATTTGGTACCAGATCAAAAGCAGATTTAAGATCAACAAAGGCGACACATAAGTCACCTTTGCCGATCAGTACCGTCTCCCAGTATATTATAGCACATCTGAAGACCTGATCTATTATTGATGTCTTGGGTCTAAAACCATCTTGCAACGGGCTTATAATGTCACTACTATCTACCCATTGTTAGATCCTTGCTAGAACAATTTGGCAAAAAACATTCTGTAGGCAGTCAATTAGACTTATAGGCCTATAATTGTCTGGCAGGCTCTTATCCCCCTTTTTATACACTGGAACCACCTCTGCTCCCTGCCAAGATGCCGGAATATGAGCTCCCATTGCTATCTTGTTTGCAATGACCAGTATGTAGTGTACCCATACACCTATACCATGGAGATAAACATCTACTGGAATGCTGTTTGAACCAGCAGCTCTCCCTCTGGAAAAGGTGGTCAGCGAGTTAAAAACATCCTCTCTAGTAAAGGGGGGCAATTTAAAATTAATCAAAGTGGCATTCAGGGATTTTTCGCCCAGGTTTGTGGCATCTTCGTAATATAGGGCTGAGAAGTGATTGAACCAGTCAACGGAAGGGACATGATTCTTGGGCTCAAACCCTGCTGTGTGCTCTCCTCTAGCCACTAGCCTCTAAAATCAAGAGTCGTCCTTGGATGCACATATCTCCAATAAATCTCGCCATCTCTTGTCGTCCACTCTATTTTGGCCCTAGCCAATGACAACTTATACAATTTCCTAGCGGATGTTATCAGAGGAGAATTTTTTAGTTTTATGGCCTCAGCTAATACACGCCTTAGCTTTCTGCATTCGCTAATAAACCAGCTACCACCTCCATTATGGGATGACTTTTTTCTTGCACATGGAGCTGACAAGTGAACAGCAATATCCTCAAAAAAACTTTATGTGCATCTCGATAACCTTGTGCTTATCCTTGATTACAACCCTGCAGTACAATAATTTAGGCAGAAAAATCAGAGCATCATTTTTTATAGTAGCTAAAAGCTCAGGGTTTCCCACTAATTTGCTGCCATTTAAAGTTGTGTTTATCTACTATATGTTCAATGTTCCTAGTTCTAGTAAGTGTTGAGCTATCAACCCAGAACTTATTGAATAAATCTTCCATCATGAGGCATAAAGGGTTATGATCACTCTCTTCCCTTTCTAGTACAGTCATGTCATTAACTAGGTGCCACAGTTTCAAATCAACCATTACATAGTCAATGCAACTTTTATATCTATAGTTGTTAAATGTATATGCCCCCTTACGGTCAGATTTAGTCCTCCTATTTACCACTCATATGCCAAATTCAATAATGAGTGCCTTTAACTGGAGAGCGGGCCGTGTCCATCTCTTGACTGGGGCAACCTCCAATTGAGGGATAGCCCATCTTTCATCCTCCTCCGCTGTGATTTCAACATCATCCCTATCAAGGGGCTCAAATGTGGTGTTGAAATCTCCAGTAAGAATCAGATTAACCCCTGGCTGCTATCTATCAAAGAAGACTTCCAGGAATTGAATTGTTGGCAAGGCAGCCCCACCTATTTTCCCTCTCGCATAGATATTATAAAATGACACTGTAAACTTTCTGCCACAACTTACTTCAATGCCTAATATGTCCTCACTATTAATTTTCAATTGTCGAATTTTGCAATTCAATGTGGATTTAACCCATGTTATCAATCCACCTGACTGGCTTTCCAGTTTCTGTTCGTTTAATTCTGCTTTCCACACAGCCTGCACAGATCTCTTTTGTGCAATATTTTATGGCCCAGAAATAGCTTGTGCAATGTGTGCTCTTCATGACCTCATATGTGCTGACAAAATCTCCATCAGCGCACAGGCACGCAGCTTAGAGGAAGCATAGGTCACTTCCCTTGGAAGGCTATATTGTTTTATTCCCCCCCCTTCCTGAGGGCAGATCGGCCTATAAACAGCAGTTGGGGGGCAAGCCCACCATACACCAGGGATTATGTTTGGAAGGGGAGCGACCCCTTGGGCAAGGGTTGCTCTTCTTGAGCGGCCATATTATTTTTGAATTCCGCCCTCTTCTTGCGGGCAGATCTTTTTGGTTTTTGGTCTTTTTTGAGTGGATTGGGCCTCAGGGTGGGAAGTAAAATCCGAGTCACCTGGAAATAAGGTTATGTATGTGGTGGGGGATCTGCTTCTGGAGTAAGGTTCGCTTCCATCTGGTATTTTTTTTTGCCTTTGTCACGCCTCCTTTCGGGGTAATATCAGTGTCTTTTGAATGATATTTTATCATTTTTATTTGTGTTTTAAATTTCTTTTTTTATGGTAGAGTCAATCGTTTCCTTTGCCTTGGTGGTGAATCCTGTTTGTGGGTGCAGCTTTGGCATATCTGTAGTTTGTGGAGTTGTGGTTGTTATGCAACTCATTTTGTAATCTTTTCATCCAATGTGTATCCTTGGCTGTTTGTATAATTTTTTGACTGCTCTACTAATGTTTTAATCTTTAGCTTTGTATGCGATTGTCGTTCAAAGTAACGTATTGATTTGTGCACATTCTATACTGCCTTGTGATATGTGCAATGTGTTTTTTTTCCTTTACAGTGGGACTTCTTTGGTGCTTGCTGAGTTTGTGCAGAGTTGGTGCAATTGATCCTCAGTCTTGCTGTCTCTGGCAAGTGAATGGTATAGTTTTTGAGTATATACGTCTTTGTGTGCTTTGTATTGATTGACTTTTCTCTCCAGATTACTATATGCCAGCAGTTTTACTTTCTGTTTGATAAAGCCACAGATTGTTTATTACTTATTTTACACTGTGCTGGTTCTTGTTGACTTATTTGTTGTGTTACTTTTATTAGTAAGAATTATGGCAAACCGCAGGTTGACCGCTCAGCAGGTTGTTGATTTGCTTTTCGAATCTTTCTGACCATGGTTCTGAGATTGAATCTGAGGCAGAGGACGAAATATGGCAGTGAATTTTCTGTCTGAGAGGAATCATCTGATGATGAAGCCAGTACCAGTGTGTAGGAAGTGCCTCTTTTAGAGGAGGACACTGATATGCCGATAGTGCAGCAAGAAGAATCTCAGTTGAAGCCTGGGGCTGAAAGGCTTCCCATCGGAGGTGCTGAACTCTGGGTTGCTCCAAACATGAGGCAGCCTGTGTTGCCTGCCTTTAGTGGTATTGCAGGGTGCAGAGTCAACACTGAAAACTTTTTGCCTATAAATTTCTTTCAGTTGTTTATGGACAATGTATTTTTGGATGAGATTGTTGACCAGACTAATTTGTATGCTGAACAGTATTTGAGGGACAACATTGCCAGACTTAACTCCCACTCTAGAGCTAGCCGGTGGACTCCCACAAATCTGGATGAGTTGAAGAAGTTCTGGGGTTTAACTTTTTTGATGGGATTTATAAAGAAGCCGCCGCTGTCTTGATAGTGGTCTACCAGTCCCTTGATGGCAACTGCTATATTTCCTGCAACCATGACTTGTGATTGGTATATGCTTCTGCTTCGGATGCTGCATTTTTTTGGTAATGCTTCAGCATTGCCACACGACCACCCTGATTGTGAACGTCTCTTCAAGATTTGCCCTGTCCTTGATCATTTTGTAGATCGTTTTTCAGAGATCTATGTTCTAGGGAAAGAAATAGCTGTGGATGAGTCTTTGTTCCTGTTCAAGGGCCGTTTGTTTTTTAGGCAGTGCATTCCTAGCAAGAGGGCATGTTATGGAGATGAATACGGTATCTCAGAGTAGTAGTGAATATGCCTATAATTTCAGGTTGTACACTGGTAGGGATTCTTTAATTGACCCCCCCCTGCTTGTCCGTCCACTTTTGGAGTCAGTGAGAAAATTGTGTAGGAAATTGGTAGAGGATTTTTTAACAAAGGTCACAATTTTTATGTAGATCAAACTAACATCAATGGGAGTCTTCGCAAAGGGGCACTCATTGACCTTGGTTTGATCGGTTTCTGTCCTGGGCACTACTCCCAGCCACACACGTGGGCCAGCATTTTTACTGGTATAAGTGGGAGAATGCTGGATGGAAGGAATTTTGTGAATTCTTGCTGATTCCAGATGTTTAATGTAGGAGGGATGGATGGAAATACGGCTTAGGAGGCTTTTCCGATTTGCGAATTTAGCCTTTTATTGATAGGTGATAGGTGTTTGCTTTGTTCGCCCTAAGTTGGCAGGGTATGCCCAGACGTGGTCCCTTGCTCACTTTGCCACTGGATTCAAGCTAGCCTGGCTGATGAGGGGTGTTACCCCGAAACCGGTCCTAGGATGCTTGTTTCCAGTCCAGGGAGAACCTGGCCGTTCAGGCTGGACTGTTACCATTGGGCGCAGGGTCAAGACTGATTTGCATATGGCTGGGTCCAAACTGGAATGGCATGGTGAGCAAAAAAACGATGGATTTAGGCCCAGATCTCTGTACTGGGGTGAATGTATGACATTGTTCTGCATTCTGTCCATCAATTGTTCTTTTTGCATTTGTCACCCAGAGTGGGACGGGTATGCCCAGACGTGGGTCCCGTGCTCTCCATGCCACTGGAGTCAAGCTATCCTGGCTGATGAGGGCTGAAAGCCCGAAACTGGTCCTAGGATGCTTATTTCCAGTCCAGGGAGGACCTGGCCTGGCAGTTCGGGCTGGACTGTTCCCATTGGGCGCAGGGTCAATACTGATTTGCATATGGCTGGGTCCAAACTGGAATGGCATGGTGAGAAAAAAAACGATGGATTTAGGCCCAGATCTCTGTACTGGGGTGAATGTATGACATTGTTCTGCATTCTGTCCATCAATTGTTCTTTTTGCATTTGTCACCCCGAGTGGGACGGGTATGTCCAGACGTGGGTCCCGTGCTCTCCATGCCACTGGAGTCAAGCTATCCTGGCTGATGAGGGCTGAAAGCCCGAAACTGGTCCTAGGATGCTTGTTTCCAGTCCAGGGAGGACCTGGCCTGGCAGTTCGGGCTGGACTGTTCCCATTGGGCGCAGGGTCAAGACTGATTTGCATATGGCTGGGTCCAACCTGGAATGGCATGGTGAGCAAAAAAACGATGGATTTAGGCCCAGATCTCTGTACTGGGGTGAATGTATGACATTGTTTTGCATTCTGTCCATCAATTGTTCTTTTTGCATCTGTCACACTAGGGAGACTCCAAGCATTTAGGACAGATGGATTGGGGTCGTAGTCTGTTTTTCTGGGGCGGGTGGACACCAGGGCGTCCTTCAGACTCCTGACTCTCTTGAATGAGAAGAGGGGTTTTTCCCATTTCCTATTGTTGGTCTCTAAGATTCTCCAATGCTTGTTGATTGATTTGGTAACCGCGTTCAATACTGTACTATAGGTGGTCACACAGGTCAAAGGGATCTCATTTACGTGTTTAGGGTTGTCCTCTAGTAACACCTCACGAGGCTGATTTCTCGCTCTTTTTTGGCTTTCATTCAGGATTCTTTCGGGATAACCTCGATTTCTTAGTTTTTTGAAAGATCTGCTGCTTGGGTGCGAAAGTCCTCCAATTTACTGCAATTCCTCCTTATGCGGAGGTACTGCCCATAAGGCAAGTTTTCTCTCCAAGCCCTCGGATGAAAGCTGGAAAATTCAAGGAGGTTGCTCTTTGCAGTGGGTTTTTGGTACGTCCTTGTCTCAAGTTTACCGTTTTCTTTAGTAATCCAGGAAAACCATTTCCTTCCTCTCAAAGGAATGGTTAAACTTAAGGTTGACGTCGCAATTATTTATCCATTCCAGAAATTCTGTGAGTCTGTGTTCCGGTCCTTGCCAAATGCCAAGGACATCGTGAATGTATCTCTTCCAGAAAGAGATACATGTGCCAAAGGGATTTTTTTCGTCCAGGATGTATTTTTGCTCAAAATCATGCACGTATAGCCCTGCCACACTAGGGGCAAAGGTGCTGCCCATCGAAGTGCCAGTCGTTTGAAGGAATAGATCCCCTTCGTATTCGAAATAGTTGTCTTTGAGTGCCAATGTGGCACACTCAATAATGAATTGTCTCGGAGTTTGGTAGTTCCAATTGGCCTCCGCCAGAGCCTTGCTAATTACACTAATCGTATCATCTTGTGGGATGCTAGCGTATAGACTCTCTATATCAAGGGTCACCAGAATTGTTGAGTCATCATCCACTGTCATGTCATGTAGCAAGTTGAGAAGGCTCTTAGTGTCCTTTAGGTAAGTTGGAGTTTGTTGTACGAGGGGTTTAAGGAAGAAATCGCAAAAGCGAGACAATGGCTCCAACAGGGACCCAATCCCCGAGACGATGGGGCGGCCAGATGAAAGGGGTCCTGTTTTTATGTGTGTTGGGCAGGGTGTAAAAATAGGGGTTTTTTTCGTCCCCAGTTGTTAAAAAATCTGCCTCGTGTTTGGAGATATGCCCATTAGTTTCTGCGTAGTTCACCAGGCTACCGATCTTGTTTTTCAATTCTCTGGTAGGGTTAGATGTCAGGGGGGTGTAGTTCGTGCGGTCGTCTAACAGGCGTCTGCATTCTTTTTGGTATTCGGATTTGTCCTGTATAACCACCCCTCCACCCTTGTCGGCTGGCTTGATCACAATGGTGTTTCATCAAGAAATGTAGACCCGCTGTTTGCAGGTCAACATAGGGTTGCACTGCCTGATACACTAGTGTTCAATTTTATGCACTTAAACCAAAAGTATTCAAAAGTTCCTCCTTTTTTAAACTCCAATTTTATTCACAGTTACTCAATCACGTCAAAGGCTCGAAATTCCAATAGCTTGTGCGTGTTACATGTTCCAAAATTGCCCATCCAGGCCTATTCCAAAACACTTGACAAAATTCCGAGTTCTCCCAAGTCCAATCATTACACCCAATGCATTTCGGTTCTTTAAACCTTCTTCAGGGGTATCTGTAGTATGTAAAAAATACAGCTATCAACCACAGGAATATAAATATGTTGAATCACCAGAAAAATCACTTAATACAAAACATATTTTAAAAACGAACCTGAAAACAATCGGGAATATCTGCCCCCATTACCATCTCATGTGACAACAACAAAACATGAAATAAAATAAACTTTTTCCTTATATCATAATTAGTATGCCCCACTCTAACGAGCCAAAAATACCCATCTACAAACATCTCCCCATTCCAAATAATATTCTGAAAACTACTGAATTATGCACACATATGTTGTATGTAAACTCACCCCCACACCCCAACCTAATGAATACTCCCGCATTCATTTAAGATCACTCTTACATACCTATTGTAATCTCAGCTTTAAAGCGCCTAGCTCTTCCCATACGCACTCGGACTAATTGCCCTTTTTCAAAACATATTCTAAGTTCTACTAGATTATACGCGCATATGCAGTATATAAAATCACCCCGTATGGGAAGAGCTAGGCGCTTTAAAGCTGAGATTACAATAGGTATGTAAGAGTGATCTTAAATGAATGCAGGAGTATTCATTAGGTTGGGGTGTGGGGTGAGTTTACATACAACATATGTGTGCATAATTCAGTAGTTTTCAGAATATAATTTGGAATTGGGAGATGTTTGTAGATGGGTATTTTTGGCTCGTTAGAAGTGGGGCATACTAATTATGATATAAGGAAAAAGTTTATTTTATTTCATGTTTTGTTGTTGTCACATGAGATGGTAATGGGGGGCAGATATTCCCGATTGTTTTCAGGTTCGTTTTTTAAAATATGTTTTGTATTAAGTGATTTTTCAGGTGATTCAACATATTTATATTCCTGTGGTTGATAGCTGTATTTTTTTACATACTACAGATACCCCTGAAGAAGGTTTAAAGAACCGAAATGCATTGGGTGTAATGATTGGACTTGGGAGAACTCGGAATTTTGTCAAGTGTTTTGGAATAGGCCTGGATGGGCAATTTGGAACATGTAACACGCACAAGCTATTGGAATTTCGAGCCTTTGACGTGATTGAGTAACTGTGAATAAAATTGGAGTTTAAAAAAGGAGGAACTTTTGAATACTTTTGGTTTAAGTGCATAAAATTGAACACTAGTGTATCAGGCAGTGCAACCCTATGTTGACCTGCAAACAGCGGGTCTACATTTCTTGATGAAACACTTATAACTAGTGCTCAACGGAACGGAGCATTGTTAGGGTGCTGCACGCCGAATTTGAGAAAGCTGTTGAACATGATGAAGTTCAAACGATAAGGGTGTGCTCCAGATCACTGATTTAGAGACGAATATTAAAACTGTTCCGACCCTGGTTAGCACCCCAACGGAAAACAAGTAAAGATTATTGGAGGATGTCACGTCAAAGGCTGCTCATTTAAGTCATCGATACGAAGGAGTCATTATTCAGATATGATCATTGGACAAAAGCTATCATATCATATTATGTGGACTTAAGCACTGTATTATTTTTCTCTCACTATTTTGTTATGATTTAGTTAAATGAGGGTTATGTATTATGTGTAAGGTTTTCGCTACATTATTCATATAAGGGTGGTACTGCTTTAAATGTGCATAGTTTCGGTGGGGCGGGCACACGAGAACGTAATACGTTGTTACCAAGGGTTTACAGGTGCGGAAGGGAACGTAACTTTTGAAGTTCGTTAGTTTGCACAGTTCGGTGATTCAGTTAATTTAAGCGCATATGTGAAGAGCAAGGCGCTGAAAAGCAGTGACAAAAAAGGTATGGAGGGGCGTAACGAGATGTTGATAAATGTATGCGGGAGCATTCACGAGTTTTGGGGTGAGGGGGTGATTTTATATACTGCATATGCGCGTATAATCTAGTAGAACTTAGAATATGTTTTGAAAAAGGGCAATTAGTCCGAGTGAAATGGGAAGAGCTAGGCGCTTTAAAGCTGAGATTACAATAGGTATGTAAGAGTGATCTTAAATGAATGCGGGAGTATTCATTAGGTTGGGGTGTGGGGGTGAGTTTACATACAACATATGTGTGCATAATTCAGTAGTTTTCAGAATATAATTTGGAATGGGGAGATGTTTGTAGATGGGTATTTTTGGCTCGTTAGAGTGGGGCATACTAATTATGATATAAGGAAAAAGTTTATTTTATTTCATGTTTTGTTGTTGTCACATGAGATGGTAATGGGGGGCAGATATTCCCGATTGTTTTCAGGTTCGTTTTTTAAAATATGTTTTGTATTAAGTGATTTTTCAGGTGATTCAACATATTTATATTCCTGTGGTTGATAGCTGTATTTTTACATACTACAGATACCCCTGAAGAAGGTTTAAAGAACCGAAATGCATTGGGTGTAATGATTGGACTTGGGAGAACTCGGAATTTTGTCAAGTGTTTTGGAATAGGCCTGGATGGGCAATTTTGGAACATGTAACACGCACAAGCTATTGGAATTTCGAGCCTTTGACGTGATTGAGTAACTGTGAATAAAATTGGAGTTTAAAAAAGGAGGAACTTTTGAATACTTTTGGTTTAAGTGCATAAAATTGAACACTAGTGTATCAGGCAGTGCAACCCTATGTTGACCTGCAAACAGCGGGTCTACATTTCTTGATGAAACACTTATAACTAGTGCTCAACGGAACGGAGCATTGTTAGGGTGCTGCACGCCGAATTTGAGAAAGCTGTTGAACATGATGAAGTTCAAACGATAAGGGTGTGCTCCAGATCACTGATTTTGATCACAATGGTGTCATTAGCCTGCAGATGTTGTAGGGCTTTTGTCTCTTCCTTGCTCAGGTTTTTGAAACTGCCTCTGTCTTCCACTGCTTCTATGTCATTAAACACTGCCTGCTCGAATGTGAGAAACTCTACAGGAGTGGTGTGTGGGGGTGGGCAGAAGGTAGATTTTAACCGTAGTCCTGTTTCACCCATGGGATTGGTGTCCACTCTAGTCTCCTGTTTTTCAAAGTAAGCTTTAAGACTCAGCTTCCTGAAGAATTTGGACAATTCACAATGCTAATTAAATTTATCGAGACGGGCCGTTGGTACAAAGCCCAGTCCTCGATTGAGTACTTTCTCTTCTGTAGGTGTTAAGGTGACTGAGGACAAATTTGTAATCAGGCTCTCAGGTTGCTTGTCCCTGCCTGTTGTTCCCGTGACTTGGTTCGGATATTGTTCCCTACTGGGTCGTCTTCTTCCCAATGAACCTGGTTCATTCCTCTCCTCCTTCCTCTTCCCCTCCTGCCTCTCCCTAAAAAAGGCGGTCTATATGTGTTCTGAGGGAAGAGTGGTGGTTGCGGGGCCTGTAGGAAAGCTGGATTCCAGCCCATCATCGGGTATTGATGATGTGGATTGAAATGGTTGGGGAAACCTCCCCCTCCTGGTGTTGGGTAGGGGGGCCAAGGCTGTTGTGTGTAGTGAAATCTGTTCCTCCCTCTTTGTCTAGACCTGTAACTCCCTCCACTAGACCCACTGTTCGTGGAGGAGTCATCTTCCGAGTGGTCAGAATTGCAGATGATGCTGTGCTTTTATCTAGAACATCGGTAGGCTTACAGCGATTAATAGATGGGTTCGCAGATTTTATCAACGGAAGGAAGTTGCTGATAAACAAGGCCAAAACATATACAATGGTTTGTGGTATAAAACCCAGGAAATTGAAACCTTTTTTTATAGACGGGGAAAGAGTGGAAACTGTCGACAACTTTTGTTACCTGGGATAACTTTCTCTGGTAACGGTAAATGTTCACGTGAAATGTCTAATGTCCGGGTTAAGATGTCAAAAAGTGTGCATGGGGTCTTCCGGTTTGCTTCTAAACTAGGGGACCGCCGTATTAAGGACATGACATACATCTATAAAGCTAGATGCGCCTCTATTGCATTATATGGCGCAGGGGTATGGGGTTACCATATCAGTCAGGAAATGCGTGTGCATACCCCCGTGACAAAAAAACCCTGGTCCAGACGAAAACATCGCAATTTACGTTTCTGAGGCTGAAACATGTAGACCGGCCATCACATATTCACTTAAGGATGCAACTGGTCAATTTAACCAGTTAATACATCCTCTATCACCATTTTTAATCTTGCCTTACTTTTCCATTATTAAAATTGTATAGGGTAAGTGAAGGCAATTTTAATACTCACTGTATTATTGTTCACTCACGGCACATTCCAACAAAACCCGCTCCGCTGTAATCAGGCGTCGCAGCACACCCGAGAGGCATTCGGCCCCTTGGGTGGGAACCCTATGATGAAGCATGTCACCAACTAGGTTGGTGAGTGAGGGTTCTTTTAAAACATAGTTGTGACTCCTCAGGTAAGCCAATCATTTGGAATCACTCTTTCGTTGTTTATTGATAGATTATAAGGGGACCAAGAGTGGCTCCACTAGAATTCCCTTTCTCTCTCTGTGTTTCGATCATATTGTGACAGCGTGCAGCTGCGAGAGTTCTCAATTAGAGGAGAAGTGAACCACTGACAGAATCAGGCACCAACATGGGGGAGAATCAAGGCTTGACTTTTACTGACGCTGAGGTAAACACTATTCTAGCAGGACCCTCACTATTTGCTGATCCCAACATAGCTCAAACCATCTCCCAGACAACGGAATGGGATAGATTGACGGAGCAGAAGCGGAATCGAATTAGAACTATCCTACATGATACCATCTTGACAGACTACCTACGTAACAACACGGCACCTAAGGGCTTATTAGTAACCAATGCACCCCGCATTTTCTTAGAGGATGCAACTTTTAGAAAAGAATGGGCCAAGATCGCGTGGCACTGCACACGCGATTGGTTTGTTTTAATTATAAAAACTGCACTGAGATTATCAGAAACATTGTTGGTTGAGATTCAACTTACGGAAAATCACTTTAAAACCACGCTGACTACATATAAAAAGAAGCTAGATGAACTGAATAAGGAAATTAATGAATACAAAGAGAATCTAACACAGTCCAAAATCCAAAAGTTTCAGAAAGATCTGAAACGTTTTTCTTTCAACAGAACTTATCCATATGCAGATCCAGAATTTGTCCCTCCTACAAAAAATGCCAACAATTCTGACCTCTCGGAGGATGACTCCCTCCACGAACAGTGGGTCTAGTGGAGGGAGTTACAGGTCTTGACAAAGAGGGAGGAACAGATTTCACAACACACAACAGCCTTGGCCCCCCTACCCAACACCAGGAGGGGGAGGTTTCCCCAACCATTTCAATCCACACCATTAATACCCGATGATGGACTGGAATCCAGCTTTCCTACAGGCCCCGCAACCACCACTCTTCCCGCAGAACACATATAGACCACCTTTTTTAGGGATAGGCAGGAGGGGAAGAGGAAGGAGAAGAGGAATGAACCAGGTTCATTGGGAAGAAGACGACCCAGTAGAAAACAATACCCGAAGCACGTCACGGGAACAACAGGCAGGGACAAGCAACCTGAGAGCCTGATTACAAATTTGTCCTCAGTCACCTTAACACCTACAGAAGAGAAAGTACTCAATCGAGGACTGGGCTTTGTACCAACGGCCCGTCTCGATAAATTTAATTTGCATTGTGAATTGTCCGAATTCTTCAGGAAGCTGAGACTTAAAGCTTACTTTGAAAAACAGGAGACTAGGGTGGACCCCAATCCCATAGATGAAACAGGACTACGGTTAAAATCTACCTTCTGCCCACCACCACACACCACTCCTGTAGAGATTCTCACATTCGAGCAGGCAGTGTTTAATGACATAGAAGCAGTGGAAGACAGAGGCAGTTTCAAAAACCTGAGCAAGGAAGAGACAAAAGCCCTACAACATCTGCAGGCTAATGACACCATAGTGATCAAGCCAGCCGACAAGGGTGGTTATACAGGAGAAATCCGAGTACCAAAAAGAATGCAGACGTCTGTTAGACGACCGCACGAACTACACCCCCCTGACATCTAACCCTACCCGAGAATTGAAAAACAAGATCGGTAGCCTGGTGAACTACGCAGAAACTAATGGGCATATCTCCAAACACAAGGCAGATTTTTTAACAACTGGGGACGAAAAACCCCCCTATTTTTACACCCTGACCAAAACACATAAAAACAGGACCCCTCCCCCTGGCCGCCCCATCATCTCGGGGATTGGGTCCCTGTTGGAGCCATTGTCTCGCTTTTGCGATTTCTTCCTTAAACCCCTCGTACAACAAACTCCAACTTACCTAAAGGACACTAAGAGCCTTCTCAACTTGCTACATGACATGGCAGGGGATGATGACTCAACAATTCTGGTGACCCTTGATATAGAGAGTCTATACACTAGCATCCCACAAGATGATACGATTAGTGTAATTAGCAAGGCTCTGGCGGAGGCCAATTGGAACTACCAAACTCCGAGACAATTCATTATTGAGTGTGCCACATTGGCACTCAAAGACAACTATTTCGAATACGAAGGGGATCTATTCCTTCAAACGACTGGCACTTCGATGGGCAGCACCTTTGCCCCTAGTGTGGCAGGGCTATACGTGCATGATTTTGAGCAAAAATACATCCTGGACGAAAAAAATCCCTTTGGCACATGTATCTCTTTCTGGAAGAGATACATTCACGATGTCCTTGGCATTTGGCAAGGACCGGAACACAGACTCACAGAATTTCTGGAATGGATAAATAATTGCGACGTCAACCTTAAGTTTAACCATTCCTTTGAGAGGAAGGAAATGGTTTTCCTGGATTACTAAAGAAAACGGTAAACTTGAGACAAGGACGTACCAAAAACCCACTGCAAAGAGCAACCTCCTTGAATTTTCCAGCTTTCATCCGAGGGCTTGGAGAGAAAACTTGCCTTATGGGCAGTACCTCCGCATAAGGAGGAATTGCAGTAAATTGGAGGACTTTCGCACCCAAGCAGCAGATCTTTCTAAAAAACTAAGAAATCGAGGTTATCCCGAAAGAATCCTGAATAAAAGCCAAAAAAGAGCGAGAAATCAGCCTCGTGAGGTGTTACTAGAGGACAACCCTAAACACGTAAATGAGATCCCTTTGACTTGTGTGACCACCTATAGTACAGTATTGAACGCGGTTACCAAATCAATCAACAAGCATTGGAGAATCTTAGAGACCAACAATAGGAAATGGGAAAAACCCCTCTTCTCATTCAAGAGAGCCAGGAGTCTGAGGGACTCCCTGGTGTCCACCCGCCCCAGAAAAACAGACTACGACCCCAATTCATCGGTCCTAAATGCTTAGGGTCTCCCTAGTGTGACAGGGCATTTTCCCTGTGGGAAATGCAGCGTCTGCCACTTGACAGCCCCAGCAAAGAGCCTGAATCTCAAGCCTAATAAAATCTGGACTCTGAGATCACACACCAACTGTAACTCTATGAACGTGGTGTATTTGATTACTTGCCCATGTGGCCTCAGATACCTGGGCATGACGAGCAGGAAAGTGAAGCAGCCTATCAGCGAGCACAGGAGTAACATCCGTTGTAAAAAGAACATGACTCGTATGACGGAACACTTCCTGCAAAAAAACCACACTACCAACGACCTGAGATGGACAATAATCGAACACATAAAACCCAGTACTAACACAACTAAACTCATGTTTGAAAAAGAGCAGCGTTGGATTTACAGGCTTTCCACGCACAAGCAAGGGTTAAATGACAATATTCCATGGAATTCTGTCATGAGAAAGTAGACATCTCTTCATGGCAAGTCAAGGGTGTTCCCCTGGAGGGTCGTTAACTATTAGACATACATATCTGTTGTCTCAATAGCTTGCTCAGAAGTGCACTATTCCATGCCACTTGACTACCAGAGGCACAGTTGACCCAATCACAACCAGTTTAGATGAGATTCAAGTACACATAAACTTGATTTTCGATCCACGTGTTAGACTGACATCTGATCTTGTTTGTGATGTTTGGAGAACCAATAAAATTGCAACAGTCCACTAACCAAGATCCACGTGTTGTTAGACTGACATCTGATCTTGTTTGTTATGTTCGGACAACCAATAAAGTTGCAATAGTCCACTAACCGAGTGAGTTAGCACACCACTCTCCCCGTACTCATCCGACCAATCAGGACGCTCGCGTTCACACGCAGACGTGATGACGCGTATGGTCCGCGCCGACGCGTCCCTGCGTGTTGACGCGGCACACCTTCCAAGGCGACAATGACGAGTTAAATACGCCCGATGCAAGGACTCCCCCATTCACGGGGTCCTGGATCGGAACGTTACCAGGTGCAGAGAGGGCGTTAGGTCTTGGCGTAGTGAGTATGACAACAACTGAGCTTCAAGCATAAGGTAATACTTTGGCTTTACCATCTGCTATTAAACTTAGTTAATTACCTTATCCCTGTTCCTAGTGTGTGACTACAGACCTACGCCCCCGCTAGGATCCATGGGGTAGGAACTCTCTACAGCCCATGTAAGCCTGTTCTTTATAATCTACCCCACGCTTGAGTGTTTATGAGCCCAACGTTATCGTGAAGCTAATCGCTCAGTTATGTTCACAACTTCTTTCTCTATCGAAAATTATAAAGTTAAAACCGGCAATCCGTAAGGAACCGTGTGCTGATGAAAGATAAATGTAGTGCCAACACGCACTGATTGTATGTGAAAGCCTCACACAGTATTTTGGATAAACATAGTCCACGTGATATACTATTGACTAATTGAGTGCTCAAATCCATGCACGACACGATAATCACTAGAGACTGACAGCCACTTATTGACACATTTGAACAGCACGTATGGCAGCATGAGGGTCGTCAAAACACACTGTGTCACCACTTTTCAGTACACACATACGATATGACACGAATGTCTTGACTTGTGTTTATTTTTCAGAATTCATTTCCTTTCAGACTTCGCTGAATGTCGAAAACCGTAAGTTTACGTTAATTATTGCCACAGGTGAGGGTGCACCTTAGCGTGTACATACCCCCGTGACAAAAAAATCCTGGTCCTGACGAAAGCCTCGCAATTTGCGTTTCTGAGGCTGAAACATGTAGACCGGCCATCACATATTCACTTAAGGATGCAACTGGTCAATTTAACCAGTTAATACATCCTCTATCACCATTTTTAATCTTGTCTTACTTTTCCATTATTAAAATTGTATAGGGTAAGTAAAGGCAATTTTAATACTCACGGTGTTATTGTTCACTCAAGGCACATTCCAACAAAACCCGCTCCGCTGTAGTCAGGCGTCGCAGCACACCCAAGAGGCATTCGGCCCCTCGGGTGGGAACCCCATGATGAAGCATGTCACCAACTAGGTTGGTGAGTGAGGGTTCTTTTAAAACATAGTTGTGACTCCTCAGGTAAGCCAATAATTTGGAATCACTCTTTCGTTGTTTATTGATATCCTATATTAATGCCACATTAGGGAACTTGTTTAATATATCTGTACGGTCGGACCCTATAAAAATATTGTCCTTTACTAAGAAAGAGATCAAAGACTCCTTCCTGTTACAAAGGCGGGATCTCAGAGCAAAATCGGAGCTAAATAAACCGACCGTGGCCTAATATAAATCTTTTATGTTAAAGGAGGGAGCTAATAATTATCTGTCACACGTGACCTATGTACAGCACCGTTTTGTGTTATTGAGATTGAGATGTGGTATTGCTCATTATTTTGTAGCACTCCCTAAAATGAAATCACGCCCCCCAGATTTGGTACCATGTCCGTGTGACAATAAGAGCAAACAAAGCACATTGCACTTTCTATTATTCTGTAATTTTCTATCGTAATTTTAGATGTTTTTATCTTAAGCCCCTGTTTGTTGCCCACAATATTAGGTCCCATAAAATTGCTATGAAATTTTTAGTGACATTAGAGGATCCGTTAACATGTTATAATGTCGCCCTGTTCATTCTGAAATCGATTAATGCAAGGAAAAGCATTTTGCTATAATGTAGAAATGAATTGCTCTTAATAATTGGTATCGCAAACTATGTGCTATTTTTCTTAAATGTATTTTATTGCATGTACTTTTATGGCTGTTTTATCTTTTAATAGCCGAATAAAGATTGAATTGATTGATTGAGTACATAGTCGATGACACTAAAATAAGTTCCCCTCTTAAAGGTTGGTGCTCTGTCAGGATCAGAGATGGTACGTCCATTGCAAGCTCTGAGCCCTCTGCTAGTTGTTAGTGAGGCTACTTGGGTGCAATTGAGGAAAGATTTTTTCTTGACGGTCCTGACAATGCTGGAATACCCCAATATTCATCCTCCTCACCAATAACCTCATTTATAAGTAAGCAGGGTTTGTAAGAGGTATTAAAATCCCCAGCCACTACTATTCTTGTGTCCTGATGTACAGTATCCAATGTAGCATCTAAAAGGGATACAGTAAGGGATTTATCATTTGATTTTATCGTTCTAAAATAAATGTTAAGTAGGACCAAAGAAAGTCCCATGGATAAAGTAACTATAATCCCCATTAAATCAGGGCAGTCACTTATCAAAGGAATTAATGAGTTAAAGCGTCCACTTTTGACTAGAATTAAAAGCCCTCCAATTGCTCTTACAAAGTGCTCAGCTGGTTTGGCTTCTACACTGAAGGAGGTAAATCCGTCTAAAAAAGCTTTCTCAGTAGCCCATGTTTCTTGGAACATGCACACGTCATATTTCCCGCTATACGATAACTAATAAGGATCGCTCATTTTGCATTTAACCCAGCTACATTCCAGGAGAAAAGATTGAGACTAGGTAGCAAACAAATTTTGCTATCAGACTTGGGCCCTGGATAATCACTAAGGCGGCATAACTTGTCAGGAGTTATAACGAAATTACTGACATCCATGTTGTACAATTCAAGCTTTTAATCACCCCTTCTTGAAAATGAGCACTATTATCACAAATGCTCTGAGTAAGTGCTAAATCACCTGTTGAATCATTACAAGAAATAGAATTTGTAGTTCCTTTTGCCCTGGTTTGCTTTAGTGTATACACTTTAGACGTTATAATATTTCCATTAATTATTGTACAAGCTCTATTTCCTTGGTGGGTACATGTTGGTAAATGCAAGTTAATTCTTAGTCAACCAATTGCATTCAGGGGTGATGTAGGGGAGAGTAGGGGGTAGCAGTGTCCCTTGAAGCCAGAACGGACCGAGGCCTGGACCGGACTCCCATATTATCCAACAGGGGAGGAAATGCTTTCAGCCGTATACCCAGTTGTTTGCCCCCAGAAAGATGACAGGTACGTAGTTAGAAATTTATGAGGTTTTCAGCCAGGTAGTTGGAGCACAGGACAACATGAATGTGATCGTAGGATGAAGTATTAACCTGAACGTCTTTTTGCATAAACAATGTCAGATCTAATTATGGATAAACAATTCCACTCCTTCCTTATCCAATGGATCACCTTGTTTATTAATGCATCAGTGTCCTCAAGGGTTACTGGCTTCAATTTTGGAACCTGTACCATATAAATCGACCTGTTGGATTTCCGATTCTCATTTTGCCGGTAGGGATGGTTGTTAAGGGGACGGCGACACTCTGGATGAGTAAAAGATACTCCAGGTTTGGCTGGTCAATGCAAAAGTCTTCTATAGAAATACTTACTCTCATCTAGTCGGCCTGAACACAATGACGTAGTGTTTTGAGAGTTTAGGTTAAGAGCATTACGAGAGTTAAACGATTCCTTATGCCAATTTCGTTCTGGGCTCTTTGGGAGAGAACTGCTACACAAGGAATTAATAGTTGGGGGGCATTTAGCGCCCCTCCTATTGTCTGAAATAGAGTTCAAGTTTGTAGCCCTACTTGGTACGTTAACTGGGTTTGCTGCTTGAAGAACTATCGAGGTGTTCTCTTGGAGATTGTTTTTGCACTTGCACCCTCTACAGCAAAAGGAAAATTTAGATAAGAGTTCCGCTAATTGCGCAGTTAAAGACGCTACTTGATTATGAAGGTCATTCAGTTTGCTGGACAGCAATTTGATGTTCGCTGGTTCTGGGGGGGCCTTTTGTGCTCCTGACGGAGGCAGAATAGTATATATTTCCTGTGAGAACACAATGGGCATAGGTGTTTCCACAATCTGTTCAGTTGGTTGTATAGGGTCAAATCGATTGTAACAAGGCACATTGGGGACGATGGTAAAAGTGGGATAGAGAGAGAACATCGAGTCTTGGCCATTTGATCTGTAGAACTAATAGCTCTTGGGCTGGAAGAAACAAGGGCTGGAGCACTCGGGTAGCCCTGGCTTGCTGTATTTGACTCGCAAGGCATAGTATGTTCCTCACTTATAGGGGAAGCTCTAGATCTGTTTATCTTAAACATATCTGGTACGTTTGGCAATTTGCTCTTCCCCCTTGTATTACTTGTATTGAGGAGCAGCTCTACCTCTCCAATTAATGTGTCACTATCAGCTAGCGTGGTGGATTCAGTTGGGGTGTCCTCTGGTCTGTTTGTCCCAGGTCTTTTCGACTTCTTCGCATGAATTCCATGATACGCAGTGACCCCAGCCTTACGTTTACCCATTGGTAAATTAAAGGAAATTTTTTTAAGTTGGTCACTTACATCAGGTGGCTTCAGATGGCGTCTCGTAGATGAAAGAGAATGGGCCCAGCCCAGCCTCTTCCGGGCAAAGACGGACCCGGTCTTCACCCGGGCGCGTCCCGCGCTGTGGGACTGCTGCGGTGAGCTTATGGAGGCGGCCTCTTCTGGCCCCTCCAGCGGCAAAGGTACGCTGGGAGAACGAGTCCCACCCCAGCAGGAAGCGCCTCAGCCCGGAAAGCAGCCAGAAACAAGGTCTTTGCGAGCAGCCCCCCTTCATACTAATACCTTTCAAAGGGTGAGGTGGAACATAGGTGGTGACTAACTATTAAGATCCCTATCAGATGGGGAGTAAAGCAGGGTTTTGTACTTGCCCTGACACTCTTCAGCCTCTATATTAATGGGGCAGTTAAATGGTTATCTGGATATATGCAGGACGCACCCAAGTTAGCAGGAGTACCAGTCCCGATCTTAATGTTTGCGGACAATACTCTGCTTATTTCTAGAACTCCCATGGGCCTTCAGTCGAAACTGGACTCCTTTGCTGCTTTCTGCAAAAAGAGGGGCCTTGAAATAAATCCATCAAAAACAAAATTTATGGGGATAAATACACACAGATCCTTTAGAGCTAGAATGGAGATTGAAGGCTCCCGAATAGAACAGGCCAAACACTTTGACTAAATAGGAATAAGATTGTCGGATACTATGACCTGAGGACATCAAAATGAGAAGAGCAAAATATCTCTTAACCAGAGAGCACTCCACATTGGGAGAAAACACAAGGCCATACCAGGTGGTAAGGTATCACTGGCCATTCAAATATATAGAGCCACAGTGGTGGTGGCAGCCATCTATGGGGCAGAGGCATGGGGGTACGCTGATGCAACTCTCTTCCAACTGTAGAGAACAGATTTATTAGGGGCCTGCTGAATTTACCATCGAGCAAACCCCTTGCTCCCCTGAGGTTGGATCTAACTCTAAACCCTAACCACGTGGTGTCTCTTTTAAAGCCACTGCTATACTGGGTGCGGGTATGGTCAATGCCGGAGTTGACTCCCTATAGGGACTCTTTAGTAGATCTAATCTCCTGTGATAAACAAGTCCGTACCCCACGGCTGAAAAATGTTAAGAAGCAGTGTGAACTGCGAAAAATGGGATAACTATGGAATTCGTCAACAGAAGTTGCCAATGGCGTTAACCAGAAACTGAAAAAAGCGTACTGGGAAAACGCTATGCTGCGGATCTGGTCTGACCATATAGATGGGAGCCTGACTGGGCATTTCTTGAACTACAAATGTTCACCTAAGTTTGAGGTATACATGGATAGAATTTATTCTCCACTAGCAAAATATCTGTATGTGCAGTTTAGATTCGGTACATTACCCCTAAGATAATTAATATCCAAGTGGGAAAAATCAGGCTGCTTCCCAGAACACTGCCCTTATTGTCTACTGGAAAAATAATCAGTAGACCATTTTCTCCTGTTTTGCCCCAGCTACTCACTGCCGCGTATGGATAATTGCAGTCTGTAAGCTGGAGGGGATAAGGCACCACAGGGAGGCTTTAAGAATTCTAAAAAGTGACCTGAAGGAATCAATAGTCTTTGCAGTGGCACGTTTCCTGCAGCAGGCATGGAATATTAAATTGAAAGGGGCACCTTCAGGGAACCCTTAAACTCATATGAACATCTAAGGTCTAAATTGTATACATGCATTTATTTCAAACTCTTGTGCATAAGTGGGTCGAGATGGCTGATTGAGTAGTTTTTAATGCTTAGAAATCGTAGAACAATCTATCCCCATCAGGAGACTAAAATCCATCATGCGTATCTGTGCTCTTGTACTTATGTGTTTAAAATTATGTAGCCTAAAGCCCTGTATGTACAATGCTGCTATTTTGGTCCCCTAATTTTGACGTCTACTGTGTTTCTATGAGGCAGTAATGGTATTTGATTATGTTTTAGTTCATATAAAAAGCTTGTAGTGAAATATATACAAGATACTAGGGCTCACATAATCTCCTGCTGGTCTGGAGAACCTAGACAGCATAACGGACCCTTTTTAGCACACTTTTATGTCTTCTCAGAGGTTTTTGCTGCTATTGGTTTTACATGTTCAATGGGGAGGATGGTTTGATAATGTGGGCTGTCACTTGGTATTAGCTTAATCCTCGACAATTGTTCTTGTGTTTTGTAATATATGTATTTCATTATGTGTTTTAACTTATTTTAACATGTATTGTATTGTATTGCATGATGCACTTTTATAGTCATTCAACTGAAATAAAGTCTATTGATTGATTGGTCTCTATGTGAGGAGGGACTTTTCTTCCTCTTGCAGGAAGACCAGTTAGGATACACCCAGGAATGTCATTAACTTGTAAAGGGACGAGCCTTTAACAAGTAAATGTAAGGTGGAGACCTGTAGATGGCAACCCATTGTCCCACTAGCCAGGCTGCCGCCAAACCCAGTGGGAGGGGAGGTACTCCCAGTACCGGTTTTGAGGGACTACAGAGGAGGGGACAGCTATTTCCCTGGCCAGACCTCTAGATGGGCACCCACACTCTGCACAAGTGCGGAAGGGTTTCTGCACCTTGAATTTTAGGAGTAATGTGCACTGTGAGATTCTTTGCAGTAAGGCAAACATGAATAGAGGGTAGGGTTGCCCCTGCACACATTTACTACATTGGTCTAGGAGGAGCCAGGAGACACACTCCCACAGGCTAGTGCAAACCATAAATGTGGCACCCCTCTCAGAACACTTTCTGGACCTGTGGAAGACCAGAAGAGGACTGGACCTATTGCCTGTCACCTAACAGGAGCGTTTAAGGACTGGACCTGCTACCTCATATACACAGGACAAATAAGTAGGCTCCAAGGGTCAGCTAACTGACCTCCTGTAGCACAATAAGCTTCAAGAGGCTTTTTTCCAAAAGTGACCAGTTGATCAGTACAAACTGGACCTGGACACTACATTGCTTGTAGCCTCTAACGGAGGGAGTCCTGGCTCCTAAGTGCTGTCCCTGAGATCCTGGGAGCCTTGGAGGTGACCCAGAGGAGTTGCTCCAGAACCTTGAAAAGTTGGGTCTTTTTGACGTTTGGACTTCCAAGACCTCTGGAGTCATCAGGGGGACCTTGCGGCAAAGGTCCCCCTGACAGCTCCGTCAGGGGGACCTTTGCCGCAATTTTCATCCCTACTGGCCTTGGTGCAAGCCTGGATGGGGGCACAAAGGATTGCTTTCTCCAGGTCTCATCTTACATTTACTTGTGAAAGGGCAGGACATTTTACAAGCTAACTGATCTTCCAGCAATGGGAAGAAAAAGATCTTGCCAGAGGCCATTGTTCCTGTTTAGGTTGGTCTCTTCTACAAGGAGAAACTTATGAGAGGGTAAAAAGGTTGGTGTTATGACACTAGTCATAAGAGGGGGGAACTGATACAGCACTCTAAATTGTAGGGGTGCACTATACTCCTGATATAAACGCACTCATATGTATTTTTGTCGTGTACAGTGTTTTATGATTATTAAGATGCATTTACTCACGTCATATTAGTATTAAAATGAAGTGAGCATGTTTAAGTAGGATTTGCGTGTATTAGAAAACTTAATTCCTGTATGTGTAATGTGCAGGACGAAATTATACTCATATAATGTAACCATGTTTAGTTTAAGTTACCCGATTTGTAGGCCCAAATTGTAGGTTGTTTTGAGTTTCGTTTCTCCTTGGTTGCTCAAGAATTAATTAAATAAATTATGTTGTGCTCGAAGACAGTGTGTTCTCATCCTACTGCAGGTGCAGGAATTCGACCTCGTTATTCTTAGATTTAAGGAGATACCCGGAATGTCTTTGAAGAAGACTGCAAGGCGAGAGGGGAGGACCTGCTTTTCGTGCCTGGCCTATCTGGGAACCAAGGCCACTGGAAGAAGAGTCGACTTAATTAAAGCTTCTGTGGAAACATACTGAAAAATGTTGCAAATAGAAAAGTTTTAAAACATGACGTATTGTGGGTTGAACATTGTCTTTTTGTATGATGCGCAGGGACAGATTCGAGAGACTTCTGCCAATTTTCGGAGGAGAAGGAGCATCTTAGAGCGAGCTCCATAGCTTTAAGCTATCAGACCCATTTGACGTGAGTACTTCTTAGGAAGTCAACACGTGCTGACACCTTTGGGATATGATACAAGGGAGATAGGTAGGATCCTCATTGAGAGCAGAGTAGGGAAATATTTTGCTCCTTCTTAGATGAAAAGAGAATTGGACTCCGCTTCTATTCTTTGCTGTATTTTGATTTTGGAGTTCATCATATTATGCCTTCTGTGCCGAATGACTTATATTCGTAGAATCTGCTCTGTATTGATCTTTCTGTACCTATATACTCTGATATTGAGGTGTGTTTATATTCAATTATTTTTGGCCTTATAATAAATCCACCAAACTGAAATTTGGAGTCTGTGGTCCATTACAGCATGACTAAATCGAAAGTATAATCTTGAATTGTTTTCCTCCCTTCTACCACTTTTAGCAGGCAAATAAAAGACCATCTGCATTAAATCTAGTAGGGAAAGTAGGAGTAAAGGTTGGCGTAATCAAATGGTAGCAGAGGATGGTTTGCCTCTAAGAGTGAGGGGAGAAAGAGAGTAGGAGTAGGGTCGGAAGAATATTAAGGCCCTGGACACGGAGTAGACGACGGCGGACATTGATGGAAGTCGGCGGACGTTGATGGTGCGGCGGAAACAGTGGTGGCGTGAGTATGGAATTGTGTGGTGTGTTAGATTGCGGTGATGAAATATTTGTGTGATGTCTT
Organism: Calotriton arnoldi; assembly: GCA_963921515.1. Lineage (NCBI taxonomy): Eukaryota > Metazoa > Chordata > Amphibia > Caudata > Salamandridae > Calotriton > Calotriton arnoldi. The sequence goes on along the minus strand of CAWUFW010000224.1, from coordinate 576,127 downwards.
GCGAAGTTGGGATGCATGTTGAGTGATTGTGGGTTTATTGGTTTACTGGTCCGGACACGTGCGGGTCAGGAAGTTTGGTTAGCGGACTCAAGAGAAGTCCAAGATCCCGGGATAGTTTTGTTTTTGTATTTGTAATTGTCTGATCAGAATTGTGGGTGTCGTGAAGCGCTATCAACGATCATTTGTGATAGGGAACTTTGTGTGAATGGAGGGATACGTTGCGGTAGAAAGCCTCCGGTACCAGGGGTGGACTATGGCGATTGAGTGACCGACGCAGGTCGGGGGTCACAGCGGATGAATGTTCTTGTAAGCGTGTTCTATCGATCTTTTAGCGGACAGACAATTATTTGTTTTATGTAACTGGAAGTTATTGTGATTGTGTTAGGAGCAGTTACTTGGTTTAATAGCTTTGGATATACAGTTACTTGTGGTACGAACGTGTGAGTGAGTGAAATTGTAAAGGCGGGTGAGCCGCTGCAAAGAGCGAGTAGTGACGTCAGTGTGAGCCACGCTGGGATTGGTCGGTTGGTGTAACGCCGCGCTGGGATTTGTGGAAGTTCGTTCGAAGCTAAGTATTGAATTTGGAGGGCAAACAATCGATTTTCATGATGAGATGTTTTAAGGTGCTGCGGGATTTGTGTAGAGGCGACACAGGAGTGGTGACACGGGTAGGAGAAGAAGCTCCGCCTGAGGATACACCGGCGCATTATATGGCAACAAATGTAGGACTCCATACTATAGTCTGGCTTCAAAATTGGCATAAAATTACAGAAAAAGAAGGAGAATTGGCTTTTCCTCGTTATGGGTCATTTTGTATGGAGGTGCTGTATCAGCTAAGAGGAGTGATGTCTGCTCTGAAACCTCCGCCTAGACCACAGGTACTCATAGTACGGCCCGGCAAGCCTTCCTTGGCGGCCCGCGGACCTTGCAGACATCGTACCTGTTTTTTTTTTTTATTTAAAGATTGTCAGCAAACACCGGTTGCAGCAGTGCGGATTCAGATCCAGGCTGAGCTGTTAATTAAATCCCTCTTTTGACCCCGCCCCCTTCCCATTTGGACTCTTCCAGAAGCTGCCCCTGGTCGCCCGGCCCCTGTGATGTGTGCAGCAGGTGGCAGGACAGAGGCCTGCCGCCTGCCAGCAAATGGGCTGTGAAAGGTGATAACGCGCCACGCACAGCATCATGAGATTACACTCGCGCTCTTTTGAATTCTGAAAATAACATCAACCCTTCGCAGCACCCAGTGACTGCACCAGTGCTGGCGTCAGAGATGGTCTATTGTTTGTTTATTTTGTTGTGTGTATTGCGATTAACCAGCAGCCCCCAGGCACTTCCTGTGTGTCATTTTCGGAGGCATTTGAAATAGATTTGGTAAGTAACATGTTCAGAAAAGCAACGCCTCGCAATTAGGAGGGACATACATATTTTTTAATAAATCTGTTAATTTCCATTTTGTTTAAAAAAATGTTTCTTGTAAAACAATCCTTAGACTTCATGCTGTGGAATGGGTAAAGAGGTGCCCCCTCTTTATGTGTCCTTGTGTAACGTAACCGGTGCTCATGTAAAGCACTCCAATACCTTTGGGTCGAGTTCGCGCTATGTAAATCTGCAAAAAAAAGAAAAATGTATGTGTGGCTGCGGGTCATCGGGTACTGTCTGTATGGTTGGGAGAAATCTTGGCCCAGGTAAGACAAGAAGAGGGAGGCTCCTGGCGGTGTTTGATGAGGCGCTCCTTAGAGAGGAATTTAGTGCTTAATTTGAGCCGGTGGTTGCAGGTGGGGCCTACCGGCATTCATTTTTGGGATCCGCACTTCTTTTCCATTAACAGATTTTGATGCAAACAAGAGAGAAACGCACAAAAGGAGAGAAAGAGGAGGAAGAAAAGACGGAAAATAGTAGCAGAGGGAGAAAGCAGCAATGGAAATAAAACCTACAAGAGTGAGATACAGAGACAGGGACTGTCTTGGGTAGATTAAAGAGGCATGAGGTGGAATTTTGCAGCCTTGGTATTGTGCACCCAGACCTCCGATAGTGCGGGCAGTGGGCTTCTTAAATAACCTTTGGGCCCCGGCACTTATTCCTTTGCAAATTAAGCTCAGTGCAGGATATAGTGCCAGAATATTAAAAGAAATATTATTGTGCAAAAATATTGCACCCTAAATATACACTCTCCCAGAAAATTGTGGGGTTAATTATATATGGGTAAGTACAGATTTAATATATCTAACTCAAAATCTATATACCTTGACAATATACATATACTGAACTCCACATATACATATTGTCAAGGCAGATGGATGTGGAGTTCAGTGTAGTACCCTGGTACTCATAGTACGGCCCGCGGGCTGCCAGCGGCCCTGCAGGCCTTCCTTGGCGGCCCGTGGACCTTGCAGGTAATGTACCCATGGCCCCCAGAGAGAGAGAGAGAGAGGATAGAGTGTGGAGAGAGAGAGAGAGTTGAGAGAGAGAGCGTAGAGAGGGAGAGAGAGAGTGGAGAGAGAGTAGAGAGAGAGACTGACTGAGATACTGACTGACTGAGAGAGACAGAGAGAGTGACTGACTGACTGGCAGAGAGAGAGACTGACTGACTGAGAGAGAAACTGAGTGACAGAGAGAGACTGAATAAGAGAGAGACTGACTGACTGAGAGTGAGACTGACTGACTGAGTGAGAGACTGACTGAGAGAGAGAGACTGACTGAATAAGAGAGAGAGCGACTGACTGACTGAGAAACTGACTGACTGAGACTGACTAGGAGAGAGAGAGAGAGAGACTGTGACTAAGAGAGAGACTGACTGGCTGAGAGAGAGAGGCTGACAGAGAGAGACTGACTGCCTTACCGACAGAGAGAGAGAGAGAGACTGACTGACAGAGAGAGAGAGAGAGAGAGAGACTGACTGACTGACTTAGAGAGAGACTGACTGAGAGACAGACTGACTGACTGAGAGAGAGACTAACTAAGAGAGAGAGACTGACTGACTGACTGACTGGGAGAGAGAGAGACTGACTGACAGAAAGAGAGAGACTGACTTACTGAGAGACTGATTGACTGAGAGAGAGAGAGACTGACTGAGAGAGGGAGAGACTGACAGAGAGAGAGACTTACTCAGAGAGAGTGACTGACTCAGAGAGAGTGACAGAGAGTGAGAGAGAGAGAGACTGACTGACAGAGAGACTGACTGACAGAGAGACTGACTGACAGAGAGACTGACTGACAGAGAGACTGACTGACAGAGAGACTGACTGACAGAGAGACTGACTGACTGAGAGACTGACTGACTGAGAGACTGACTGACTGAGAGACTGACTGACAGAGAGACTGACTGACAGAGAGAGAGACTGACTGACAGAGAGAGAGACTGACTGACAGAGAGAGAGAGACTGACTGAGAGAGAGAGTGAGAGAGAGAGAGAGAGAGAGAGAGAGAGACTGTGATGGAATTGGAGTCAAAGTGTGTATGAAGCTGTGCAATGCCTATTAAGATTGCTATTGTCTGCTAATAAAAATGTATTATCAAAATGTGCTCTTTGTAGTTACATCTCCTTTAAAATACAGCATTGTCGCATTGTCTGTTTTGAAACGGGTTTGATTTTTTTTTTACTTTAGCCCCACCCCTCCCACTGACTCCGCCCCCCACTGACCCCACTCCTACCGGTGCGGCCCTCGGCCACAAACCACACTGTAATTTTGGCCCCCGACAGAAAGTTTGTGAGTACCCATGGCCTAGACCAACCCAATTTGAGGCATTGGATGCTTGGATGAGAGCAGCAATGGTAAAGAGAAGGGAAGCTTCTCAGGGAAGAATGAAAAAAGCAATGAAGGCATATCAGGATGCCAGGTGGGATGCACAGCTGAAAAGATGGAGAGTAGACACCATAGAGGGAGAACGATTGTATCCCTTTTGGCTGCTAGAAGGTGGGTCTGGAGGAAAGAGTAAGACGGAAGAGGACAGTGACACAGATGACAGTTTTCTTGATAGATTGCTAGCAGAACGTCCTCCACCTTATGACTCTAGGCCAGAGCCAGAGCAGACGCAGCAAACTGAGGACATTCTAAGAGTGGGACGAAGAGGTGCAGAGGAGCAGACCACAGGAGTAAGAGGGAGGATTTCAGTGGGAACGAAAATTCCAGGAGGGTCTGGAGGGATAGGGTACGCAACTTCGGAGTCAGGAGAGACTGCCTGTAACATGCAGCTACCAGAAGTTCTTTCGGTACCAGTTACTATTGGACCGGTGGTTTCAATATATAACCCTAGAGAGAGAACAAAGGAAAGTCAACAACAAACAGAACAAGGTGAAGAGACTATTTCTGGAGGGAGTCTTACAATGAGTGGGACAGGTATGGCTCAGGTACCAGTGGAATCCAGTACTCCACTGCCTGCTACAGCTGATCCATCAAGAATGGACAGTGGGTCAGAACGAAGGCGAACAGGAGCTTTGGCAAATTCTAGGTCAGACATCAGAATGTGGGTTCCACGGGTGAGGGAGTCACAGATATTGAGTGATGAATTGGGGTTGAGACAAGAAGCACCTAGGGTACCGTTAGGGCTACAGTATGTGTGTGAGGGTAACCACTGGAGAAGTCGAAGTTGTGAAAGAGAAAGTCGCCCAGTTGTGAGAATTGAGGAGAGTGGGGACCTAAGGAGAACACAAAGTTGTGAGAGGGAGGAATTGGGAAGTGAAAGAGGTCAGAAGGTTTTACAGGTTGCAATGAAGGCACCATTGTTAGATGTGGTAAGATTAAAAGCAGAAATAGTTGAAGTGATAGAAGGGAATCTGCCATGGGAAAGAATTGACACATATGATTCAAGCGAATTGTTATTTGTAGCTAAAGACGTTACCAGAAAGGCAAAGCGAGCTCATGATGCATTGTCACAGCTGGCACGAAGGTATGAGGTAGATCTAACAAAGACTAAAATGATGCAGGGAACTTGCAGATTGCATTATACGGATAAGGAATTGGAAGAGAAGCGAACGACAGGATTAAAGGCACAAATTAGGGAATTGGTGATAGGGGTGCGAGCGTGGAGAGCATTAGACAGATGGGAAGAGAGGTGGGCCAAAAAGAAAAGTGCCATGAAAGGGATAGGAGACACTCCACCTCCGGGTGGAGGGACGGGACCAGCAGGACATTACCCTCTGAGAGAAGTGCAAAATGGGGGGTACGTTCATGTGCCATGGAGCAGGGGTGATTTGGCAGCATTCACTAATGATTTTCCTCGGCTGAGGGAAAAACCTGCTGACTGGTATAAGCAAATAGACCGGTTTGTCAAGATTTCGAAGGTGCTTTGGATTGATTTGAATACCTTGTTTGATATAGTGGTCCCAGGGGATTTATGGACGGCATGTAAAGTTGCCATTGATTGGCCCGCTGTAGAACCAGCCAGAGATCCGGTGAATCATGGTCCTTCTCCCGAAGTAATGAAGAAATATGAGCAAGTGATTACATGGTTACAATCCAAGGTAGCTCCGCAAATGGTTGATTGGCTTAAAATCGATCGTACTGCTCAAGATTCTAAGGAGTCGGTACATGACTATTATGAGAGACTTTTAGTGGCTTTTAAACAGCATAGTGGATTGGATACAATTGAGCAGAAAGATATGGGACAGTTTGTCTCAAAGTTTGTGCTACGACTAAGATCTGATATTAGCTTGATGATACAGACACATTTGATATGTTGGCAGAATAAGACGGTGGACGAAATCTTGCGTTATGCAAAATACTGTAGTGATCAGGTGGAATCGGCACAAAAGAAATTGAAAGACAAGTTGATGTTGGTGCAGTTGAGGAATGCCGAAAGGCCTGATCAGATGCAAGGGGTTGGAGGAGCGATGGGTAGAGGTAGAGGAAGTGGTAGAGGAATGGGTCAACAGATGGTAACCCAACCTGGACAGGGAAGAGGCAGGGGAATGGATGCAGGTACAGGAGGTGATTGGGTGGCGAACCAAAAGAAGGTCACTGCTTGTCATTATTGTCACAAAATCGGGCATTGGAAGCGCGAGTGTCGATTGAATCCAGCAAATCAATTGCAGAATGAGGGAGAGGGACAGATGTCAGAGACTTTGAATACTGTAACTAGACCTAGGTCCATGTATGAGGCAGGATATGAGCCGCAAATGCAGATTCCTCAGCCTCCAAGAATACCTACTCATAATCAGGTGTATCATCAGATGCCCTATTTTGAAATGCGAGACAGATTTGACCAACCACAAGATCTTCATGAGTGTCAGAGGGGGGTGCAGGAAGAATGCCCTTTGGATGCGATCCTGGAAGTAGATCAGAATGGACCGTTTGTAGATGCAGAGGTGAACGGATACTCTGTTACCTTCTTATTAGATACTGGAGCTGCGCGCTCCACAGTAAGAACTGAAGTGGTTCCAAATTTGTCTCTGTCAGGACAAACGATTCAAGTGGTGGGAGTTACCAATCAGAAAATGACTAACCCGTTGACAAATGAGTTACCTGTGAGGATAGGACCGTTCCGAGAGAAACATCAATTTGTAGTTTGCAATTCAAGCCCAGTGTCTATTGGGACGAGACCTTTTGTGTAAACTAAATTGTACCATATCTTGCACTCCGAGGGGTGTGGAGTTGCAAACCTGTGATGATGATGCTGATTTTAAAATGGCTAATATGAGCTTGTGTACGGAAATGTTCGTGGTTCTTACGATAGAGGAGTTGCCACATGATTTGAGAGATTCGGTTTCTCCAAAAGTGTGGGATTTCACGGGTGAGGAGATGGGATTGATTCGAGGGGTTGAACCTGTTAAGATCCAGGTCAAACCAAATGCAGAATTTCCACGAACTCCGCAGTATAAATTAACTCCAGAAACTGTGGCTGGAATAAGACCTGTAATTGAGTCTATGATTGCACAAGGCATTCTCAAAGAGATACGAGGAAGTCCCTGCAACTCACCTATTATGGGACTGCAGAAGCCTAGCGGCAAGTACAGAATAGTACAGGATTTGCGCAGAGTTAATGAAATCGTGATTCCATGTTGTCATGTGGTACCGAATCCAGCTGTTATTCTGTTCCAAATACCATGTGAAGCAGAATGGTTTACAGTCATAGATTTATGTCAGGCATTTTTCTCCATACCGTTGCATGAAGACAGCCAATTTTTGTTTGCATTTAGGATGGACGATCGTGTGGTAACGTGGTGTAGAATCCCTCAAGGGTATATAGAAAGCCCCTCTATTTTTAGTCAGAGTCTGAAGAAGAATCTTGAAGGGCTGATGATGCCCCAGAACTCAGTCCTAGTTCAATATATTGATGACCTTTTGGTCGCTTCAGAGACTGAGGATGCTTGAAGAATTGATACTGTGGCTTTGCTGAATCATTTGGCAGAGAACGGACACAAAGTGTCCCCGAACAAACTCCAGTATTGTCTGAATGAAGTTCAGTATCTAGGTCACCGGATCGAGGTGGGGAAACGAAGGGTGTCACCAGATCGCATAGAGACGATTCTGCAAATGGGAACTCCGAAAACACAAAAAGAAGTCCGCATGTTTTTGGGAATGGTCGGCTATTGTCGACAGTGGATCCCAAATTTTTCCTTGCAAGCAAAGCCACTGTTGAGATTGACTCGAAAGGACATTAGCGATCCGGTACCATGGGATGATGACTGCCTGAGAGCCTTCCTCAAGCTGAAAGAGAGCCTATGTCGCGCTCCAGCTCTGGGAATGCCGGATTCTCAAATCCGTTGCTGCAACAGGTGTCAGTATTGAGAGATGTGAAGGCATAGTGATGGGTCATCCGCTTATTGTTTATGTGCCTCATTCAGTAGAGCTGTTAATGACAAGAACTAAGACACAGTATTTAACGAATAACAGACTTACAAAGTATGAGCAGGTTATATTGGCTTCTGAAAATGTCACTCTGAGACGTTGTACTACCTTGAATCCTGCTACATTGTTACCTCTTCCGCAAGAGGAGGAAGAGGATTGTGAAGAGCATGACTACCTGGATGTTACTGAGCTATCTACCAAACTCAGACCTGACATTGTTGATGAACCTCTGTCTGAAACTGATTTGATTCTTTTTGTTGATGGTTCATGCTTAAGAGACAATAAAGGGTGTTTGAGAGCAGCGTTTGCTGTGTGCACCATCTTGGGGGTGGTGGAAGCTGCCTGTCTGAAAGGAGTATACTCTGCTCAGGTAGCCGAAATTATTGCTTTGACACGTGCCTGTATCATTTCAAATGGAGTCCGAGTGACTATATATACGGACAGCCAATATGGGTTTGGAGTGGTTCATGACTTCGGCCAGTTATGGTCACAGAGGGGAATTTTAACGTCCTCAGGATCCCCAATCCGTAATGGAGAATTTGTGAGCCAACTGTTGGAAGCTTTGCAGAAACCCAAAGAGATAGCTGTAGTAAAATGTGCAGCCCATGGAAGGGGAGAGGACTTTGTTACAAAAGGAAATAACTATGCCGATGAAGCATCGCGTTTTTGTGCTATACATGCTTGTGTTTTCAATGGAACATATGTAGGAGAGAGCAAAGAAGAGACTGAGCTCAGCATGATGTTAGCTATAGCCGATACCTGGGATGAGGTAACGCGACTGCAGGATGAAGTCCCAGAGGAGGAAGTTGCATCATGGGTTAGAGCAGGCTGCGAAAAGAGAGGATGGCATTTGGGAGTCGACAGATGAGAGAACAGTATTACCTAATTGTTTATTGAGCCCAATGGCAAGGCAGATTCACGGAGTAGTTCATCTTGGGAGAGATGCCATGGTGCGAGTGTTCAGGCAAACTTGGTTTAACCCACGATTTCGTGTGTATGCTGAAGCAGTGTGTCACAGGTGTGTTACATGTCAACAAATGAATGTTGGAAAGAGAACTGTGGTTGCAATGAGTCATATTGGAAGATCAGGAGGGCCTTTTAATAGGATACAGTTGGACTTTATCAAGATGCCTAGGTGCAATAGGCTGAGATATGTTTTGGTGGTAGTGTGTATCTTTTCACGTTGGGTTGAAGCCTATCCAACTAGACGATGTGACAGTCTCACAGTGGCACAACTGTTGTTAAGGGAACTGATACCATGGTTTGGATTTCCGACCTCAGTGGAGACAGATAGAGGAACACACTTCCATAGTGAAATCATGAAATTGTTATGTACAGCTCTAAACATTGATCAGAGATTGCACTGTAGCTACAGGCCTGAGGCATCTGGCCTTGTGGAGCAGATAAATGACACAATCAAGATGAGGGCGTCGAAGGTTTGTTCGTCAACTTCATTGAAGTGGCCAGATGCGCTACCATTGGTATTGATGAGTCTGCGTAGTACTCCTGATAGGAGGACAGGACTCTCTCCCCATGAGATATTGATGGGAAGAGCTATGCGCTTGCCTATGGTGCCAGCTACTGCACTGATAAACATCACAGATGATTTGGTTTTGGATTATTGTAGGGGACTGGCTGATGTGGTTAATTCTGTGTCCCATCAGGTCGAGGCTTCGACTGCATCTACCTCGAGAGACCTGCTGCATGATCTTAACCCTGGTGACTGGGTGCTTGTTCGAAAGCACGTGAGGAAGAGCTGCCTTGATGCTCGCTGGCGAGGACCATACCAGGTGATCTTGGTTACAAGTACAGCTGTGAAGTGTGGAGGATTACCAAACTGGATCCAAGCTTCGCACACTCGCCGAGTTCCAGAACCTGAGGAGGCAACGATTCCTCTTGTTCCAAGAAGTACAACTGAAACTGGCACAGAGAACGAAGGAACAAGTCAAGTCGTAAGAACTCCTGAAGGGGCTGAACAATCAACTGAGCAAGAAAACCAAGATCAAGCTGCTCTAGAGTTGAGTTCAGATCATGAGATAAATGAGATTGCAGAAGTGAACCTTGAACCAGATCAAAGTGAACGGCCTGATGCAGAAGGATCAAATCAAGAGGAAGAGAGGAGACCAGGTGCAGAAGCAGAAAAGTGGCCAACGAGAAAAGAAAGGCTGAACATAAGGCTTGCATCTGAGAAAAATCTCGCTCCGATTCCTGAAACGTCTGAATCAGATCAAAGTGAAACTGAGGAGAGACCGGATGGTCTAAGACGATCCAGAAGAGAGAGGGTACCGTCTCAAAACTACGCCTCTCCTGAGTGGACGTACCTGGCTGCAAATGCAGAGACCGAGGAATTCCGGAAGGTTGGGGACTGGTACAGTGAGTTACGGAGGGGACACCCTGTCGATTGATATTCAGCTGTTGGTCCCTGGAGTTGAAGCCTTCGGAATCCTAACTTTGACAGTCCCCGATCCACCAAGGCTAAGTGGTTTGCGCTTTTTGATTCTTAACCAGGTTGCTCTCCCACATTTGGTCGACAGCCCACTGCACAGGAACTGGGAGAGATTCGTGCAGAAATTCTGCAGCTTGTTCTTACCATACTTGGATCTAATATCATTAATGATGAAGCTTGAACTTTGAAAAAAAGAACTCATTAGGCTTTAGAAGGAAGATAACCTAGGCCCGAGTGGAAGAAGATTTAAATTAGGGACTTTCAATAGAAGAACTACTGAGGGCTAGGGCTGACTACACCTCTACAATAGGCCATAGATACTGGACTGAATATTGCAATAATCGAATGGGAAAAGGGAAAATAAAAAGACATCGTAAATAACAAAATAAGGCAAGAAGAGAAGAAAAGAGACTTTGATTTGTTTGCGCCTCAAAACCAAAGGTGGTTCAAAATGGAATCTGGAAATCCAAGACGCAAGCAGAAGTGCATAATTGGTACCCTTATTGTTGTGGTGCTTATTGTCATAACTGTGGTGATTGTTACATCTTTGGTTGAGTCACACGATGCCGAAAGGAATGGGGAACAGACGACACTTACCCCACCTACTTCAGAGTTCGAAGAGGGTGCATCCGCAAAAGATAGAGAGATGATTAGGGAAACTAGTCGAATGTTACATGTAGATTTGTCAAAAGGTGATTTCACGCTGAATGCATATGCTCGTTTGTTGTATGAGTATGTTGATACAATGGAAGCGAAAGATTGCTATGTGTGTATGCAACTGCCAGCATCCGTAGAAGAAGGCATTCGATACCATCACTTACCTTTGACCTATGGCATTACATGCAGTGTGTTATTGAGTATGTTTTATAGCAAGGCACATTTTGAGTACTACTTCTCCAATTATGATGTGGTACTCTCAGAAGTCCCCGTTCTTAAATACATGAATAAATATGATTACTATAAGCAGGTAGAGAGGATGTCTACGTATTTTGTGCCTACTATTACCTTAGATACATCTTATGCCCATAGACACAATTTGACCTGCATGTTAACTGACATTGAAAAGAAGTTTGTGGACCAGATAGAAGATCGACATAGGCAGACCTTATTTAGACCAGATCCGAAGCACAAAGTGATCCCATGGACACAGGAGGAATTAGATCATAAGGCAAAGGGAGTTCTGGTCCAATAGCTTTAGGCTTCCAGCAGAAAGGGAGACTGTGCATTAGACACCCGTCCACATATTATGACAAAATATTTGTGGGTGAGAGTGATTGTGAACACATTTTCTTGATTGAGGAATCCATTAGAAAGGCCCTGTTGGATAAATTGACCATAGTGCCAAATGTGTACTTTGTGTGCGGTAAAAATGCTTGAGTGAAATTGCCCAAAAATTGGTATGGGACATGTTATTTGGCTGTGGTATTTCCCAAGATCTTCCATGTGGGTGATTTATGGCCTTTGGAAGGGAAGAGATCTCATAGAGGGAAACGTGGTGTAAAGTGCGGGAGAAATTATTGGGGATGTATTTGGAGCTATGATGCCTAGTTTGGGTGTGATTTTGAATGATGTGAAGATTAGAAAGCTGGCAACTCTGGTAGATAAGCTCTCTGTGAATACGGCCCAAATCCTATTACTTATTGATGGGGAGATGGTTTCAATAAGGGCTATGGTTCTTCAAAATCGTCTTGCTTTAGATGTGCTATTAGCAAAAGCTGGAGGAGTCTGTAAATTATTGAAAGTTCAACAGTGCTGTACTTATATTCCTGACAATAGTCGGGATATAAGGAAGTACATTAGCAATATTTCAGAGATACATCAAGATTTACGTGATCTAGCTGCTGATGGACTCTGGGAACAAATTGGCAAGTGATTTGGCAAGATAGGAAGCTGGTTTGGAAGTTTGGGACAAGGAATAATGGGATACATCTTGAAACCTATTATAATAACTCTCATTTGTATAATTGTACTGTTGGGAGTCATTAAGGCTTACAATTGGCAAAGGGCAGGACATGCTGAGAATTCTTTGAAAAAGCGAGAGCAACAATTAGAACGACTGCAGGACAATCATTATCTGCACCTTAAAGGGTTGGAAAGATTTAGACAGGGACGGCAAGCTACAACCTCTGTTTAGGTCGGTCTCTTCTACAAGGAGAAACTTATGAGAGGGTAAAAAGGTTGGTGTTATGACACTAGTCATAAGAGGGGGGAACTGATAGAGCGCTTTACAGCACTCTAAATTGTAGGGGTGCACTATACTCCTGATATAAACGCACTCATATGTATTTTTGTTGTGTGCTGTGTTTTATGATTATTAAGATGCATTTATTCACGTCATATTAGTATTAAAATGAAGTGAGCATGTTTAAGTAGGATTTGCGTGTATTAGAAAACATAATTCCTGTATGTGTAATGTGCAGGACGAAATTATACTCATATAATGTAACCATGTTTAGTTTAAGTTACCCGATTTTGTAGGTCCAAATTGTAGGTTGTTTTCAGTTTCGTTTCTCCTTGGTTGCTCAAGAATTAATTAAATAAATTCTGTTGTGCTCGAAGACAGTATGTTCTCATCCTACTGCAGGTGCAGGAATTCGACCTCGTTATTCTTAGATTTAAGGAGATACCCGGAATGTCTTTGAAGAAGACTGCAAGGCGAGAGGGGAGGACCTGCTTTTCGTGCCTGGCCTATCTGGGAACCAAGGCCACTGGAAGAAGAGTCGACTTAATTAAAGCTTCTGTGGAAACATACTGAAAAATGTTGCAAATAGAAAAGTTTTAAAACATGACGTATTGTGGGTTGAACATTGTCTTTTTGTATGATGCTCAGGGACAGATTCGGGAGACTTCTGCCAGCTTTTGTCGGAGAAGGAGCATCTTAGAGCGAGCTCCAAAGCTTTAAGCTATCAGACCCATTTGACGTGAGTACTTCTTAGGAAGTCAACACGTGCTGACACCTATGGGATATGATACAAGGGAGATAGGTAGGATCCTCTTAGAGAGCAGAGTAGGGAAAGATTTGGCTCCTTCTTAAATGAAAAGAGAATTGGACTCCGCTTCTATTCTTTGCTGTATTTTGATTTTGGCGTTCATCATATTATGCCTTCTGTGCCGAATGACTTATATTCGTAGAATCGGCTCTGTATTGATCTTTCTGTACCTATATACTCTGATATTGAGGTGTGTTTATATTCAATTATTTTTGGCCTTATAATAAATCCACCAAACTGAAATTCGGAGTCTGTGGTCCATTACAGCATGACTAAATCGAAAGTATAATCTTGAATTGTTTTCCTCCCTTCTACCACTTTTAGCAGGCAAATAAAAGACCATCTGCATTAAATCTAGTAGGGAAAAGTAGGAGTAAAGGTTGGCGTAATCAACGTAGTCTCAAATCTTGTTGACATTTTTATGGCTTTGACTAGAGCAAGTTTATCAAACAATAGTACTTTTCCTTGAAATTTCAAATTGTATGTTTTGTGAACTAATTGGTCACAAATCATCTCATCATGAAAACATCTGTAGATAAAAGTTGCAGCCAGAGTCCTTAAATCTGACAAAGATGCACCTAATAGTTTCACTGGGGAGTTGACCTCTCCCTAGAAATTCACGCTTTGCTCCACTTCATTAATCTTTTTGCCTTAATTGATGTCAAGTTGACACATAGCTTGCTGAAATTCTTCCAAGTCTCATCTAATAAGATGGGAGCAAATACTTTAAAACTCCACACTATCCAATGTTTTAAGAGTGCTAATTTCCTTTTTCAGTAAAAATGTTACCACAGTTGCCTCTAAACCCTCAAGTTCCTCCTTACATTAATCTCACCCCAAATCTAGCTCTCCCAGTGCAGCCAAAAATGAGTTTGCTGCGTTACCCCTTCCATGACACTACCCACATAAAATGTGAATTTGTGTGAAAGGAGGCTGAGTCATAGTACTTTAAGCTGAAGTTCAGCAAAAGTAAGAAGTTTCAGGAGATACAAGATAGTCGGCTATCTGAAGGCTGCTGGAAAAATATCTATTTTAGGCTTTCTTCTTAGAGTGCGAGCGAGGTTAAGGCACTATCCATATTTGTGTCTAAAATAAATGTACAACAAGTATTCTCATCAAATGGATATCAGGAGTGTCACAGTAGGCTTTACTCACTCCAAACTTTACAGTACAGCTGTCCTTCAAAGGCTGTACTAGACTTAAGGGTGTTTTGTCCTTTCAGGAAGTCTCAGCATATTGCAAAGTTCTTATGCCAACGCAAGCTTTATTGTGTGCACATCCCCAGCATGATGACCCTTGAATGCATATGAGTATCCTAGCTGCAGGCTGCCTTTATCATGTCGTGTACGATGATGTACAGTGTTCTCGTGCTGCCAGTGATGTGAGATAGGCAGTGCTTGCATCCCCAGTGTGACGTCACAGGGACATGCTGTGTATGCTGGGTCAGGTAGACTGTAAGAGATTGAGTCTCATGATTCAATGTCCATCAACTGGTGGCCCCACTCTACAGCCTTCCAAGTGTCAGTCTTCTCTCAGTGCAGAGGTATCAATGGGCTCTCCTCTTCATGTCATTGTTGACATGGCTCAAAGTAGAGGATACCAAAGCATAGCTCTAGCAGTGGTGATGTGGCAATCTCAATGTGACTCGAATTACAAGGAATTCAGGGAAATCTGAGCCTGTCACCTAGTAACAGGGTCGCTCTTCCTGCTTTAAACCTGCTCGTTGCCACAGTGATGCATCACAGGACCATTGGAGGTAGATGTATGGCTTATTTAGCAGCGTAAGTCCTGTCTAATATAAGGAGGGAACATTGGCTCATCTACCAGATATGGAACCCTAGAGCAGTCCCCTCCCCTGGAGAACACAGAAACTGCATTTCCAGAATACCACAGCCTCATTCATTGACTTCACATTAGCCAGAGTCAGAAGCCCATGTTAGCTGCTGGATCAATGGTTTCCTGGTACAGTGCAGCACTGCATGCTTCTATGCCAGAGAGCGGTTGACCATGCTTGGAGAGAGGATCTCTGTGACCAAACTGTTCCTTGATGTAGGCTTCTGGGTCCTCCCATCTGAAAGCCTTTCCTTCTGTGGTGAAGGAGAAGGGACACAACACTCGAGGTACCTCTTAGTATTCTTATATTTTGCTCATTCTTTAGAGGCTGCGTTGACCTAGCCTTTAATAAGACAAACCAGCTCAGCAGTGTGCATCATTTGCATGGTGCATGCACACACCCCATGAAGAAGTTCTAATGGCCAGTCGAAGGGTAGTGTGACAGGTTCACTCCGATTATTATGATCGTGTTCATGGTCCATTGATGCAGCGATAGCACTCCTTTATCCAGTACGTGTAGGTCGTGGTCGAGACATGAGCTGTTTTATCTGGATTGTTGTTTACCTAGAAATTAATTTGAGTGTTTGTGTACATTTCGAAATGCAAATGATGTTGAGGATTCTGTTAGCAGGCATACCTAGATGTTGAAGAAAAGGCAGGAAAGAGAGGAGCATTAGGGGCCACTGTACAGAAGCTCATGAAGACGACCAACAACTCACTTTCTCTCTGTAATAACCGTAGTCCTTTATACTTATTTTTCTAAAATGTATTTCACTGAAGGGTCACTCATTCCGCTAAGAACTGAAACCACCTAGCCCTACCATTGATGTGTTTCATTCAAGCGTATTATAAAATTTCACTCAATTTATTTGTTCAAAGTTTTATTATCATTTCCATATATTGTGTTAAGTTTAATTTTTCATTTAAATTATTGGAACAAAAGATTGTTGCTCGAATATGAATTTACCTTGAACAAACAAAAGACAAAAGCCATTTGGCAAAACAGGAACAGTTGGTTTAATATAACGCTTCGACTGGGAGTACAGTTACCGAAGCGGGTCTGAGGACTGTCTCAAAGTACAATCAATCTGAGCAAGGTTTTATACATTTCTTTGGGCGTCATAAAGTGTTTTCATCGATCCTTTTTTTGGTAAAGAATGCGGGCCTTGTCTTTGGAGTCATAAATAAGGCTGTAACAAATGCAGGTGGACCTTGACCTTGCGTGGTCACAATGGGGGCAAGTGGGTAAGGTGTCCAGATGTCGGGCATGAGGGGCGCATGATCACTGCGTATACCGTGTGTGCTGTGTTCTGATTGGGAATGTGTTCCTAACTTCATGTGGCATCTGACTTTATGGTGTTTTTGGGAATGCACGCACCCCTCCGGCCATGTGTGTTTTATTGGGGCCAATCTCCCTGTACCATTGTGGTGTCACTGCCCCTGTGGGATTGACCTGTTCGCGCGTTTGTCTGCCGGCTACGTGCCACCCCACCTCTGACCTGTCAATCAGTAACTTCAGGCTGGGTCTCACAGCCAGCCTGCCTGACCACTTAATTCTGAGACAGGATTGATGGAGAGTTCATGACGGGTGAATTTGGTAATATAGATACAATAGTTTTGTCCTTACATATGAATGTCATTATTATCATTGGCATCGACTTTTTCAATATTAACAGGATAAACCACTTTTTCACACACCCCATCCTTTGCCCTCCACCAAACTGGACTATAAAAGCACTTGACTAGTTCATGAGTGCCCTATGAGAAATGATGTCATTTTTGTCAAATTAAGTAAACCTTTCGGCTTTTAAATGCATTATTTGACACCCTTTTTTCAAAATTGTCATGCGGTCTGAACGTGCAAGCCCCTTTTAGGAAGGTGGGCTTGCTAGCTTCAATCGGGCTATGGGCACTGTCCATCCAGGCAAAGCCAATGAGGGAAGAAGTGGAAGAGGGCAGTGTCCGTTAGAGGAGAGAGTGGAACTGGTGCAGAAAGTGGGCAGGGCCTATCAAGGAAAAATTTGGGGCGCCTGCGCTTATTATTTTTGACAAATTAAGCACCATTGGAAACAATAGCGTATCTAGGCACAGGACTCTCTTAATTCGGAGGTGATTGAACACCCTCTCGGTTGTACGGGAACACTGGTAATGCAATAGTTTGTGGTACTGTCTGGGCTTATATGATTATGAGAGACTTTAAATAAGCTCATGGCATGAATGGGCTTAGCATAGCCGTTGATATTACATGAGCATGGCTAGTCTATTATTTAGGCATAGGACACCTGCAATGGTGGAGTAACATTTAGTAGATTGACTTGCAGCGAATAAATGCTGTTGAAAGTAGGAGTAGGAAGAACATTAGTGGAACAATAGAAAAATGCTGCAAGGTAAGCTGTGGAGTAGCAGACGTTTAGATTTCTTCACTGTCTCCATGATGTGAAGTTTTAAGCAACATTATAGGTGAGAACATAGGGGGCTTTTAGCCTATCCTTAAAAAAGCACTATTAGTTTGCTTTAGCCTGTGTGACACACACTTTGTGGTTACCTCGTTGACTCTCCAAATCGTTGTATAGTGTAATAAAAGGAACCAGCCACAGGTATACAAAAAGCTCCATCTGGGGCCTCTTTTGCAAATGAAAAGCTATGTCTGCAAAAATCTTCAAACATTTGCTTTTTAAACTGCACAGGGGATCTCAGCCACAATCTGATATAGTTCTCTTCAGAAGACAAGGGGCCTGATTCACAGAGGGACTTACGACTTGTAAAGTTACAAGTGCAGACTCTCCGCATTCGTGGCGGAATCTCCGCACTGCAGTGCTCTGTGTGGAGATTCCCTTTGTGAATCGGGCCCAAGATGTTCCGGGGTTGTTTCGTTTAATTACATACTTATGGGGGGACAAGAGTGGATATTTCCAAGCAACAGAAGACAGTTTCGTAATGTGTTTTCTCCATTTTTGCTTAGGTTGAACATTTATTTATCAACTGTCCAACGGAAAACCAAATCAGGTGGTCAAGCCTCCTCCTACATCGTTCCTAAAGCATGGAACGACCTGCCGCTACACATAAGAGCCTCCTCCTCCTCACTTCTTGAACTCTGCAAGAAGCTGAAGACTTGGATTTCGAGTAGTTCCACTAGGTGTGCCTAGATGCAAACCTGCTCGGGGCCAGGATACCCTCCCGGATGTTAGTGCGCTCTACAAATCTGTATAACATGACATAACAAGCTTGGGTGTGAGCCTCTCTTCCCCTTATGTAGTTAAAATGTGATTAAAGTGTCATCTATAGGTTAAAGCATCCAAAGATGCACCAGGGGCAGCAGCCAAAGACAACCTACCTCAGGGTCTCCTTTCCAAACTTCAGGCAGCACCGGCCGTCGTCTCTCTACAAAAACCACTGCCCACATTTCTTTGAAGTCAATATCCTGACCGACTTCTGCTTCAAAGGCCATGCGGAATGCGGGGACCGATGTTGTGCCTGGGGAGGGGTAAGAGACACAGAACATCCTGTGTTACACTCTATAATATTTCAGATTGTCAACAAGTAAATGAAAGTGATAGGACGCTGCAATGCTGCTATAAATACCTACTGCCACATTCTGGCTGAGTGAGAAGTTACCCTTTCATCTCACATTTCCTGCTAACTTCTCAAATCTGCAAGTACACCCTGTTTTTTACAGGCTTATTCACTTTCATTGTTAACTTTGGTGTTGCAGACCTGGTCCTAATCTATGGCTGTAAATGCAGGAGATTTGAAACAGATAGAATAGGACAGAACAGCTTCGTATTGATCATAAATGAATTTCACAGATTCTTCTTAGCCCAATACGATTTGCCCATAGTTTCATCTTTATTAAAAATCTCTCTATTTCTTCTCTTTAGGTGAAATAATGGCTTCTCCAATTGTCCCAGTCAGGCAGTCATAAAGAGTGCCACCTGACATTCACCGCTACCAATGGTACCAATACCTCTGGAATTGGGTCAAATCCAATATCCTGAGGGTCCACTAAGTATAGAAAATTACTGGGGGAATCATTAATTTCGGTCAGCATCCTGATAACTCCTCACTTCCCTTTGGACTTTCTCTTAGAGATTAAGGCTGCTCTCTACAGCTGAAATTTAAGTTTGAAAGTAGAAATCCCCGTTGTTTCCGCAAATCTCACAATTGTAACTGGTGTACATGATCAGGGGTTACCTAGTGGTTTTTCTCACACCATGCCTGCATAAGCACATTGAGGTAATATCTGGGGGACGGGTTGCAGCGCTCGTTGTCGGAGCTTTCCGAACTCTGGTTTAGCAGCAACAGAAACTATTATCCTCTTTCCTCATAAAGGCTGCCAGAATGGATGCCCAATCATCCACCATTGGGTGACGTCACAGATCTCTTCTTTCCTAATGTGGATTCCTCCGCTAGTTGGGGAGGTTCGCCCTGTGAGACCTCCAGTGCACAGTGAGGGCCTACCTGGCGGGAAACAGGGCCATTCTCAAGAATCTAGTGGGCTTTCGCCTTTGAGGTGGGAGACAGTCCTAAAAGATATACCTCCATCTTCCATAGGTCCGTCCTGTCTAGTGCGCGTTCTAGGTCTGCCATCACGTCCTGCCAGTACTGTGTTATCACTGAGCAAGACCAGGCCATGTGTAGGTCAGTTCAGTGCATCTGGGACATTCTGTGTCAGCTGTGCACTGTATCGGGTTGAGCTAGTGTGAAGTAAGATATATATCATGTGAAGTTAATTAAACTGGGCGCAGCAGAATCTGGTGTTGTCGTGTGACGCAGTATGGTCATGTTCCAGTACCCTGTCCCATTCTTTGTTGTGTAAGACCCGGTTCAATGCATTTTCCCACTGTTGTCTGAGCAGCGATGAATCTGCCTGGATCTGAAGAAGAGACGATTTATAGAGCCAGGAAACTACCTGGCTGCCACCCCCGAATGTGAGGACAATTTGTAATACTCCGTGTGTCAGTGGTTCAGTCTGTCCTGCCTGCTATTATTCATGTATTGCCCGGGTGACTGCCGCATACATTAGGAACTGTGATGCAGGTAATCCAGAATCTGCTAGAAGCAGCTCTAGCGATCTTAGTCTGCCCTCGTCAAAACAGTTGCCAACCTTAAGCAGATCTGCAACTGTCCAGGCGCTTAATCTCCGTACTGTGAGGTGTCTGCCCTGAAGTTGGGAGGCCTACAAGTGGTAACAAGCATTGGCATAGCCAATAGGTCTCGCCTTTGGGGCCTTATAAGTGTTTAGCCAGAGCCATTGACTTTGCCAATGTCTTCAAGCTGTGCTGTAGAGAAGTGTGGCTGCTGTGCAGCATGCTGAAAAGTTATAATAAAAAAGTGTCAGAAGCATTTTGTTACTTTATATAAGAAGGCATTATGTAAAACTGAACGACCATATTAAAAAAGTATTTACAATAAAAAAATCCTCAGTTTTCTTTTGTTCTTGCTATGCTGGCAACTTGTTTCTGCCTATTGCAATGGTTGTTTGTTAAAGCTTTTTTTTTTTAGGGGGCATAAACAATCGGAGGGTGAAGGTTGGGAACTAGTACCTGTATTATAACACTAGCAGCGGCCAGACGCTAGGGGAGAATCAACAGATGCCAGATTCCGAGAGCAGGCTGAGGTGGTGCTGAGTGATGCTGAGGTGGTAGTGGTGGTGGTGGTGACAGTTGCGGAGACGATGCTGAGGTGATGCTGAATGATACTCAGGTCTTGCTGAGTGATACTGCTGTGGTGCTGAGTGATGCTCTGGTGGTGCTGAGTGATATTGTCTTGGCGCTGAGTGATGCTGTGGTGGTGCTGAGTGATATTGTCTTGGCGCTGAGTGATGCTGTGGTGGCCCTGAGTGATGCTGTGGTGGCCCTGAGTGATGCTGTGGTGGCCCTGAGTGATGCTGTGGTGGCCCTGAGTGATGCTGTGGTGGTGCTGAATGATGCTGTGGTGGTGCTGAGCGATGCTGTGGTGGCCCTGAGCGATGCTGTGGTGGTGCTGAGTCATCCTGTGGTGGTGCTGAGCGATGCTGTGGTGGTGCTGAGTCATCCTGTGGTGGAGCTGAGTCATCCTGTGGTGGAGCTGAGTCATCCTGTGGTGGTGCTGAGTCATCCTGTGGTGGTGCTGAGTCATCCTGTGGTGGTGCTGAGTCATCCTGTGGTGGTGCTGAGTGATGCAGTGTTGGCCCTGAGTGATGATGTGGTGTCGCTGAGTGAAGCTATGGTGGTGCTGAGTGATGCTGTGGTGCTGCTGAGTAATGCTGTGGTGGCGCGGAGTGATGCTGTGGTTGTGCTGAGTAATGCTGTGGTTGCACTGAGTGATGCTGTGGTTTCACTGAGTGATGCTGTGATTGCGTAGAGTGATGCTGTGATGGCGTTGAGTGATGCTGTGATGGCGTTGAGAGATGTGTTGGTGCTGATTGATGCTGTGCTGGCTCTGATTGATGCTGTGGTTGCGCTGAGTGATGCTGTGGTGATGCTGAGTGATGCTGTGGTGATGCTGAGTGATGCTGTGGTGTTGCCGAGTGAGAGATAGAGTGAAGATATAATGCCCAATTAGAGAGGGTGGTGAGAGAGAAAGAGAGAGAAAGGGTGTACATAGAATAAAGAGTGGAGCGGGATAGAGAGAGAGAAAGAAGGGGAGAGAGAGTGAATGAAGGAGTTTGAAAGAGAAACAGATAAAGGGGTGAGAGAGAATGAAAGGCTAAAAAAGATAGAGAGGGAGAGTTAATTAAGTAGAGAGAGAATTAGAGAGGGAGAGAGAGAGAAGGAGAGAGACAATAAGAGTGGGGGTGTGGAGTTTAAATAGAGTGAAGAAGTGATGCAGAAAAAGTAACCTTAAATATAGCTTTGTGCTTTGCGCGAATAAATATTTTTTAAAAAACAGAGTGAGACAAAAATACTGTTAATTAGGCTGTGACTCCCAATATAAAACAAATAGCGATATAAGGTGAAATCAACCCACCGAAGCAATATTTCTAACTAGACAAAAAAAAGCTTGCATTTCAATGCTAATCGCTGTTGTTTTTCATGTGACTGTAGTCCAGGGCCGTCAGTTGGTAATGTGAGCTGCTGCTGCGATTGAAACATCAGAGTCCAGAGAGTTAATGAGCCATGACGAGGAAATGAGGAAGAGATAGGAAACCCAGATGGCGGCTGCGCGGCGTGCACGCCCATCGTGAACGCAAGCTGGTCGCCAGCCGAAAGCCAGTGTTTGCACTTCCAAAACCCACTTACTAAAACTCTCGGCCAGACCAGCGCAAGCGCTGGTGCAGGCCGAGACGTAAAATGGAGATGGCAACAGCATTGGCTAATGATTTAGAATTGGTCATGTGAATCCAGCCTGCTTCGTTCACAGAGAGTGCACTTTCCACCTTTGGAAAATAGCTCCCTCAGCTACTAGTGTCAAATGAATCTGTCATTTATGTAATGAATATTCACTCACTGAACGCGCACACAAACATTCGAGCAAACACGCTCTTGCAAACTCACGCTGTGACCCACTTGCTAAAATATACTCATTTGTTCACACATAGTCACAGACACTTACATTTGTACAACAGTACTGTGCACACACTTACATACATACACACACTGCCATGCACACAAGCGTCTGTTCATATGTACATGTACTTGTTTGTGCACATAGGCTTGCACTCGAAGACATTTCCTCTACTCATATACATAAACACAAAAACCCCCACTTTTTTTGCAAACACTTGCACACCCACTCTCGACAACACACACATACTCAAACATACATAGTGCTGAAAACTGCACCAATATAGACCATTTTTTTTTTAAATATTCCAGAGGGAAATCTTTCCCAAACCTCCCTCAGAACAATCAGGCTCGCTCACTTCAATTGCCTGCATGCAAAAAAATATTAATTGGCTTGCGCCTCACCACTTTTAAATTCCACCAACCGCCACTGGCTGTGTTGCTGTATATGTGTTTGGTGTGGGGGAAGAGAGAAAACTTGGCAGTGGATTTGCTTTAGGGTGTGTATTATTTGTGTCGTCAGGAAGGTGGGTGGAATTGTGATGGAAAGTATTATGAGGTGTGTGTGTGAGATTTTGTTGTGCTGGTTTGTGTTATGTTTTGTTTTTGAGGAGTAGTGATGGGAGGTGATGATGTATTTGTTTTCTGAGAAGAATTTTTATGCAAAGTATTGTTGGTGAGTGGAAGGTGCTAGGTAAAGGGGGTGGTGATGAGTTTTGGAAAAAGTGTATGTGGTGTGTGAGAGGGGATCAACAAGAGTTAAGCGTGTTTGTGTTAGATTTGATTGCTAAACGAGGTAATATGTGTGGTGCATTGGAGTGTAAGGGTTGTGTGGTTGTGTTTTTGTGGTTAAAAGAAAAGGAGGGTGTTGGTGGATGAAAAGATGGAAGGCTGGTTATAGGTTTGTTGGTGAGAGAAAGGGGTCTGTTAGGAGTAATTAGAGCAGGGAGTTTGTGTCTGGATGGGATATAGTTTAGTATGTTGTGGATCTGGGTTGTGTTTATTATGTCTGGATTGGTTAGTGGTATACGATAGAGTGGCGTTTTGTGTGTAAGTGAAGGTGCAAATGTGTGGTAGTTGGGGTAGAATGGTGTAAAGGTGTGGTTTCTGGGATTTGTAGCGGGTGCTGAGACATTGAAATGTGTGCAGGGTTAGTTTGAAGTAAATGAGTAGAGTACATTTGATGTGAGTGTGTTAATCTGGTTGTGGATGTGGGTGAGTACTGTTGGTGCTTGTGAATGGGAAAATGGGCAGCATCTCTGGCCCTAGGCCTGGCCAGTCCCAAACAGGTCCAAACAAGCAGTTGCCCTTGTCCTCTCCGCTCTTAGCCTCGACGCCTGGTTCCAGATGCCACCATGTCTCTAAATGCCATGCACTCACATTACAGCTGTGTACACAGATGGGGGAGGGGGGCTGCAGCTCCTTACACTAATTAACACCACTTACCTGCTGTAAAACCGCATAATTGTCCTTCCTCATGTCTGAGTAACAGCAATTAGCAGAGACAGCCCTCAGCTGTAGAGCCAGGCGCTTTAGGGGTGATGTGGAAGGTTTCAGAGAGCACAGCTTTATGAGTGATGTGACGGTTTCAGAGAGCACAGCTTTAGGAGTGATGTGGAAGGTTTCAGAGAGCACAGCTTTAGGAGTGATGTGACGGTTTCAGAGAGCACAGCTTTAGGAGTGATGTGGAAGGTTTCAGAGAGCACAGCTTTAGGAGTGATGTGACGGTTTCAGAGAGCACAGCTTTAGGATTGATGTGGAAGGTTTCAGAGCACAGCTTTAGGAGTGATGTGACGGTTTCAGAGAGCACAGCTTTAGGAGTGACGTGGAAGGTTTCAGAGAGCACAGCTTTAGGAGTGATGTGGAAGGTTTCAGAGAGCACAGCTTTAGGAGTGATGTGACGGTTTCAGAGAGCACAGCTTTAGGATTGATGTGAAAGGTTTCAGAGAGCACAGCTTTAGGAGTGATGTGACGGTTTCAGAGAGTACAGCTTTAGGAGTGATGTGACGCCGGTTTCAGAGAGCACAGCTTTAGGATTGATGTGGAAGGTTTCAGAGAGTACAGCTTTAGGAGTGATGTGACGGTTTCAGAGAGCACAATTTTAGGATTGATGTGGAAGGTTTCAGAGAGCACAGCTTTAGGAGTGATGTGGAAGGTTTCAGGGAGCACAGCTTTAGGAGTGATGTGGAAGGTTTCAGGGAGCACAACTTTAGGAGTGATGTGACGGTTTCAGAGAGCACAGCTTTAGGAGTGATGTGGAAGGTTTCAGAGAGCCCAGCTTTAGGAGTGATGTGACGGTTTCAGAGAGCACAGCTTTAGGATTGATGTGGAAGGTTTCAGAGAGCACAGCTTTAGGAGTGATGTGGAAGGTTTCAGGGAGCACAGCTTTAGGAGTGATGTGGAAGGTTTCAGGGAGCACAGCTTTAGGAGTGATGTGACGGTTCCAGAGAGCACAGCTTTAGGAGTGATGTGGAAGGTTTCAGGGAGCACAGCTTTAGGATTGATGTGGAAGGTTTCAGGGAGCACAGCTTTAGGAGTGATGTGGAAGGTTTCAGGGAGCACGTCGGAGTGTAGTTCAGTAGAACACTCGTCTTTACTGGGGCTCATGGCTAGTGGTCACGGTGTTTTATTGTTTATTGGTGTAGCGACCTTTCAGAATGCCAACCACAACCTATATAAGGATACACAATGGAAAACAGATAGGTATTAGATTATAATTGCACTGTTATAGCGCTTACTAGCACTGAAGAGGTGTTCAAGCGCCTTACGCTGGGCAGCACACTGTCTGGAGCGCGTACAAAGGAAACAGAATTTTTTTATAAATGAAAGCCGTGCTTGGGAAATGTTTCAGACTTCAGCATCTTTTTGAGTGAAGTGAACCTTCCGTCTCATTAGACGTACGTTGAAGCGAGTAGTTGGGCTTTACCTTAAGTCTTGGGTAGCTCACATCTTCCATTGGTGTGGGCTTGTAGCACTGTGGAAAGACGAGGATGTGCATGGATTGCGTTGCAGAGTTGTGTGAATATCGGCAGAGCGCACCCTGGTTCTTTCTATAGGGGGCTAGATGAAGTGACGTCCTAGCGCTTGACGCTGCAGTGAGGCTAGTAGACCATACATAAAGTCGGATAGGCTGCTTCAGACTCAAGAAGTGTTCGAATGGCAAGTGCAAGTTATTAACAGTCGGCTTTTTATTGGCACTGAACCTTTGACTGTCTGAATAATACATTTGCTTTCTTGGTTTCCAACTGTTCGATCAATATTTACCGTCCCAGGAGTGAAGCTGGAAACGGAATTCCGTGACCTTTTCGCCCCGTGCCCTAAAACGCAACCCCAGACACGGTTTGACTGGCGCTTTTGATGAACAGAATTGCGCAGGTAAGGAAACACACAATTTTGTGTTGATTTTGTTTGGAGCAAGCTAAAGACTATTTATAGACATCGACTGAAAAAACAAACAAGAGAGGAGCGGGGGCGAGCGAGCGCGGCAGCCTGGGCTTTGGAAAGCTGACCAGACGCTCGTGCGTCATGGCCTTTTCCCCGCACGGCCGGCATGTGTTTCCAATTATCGCGCCCGCGTCTGGGCACGATAATGGGAAACAGATGTCGGCCCTGCGCGCGTAACCGCAGGAAAAAGGCCATGACGCACGAGCGTCTGGTCAGCTTTCCAAACCCCCTAACATAAAGTCTCGCCTAGCAGCGCTTGCGCGCTACTCGAGGCTCGACCTAAAAATGGGGAGTATGGTTGGGAGTGACCCACAAGCCTGATGAATTTCCCAAGCAGCCTAGGGTTATTCAGAATAGTTTGGGGAGTGGACCCGATGGGGATGTTCCCCCAGAAGGAGGATTTTAAGTGTCCCCTCTCTGTGAGGGTGCCGTAACATCCCAATTCAAATCAAATCAGCTTTATTCGGTTTAAAAATTACAACCATAAAAGCATTCTAAAAAAACAGTTGTCACATAAGGAGTCAACTAGTCGATGCTGTTGGATAACACATATACATGAAAAGAAGTTTGTCTTAAAAACAGTTCATGAGTCAATTAAAATAATACATTGTATATACAGTACATGGGATAGGTTACAGTGCAATATCTCGTGGGAGTCTTGGCGGGGACAGTAAGAATTACTGGATTAATTGGCAAATATTCATAGCCAAGCAGTTTTCAAATAATTACATTATGGCCTATGAGTAATTATAGTAAAGTGCATCAGTCTATACTTAGTCCTGTGTTTTTATTTCATACATGACTATACTGGGTCCTATATTTTTAATACATTGGGGCCTCTAGATGTGAATTATCTTTTCTTCTTTTGATCGCTATTTGTATAAAAACAACTATTGCATTGCATACTTTTTCATTTTCTAAACTACAGATATAATTAAAAGAAGAGTTTATAAAAATACAATTTGCTATCATAAATAAAGGTCGTAAAACACGCTTCTTATGTCTCTATAAAAATTACAGAAGAGGATAAAGTGCAATGTCGACTGTGGTGACCTTCCGTCACAAGGGCAATTTGGAATATTTCGATTCCATTTACCCATGGTAGGAAATGCAATCAGATGATGAAGAGTACCCATTCTCAGGCTCGTGAGATATAACCTGTGTTGTAAATTTGTTACCCGCAGTAAATATTGTTGCATGCCCAACACGAAAGGTCCTTCACAGTAAGACTTAATCGTCGGCTTTGTACTTGCTCCTATATCTCTTTTTTTGTTTAAATATGTTTTTATTGATTCTTCAAAAATAAAAAATTATATTATTCCATTGCAATTCAGGTATTACAATTACAGTGTATTTGCATTTCAATACAATTATGGCGTCTTGGCCAAGGTACCAGTGAGACATCTCTAAATGAAACGTTAATGCATAACAATCAGATCTGGGGTTTTCAATATAGATTCATTAACCTGATGAACATAGGATTAGGCTGCTTGCAACACAACATTGACATAACAGATAAAATATCACATTGACTCTAATATTTGAACTTATATAATTAAATCATGGCAACACGATGCACTACTGATGTCTGTTATTTACAAAACTTTTACGCTCATCCGCACACATCGCCTGGGTATATTCTAATTACTTTGTTCCCCATCACACAAGGTGCAAGTCACACAATGCTTATCTTGGTGTATACTGTCGTAGCTGATGTGAATAGCCGTCAGTTGGTGGCCTGCGCCCGGTTCCCTAAATACATTTCAGGGGTAGGTGTTAGTGCAGGTCCTCGGATCTAATAG
Source organism: Calotriton arnoldi (assembly GCA_963921515.1). Classification (NCBI taxonomy): domain Eukaryota; kingdom Metazoa; phylum Chordata; class Amphibia; order Caudata; family Salamandridae; genus Calotriton; species Calotriton arnoldi. The sequence continues at coordinate 548,341 of CAWUFW010000224.1, read as the reverse complement.
AGCTCCCTCGGACCTAGTTAGCAGCCAGTGCAGGTGGGCGGGTAGGCTCCTCAGTCTGAGTCTGCCAGATTGCGCGGAAATCCGTGAGGATTGCATCCCAGTTCCCCGCGAGTGGTTGTTTACGAATACCCATCACGTCCTCACGACGCAGCGCCACACTCTCCGCCTGTGCCCAGCAGAGAAGCGATTGGAACCAGGCTCTCACCACAGGGGGGTCGGGGGACTTCCAGCGCCGTGTAATCAAACGCTTGGCCACTATGAGTCCCAGATCTATGTACCGAGATGTCACTTTATGCTTCCTGGATCTGCCATATAATCCCAGTATGCATACCACCCAAGACCAAGTCAGCTCTCGCTCCGTACACTGCGCTAAGGTCGCGGTAACGACTCTCCAGTATGACATCAGAGCAGGGCAGGACCACAACATATGGAGCAAATCGGCTCCCTCCTCCCGGCATCTCAGGCAGCCAGCGTCAGTACGATTAAAGTACTTATTTATTTTGGCCGGTGTTAGGTAGGCTCTATGCACTATGTAGTATTGGATAAGTCGGAGTCTTACATTGCGAGGGATTCGGGTGGGACCTGCAAGAATGGCCAACCATTCGCGTTCGGCGCATGGACGCTGCAAATCAGCCTCCCAATGCGCACGTAAAGAGCTCAACTGCGGCGCCGTATGCGCTCTCAGCGCCCCAGCGAGCCATCTAACGAGATGATGGCCTGCGCCCAGCTCATGCAAATATTGCACTACTAAGTGCGAGGGTGGCTCCTGCGCTATGTTGCCCCACGCAGTCTGCAACGTGCCGACCACCGCTGCATGTAACAAAAATTGACCCCGTGGCAGGCCCGTGTCATCTGCCAACGTCTCAAAGGATAACAGCTGCCCCTCGCTATAGAGATCCCCAATCTTCAGAATGCCTGCTTCCTCCCATTGCACCAGCTCCGCACCCGCTACAGCACAGTGTCTCCTGGGTGCGCCCATCACAGGAAGGGACGGTGCATACGGGACCATGTTACGCGTGATTTGCAGGCTACGGCGGTAACAGTAGTGGGCTACTTCCAGCATTAGCTGAGCCGGCGGCTTGCCTCTCCTGTTAGGGTGGAACAACTCGATAACTTGTGAATGCGTAAGAGCTGGTGCCTGGGTCGCCAAATCTTCCAGTTGCTGTGCGCTCAGCCATCTCGCGACCCACTGAAGTTGAGCAGCGAGGTAGTACTACTCCATATGTGGCAGCGCAAGACCTCCATTAGCTATCGAGGGGTAATTTTTGGATATGGCCACTCTGCTCCGCGAGGCGCCCCAGATGAACCTTCTTATGCCTACTTCAAGGTTCTTGAACAGCGCCCGCTTTGCCGGGATGGGAAATTTACAAAATAGTACAATAGGCGTGGGAGCACCACCATTTTAACTAATGCAATTCGGCTCATGACGGTCAGCGGCAGGGTGCCCCAGAAAGACATCTGCGTGCGCACCGCAGTGATGGCACGCAGCAAATTGCCGTCTCGCAAATCTATCGGATCCCTCTATATGCGTATACCTAAATATCGAAATGGAGATAGCTGCCAGTGCACCGGTCTATTGGCAATGGTTAGGTGCGGATTCAGAAGGCTGTACGCAAAAGGATACAGACACGACCTGTCCCAGTTCACGTGCAACCCTGAGACAGCCGCAAACTCCAGCAGCGCCCGCTCCACGACCACACAAGGCAATCTGACATCTACAAGATATATTAGCAAGTCATCTGCGTATAATGATACTCCATGCTGGCCATCACCTAGAGGAATTCCTCATTCTTCTTGTGACTCGCGTAGCAATATAGCTAGGGGTTCGATGGCCAGTGCGAAAAGCAGTGGCGACAATTGGCGCCCTGCCTGGTGCCTCGCTCGATAGGAATCTGGTCAGATAAGTATGGGCCTGATTTGACTCTGGCTACCGGTTGCGTATAAAGTAGCCAAACAAGGCTCAGGAAGTCATCTCCTAAATCATATTTACGCAGCGCGGCAAATAAATAGTCCCACTCTAGGGTGTCAAACGCCTTTTCTAAATCTAACATCAGACACCCTGATTGTTCCCAAGTAAGTCTGGAGTAATGCGCTACTCTAAAGAAATGGTGTAGATTTAGTGACGTGCTGCGAGCGGGTACAAAACCATTTTGGTGTGGATAGACCAAGGACGGGACCAGTGGGGCCAGTCTACATGCCAATATTTTAGCCAACACTTTATAATCGGTATTTAAAAGTGCCAGTGGGCGATAGGAGCCCAGTAGCTCCGTGTTTCGATTTGGCTTCGGTAGCGATATCAGGAGTGACTCCCGCAATGTACCAGGCAAAGACCTCTCTCCTGCACCTCTTGAAACATAGTAAGAAGCTGTGGTGCCAGGGCCTGCTGATAAGCTTTATAGTATTCAGTCGGGAACCCGTCCGGCCCCGGCGATTTGCCCGTGGCCAGGGAGCGTATCGCCTCTTGAACCTCCAGCAGGGAGAGCGGCTCATTAAGCTCATCTCGCTGTTCAGTCGTGATTTGTGGCATTGTCAGCGGGGAAAAGAAGGAGTCTAGGTCTGGTGGTCGCTCCGTATGTACTGAACGATATAACCTAGTGTAGTGTGTCGTGAACTCCACGTGTATATCATACTGCTTAGTGAGGGTGTGCCCAGCTGCTGACTGTAAACGTAATATGGGTGACGGTGCTTGCTCTTGCTTAATCATTCGCGCCAGCAATCTGCCCGCCCTGTCCGCTGCCGCCTGCGTGCGCGCTGCGTGTGATGCATAGTTTAGACACCGCAGCCTTTCCAAGACCTCCGCATGTTTCTGTGTCTGCTCTTCTATCGCGCATTGCGTGTTTCTGCCTCGCGCTAGGTCAGCCTCCAAACCCGTCAGTGTATTCTCAATATGTGTTATCTCACTATCCAGTTGTTTACGGACACACCAGCTCAGGCCCATACACTGGCCCCGGATTGTCGCTTTGCCTGCATCCCACAGTAGACCTGTATCAGGCACCGAGCCTGTGTTATCTGTGAAATATGTATTAATTGCTGTTCCAACCGCCTCTCTAAATGGGGGTCTTCGAGTGCCAGAGGGTGCAGCCTCCATACGAGCGTGGTGGGCCCCGCCTCATCTCCTCGCAGCCGCACTATGTGAGGGTTATGGTCTGAGTGAATCTTACTCAGATAGTCTGCACTGTCACATTGGGTCAACATCAGCTGGCTCGCAATAAAGCGATCGATCTGAACGTGAAGTGAAGGCGGTGTGGATGGGAATAGTGAGAGTATAAACGTGCCAGCGGGTTAAGGAATCTCCACACATCCAACAAATCCCAGCGAGACATCCAGTCACCCAGGTATCGCGCATTAGATGTCGCCGCTGTCTGTGAGAGCGGCTGGAATGATCTATCCAGCGTGGTGTCAAGTACAGCGTTCAAGTCCCCACCCAACAATCAGGGAACATCGCACCAGCGCGAGAGCTGGCCCGACGACTGCCAGAACTCTTTTTGGTTAGTGTTTGGGGCATAGATGGATCCCAGCACCAGTAATTTCCCATTCAAGTGCCCTTTAGCCAGTACATATCTACCGTGAGGGTCTATTGTAGTTTCTTCCGGCGTAAATTGTGTCCCAGGTCTGATCCAGATCAGAGCACCCCTCGCGAAGAATGAATAGCCCGTGGCTAGTACTTGTCCCTTCCAGCGCTGTTGTAGCTTACTTATTTCTGGCTTGGCAATGTGTGTCTCCTGTAAGAGCGCTATTTGGGCCCTGTGCCATTTGAGATAAGCGTAGGCTTCATATCTACGGGCCGGCGTGTGCAGCCCCCTGACGTTCCAAGTAATTATACTAATGTGTGACATGTAATGTATTGATGAAATGGAAATGCGTGCGTGTAGCGCAGCACTCTAAGTGGTAGACAGGAGGTCAGCGGGTCCACAGAGGGCAAATGCTGTGCCCCTAGTGCTTTAACGTGTGCGTGCTTACCATGTTGAGGAGTTGTGAAGAAGAAAAGCCATGTATGGCTGAACTGTAACAGAGCAGAGGGACAACAGGTATCTGCCCAAACGGAAAACAATGCCATGCGGCAACCAACGGCATCGTTCGCTGAGTTAAACATGTTGGGGGGGAGAGGTCGTGGGTCAGAGGTCGTGGGTCAGAGTATGGAGCGTAGTGCGCACAATGATGTTGTGGGCCCATATTGCTAAAGTGTACGCGCACGCCATGACTTGGCGTTCATGAGGAGACAGCTAAATCAGTGCGTGACGCAAAGTGAGGGGGAATGTACGCAGGTAAGCACGGCATGCTTAAATACTAACTAGGGTAACCAGCTACGCGCGTGCCTGATGCTACGCTGCTGCCGCCGCACATGCATAAACCATTACATACATATAGGATGGCAAATGTCCAGGTAGTTCATCACATCATGTCGTCGGCGGTCTGCAGTGTCACCACAGGAAGTGACTGCGAATCCTCTCTTACTGGCCACATCGCCAGTGAACTGCTCTCACTGGATGAGTGCTCCGAGGAGGCACCAGTGTCCTTGCTAGGACGTCAATCTCTCATACTCACCACTGCTCTCAGTACGCCCTGCCTTTCCTGTAGCGACTGTTCGGGGTTGGGAGCAGTCGCTAGCTGCTGCGAGGCTTCTCCAGTGTGCAGACCACGCCTCCTACGACGCCCCCTCTGATTTCTTGGATTCAGTGCCATGTTGTTGCCTCTCTGGCTCGGTGAAGTGTGATGGCCCGTAGACTCGAGCCAATCCCATGCTTCGTTGGCATCATTAAAAAAGTGAGTGGATCCAGCGGAAACCACCCGCAGGTGAGCCGGATATATGAGGGAGTACTAGATATCAAGGTCCCGCATACGCTTCTTGACTGAGAGAAATGTGCTGCGTTGTTTCTGCACTCCCGAGGCATAGTCTGGAAAGAACAACAGGACTTGGGAGTTGTCCACCTTAATCGCCTCCATCTTTCTGGTTTCGTGAAGGATTATGTCTGTGTCTTTATAGTTAAGGAGTCTAAAAAGGAAAGGGCGGGGACGAGCTCCCGGCACCGGCCGTCCCGACGGCACTCTATGTGCCCGTTCCACTGCGAAGTACGAGGAGAGGGAGTCAGCTGGCAGCAGAGACTTCAACCAGGCCTCCGTATACGCAGGAGCGTCCCTGCCTTCCGTGCCCTCCGGCAGTCCCACCACCCTGATGTTATTCCTGCGGGAGCGACCTTCGGCATCATCCGCTCTACGTTCCAGGGAGTGCAAATGCGCCTTGAGTTCACTTACTTCCATGGACAATTCCTTGGCAATCGAGGTGACTGCCGAAGTTTCCGCCGCCAGCTCGTTCACTCTTCCAGCCAATTTCTTGTGGTCTGCATGGAGTAGTGTAAAGTCAGATGTGACTTTGTCTATGCGGCTTTCTAGTGAGGCTCTGCTCTGTGCAAGTGTTTCACTGATGTTGGTCACTGCTTGGAGGACTGAATCAATTTTCGACTCCAGCGTCGAGGGCTCGGCTAACTCCTGATCCAAAGACGATTGGGCTGACTTCGTTTGGTCTGGTGCCGGCTGTGTGCGGGTGGCGCTCGACCCTGCTCTGGGCTTGCCCATTGTGACTTGACTGTTGTATGAGGCCTGCAAAAGGGCCAATGCAATGACAAAGGCCCAGGCAATGCTGTAAGAATGGGGCCAGGCTCCTTCTGCGTAACGCTTGGAAACCCTTATACTTTGTCACTTTTTAGTCCCCGTATAGGGCGCCTGGCAAGAGTTAGAGTTCTGAGCTTCAGAACCATGGGACTCCTCGTTGTCTCTCGTTGTCCAACGTTTGTTATGCTGCTGATAATGGGGCCCGCAAGTGCGCAGCCGATGGGTCAACTAATTACGTTATATACAGTTAGTGTTCGCCTCTGATCAGCATGGTGGGCGCGGAAGGCGACTTGGGAGTGGTCTGCTTGCCTCTGGCGCTCCCGCCGAGGCCACTATAGGGAATCCATAGGAACTTCTAGCTCCCGTGACCTGTTGAATATGCGGTGGTGCAACAGAGCAGCGCTTGTGCCACAGCTTCGTGTGTTATTCCGCAGTACTTGGTGGCAGCTGGGGCGGCAGGACTCCCAGGGGGCACACAGGCCTGGGGCCACAGAATAATCGTCACTTTCTGGGGCCACAGACGTCTGATGCACCGCAGCGGGTAGGCGCAGTCAAGCCTACCACTATAGGAGGCGCCGGCTCACGTGCTGACTATGAACTGGGCTGTGGGAGGTCGCCCAGGCGCGGGGGAGATCACCGGCAGCATTCACCCCCGTCCAGCCGTGACACAACCGCGCTCTTGTAGACCCTCCAGCGATCCACCTCTCGCACAGCGTGTCCTCATTTACAGCAGTCAGCCGATCCCGTCACCGCACTGACTCAGGTTGCGGCTCCGACGTCCTCGACTCCTCTGCCGCAACTCCGCTCTCAACAACAGACGGCGGCGGCCGCACTCCGCTGCAGCGGCAGCCCCAGGGTGTGCCTAGCAGGTTGGGCCGGAGCCGCTCACCCGCCGGCCCCTCCGCAGCACGCAGCGGCCTCCGCGCGGGCCCTCCTACTCTCCTGCGTGTATACAAAGCCTTTCACTACAGGCTCACCGCTGTTTACTCCAGACGTGCCAGGGCCGTGGTCGCCCCACAAAGCACACGTATGCGCTCCGCACCGGCCCCTTTGGCTTTCGCGTCGTCCACGCTGCTCCTGGGCCCGATTTGCAGCCACAGGCAGCGACCCCCACGCCACGACGCCGCAGTTGGCCGCCTCGTCATCAATCAGGCACCGCAAAGTGGCAGAGACCTCTCCGCTTGGTCACAACAATGCGGGGCGTCTGACGAGACACAGGAGACAGCACGATGGGCGCTAGCTTCGCAGGATAATTGCAGGATTCCTGGGCCGATGGACGACGCCTCTCAGAGTGCGTCCGCCATCTTGGCTGGCTAGCCCTTGCTACTATATCTCTTAATGTTTCTCTTGCTCCTGAAAGCTGGAGTTTTAGGTCCCTTTTACTATAGTGTTGGATATCCATTGGATCTTTAAAATCAACATTCAATCACACTCCTTTAAAAGTTTATGAATATACTGCAACAAAGGAATCTTTTTACAAAGTTCGAGGTCAAGGCAATCCATTATAATTTCCTGGGTAAATTGGGTAACATCCTTGCTCCAGATCCCATGCCAAACAGTAAGAGCTCCTGTACTTATATAATCAATAATATAGGAGACTGACAATTCCTTATAGACAACATTTGAAGGGGTTGAATTAGGGACTGCTAATAGCCTCCTTAAAAATATATTTTCCTGAGTCTGTAATACAGAATGGTTAACCATCCCTCATAGTGCTGCACCGTAGCAAGTACCTGTGAGACAATTACTCTTGTACAGGGTCAGGATTTCCCTAATTGGCTTATTCCCCATTTTTTTTTAGAGAATCTGAAGATGGCTTCAATTGACCGTAGAAATTTTAATTTACAGAGGTCAATATGTGCTCCCCAGTGCCCTTCTGATGTAAAAAGTAGACGCAGGTACGAGAAAGAACGGGTCTTTGCGATCGGCACACCACCAACATGGTGAATTCTGCTTTTTGCTTTCCCTTTTCCGTATGTCATCGTGAAGGTTTTTTTAAGATTACGTTTTAAGTCCTTTTCATTCATAAAATTATCTATTAGGATTTGGAGCCCATTTGCTGTCTGGATAGCAAAACTGCATCGTCCTCATACAATAGGACCGGGGTGGGGCGATTTCCAACTCTAGGCGCATCAGCATTCAGCTTTTGCAGGCGTTTGTCATTGTCATTAATATAGAGCGAAAAGAAAAGTAGTACAAGGACATAGACTTGCCTTATACCACGGATAACTCTAAAACGGGGGGTACATTCGCCTTTGGGACCATAACGGACTCTTGAAGTTAGTAAGTAATATATTTGTGATAAGTAGATGATTATATCAGGAGGGCCTCCCATCCCCATTAGGGCCTGCCATAATTTTGCATGATTAACTAAGTCAAATGCACTTGTTAGATCTACAAAGCATAAATGCAGATTACCCTCTTTAGAGAGTGTATATTTCCCAATCATCAGTTCGAGGTTGACGCACTGCTCGATGGTCCCTATATCCTTTCTGAATCCATATTGGGTTTCAGTAAGGGCTTTGTTATCGTCTACCCAAGTTTCTAATCTCTCTAGGAGAATTCTTACCATCTATTTCGATGTTGAATCAAGTAGGGATATAGGTCGGTAGCATTTTGCATCGCCTCTATCGCCTTTCTTGAAGATTGGGACAATAACACTCTCTATCCAAGATGCAGGCAATACGCCTCCCACCATTGCATTGCAGACTCTTAATAAAATTGGGGGCCAGAAATCCATATCCGCCTTAAAAATATCAATAGGTACCCCGTCGGGGCCTGGCGCCTTCCCATTCGCACTTCTATCTAAAGCGATTTTAATTTCATATAAAGTAATAGGGGCCGAATTGGGTGTGTCAACGACTATAACATTTCTGTTATCAGAGGGAAGAAGTTTCTCATTATTAGGGTTAAAGATTTGTTCAAAATGTATCAGCCAATCTGTAGGCTGTACTAAAGTCTCAATCTTAGCAGCAGTCTGTTCTTTAAAAAAGGGTTGGTTACGTGTCTTCCAAAATAGGGTTGTGTCTGCCGCCTGGATGAGTTTTTCCCATGCTAGTTCCCGTATTTGAACTTTCCTTTAATTTAAAATCTTTCTATATGATTTCCGTAAGATTCCCACCCTTTCCCTAGCTCTACGCTTAGCTTTTAATGCCTTCTTAGGGCCTGATTTAATTTGGAGCACTGTTGGTCAAACCATCTGGGTTTTTGGTGAGCATGCTTCTTATTTTTTATTTTTAAGTCTCCTGAAATTGCAGACGCAATATTACAGAATGCTGTGATGATGTGTACGTTTGTTGAAGTTCCCTCCATACAGATATTAATATCCTCTTGCCTATCTTGTACTATTTTATCCATAAATAAAGAGGGATTAACGCCTGACCATTTTATGGAGATTCCATTTTCTCCCTGTGTTTTTATATCAGCAGCTAGGCACACCTCCTCCCGGTGTATCGTGCTTAGTCTGAGCGTTAAGAATAGTGGATGATGGTCACTGTACTGGCTTGCTTTCACTTCAAACTTTTCAACCGAGCCTCAGCCATTTCCTGATATTAATACATGGTCGATTGTCGAGGAGTATCTAGCTCCTTCGTATGTTTGTATGGTCACATGACCTTCCTTTTCTATCTGCTCTATAAGTTCGAGGGTGTATTTGTACATTACGGCATTAATTGTGTCACAGTATAAGTTGTAGGGAAAGTGGGAATAAACGTCGCCAAAATCATCCCCATAACCACAGTGTTCCCCATCCAGAAGTTTACATTTCTCACTATTAAAGTCACCTGCCCAGATAATTAAATAGTCTCCCCTAATATCTTTTAGGAATTTATCTAGTTCCTCCTCTAAGGGCGTAACTACCCTATATCTAGAATTGTCAAATATATTATTATAAAAATTAATCAGTAGTTTGCACTGTTTTCCTGTAGTACAAAAGAACAGAAACTGGAAAAACTGAGAATTAGTATAAACTTTCTTTAAGATCAGAGGCAATGTGACTGAAACCAATGCAGCCAGGACTCCTTTGGCTTTTCCATTCTGAGAGGGGACAGCTTGGGTAGAAATCATTTTAAAACCGTCAATATAGCATGGATCAGTATGCCAAGTCTCTTGTAAGAGAATTACTGAACAATTTTTAAACAAGTTAAGCCATTCTTCATCTTTTAGCTTACTTCTTACCCCAGCCACATTCCATGAAATGACAGTCAAGTTTTCATATGACGGGTATCGGCTTGGATTGCATCTATAAGTAGTAGGCTTGCTAATATAGGGGGTATCTTGATTAGTAACAAACGATTGCTCTACCTCCTCTGATAGTCAGTCAAGATCACTACAGCTTCTAAGGGGTAGAAATCTATTAGTCAGAGGAGGTGGGGTAGGCTGGCTTATGGGGGCAGATCTATTATTAGCATAGAGTGGTCGTTCAATAGCGGGAATATAAAAATGTCCTGATGGGACTGCAATAATAGTATCATTCTGATGGTTCGGTGGACTTGCATACCTACAGGAAAGTTCATCAAGTAGTGCTCGTGCCACCTCGGCGCAACGTAAAGTTACAATACAGTCCCCTTGACAACACTTTGTCATGTTACCAACCCAATTGACTCGTCTCATCATGATGATATTTTGGGAGAGAAAGTTAGTACTACAGTTAGTGTTCTTAGTAAACCAATGTACAACCTTATTCTTCAAATCCCCCGAAGACTCTATAACCTTATCTGACAACTTCGGGACATTTTTTAAAGCAATTACATAGGGTGTAGCCTGTGGGGGTAAATGTAATGTGTCTTTATGAGTCTTCATTGGCCTACGGTTTATGACAGATTCAGCTCCATAATTCTTACTGTTGGATGTCCTTCCAGCTACATCCGTATTGGGCAAATCGAGGAGTCGCGGATGCATAGTAGAAATCTCTTTCGTTTGGTGTGAAGTAGACAATAGGGTTTTATTAGTTGTTACATGTAGACAATGCCCTGCAGCGGTCTTGTTATCCGGGGCTTTACTAGGGGTTGCACTGAAACTTTTTCCGGCAGATGGTAAATCTGTAATCATTTTTACTAGCCGGGTGACATCGCACTTAACTGATTTTATTTCAGTCATGAGTCTCCTTTCAATGGTATCAATTTTCCCATGTATTTTTTTAAAAAGGGTTTCCAAACTTTGTGCATAGTTCGTTGTTAATGCCTCCCCTGACCCGGATGGAACTTTTTTTTGTTTTTTTCGGTTTTGCTTTTGATGGCTGCACACTAGATACGATTGCTGTTATTGTATCCTGTTGTTTACTCTTCTTTACAGGGAGGGATATTAAGTCAGTACCATTTGACGAGACAGATATCTCTAGTGGCAGGGTCGAGACACATGGGCCTTTTTTAATAAGATCTTGACTCACTGGGCTTTTCCCTCTGCTCTTATCGATGTCTGATCCATTCAGATCTTTCTCTATTGACACCATATTGGTTCTAGTCTCCTTTAGGGCTGCATTTAGAGCTGTCATAGTAGCAGCAAGACGCTCCTCCGTGTGGACAATTTCATTTTCAATCAAGCCCACTGCATTTTTAAGATGATTTGTTATTGGAGTATTGTTACTTACAGGCTTTCTTCTACCAGTTGCTGTACAATGTTAGCTTCCATTTTCCCATTACTGTTAAAACTATTCCAATGTAGTATTTGTGTTAAAAATAAAGATAGAAAGTCGCTCTTCTTACCGTCACTCCTTTTTGCAAAAACCAAGGGGGGTGGCCCAGCCCAGCCACGTCCGGGCGCAGACAGGCCCGCTCTTCGCCCGTGCATGCGCCCGGGGCACGTGCTGCGCTGCGGGAGGCAAGGCGGTGTTTTTAGCGCGTTTCAGCGCATCCACTCTCCCAGCAATTAGCCACAGCTGTAAGGCAGAGCAGAGAGCCCTGGGACAGGTAGTCCCACCAGGGCAAGCAGGAACAGCAGGCAGGAAGGATCCCACGCTGCAGGAGGCAAGGCGGTGTTTTTAGCGCGTTTCAGCGCGTCCACTCCCCCAGCAATAAGCCACAGCTGTGAGGCAGAGCAGAGAGCCCTGGGACAGGTAGTCCCACCAGGGCAAGCAGGAACAGCAGGCACGAAGGATCCCGTGCTGCGGGAGGCGAGGCAGTGTTTTTAGCGCGTTTCAGCACGTCCACTCCCCCAGCAATCAGCCACAGCTCTGAGACAGAGCAGAGAGCACTGGGACAGGTAGTCCCACAAGGGCAAGCAGGAACAGCAGCCACGAAGGATCCCACGCTGCGGGAGGCAAGGCGGTGTTTTTAGCGCGTTTCAGCACGTCCACTCCCCCAGCAATCAGCCACAGTTGTGAGGTAGAGCAGAGAGCCCTGGGACAGGTAGTCTCACCAGGGCAAGCAGGAACAGCAGGCACGAAGGATCCCGCACTGCGGGAGGCGAGCCGGTGTTTTTAACGCGTTTCAGCGTGTCCACTTCCCCAGCAATCAGCCACAGCTGTGAGGCAGAGCAAAGAGCCCTGGGACAAGTAGTCCCACCAGGTCAAGCAGGAACAGCAGGAACGAAGGATCCCGCACTGCGGGAGGCGAGCCGGTGTTTTTAACGCGTTTCAGCGTGTCCACTACCCCAGCAATCAGCCACAGCTGTGAGGCAGAGCAAAGAGCCCTGGGACAAGTAGTCCCACCAGGTCAAGCAGGAACAGCAGGAACGAAGGATCCCACGCTGCAGGAGGCGAGGAAGTGTTTTTAGCGCGTTTCAGCGCGTCCACTCCCCAGCAATCAGTCACAGCTGTGAGGCAGAGCAGAGAGCCCTGGGACAGGTAGTCTCACCAGGGCAAGCAGGAACAGCAGGCACGAAGGATCCCGCACTGCGGAAGGCGAGGCATTGTTTTTTGCGCGTTTCAGCGCGTCCACTCCCCCAGCAATCAGCCACAGCTGTGAGGCAGAGCAGAGAGTCCTGGGACAGGTAGTCCCACCAGGGCAAGCAGGAACAGCAGGCACGAAGGATCCCAATTCTTCCCGATACAGCCTGGCGAGCCATCGGGCCAGTCATTGCACCCGGGCCATTATGTGGTACAACTGTGGTACAACTCGAAGTTTGGAACTCCCAGACCCCTCGCCCTACTGGGGCGTTGAAGGATGCGGAAAGAGGTTCTACACATGCGTCCATTGAAAATTAGTTAATGTATGAGGGTATCCAATGATCAGAACCAGGATTTGGGCATCCAGAGCGGGAGGTTAAAAAAAAAAGTACGGTACCCTGGGCAGTATGACCATTTTAGTGAGCGCTATTCTTGCTACTAATGGGAGGTGCAGTGTGCGCCCAAACGCAACACTACCTCTCAGTGAGAGGAGCACCCCACCCAGGTTTCCTTCCCGGCTATCTACATCTTTGTGATAAACTTTAACCTCGAGGTATGGAATATCTGGGGTTCCCATGCGATACCCTGATTTCAGATCACCTGTGGGATTTTCTATGATCACCGCACACTGGGAATGCACGTCTTCTCCAAGTTAGTGTGGAAACCCATTGCCTCCCCCACCAGGCCCTGCATAGAGGCCCCCCCAAGGTACTCCTGTCTCTGCGTCTCGCAGGAACAAGAGCATTTCATTTGTGCACAGGGAGATATTATGTTCCCTATCATGCAGCCTTTGGGTGACACTAGCAAAGGGCTCAATGGCCAACGCAAACAGTAGGGGTAACAGAGGGCATCCCTGCCTGGTGCCTTTGCGAATCTCGAAGGATTCTGAAATATTTTACCCTGTCTTCACCCTGGCCTGTGCTCTGTTATACAGCAGTGTGATCCATTTATCCCAATCGGGTCCTAGGTTTATGAGTTGCATTGGAGTGTGCATGTATCGTCGTTGTAGTATATTGAATGCCATTTGTTGGTTGACTGAGAGGACAACAGCGCCCAAGAAGCCATCCAGGGTGGTCTCATCTAACACCCAGTGAAGGTGTCTGATTTTTAAGGAAGCATTCCAGTGTGGGATAAATCTCTTTTGGTCTGTATATATCAACAGGTGTAGGTGGGGTTATAAGTGTCAGGCCAGGATTTTACAAAGCACTTTATAGTCTACGTCTACGTCACTGTGGTCGGGTGGACAACGGGTGGGGGCACTGGCCAGATCATTGTGGCAAGACTTTCAATCCAGCCCCACATGTCTGTTTGTGTGTCAAAGAAGAGCGAGCGGTCTTCCATGATGACCTTGAGGCATGCAGGGAACAGAAGCATAAACTGGAGACCCAGCTCTCGGAGGTCATGTTTTGCTTCCACGAATTAGGTTCTTTTCCAATGGACAACCGACATGTAGTCCAGGAACACAGCGTTCAGATTATTGCTGACACGCATCAGGGCTGTATATTGAGTAGCACACAGTAGCGTGTTTCTGTCCCTGTAGTTGAGCAGTCTAGCGACCACGGGGCAAGACTGTGCACTCGGCGGTGGGGGTTGCGCCGGCACCTGGTATTCCTTCTCCAGATCAAAGAATTAGAAAGGACTCTTCGGGGCCACTACAGTGCAGAACCATGTTACAAGATAGTCCACCATGTTGCTGTTTTTGAGCTGCTTGGGGAGGCCTACCACTCACACATTAATGTCTGTTTCGACCCTCCTAGTCTTCTGCCCTTTTATCGAGCAGCTCAACCTTTTCAGTAAGGGACACAACCTGTCTCTGCAACTCATCTACAATTGGGTTAATAGTGTGGAGGGTAGTCTGATTGGATTTAGATTAATGCACAAGTTACTAACTTGTGTAACGATATATCTGTAAGAGACAGTAGTTGGTGACAGATTCCTTACCTTAGAATATCCCCAGGCGTCAGGCTGGATCCGGAAAGTTTTTTGCGTAGCAGTACCCTTGCGCGTCGGTAGGCGGCGTCGTGCGGCTCCGCGTCCGTCGTAGGCGTCGTGATCGCCGGGATGACGTCGCGGGCAGTACTTAGACGCCGCCCCTGCGCGCTGACGTCAGTTCTGTACACGACTTTCCGCGCCAGGAACGCAGAGCCATGCAAGAAGCTGACATAGGTGTCTGAAAAATACTAGGGCCCTGAAAGGGATGTCCTTAACCCTAGAAATCAGTTCGCAGAACGGGGAGGATGGGTGGGGCGGTAAGGAATCTGTCACTAACTACTGTCTCTTACAGATATATCGTTACACAAGTTAGTAACTTGTGCATCTGAAAGAGACACGTTAGTGACAGATTCCTTACCTTAGAATAGATACCCCAGCAATACCAACCCCGGTGGTGGGTCTGCTAACAAAGATCAGACAAGGAAGTCCTGGAGGACAGAACGGCCAAAGAAGCCGTCCCTCCGGACCTGACTGTCAAGGCAGTAATGCTTTGTAAACGTGTGCAGCGAGGCCCACGTAGCTGCCTGACAAATAACCGGCAGCGGAACACCGCGGCCCAAAGCCGTGGTAGCAGCCGTTGCCCTGGTGGAATGGGCCCGCAGCCCAACAGGAGGCTCCTTCTTAGCCAAAGAATAGCAGGTCTTGATGCACAAGGTAACCCAGCGGGAGATGGTCCTCTTGTGCACCGCCCGACCTTTTTGGCGCCCACGTAGCCAACAAAGAGCTGGTCATCCACCCGGAAGTGTTTTGTGCGGTCAATATAGAAGGAGAGCGCACGTTTTGGGTCCAGACGGTGGAGCCTCTCTTCCTCCCTGGAAGGATGCGGAGGCGGAAAGAAGGTGGGCAAAGTGATGGTCTGCCCAATATGGAAAGCAGTAACCACCTTTGGCAAGAAGGACGGACGCGTCCGAAGAACAACCTTGTCCGGATGAACAGACAGAAAAGGAGGTTTGCAAGATAGAGCCTGGAGCTCACTCACCCGCCGAGCGGAGGTGATGGCCACCAGAAAGGCTGTCTTCAGAGTCAGAAGACGAAGAGGACAGTTATGTAGAGGCTCAAAGGGAGCGCACATTAAAAGGTAAGAACCAAGTTCAAGTCCCACTGAGGCATCACAAACGGAACAGGAGGGAAGAGGTGAGTAATGCCTTTTAAGAACCTGTTAACAACAGGGGACTTGAAAAGGGAGGGCTGATCAGGAAGCCTGAGGAAGGCCGAGATAGCACAAAGATAACCCTTGATGGTACCCAGGGCAGAACCCTGTTGGGCCAGAGAAAGAAGGAACAGAAGGACCTCAGAAAGAGGGGCAGAGAGGGGATTCACAGCCTTTGCTGTGCACCATGCCACAAATTTGTTCCACCTGCAGGCGTATACCACCTTAGTGGAGGGACGCCTGGCTGCCAGAATCACATCACAAACTTCGGGAGGCAAGTCGAAAGGAATCAACTGCCGCCGCTCAATCTCCACGCAAGCAGGTGTAGACTGGACAGGTTCGGGTGGAGGACCGTCCCCTGCTGCTGCGACAGAAGATCCTCCCGAAGAGGCAGACGGATCGGGGGATCTACGCTCATATTGAGTAGCTCGGGATACCAAACTCTTCGAGCCCAGTCCGGAGCCACAAGAATGACTTGGGCCCGGTCGTGCCGAATCTTCTTCAACACTCTGGGTAGAAGTGGTATAGGCGGAAAGGCGTACAATAGACCGCAACTCCACTCGTGACGAAAAGCGTCGCCGAGCGAGTGCCGCCTTGGAAATTCCAACGCGCAGAACTGATGACATCGCGCGTTCTCTTCGGTGGCGAATAGATCTAACCAAGGCTCTCCCCATTGTAGAAAGAGTCCTTGCGCCACTTCCGAGTGAAGACGCCATTCGTGATCCATCATGCACCTGCGGCTGAGTTCGTCCGCCCTGGCGTTCAGGGAACCTGCCAGGTGTTGAACCATCAGGAACATGCCCTGATGTTCCAGCCATGTCCAGAGGCGCAGAGCCTCCTGACAAAGGGTCCAAGACCCCACCCCGCCCTGTTTGTTGCAGTACCACATGGCGGTGGTGTTGTCTGTGAACACCTGCACTACCTTCCCTTTGACAGAGGGAAGGAATGCCTTGAGTGCAAGTCGGATCGCCCGGAGCTCCAGAAGGTTGATATGGAGCCGGGACTCCGCCGGAGACCAGAGGCCTCTGATCTCCGCCTCTCCCATGTGACCGCCCCATCCCAGAAGGGACGCGTCCGTCACAACTGTGTGCTCTGGCTGGGGAAGGGAGAGGGATCTGCCCATGACCCATTGCCGGTTCGAGAGCCACCACTGCAACTGTCTTGCAGTCCCCTCCGAGATCTGGACGTGATCGGACAGGTTGCCCTGGTGCTGCGCCCACTGGAACTTCAGGTCCCACTGCAGAGCCCGCATATGCCATCTGGCATGATTGACCAGCAGGATGCAGGAGGCCATGAGGCCCAGCAGCCTCAGGGTCATCCGTACCGAAACCCAGGATAAAGGCTGAAAGATCGGAATCATAGCCTGAATATCCCGGACTCGACGTTCGGGAGGATAGGCCCGAAACTGCGTCGTGTCCAGAACCGCTCCGATGAAAAGGAGCTGTGGGGAAGGAATCAGATGCGACTTCGGCACATTGATGGAGAACCCCAGCGAGTGCAGGAGTTCGGCCGTAGTCTGGAGGTGGGAGACGACTGCCTGGGACGAGCCCGCCTTCAGCAGCCAGTCGTCGAGGTAGGGGAAGACTGAAACCCCTGCCCGGCGCAGATGAGCTGCGACCACCGCCATCACTTTCGTGAACACCCGAGGGGCACTGGTAAGGCCAAAGGAGAGCACGGTGAACTGAAAATGCTCGGGGCCTACCGTGAACCGAAGGTAACGCCGGTGGGCCGGCAGGACGGGGATGTGGAAATATGCGTCCTGCAAGTCCAACGCTACCAACCAGTCTCCAGGGTCGAGGGCAGTCAAGACCTGAGCTAGGGTGAGCATCTTGAACTTCTCCTTCCGGAGGAAGCGATTGACGTTCCGGAGGTCCAAGATAGGACGCATGTCCTCCTTGTCCTTTTTGGGCACCAGAAAGTAGTGGGAGTAGCAACCACACCCTACTTCTGGGGTCGGAACATGCTCGATGGCCCTCTTGGTCAAGAGGGCCGTGACTTCCTTCTGTAGAAGCACCAAGTGATCCCCTGACATGCGGTGGAATTGAGGTGGCATGGCTGGGGGGTGGTCTCGAAGGGGAGGGAGTAGCCACTTCGGACAATGTCCAAGACCCACCTGTCCGAGTTGATGGTGCGCCAGTGGGGAAGGTGATGGCGGACCCTGCCCCCCTACTGGCGTGCTGTGCACCTGAAAGGAGGGACTAGGAGGGCTTGGAGGCCGCGGACGGGTTGGAGGTGGTGGCCTGACCCGCACGCTGGTTGCCCGATCCGCCACGGCGGAATCCACGTCCTCGGCCACGCGAAGACGCCTGCTGCGCGGGCCGGTGGCTGGGCTGCTGACGTGAAGGGGCGCCCCTACCGTGGCCACGATAGGGGCGAAAAGCAGAAGTCAGCGGAGGGCGTGTAGCAGAAAGGCCCAGGGACTTGGCAGTAGCCCGTGAGTCCTTAAAGCGCTCCAACGCATGGTCTGCTTTGGACCCAAAAAGACCGACTCCATCAAAGGGCATGTCCATGAGAGTATTCTGGACATCCCCTGAAAAACCAGTGGTTCTCAGCCAGGCGTGGCGTCGGAGCGCCACCGTCGTTGCAATAGACCTGCCCAGCGAGTTGGCGGTGTCAAGGCCACAACGTATAGTGTATTTAGCCGCATCCCTTCCTTCCGCAATGGCGCGGGAAAGCAGTGTCTGGACCTCCTCAGGACACTGGGGCAAAACATCCGCCACCGAATCCCACAGGGAGTGGGTATATCGGCCCAAAAGACAAGCGGTGTTAACGGACCGCAAGCCAGCACTGGAGGAAGAAAAACCTTTCTTCCCAAACTGATCCCGGCGTTTGGATTCCCTATCCGGAGGGGCGGTAGGGAAGGCGGTTTGGGAAGCGGAGGCTTGGACAACCAAGCTCTCAGGAGTGGGGTGGACAGAGAGAAACAGGGGGTCGCCCGGAGCTGGGCGATGGCGTCGTGACACGTTCCGATCCACAGGAGCCCCTGTGTTGGGCTTGGACCAGGCGCCCAAAGAACGTCAGTGAGGGCGTCGTTAAACGGCAGCACAGTCTCCGCAGAGGAGGCTGCCGGCTGAAGCACCTCTGTCAAGATGTTAGGCTTGACCGTCAAAGTAGGGAGTTGGAGACGTAAGGCCCCAGCTGCCCTACGCAACACCGTACCAAAATTGGCTCCCTCCTCCGTAGCCACGGGAGGAGACAGCATGCCAATGTCAGGGGAAGTATCCAGACCACTGGCCTCCCCTAGACTCTCTGTCCAGTTCTCATCGTACTGACAGTGTCGTGTCAGAGGGTCATCAGACCCCTCCCAGTCCAACTGGTCCTCCTCTGGTTCAAAATAAGGAGGAGGAGGGACAGTTGGGACCCAAGGTCCCATCGGCGCCGGAGCCGGCGTCGAGCGACGTCGGTCCGGATCCATGTCCGGAGCCGGAAGGAACTGGGGACGACGCCGCCCGGAGCCCAGGGCGGCGTCGAGAACGGCACCGGAGACATCGGCGCCGGTGGAGGTGTCGTTAGGTCGACCGGCGTCGATGGGGGTTGTGGAGCCGGGATCGAGGCCGGGGCCGAAGCCGGAGCCGGGATCGAGGCTGGAGGCACGGGCGACGCCGGGGCCGGAGCCGTCGGCGACGCCGGAGCAACCCCATCAGGGCCCGCGGGGCCCGAAGGCGCACCGGAGGGGCCTGAAGGCCCGAAGAGGCGGGCCATGGCCGACAGGAATTCCTGCACTTTGGCCGGATCCGCACCCGAACCCGGGAAGGGCGGGTATGGCGGGGGCGACTCCACAAGCATGTCCGGGGCCGCGGGGGCGGGGACGGTGCCGGGAGGGGCCTCAGCCGAGTCGCGAGACCGGCGAGGCGAAGTCCTAGAGCGATGATGCTTTTTGGACTTCTTGTGTTTCGACTTACCGGACGAAGAAGGCTTCGACGCCGACGACCGGTGTGGACTCCGCGATCGACCCCTGGACCGCTCACGCGACCGGGGCATCCGCGGAGCCGAATGCCGGGCCTCGAGGAGCTTTCGAGACCGCTCTCGCAAAGCTTTCGGGTTAAGGGCCTGGCAGTCGGTACAAGACTCCGTGTCGTGGCCTCGGCCGAGGCAGAAGAGACACTCCCAATGCGGGTCGGTGACGGACATCATCCGCGCACAGGCGCCGCAACGTTTGAAACCGGGCATCCCTACGACACCTTGAGAGATGAAAAAACAGTGAAAAAATTCACCAAAAAGTATGGTCAAAAAATGACCAGGGCACTGCTCTTCCCGGATCTGCGCTTGCTGGCGCGGAAAAAGAAGAACTGATGTCAGCGCGCAGGGGCGGCGTCTAAGTACTGCCCGCGACGTCATCCCGGCGATCACGACGCCTACGACGGACGCGGAGCCGCACGACGCCGCCTACCGACGCGCAAGGGTACTGCTACGCAAAAAACTTTCCGGATCCAGCCTGACGCCTGGGGATATTCTAAGGTAAGGAATCTGTCACTAACGTGTCTCTTTCAGATCTGCAAGTTTGCGGGGGTCGTCGCACCGAATGGTCATGTATATCGCCACTAAGTCTATGTTATCTTCAAGGGTCTCCCTGATAGTATTGATGACATCGAGTATGCAGTCCAGCTTGTCAGGAGGCGCGCTTCACACATAGGGCCCCTATTCACCTAGTTGTGTTGCCGCATGGGCCCAGGGGACTTAGGGGGGCCAATGAGTCCTGCCAAGGCGCTGTGTCACTCAACCTCGGATGCTATGTTCCGCAGCGGCAGTCCCTGGCACCTCGACAACACTGCTGGCCACTATCTTGGGTTTGGAATAGGGCTCACGGCCTTTGTCCCTCTCACCACAGCCTGGCCTCAGAGCAGCAGATTTTGCCCTCTAGTCCTCACACCCGTCAGGTACTTAGGTGAGGTGGATGGATGCAGATTTCAGTAGGATTGAAGGTGAGTGGGGCGAAGGCGAACGGACTGTCCTAATGCATGTCCATTTATCTATCCGGCGAGGCCAGGCTCACAACTTGGCACACATGAATGCCATTCAAAAATAAAATTAAACAGAGTAGCAGAGGGACATCTTTCAATGGAATGGGACATAGTGTACGCTGTTTTATAGATGTATTGCAAGCACATGCTACAAAAATAAAGAGAAAAAGAAAACGTGGTCACCTAAAAGTAGCAGCCTTGTTGACTGCATTTTAAATTTTAATAATATTCACTGAAGTGGAAGTTTTACGAGTAAAGTTTAAAAAAATAATAATAACCCTTTCAGTTGTGCCATACATTTTATTATTATTTATTCTTAAGGAGATAAGAATAATTCACTACCTAGCCAATCACTCAGATCACAGGCAATTACAATGTTACTTAAACACTTTATAATTTTAAAAAGAAGAGAAAGAAATTATAATCTAACTTGGCTCCCAAATTAAAAGTAAAATAAGAAGTTTAATGTACAAAATAAACAAAATATAAAAAAACACACTTTAAGCTTGATTTGTCACTGAACAGAAAGTAACTAATTTTAGGCGGATGTGCACAATGCTGTACAGGCTTTGTTTACTTACTCAAAGTGAAGGGAACCAATGGGTAAAGTGGGTTGACCCATTTCTGCATGCTTTATGCTGTGGAGGCGGAGCAAAATGTAAATGACCATTTAACAGACCAATGTATGAAGCTCTCTGGCTAAAAAACCCTTGATGTGAGTATATTAAGTATGAACATATTTGGAAAAACAAACGTCTGATGAGACAGCTAAAGATGTCCAAAAGGCCAGACCTAAAAATAAAAGGAAAGATCATCTTGTCCCTTGAGTCAAATCTAAGTGCTTCAGAGCTTCACAAACGTGTAAACCTAAAATCGTTAATGTGTCCATCTAGGGTCGGATGTTCAACATTTACATGACTCCGCTTGCTGACATCATCAGAACACATTGCATCTCCATCATTTCATAAGCCAACATCCAACTCATCCTATCGTTGTCAAACAAATCCACCACCTCCAGAACCAACTTCGCCAACTACATGATCAACACAGCTGAGTGGATGTAACTGTTGACCTTTGAGAACAGGTACTACCCCAGGGTCTCCACTTGAGGGCCTTCAGAGTTCGAGCACACACCAACCAACCAACCAACCATGCAAGAAAACTGGGATTCATCCTCAATAACAAACTCAACATGTCAGCACAGGTCAACACAGTCAGCTCCTCCTGCTTCCATATACCCTGCAAGATCTTCAATGGTAACCCAGGAATACCAGACAAACCATTACATAAGCCCTCATCACAAGCAGACTAACACACTCGATGCCAGAATGCCCAACTACCTCCTCCACCGATTCCAGACTATCTAGAACATTACAGCAAGAATCATCATAGATCTCCCACGGTTGCACCCACATCACACCACATATCAGAGTGGTCCATTGCCTACCCATACATAGACGGTGCCAATTCAAACTCCTCACTCATGCATACAAGGTACTAGACAACATAGGCCCGACATACCTTAACAACCGCCTTCACTTCCACCAATCCACCAGACACCTCCGCTCAGTCTCGATCTCACTAGTACACAGCAACCATATCTGCAAATGCAGAACAAGAGGACTGGCCTTCTCCAACATTGCACCCAAAGCCTCGAATGACCTCCCTTTACACATCAGTGCCTCCTCCTCGCTTCTTGTATTCCGCAAGAAGCTGAAGACCTGCTCTTCAACTAATTCTCCAAGGATGTTTTACTACATCCTCAGGCCCACTCCTATATACCTGCTTTAGCGCCTGGATACCC
Organism: Calotriton arnoldi; assembly: GCA_963921515.1. NCBI lineage: Eukaryota > Metazoa > Chordata > Amphibia > Caudata > Salamandridae > Calotriton > Calotriton arnoldi. The sequence goes on along the minus strand of CAWUFW010000224.1, from coordinate 526,001 downwards.
TACTGAGTGATACACTGCGCTATATAAATCCACATAACATAACATGCAATTGCTTGAAATGCCCTTCATAAAGCTCAGTGTGACTTCAACCTAGATATCTGCATAGAAACTATTGTTACACTAAAGATTTCTGCATGTTTGTATAGGTTCAAGAAATATGCCAACACTGATTTAATATTGTTTGTTAATATTGCAAGTTCCAATAAATGTCTTGATTAATATGCAGAATAAGCTATAGCACCTTACTATGTACTAGCATTGACATGTTCAAGTGCCTACAACCTTAATCTTAGCAAATTGTTTTTTTTGAGTTGTGTAATTTATATGTGCTTGTAAATTGCATTTGCTTTTAGTAAAGCATGGCTGTTATGATCTAAATTTAATACCTCAAGTCCTTACTTGTTGTTCCTGGAGGGCCAGGTTCAATTGCTTGCTATGGCATTCTCAAAGCTCAGGGTATTTGGCTTCCATCTAGAAGTTTGCATGTCCACTATTGGTACTTGAATGTTTTGTGCTGTTTTCTGTAGGATCAATAAATATGCCAAAGGTGGTTTATGATGATTAATCAGTATTGCCAATATCAGTAAATGTCTTGATTGCTATGCAGATTTGCAATGGCACTCTCTTATAAATAGGTGCTTGCAGTCATTGGTATAATCATATAGATGCATTTTTTTCTATGAATTATTTTAGAAACCTTTTTTTTTTTTTAAAGAGTTTTATTTATCGCAAACTAGACTTGAGATATCGGGTATCAGAGCGCTTTACATGAGCACCAGTTTCGTTACAGAAGGACACATTCGTTTTTGTTAGGCACGGGGAGATTAAGGGCCATATGTAACAAAAACGCGTTTTGCGATTCTCAAATTGCGATTTTTAGGGAATCGCAATTAGAGAATCGTAAAATGCAATGTATGTAGGATTTGCTAAATATTTTGCGAATCCTACATATTCCTTATTTGCGAATCACAAATTGAGATTCGCAAATAAGGAATACCTTCCCATTCATTCCTATGGGCTAGAAGGCCCATATGAATGAATGGGAAGACATTCTCAATTTGCGATTCCCAATTAGAGAATCGCAAATTGAGAATGCAATTTCAAAGTTGCAAGGGTGTCAATAGGACAACCTGTTGCACCCCTGAAATAGGCATGTGTGCACATGTGGCGCACATACACGCCCTAAGGGCATGTATGTGCGCCACATGGCACTTTGAAAAATGCAAAAAAAGTGCATTTCTCAAAGAAATCGCAAATTACCACCTACCTGAAGTTGGTGATAATTTGGGATTCCTTAAGCCAAAATCGCACAACTTGGGTGCTTCCTACATTGCATTTAAGGAATCGCAATTTGGGATTCCTTAAATGCATTCGCAAAATAGGGAATCGCAAATTTTGCGATTCCTTATTTTGCGAGTGGGTTTTTGTGTGCTACATTGCACACTGCCTAAATTGCGATCGCAAATGCTGAAATTCTGCGAATTTCAGCGTTTGCGATCGCAATTTGGCTTCATACATATGGCCCTAAGTGATTTGCCCAGAATCACAGGATGTTGAGCGTCGCTGCCGAGACTCGAACCTGGTTCCCCAGTTTCGAGGTAGACCGCTCTAGCCGTAAGGCTACATCCTCTCCCTTGAGTTGAGTTTGGCAAGTTTTCTCTTGTTGTCTGTCTTGTGTCTGACGTTTTTCAAAAAGCTGCAGTATTTCAAAAGGTTACTAGGTGTCCTTCTTGATTCACATTTAACTGCTTCAAGGCTTCATACAGATGTTGTACCTCGAGTCATTACTAGGTGTTTCCTGAGTCAGATCTAATTGGTTCAAGGCTTCATACAGATGTACTACCTCAAGTTATTACTAGATGTCCATCTAGGGCCAGATGCAATTGCTTGAAATGTCATTCATAAAGTTCACGTGGTGTGGCTTCAGCTTAGAAATTTGCATATACAGTACTGCTACTTCAATGATTTGCATTGTTTTCTATAGAATCAAGTGATATGCCAAAGCTGGTTTATGATGATTATTCAATATTGCAAATTTCAGTAAATGTCTTGATTACTATGCGGATTTGCAGTGGTACTCTACTATAAATATGTACTAGCAGTCATTGTTCAAGTGCCTACAGCGTTGGCTTTAATACATTGTTTTTTGCACTGAGTTATATATGCGTGCCACGAAATCCCATTTGCTTTTAGCAAGGCTTGACTGTCCTGATATCAACATAGTACCTGGAGTTATTACTAGAGGTTCTCTAGGGTAAGATGCAATTGCTTGTAATGTTATGCATAAAGCTTAAGGGTTGTGCATTCAACTTAGAAATGGGTATATTGACTATAGTTTCTCTAATGAGTTGTGCTTGTTTTCTGTATGATAAACGTACCAAAGCTGGTTTATGAAAATAAGTCAATATTGCAACCTTCAATAAATGCCTTGTTACTGTGAAGCTTTTGTAATGGCACCTCAATATAAATGGGTACTAGCAGTCATTAGAATGTTCAAGCAAATACACCCTTAATCTTGGCAAATTCTTTTTGAGTGAAGTCACATATGTTGCCAACAAGATGTTTTGATTTTGAATAAATCCTGGGTCATCACATTATTGCTAGGTTTTCCCCTAAGACCAGATGCAGTTGCTTGAAATATCATTCATAAAGATCAGGGGGCGAGGCTTCAACCTAAAACTGTGCACATACAATATTGCTGCTCCAATGATTTGTGTTGATTTCTATTGTATCAAGAAATATGCCAAAGCAGCCTAATGATAATTCCTCAATATTTCAACATTCAATTAATGTTTTTATTGGCATGCAGCACTTGTGACGGTACCCTGATATAAATAGGTATACTACTGCTCCTCTAATGATTTCTGCTTATTTTCTATAGGATAAATAAATATGCCATATGATTATAAGGATTAATTCAATACTGTAACTTTCAATAAATGCTTTGATTAATATGCAGGATGTTTGATGCCTCCCTAATATGAATATGTTGCAGTGTGGACAGCATTGTGAGTACCCCTGCTGTTTAAATATTTTATCGGCCTGTAATAGGCATCACCGTTTTAGTGGCATTTTTTGTTCTTTAGGCAATTACAGTCTATTTTACTTCCTGTGTTTTATGAACCACAAACCACTTCTCAATTTACCTGTCTGCCTGCTTTTAACTTGCTTTTAACTTGCTACTGCGCTCTAGTCGGGGCCACTCTCCGGTCCGCCGCGGCCTCTGATGCCGATTGAGCGGAGAGAGCAGCCCGATAGGAGAGGTGGTTGGTCAACGCCCATTTCCCCGGGCAGTTGAAGCTCTAGTTTTCACGCGCTTCACCCGCCTGGGCTTTCGGCTCCTACTTAAATCGGAGCCCGACGCGGCGCACAGCGGACTAGCGCAGCAGGCGCGCCGAAGGCAAGCCCGCCTGTGCCCGTCCGCGCCTGGACGCCGCCAGCCGGGCTGCATCTTTTTCGGTTTCCCCGCCACATTTTAGCCACATCCACCCTTTTAGGTCTATGCCATCTTAACCCCACATGGCTCTTAAGCTCTATTCAAGAGAAGAGCTCCTAACATTAGCAAAGCATTCCCATGGAGCTCTTTGCAAACAAGTACTATCCCTGGAGGAGACGCCCATTCAATGGCAGTGTGACAGCTGTAATTTTTAATAGACTGATAAACTACCCTCAGATAAGTATAAAGATTGGGGGCCCTTAACAAATGCCCCTCCCAAAAGCATGTACCCAGACAGGAGCAACAAAACCGTCAGTACCCTGACCAAGCTTCAGTGTATATACCTCAATGCGTGTTCGATCCCCAAGCACACAGCAGAACTATGGGATCTCCTGGACTCTACAAGGCCAGACATATGCTTTATTACAGAAACCTGGTTAACGCAGTCCTCCTCCCCTGCTATAGCCCTAGCACTGCCACAAGGCTATACCCTAACTAGATGTGACAGACAACATAAAAGGGGGGGGGGGTAGCCATAGCAACTAAAATCCCCTAAGAATAGATACTCTAGACTCTTGTTCGTCACCCGTGCAGGACATGCTAATTTTTCAACTAAAGGCATCAAATGGTATAACTTGGAAGGGAGCCCTTGTTTACCGCCCTCCGGACGTGAAAAAGGACTTCAGCGCCAAGCTGTGGGAAGATTTAGCACCCCATATCCTTGCGGCAGATCAGTTTTTGCTACTAGGGGATTTTAACTTTTATATAGATATCCAAACGGATCCGGACACTACCCAATTACTAGCAGATATGGAGTCTCTTGGTCTCCAACCAACTGGTATCTGGCCCCACCCATAGAGGAGGACACACACTAGATTTAATCTTTGCTGAGGCTGGGAACATATCAGTAGACACTCCCATAGAGCAGACATGGACTGACCACTTCTCTATTAATTTTAATTTAGATATTAAGTGCAACAAGGTTACTCACAGCCATGGCCCCAAGCTCACAAGACACTGGAGGAAGGTGGTGCCTTCCACACTTCTCCCGGTCTTTAGTCCTCCACCCATTACGGATCACAACGATATTAATCTGGCCTTGACAGCCTTTGAAGCTTCACACGTAAAGGCCTTTGACTCCATTGCGCCGCTAAGAAAACCAAAGTCTCGAGGAGAACATCCCCCTGCTCTCTGGTATTCTGAGGCGTTAAGGAAGGAGAAAACCATAGTAAGGAGACTAGAACGGAACTGGAGGAAGGACAAAACCAAGGAGGGCAAACTGGCCTACAAAGTCGCCTTGAGAATGTATCTCAAACATTGCAATCTGGCCAGAAGAACCCATATTGCAGAGAGAATCAACTCTGCAAAAAACTTGTTGAGGGAGTTGTTCATAATCCTCAAAGAATCCACAAACCCTAATAGTGGCAATCAAACGATTCCGACATCCCATTCGCACTGTGATAATCTTGAAGCCTACTTTAAACAAAAAATCGACATCATTTATAACACATTCTCAAATCCAGTAGGCTCCATCACACAGGAATACCAAGAAGTACTGCCTATTTGCATGTTGGAAACCTTTAGCCCAATTACTGTGGATCAGACCCTAGCTCGTATAAATTCTATAAAATCAGGGTCCCCGATAGACCCAGCACCTCCTCATGTGATTACTACCTTAGCCCCTATTCTGTGTACTCCACTCACAGATGTATATAACCTTTCCCTACAATTGGCCAGTATACCTTGTAAATGGAAGGCAGCATACATCAAGCACCTCTTAAAAAAAGCTACAGCAGACCCCCAGAATTTTGCAAACTACAGACCCATCTCCCTCCCTTTTTTCTCCAAAATCATAGAATCCGCTGTGAATGCCCAACTATCATCATATCTGGAATCTAATCATCTACTCGATTGTTCCCAATCTGGCTTTCGCGCCTCACACAGTACGTAGGCTGCACTTGTGGAAGTCACGGACACTATTAAACTGGCATTAGATCAGGGATCGGCGACCATGTTAGTCCTTCTAGACCTTTCAGCCGCATTCGATACCATCTCCCATCAGATCTTAGTTCATAGACTTTGGTATCAGTGGCAAAGACCTGCAATGGCTGGTCAATTTCCTGTCAGAACGTACAAACCAGGCCCAGTTGGGCGAGTATACATCAGCATCTTCATCTATTGATAAGGTGGTGCCACAGGGCTCCATCTTGAGCCCGACACTGTTCAATGTGTATATGTCCCCTGTGGCACAACTCATCAAATCTTATGGTTTTGAAACCATTTCCTATGCTGATGATACACAATTGATCATCACCATGGACCATGACCTCACCCTGACCAAAGCGAGATTTAAACACTGCTTGCTGACAGTAGCCTCGTGGATGTCCAAGAACTGTCTTCAACTGAACATGACCAAAACGGAGATCCTTCTGTTCGGGAAGGCACAGACAGCTCGGGCAGAGGATTGGTGGCCTCCTGAGCTAGGCTCTCCACCTACCCCTAACAAATGTGCAAGGAATTTTGGAATAATGATGGATGACAAGCTTTCTATGAAAGAGGATGTCGAAACAGTGTCTGGTACCTGTTTTGGTATCCTGCGGGCCCTTAAAAAGGTTTTGTCAATGGACTCCTTTGCAGGCTAGGAAGACACAGGTACAAGCACTAATAATGAGCCGCCTGGACTATGGCAAGGCCCTCCTGGTGGGGAGTAGGGAAGGCCTTTTGGCCAGACTCCAAGTGGTGCAGAACTCAGCTGCTAGATTGATACTAAATCTTCCACCCCGCTCCCCATCTGAGCCCTCTTTATATTCCCTTCACTGGCTCCCGATTAAAAAACGTGCCCTTTTCAAACTTCTCTGCCTGGTGTGTAAGAACCTGCAGGGGAAGGGCTCTCTCTACCTGAGGCAGAAACTACAACCATATATCCCGGCACGGCAGCTCAGATCGAGTGATCTATAGCTTCTATGCCCAAAACGCATCAGAACACCGAGGCATGGAGGCGGTGCCTTCTCATTCCTGGCCCCCTACCATTGGAATAGGTTACCTTTATCTATTCGAGCATGTACGGACTTCACCACATTTCAAAAGCTTCTGAAAACCTGGCTTTTCTCTCAGTAGTCTAATTCCTCTCTACTCCCACACTGAAACGGCGCCTAGAGATCCCTGTAGGGATGATTTGTGCGCCTAACAAATGTAACTAATAATAATAAAAATATGTACTGGTAGTCATTGGAATGTTCAAGTGCCATAATCTTGACACTTTTCTGTACATGTGTGCTAGAAATTTGTATTTGCTTTTAGTAAGGTTGTCTTTCCATTGTATTATGTTGTGTTTTGCCATAAAACATCAAAATGTGTTTAGCAAACCAATGAATAAACAATACAAATAAAATCTAAAATCCAAATTCCATATCTGTAAAGTGCGACTTATCATCCGTAAGGGTACCCAGGCACTGGGGGCCGTCGGGGAGATTAAGCGAGCTATTGCCCAGAGTCACATGATGCTGAGCTGCTGCCGGGGATTGAACCACGAGCTCCTGCTGCGGAGTCAGCCACTCTTGCCGCTGCACCACACCTCTCCTACAAAGAATGGTCATTTTTAACTCATATACATAGATTCATTTTTTTCTATTAATCATTTTAGAAAACTTGAGTTTGACGAGTTGTTACTAACCATTTTAGAAAGCTTGAGTTTGGCAAGTCCTTGCTAGATGCCCCACTAGAGTCTGAAGTTTTTCAAAAAGCTGATGAACTTTAAAAGGTACTTAGTTCCGTCTCAAGTAAGATCTAACTGCTTCATGGTTTTACAAAGGTGTAGTACCTCAAGTGGTTACTAGGTGAGCCTTGAGTTTGATCTAACAGCTTCAAGGCTTCACACATCTCTAGTACTACAAGTTGTTACAAGGTGTCCACCTAGTGCCAGATTCACATGCTTGAAATGTCATTCATAAAGCTCAGGGAGTGTAGCTTCAACTTAGAAATTGCATATGCAGTATTGCTACTCTAATGATTTGTATTATTTTCTACAGGATCAATAAATATACCAAAACTAGTTTATGATAATTAGTCAATATCGTAACTTTCAATAAATGTCTTGATTAATATGCAGGATTTGCAACAGCATCCATCTATGAATAGGTACTAGACGTCACTGGTATGTTCAAGTGCTTTATGCCTAAATCTTAACAATTAGTTTTTTTTTTAGTGGAGTTGTATATTAGTGAGTTCATTTATTTAAAGTAGTATGACTTTTCCCATTCACAGGTAAAAGGTCATATAGATAGTCTGTACACATATTGTCAAGTTTGTCACCTATGACTAATGAGTTAATGTGTTTTTGTGAAAGGTGACGATTCACTGTATCTGAACCAAATCCAAATCCCATTAAAAAATGTGTGCCAGTAAACTACATTTGCCCCTTCAGGGGAGTACCACAGAAATACCTAAAAAATAATGCCCAAGTACAGCGCAACTTAAAAAAAATAAAAAAATAACTGCCTAAACTAATACTGTGTTTACTAGGTACTAGCGCAGTACTCCGTAACCTTGTTTGAAAATATGTATAAAAAATATAAATGAATTTCTCTACCTATTACCACTTTAAAAAATGGTAATAGGTAGGGAACTAGAATAAAACCTACTACTTAGCTATATTTAAGGCCATAGCTCAGAACACAGCCAAGTGCAATAAAAACAATACAGCTGCCTTTTCATTTTCTAAAAACAGCCATTGCCCAATTATATACTGGCTTGTCATCGCCATGTACCACAGTATACCACAAAATTACTGCTGTATACAGTGGTCCAAAATATAACTAAGGCCTAGCTGACGTTTTGTTTTGCAGTACCCTTGCATAACTCATGGAGTTGCATGGGCAACACAATACTTAAGTCAGATTTACAAAGCATGCGTGGCCCTGCATTGACTGGTAAACCTGGAGAAACGCAAGGCAGTGCAATTCGCTGTTTTGTGTTACTCTGCACACCATAATCTACATTGCTGCTAAATTTCACATACAGCAGTATGCCTCGCCACTCAACGCCACTCCACTGCACGCCACTCCACTATTCCTCTCTACGTCACTCCACTCCACTCTACGCCTCTCCACTGTACGAGACTCTACTCTATGCTACTCCACTCTACGCTAATATACTGTGACGGATGTCACTCCACTGTACGCCACTCCACTGTATGCTATTACACTCTACTCCACTCCAGTGTACCCCACTCCAGTCTACACCATTCCACTGTACACAACTGCACAGTATGCTACTAAACTATACGCTAGGCTACTCTATGCCACTCCACCTAGGCTATTCTACTATATGCCACTCCACTATACCATACTCCACTCTCCAGTATGGTATTTCACTCTACGCCCTACACCATATGCCACTCCATTCTACGCTATTCCATTGGGTGTTAGTGGAATTCATCTGCTTTTCGAGTGCGTCTTCAAACGGGGGATATTTTGGTGATAGATTTATGACGGCAGTCTAGCCGTGAAGACTGCACCACCACTGAAGGTCAGGGGGCCACATGGACATGCAACTGCTCCTTTCCTTAGTGGAACAGCAGAAAAGGAAAAAATAAACTGAACATTTTCACTTTGGAGGCCCACTGGAGGGTTTTGAAATTAAATGAACCTTATGCTACAGCACAGAAACCTACTAGAGGGAAAGGAATTCATGAAAGTGCACTACTGATCCCAGCATACAACACAAAGTTGAAATCACCTGTGAGGCCCACTGAGGGCTAGTTAAATAAAGGACATGCAGAGGAGGGTGCTTTTCCACCTATCCTGCACAGTATCATGAAGCCTGTGACCAAGGAGCTGCTGCTCTGAAACGCGTAAGGCAATGAAATACATCAGAATGAAAATGCTGGTTTCTTTTAAATAAAGAATCAGTGGAATTCATCTGCTTTTCGAGTGCGCCTTCAAACTGGAGATATTTTGGTGATTGATATGTGTGTGTACACATTTTTACTATTAACTATTTTAGAAAGCTTGAATTTGGCGAGCCCTTGCTAGATGTCCCACTTGAGTCTGACGTTTTTCAAACAGCTGTAGTACTTCAATTGGTCCCTCTCAAGTCAGACCTAACAAATGTCAAGGCTTCACAAAGCTGTAGCACCTCAAGTTGTTACTAAGTGTCCCTTAAGTCACATCTAACTGCTTCAACTGGATTCACAGATTCTCCCCAGATTTGAAGATCTATGGAGAATTCTTGAATCCTCCTTGGATTCGAGGATCTGTAGAGGGCTATGTCAATACCCCCCAAAAATAAGGAGGTCTAGTCGAAGAGAAATTCACAAAAAAAAACTGTGAAGTTATGGTTGTATTTGATATAAACCTTAATGGACATTAATATACATCAGAAATTCACATACACAATTATAGTTAGTGTAGTTATAGTTATGAAGTAAAAATGAAAAACCACTAGAAATTCGCAAATAATGATTAGGAGCATAATCCATAACTTGCACAACAGCCATGCAAACCATAAATTGTAAACCAAATGCAATTTCAAATACAAATTTCTGTGCTTTTTCCAACACTGAGATACACTTCAGGAGCAGGACTTAGGAACAGATCACCCATTTCTTAAGCTCTTTTTATACGTGAATGCAAGTAAGTTAACAGATACTAGGGGTGAAGCTGAACAACCAGGCTGGCAGCTTCTCACTATGGCCTCCATCACTGGATGCTGAAAACCTAGGGCCTGATTTATTGATTGGCGGGAGCCGGGGTTAACTCCATCAGTGAAACGGAGTATATTACTCTGTTGCCCTGACGGAGACCTCGTCTGGCAAATTTAAAAATGATTGACAAGCCAGCAGTCATTTCTAAACCATTGGCAGGAACCACCATCACAGCGGTTCCTGTCAAAGCTTTTTTAAGTTTGACGCACAGCTCCGTCAACATGATGGAGCCATCCGGCAAACTAACTTTTTGTTTTATTTTCAAAAAGAAAATCCCGAAGCAGGATTTTCTTTTTTTGAAACATAAAAAAATACCCGCTGGCCATGGAGTCATCTTCCATGGTGAGGGGGGCATTTTTATTGCTCCTTACCCAAGGTTTGCCTAGCGGTGACGGGCAGTAAATAAACGGCTATTTGTCCGCCCATCTAAAATAGGTGGGTGGACATATTGCTAAGTTTGGCTACGGCAGAGACGGTGTAGTCTCCGCCATGGCCAAACTATGGTCTGCCTGTATTTAAATCAGGCGGGCTGACTATCACCTTGGCAGTACAGATACTCCATCACTGTTGCAACAGAGTATCCTTGTCAACAATATATAAATCAGCCCCTTAGTCGTGGAAAAGTCACATAAATTGGGTCAAATTACTGTATTACACAGTCATGCTCTTACTGTCTTTACAGTTGTACCACCCAGGATGGAGAAGGGGATCTGGGTTAATCTGTGGTCATCAAATTTAGACACGTTTTTCTTATTTGCATGAAATGATCTCGTTTGCTCAACGCTGTTGTTTAATAACACTTGAAATGGTCATTTGAGAACCATATCCAAATTTTCTGGCTTTTACCGCTCCACACTGAACAATTATCTAGTGGACAATCCCTAGGCACACTTCAGGGTAACTCACAGGCAAGTCCACTATATGCTTTGTACTACACCTTTTGAAATTGTACACCAGAGTGATTTAAATGAAAATATACGCAAGCTTGATATCTACAATTAAGCTTGATATCTAAACTAAATATAGCACGGTGGAAAGAAGGCTACATTTAAAAGGTACCTTATCTTCCTTAATAATCTGTTTCTACAATATGTCACTCTAGAAGGGTTTTCAGCATAAAATATGTGTAAGTTCTGTTCAAAAGTCCTTATTTATACCATCTGAAAAGATGCTATTATAAGGAAGTTTCCACCACCGCCTACTGCATATCCGCCAGGGGTCAGGTGTGTAGACCATGATAAGCGGATCAGTGAAGCATGAGGAGGGAAACACAATTGCAAATCTGTGCATACGCTAGACAGTCAACCAGCAACATTTTAGCTTTCACATGTTTTGCGAGGGGGAGGCTGGATGCCTTGTGGTCTTAACGAAATTCCCATTGTACTAAACAATGCCAGTTGTACCCAAAAATAGCTTCCGAACTGGGCATTTTGTCCCCAACTTACTTGGATAAAAGCTGTTGCATCTGCTAAATATCTCCCAGAAGATAAGACCCATGGAATAAACATCAGCCTGCTTCAGTGTTGCTTCCCAGCATTTCAGATTTACGCAGCCCTCAAGGATCTCTGGCGACATGTACCTTAGGGTGCCAACCTGTAACACAAACATTGACATGACCACAACATTCCTCATAAAGGACTCATCCCAAACAGCTTCAATGCTTCATATTCCTAAAATGTGCTTCTCCATGTTCCTTGAGGATTGAATCCCTTGATAAAGGGCTCCATTTGGGGGAAGGTGGCGGGGGGGAGTTTAGCTGTTCATGGGAAATTGAGCAGCCTACGCAAACAGTCCTTAGCTCCTTGAACCCAGATATGCCTCTGTCATCTTGCCAGCAATTATTCTTGTCATCCTTCTCCAACATAATTGGCTCCTAATTTCACCATCTGCACTAAAATACCAATCTTTCCCCGCTTGTTACTGCTTTGAGTCAATAAGTTCCTTGGATTCAGCCGACAGGAGTCAGGTGTATGAATATGGGATGGATGTGTGTATATGGCATTATTATAGCCGGAAACTAGTCAAAAGGCAATACATGATGCGAGGAAGCTAGGTTGTGGACTGATAATGCATTGTGATGTAGTGTTCCTTATAGTGTTGTGTCTTCAACTCCTTCCTAAATTAGAGCAGCATTGGGGTTGTCCTGATGGATATGCAGATCTTGTTCCAGATTTTGGGTGCATTCACAGGTTCCTGGGATCAGAGGAGAGGCTTTTGAGAAACTTGATGCCAACCAATCTGCCAGATTACTCTTGGACACCTTGTCACTTACCTAACATCCTGTTTGTTTCCTTGTAGTGCGTTCTCGCACAGGAGTTGCCTAGCCCCAGTCACTGTTGGGAGCCATCTTGAGGCCAGGCTGCCCTTCGTGTGTTTTTTAATTGCTTTTAACTTGTGTCACTTTTTTGTTAGTTTATTTTCTTTTGCCAGTACTCCCCTCTGACAGGGTAGCCTTCCAGGAAGGAGAGGAGCATCTGGGCTCTAGTTTTCTCTTTATTTGCCCCCCGTTTTTGGCGTTGTATGCCATGGCAACGCCCCCTTAGAGGTGGGCTACTTAAGGATGGGATCTGAGCATCCATGCAGAAGTCACGCCTAAGGCAAGCCCATATGGACCGTCTGCGCCGGGACGGCGCCAGGGGCCAGGATTTCAGAGCTAAAGCACAAGTTACTTACCTTCGGTAACGATATATCTGTAAGAAACATTAGTAGTGATAGATTCCTTACCTTAGAATATCCCCAGGCGTCAGACTGGATCCGGAAAGTTTTCGTCAGCAGTACCCCTGCGCGTCGGTAGGGGCGTCGTGCGGCTCCGCGTCCGTCGTTGGCCGAGATGACGTCGCGGGCGCTACTTGGACGCCGCCCACGCGCGCTGACGTCAGTTCTGTACACGACTTTCCACGCCAGGAACGCAGAGCCATGCAAGATACTGACCACTGGTGCATTGAAACTAGGGCCCTGAAAGGGATGACCTTAACCCTAGAAATCAGTTCGCAGAACGGGGAGGATGGGTGGGGCGGTAATGAATCTATCACTACTAATGTTTCTTACAGATATATCTTTACCGAAGGTAAGTAACTTGTGCATCTGAAGGAAACACATAGTGATAGATTCCTTACCTTAGAATAGATACCCCAGCAATACCATCCCGGTGGTGGGTCTGCGAACAAACATCACACCAGAAAGTCACGGAGAACAGAACGGCCAAAGAAGCCGTCTCTCCGGACTTGGCTGCCCAGGCAGTAATGTTTGGTAAACGTGTGCAGCGAGGCCCACGTGGCTGCCTGACATATGTCTTGCAGGGGGACACCACGTCCCAATGCAGTAGTGGCTGCAGTAGCTCTGGTGGAATGAGCACGCAGCCCCACCGGAGGTTCTTTTTTAGCCAAAGAGTAACAGGCTTTGATACACAAGACAACCCAGCGGGAGATGGTTCTCTTATGGACCGCCCGACCTTTCTTGGTGCCAACGTAGCCAACAAAAAGCTGGTCATCCACCCGGAACTGCTGTGTGCGGTTGAGATAAAAAGAAAGCACACGTTTTGGGTCCAGACGGTGGAGCCGCTCTTCCTCTCTGGAAGGATGCGGAGGCGGAAAAAAGGTGGGCAATGTGAAAGGCCCTAACCACTTTTGGCAAAAAGGAAGGACGGGGCCTGAGCACAACCTTGTCCGGATGGACTGAAAGGAAAGGAGGCTTACAGGAAAGAGCCTGGAGCTCACTCACCCGCCTGGCGGAAGTGATGGTCACCAAAGCAGTCTTTAACGTCAAAAGACGAAGAGGACAGTTGTGAAGTGGCTCAAAGGGAGCGCACATTAAGTACGTCAGAACCAGATTCAAGTCCCACTGAGGCATCACGCAAGGAATAGGAGGAAAAAGGTGAGTAATGCCTTTAAGAAACCTATTTACAACAGGGGACTTGAAAAGAGAGGGCTGATCAGGGAGCCTGAGAAAGGCCGAAATAGCAGAAAGGTAGCCCTTGATAGTGCCCAGAGCAGAGCCCTGCCGGGCCAAAGAAAGAAGGAACAGTAGAACCTCAGAAAGAGGGGCAGAAAGGGGATCGACAGCCTTTGCTGTGCACCAAGCCGCAAATTTGTTCCACCTGCAGGCGTATACCACTTTAGTAGAGGTACGCCTGGCTGCCAGAATAACGTCACAAACGTCAGGAGGCAAGTCGAAGGGAATCAACTGCCGCCGCTCAATCTCCACGCAAAGAGGTGGAGGCTGGACAGGTTCGGGTGGAAGACCGTCCCCTGCTGCTGCGACAGAAGATCCTCCCGAAGAGGCAGTCGGATCGGGGGATCGATGCTCATACTGAGTAGCTCGGGATACCATACTCTTCGAGCCCAGTCCGGAGCCACAAGAATGACTTGGGCCCGGTCGCGCCTGATCTTCTTCAGCACTCTGGGCAGAAGTGGTATAGGCGGAAAGGCGTACAACAGACCGCAACTCCACTCGCGACGAAAAGCGTCGCCGAGCGAGTGCCGCCTTGGAAATTCCAACGCGCAGAACTGATGACATTGCGCGTTCTCTTCGGTGGCGAATAGATCCAACCAAGGCTCTCCCCACTGCTGAAAGAGACCTTGCGCCACCTCCGTGTGAAGACGCCATTCGTGATCGAACATGCACCTGCGGCTGGGTTCGTCCGCCCTGGCGTTCAGAGAACCTGCCAGGTGTTGAACCACCAGAGACATGCCCTGATGTTCCAGCTATGTCCAGAGACGCAGAGCCTCTTGACAGAGGGTCCACGACCCCACCCCGCCTTGTTTGTTGCAGTACCACATGGCGGTGGTGTTGTCCGTGAACACCTGCACTACTCTCCCCTTGACAGAGGGAAGGAATGCTTTCAGTGCAAGCCTGATCGCCCGCAGCTCCAAAAGGTTGATATGGAGCCGGGACTCCGCTGGAGACCAGAGGCCTCTGATCTCCGCCTCTCCCATGTGGCCGCCCCATCCCAGGAGGGACGCATCCGTCACCACTGTGAACTCCGGTTGGGGAAGGGAGAGGGATCTGCCGTCGACCCAATGCCGGTCCGTGAGCCACCACTGCAACTGTCGCGCAGTGCCCTCCGAGATCTGGACGTGATCGGACAGGTTTCCCTGATGCTGCGCCCACTGGAACTTCAGGTCCCACTGCAGAGCCCGCATACGCCACCTGGCATGATTGACCAGCAGGATGCAGGAGGCCATGAGGCCCAGCAGCCTCAGAGTCACTCTGACCGAAACCCAGGACAAGGGCTGAAAGATGGGAATCAGAGCCCGAATGTCCCGGACTCGCTGTTCGGGAGGATAGACCCGAAACTGCGCCGTGTCCAGAACCGCTCCGATAAAGAGGAGCTTCTGGGAGGGAATCAGGTGCGACTTCGGCACATTGATGGAGAACCCCAGCAAGTGCAGGAGGTCGGCCGTAGTCTGGAGGTGGGAGACGACTGTCTGGGGCGAGCCCGCCTTCAACAACCAGTCGTCGAGATAGGGGAAGACTGAGACCCCTGATCTGCGCAGATGAGCTGCGACCACCGCCATCCCCTTGGTGAACACCCGAGGGGCGCTGGTAAGGCCAAAGGGGAGCACGATAAACTGAAAGTGCTCGTGGCCTACCATGAACCGTAGGTAACGCCTGTGGGCTGGCAGGACGGGGATGTGGAAATAGGCGTCCTGCAAGTCCAGCGCCACCATCCAGTCTTGTGGGTCGAGAGCAGACAAGACCTGAGCTAGAGTGAGTATCTTGAACTTCTCTTTGCGGAGGAAGCGATTGACGTTCCGGAGGTCCAAGATAGGAAACAGGCCTTTGTCCTTCTTGGGCACCACAAAGTAGTGGGAATAGCAACCACGACCTACTTCGTGCGTCGGAACGCGCTCGATGGCCCCCTTGGCCAAGAGGGCCGCAACTTCCTGCTGAAGAAGCACCAAGTGATCCCCCGATATGCGGTGGTATTGAGGTGGCATGGCTGGGGGGGTAGTCTCGAAGGGGAGGGAGTAGCCCCTTCGGACTATCTCTAAAACCCACCTGTCCGAAGTGACGGTGCGCCAGTGGGGGAGGTGATGGCGGAGCCTGCCGCCCACTGGCATGTGATGGGCCTGAAAGTTCGGACTAGGAAGGTTTGGAGGCAGAGGTAGCGGGGGTGGTGGTCTGACCCGCCCGCTGGCCCCTTTGTCCACCACGGCGGAAACCGCGGCCGCGCTGGGATGACTGTTGCGCCGGCCTGTGGCTCTCTTGCGAACGCTGCGGGGCGCCCCTTCCTGTGCCACGAAAGGAGCGAAAAGCAGAAGGCGGAGGAGGGCGGACTGCCGAGAGTCCCAAGGACTAGGCCGTAGCCGGTGAGTCCTTAAACCGCTCCAACGCGCTGTCCGCTTTGTCGCCGAAGAGGCGACGGCCATCAAAGGGCATGTCCATAAGGGTGTTTTGGACATCCCCTGAAAATCCAGTGGTTCTCAACCAGGCGTGGCGGCGAACCGCCACCGTCGTTGCAATGGATCTGCCCAGTGAGTCGGCGGTGTCTAGACCACAACGGATCATGAACTTGGCTGCGTCTCTCCCCTCTGCAACAGCCTGGGCGAGAGCAGGCCGGGCCTCCTCCGGACACTGAGACAGCACGTTCGCCACCGTATCCCACAGGCAGTGGGAATAACGCCCAAGAGGCATGCAGAGTTCACGGACCGCAGCGCAGAGCTGGTGGAAGAGAAAATCTTCTTCCCAAACTGATCCAGCTTCTTGGATTCCCTATCCGGTGGGGCGGAAGGGAAGGCGGTTGGGGAAGCAGAGGCTTGGACAACCAAGCTCTCAGGGGTGGGATGTTGGGAGAGGAAAATGGGGTCACCCGGCGCCGGGCGATGGTGTCGGGCCACGTTCCTGTCCACAGGAGCCCCTGTGGTGGGCCTGGACCAAGTGCCCAAAAGAACATCCGAAAGGGCTTCATTAAAGGGCAGCAGCGACTCCGCAGAAGTAGCTGCTGGCTGAAGCACCTCTGTCAGGAGGTTAGTCCTGACGGCCACAGTAGGGAGCTGGAGGTGTAGGGCCTCCGCCGCCCTACACAACACCACTGCGTAACTGGCTCCCTCCTCCGTAGCCACGGTAGGAGGAGACAGCATGCCAAGGTCTGGTGAGGTATCCAGACCACTGGCGTCCCCCAATTCCTCAGCCCAGTCCAGTTCAGACTCGCAGGCTGCAGCGAGAGGGTCGTCCGACCCCTCCCAGTCCTCCCCTTGCTCCTCAGGCTGTTCAACAGGCCGAAAATAAGGAGCAGGGACACGGGGATAGAAATCCCCAAACGGCGTCGAGAACGGCATCGACCGACGCCGCGTCCACTTCGGGGCTGAATCTGAGGTCGACGTCGTCCCGAGGAGCGGGCGTCGTCGGGATCGGTGCCGGTGGGGTCGACGTCGGTGGAGGCGTAACGAGGTCAACCGGCGTCGACCGGGATCCAGGCCTGGATCCAAGGGTGTTCTGCGGCGCCGGGGCCGGAGCCGACAGCGACGCCGGGGCCGGAGCCGCCGGCGATGAAACGGTAGGACACCCATGCGGGACCGCGGGGCCCGAAGGCGCACCGGCGGGACCCGACGGCCCAAAGAGGCGAGCCATGGCCGACAGGAAGTCCTGTATCTGGGCCGGAGTCGCCGACGACACCGGGAAGGGCGGGTAGTCGGGCGGCGACTCCATGGACTCCGCCGGAGCCGCGGGGGTGGCACCACCCGTACCCTCAGCCGCGTCGCGCGACCGGCGAGGGGAAGTCAGAGAACGATGACGTTTCTTCGACTTCTTGTGCTTCGCCTTACCTGACCCCGAGTGCGAAGACTTCGATCCCGACGATCGCCGATGCTGACTCCGCGCACGGTCCCTCGACCTCCCTCTGGACCGGGACCTGTCACGGCGCGAAGCCGACTGCCGGGCTTCAAGCAGCTTTCGGGACCGCTCCCGCAAAGACTTCGGAGTCATGGACCGGCAGTCGGGGCACGACTTGGGGTCGCGCCCCAGGCAGAAAAGACACACGCGGTGCGGGTCCGTCACCGACATCATCCGATGACAGTCCTCGCAGGATTTAAAACCGGCCTTCCCTAACTGCACCAGGAGTCGATATCGACTCGAAAAAGGGTGAGAAAAAGATCTAAAAAACGTAGTAAAAAAAGACTAGGGGTACCGCTCTCTCCGGATCTGTGCTTGCTGGCGCGGAAAAAGAAAGAACTGACGTCAGAGCGCGTGGGCGGCGTCCAAGTAGCGCCTGCGACGTCATCTCGGCGACCACGTCGCCAACGACGGTCGCGGAGCCGCACGACGCCCCTACCGACGCGCAGGGGTACTGCTGACGAAAACTTTCCGGATCCAGTCTGACGCCTGGGGATATTCTAAGGTAAGGAATCTATCACTATGTGTTTCTTTCAGATATCCACACCCACACAAACCAACCATGCAAGAAACCGGGGAATCATCCTCGACGATAAACTCAACATGAAGCACAGGTCAACGTAGTCAGCTCCTCCTGCTTCCATATACCCCACAAGATCTTACATGGTTACCTAGAAATACCAGACAAACCATCACATAAGCCCTCATCACAAGCAGACTAGACTACGGCAACACACTCGATGCCAGAATCTCCAACCACCTCCTCCACCGATTCCAACCCATCTAGAACACCACAGCAAGAATCATACTAGATCTCTCACAGCGCACCCACATCACATCACATATCAGAGCGGGCCATGGCTCCATATACATAGAGGGTGTCAAGTCAAACTCCTTACTCATGCATACAGGGCACTACACAACATAGACCCAACATACATTAACAACCACCAACACTTCCACCAAACCACCAGACGCCTGCGCTCAGTCTCAGTTTCACTCGTACACAGTGCCCGTATCTGCAAATGCAGAACAAGAGGACTGGCATTCTCCCACATTGCACCCAAAGCCTCGAATGACCTCCCTCTACACATCAGGGCCTCCTCCTCGCTTCTTGTTTTCCACAAGAAGCTGAAGACCTGGCTCTTTAACTACTTCTCTGAGGATGTCTCACTACATCCTCAGGCCCACGCCAATACACCTGCTTCAGCGCCTGGATACCCTACCGAGTGATACAGTGTGCTATATAAATCCACATAACATAACATGCAGTTGCTTGAAATGCCATTCATAAAGCTCAGTGTGACTTCAAACTAGAAATCTGCATATAAACTATTGCTACATTAAATATTTGTGCATGTTTGTATAGGTTCAAGAAATATGCCAAAGCTGGTTTATTATAGTTTGTTAATATTGCAACTTTCAATAAACGTCTTGATTACTATGCAGGTTCAGCTATGGCACCTTTCTATGCACTAGCATTGACATGTTCAAGTGCTTACAACCTTAATCTTAGCAAATACTTTTTTTCCAGATGTGTAATTTATATGTGCCTGTAAATTGCATTTGCTTTTAGTAAAGCATGGCTGTTTTGATCCAAATGTAATACCTCAAGTCCTTAATCTGGAGGGCTAGATGCAATTGCTTGATATGACATTCAGAAAGCTCAGGGTGTGTGGCTACCATCTAGAAGTTTGCATGTCCACAATTGGTACTGATGTGTGTTGTTTTCTGTAGGATCAATAAATATGCCAAAGGTGGTTTATGATGATTAATCAGTATTGCAAATTTCAGAAAATGTCTTGATTACTATGCAGATTTACAATGGCACTCTCATATAAATAGGTGCTTGCAGTCATTGGTATAATCATATAGATGCTTAGCCCCCAGCCCCCAAGCAATACTTATGCTTGGAACTCAGGATGTTAGCAGCTTCAGTCCCTCGTGTTTACCACAGAATGCTGGACCTTGAAAGCAGTGCCTGGGAGGGAGAAAACTTTGGTTTTGGGTTCTCTGTGGCGTCGGCCCGGGCCCCAAGGTAAGCGCTGACTCGCAAACTGAGTCTACTCCGAATGAAAAGGTTGGTGAGTCTTCCCAGGTTGTATTAAAAGCCTCTTTTTATTCCTTAAACTGTCGCTCCTTAGTGAAGCACAAACTGTTTGACTTCATCTCTGACCATGGTCAAAGCACAATTTTCTTGACTGAAATGTGGCTCTCAGAAAATTGTGAGTCTGACATCCTCTTAGCTGTCCTGCCAGGATATGCATTAGTTATACTGGATATGCAATCCCAACGAGGTGGGATATTGCTATCATTTTTAAACAGTCCCTGAAGTGCAGTTTTACTAAAGTAGCTATAGCTGGTTGTGAGCCGGCTGGTTCTACATTATTCTAATTTTACCGTGGTTGGGGACATCAACCTTCATTTTGAAGACCTGACCTGTCCTCTAGCTTTAGCAATGGTAGCGGATATGGCCAGTCTTCAATTACTTCAGTTGGTTTCTTGGCCAACACACAAGTGCGGCATACTTTGGACCCTATTTTTCCAAATCTTGTTGATCTAGTAGTTGGCCCTCCTCTGCCGCTGGTTTGGTCCGACCATAGAGCCATTCCCTTTTGGATTCCCTTTGTATAACACTCCCTCTAATGCTACCTCTTGATTGAAGGTGAAAACTCAGAGATGGGCTAAGGTTAACTCTCCAAGTTTCACCACAGCGCTTGCTGCGAATCGTCCCATTCTTGATAGCTGCCTCACTGTAGGCAACACTCAAGTTAGTGACTGGATTTTAGGACCCCTAGATTCCATTGCCCCAGTAGTAGAAAGAACAGCTCGTAGATCTAAACCTACAGCTGATTGGTTCAATGAGGAATTTGCCATGCTTAAAAAGAGATGTAAGAGCTGTGAGCACACATGGCATAGGAATTTTGATCAGACTAGCAAGGAGGTGTATCGTTCTGTTCTGAAAATCTACCACAGTTGCATCAAGCAGGTGAGGCGTGAATTTTACGCTTATAAAATCGAGTTGGCTCTGAATTCTTCAAGAGAGATCTTCTCTATTGTTAATGTGCTATAATCATTGGATCAAGTCTCTGCAGCAACATCTTCATCTGAGGAGAGCTGCGATATGCTTGTGAATTCCTTCTCGGAAAAAGTTGCCTCTATCTAGTCCTCCTTTCTGGAGGCAGCTAGAAAATTCCCTTGTCTAGATGCGTGGTTTGAGCCTTCCAATTAAAGCAACTGTCTGCTCCAGACTAAATCTATTGAGGGAATGAGCTGCAGGTTTGTATGTCATCAATTAAGTCGGGTTCTCCTCTCGACCTCGCTGCTCCTGAGATTTTGGAGCGTGGAGCTCTCAAACTTCTCCTGTATTTAAAGAGCTGCTTAACAGCTCTTTTCCGGCAGCTCAAGTACCTCAGAGCTGGAAACATGCCTCTGTCATTCCATTGCTTAAAAAGCCTTCTCTTGATCCTTTTAAACCAGAGAATTATAGGCCGATCTCTTTGCTTCCTTTCCTTTCAAAAGTGGAAGAAAAGCACATTAATCGGCAACTGTCAGGATTCATCGAGATTAGGGATCTTCTAGATAGAACGCAATCTGGTTTCCGCCCTCGGTACAGTATCGAGTCGGCTCTTCTGATAGCTGCAGAGTCTATGCGCCAGATTATGGACAGATGGGACACTGCATCTTTATTGCTGCTGGATTAAAGTGCGGCCTTTGACACCATATCCCACGGCCACCTATTAGAGCGTTTGGGTGGCTACTGTGTTGGCCCTAAGGCCTTAAAGAGGTTGGCATCTTTTTTATATGGTTGCACCTTCCAAGTCCTCCTGAAGCCTTTCTGTTCTATGGTGGTTCCTTTGTCACAGGGGATCCCACAGGGCTCCTTGCTGAGCCCTACCTTATTCAACTTTCATATTTGCTCCCTGTCAGACATCATCGTGCGGTATGGCTTTGAAACAATATCAAACGCTGATGACACCCAGTTGATCATCACCTTGTCACAGAATTCTGCTGTTCCTGCCGACTTTTTGAGGGCTTCCTTGTCAGAGGTGTTCCAATGGATGGACCTCAACTGCCTGAAGTTAAATGCAGGTAAGAAGGAGGTCCTCATATTCGGCAAGCAGCCCTCAATATGGTCCCCAGCTTGGTGGCCAAAGTCTCTGGGTTCCTTTCCATAGACTAAACCCAAGGTTAAAAACTTGGGTTTTTGGTTTGATGACAAACCCACTTTTGAGAGTCAATCAATCAATATCACTTTATTCAAATATGATAATATCCATAAAAGAGTCATAAAAAACATTAATTATGATACATTATAATACATTTACCTCTCTTTCGCATCATATATGTAGAATTCTGAATAAAATGCACGTAACAGCCTATATTCAATTCAATGATCGTGTCCAGTGCTACATGTAGGGTAGTGAACTTCAGAGTGCAATAATGTCCATTTCTAATTCATAGATACCTATTACATTTTATAATAAAAAAGAGTTCTAGCAAATATAGAGCTATTAATAAAAACACTTACAAATTAGATAATGAGTTATTCAATCATCTCATTTAGTTAAACATAACTCTTCATTGCGCAGCCTCATATGTCACAGCTTCTTAATATGAGAGACATTTCCTTCTGGCGATAGCAGATATAATAAAAGAGGAGACAGAGAAACAAATGTCCACATTTTCTAGTGTGCACAAATACTTAAAAGCTTCATGATAATAAATATATTTTCCAGTTTTGAACATTGGTAATAAATATTGTCTTCTCAGATCCTTATAAAATTTACAAAACAGGATAAAGTGCATCATGCTTTGATTGGATATACCATCACCAGGGGCGCAACACAGGCCCTTGCAGCCCCCGCAGTGCAGGGGGCCCACTCAGCACAGCACTTTAGCCGGAGAGCTCCTGACAGAGTCCGGAGGGGGCCCCTCCACGTACCTTGCAGGGGGGCCCCCACAATTATCTTTACGCCACTGACCATCACATGGGCATTTAGGGAACATCTATGCCCAGGCCCCTGTTTTGGGGAAGGCAGTGTCCCTAAACGTAACCTAGTAAGGTAAAATCTATGTTGGGTGTTCTGTACAATTGAAAGGTAGTTTTGCAAACCATCTTGTACCGGTCCTGAGAGGTATCTACGCACAGTAGATTTACTGCTCTCACGAATAGATCTTTCTGATTTACTCTTTCCCCTTAATATAAATTTTACTTCTTTCTTGCCATGTCGTAGGATACTGACAGTATCCTTGACTCCAATGCTCTTGTCCACTTTTCTCAAGTGGCTGTCTATATATGCCAGCCATCTTATCTTCTTCTCAGATTCTAGAGATAAGCAATCCAATATTATTTCTTTGGTAAACCTTGTTTACTCCATAGATTGTGCCAAAATAAAACGGGGCTGGTGTGTAAGTCATCCTCTAGAAATGGAACTGACACTTCCTTATGTACAATTTAGGATGAGCTAGATTTTGGTACAGCCAGCAATCAATCTAAAAACAGTTTCTCTTGGATTAGTAGAGGGGCACAGTTTACCCACCCCCACAGCGGAGCCCCATAGCTAACGCTCGGAAGGAATTTACTTTTATATAGCGTCAGTATTTGCCTGGTTGGTTTATTACCAACTTTAGCCGCAAATCTAAAAAGGGATTCCATGGCTCTCAGGAATTTCAATTTTCCTGTATACAATTGAGCTCCCCAGCACCCCTCTCCAGAAAATTTAACTTCCTAGATACGAGAAGGAGTAGTTTCTTACCTGTAACTCCAGTTCTCTTGTAGGGGTATTTCCGTGATAGTCATAATCATGTGAATAGTTCCGCCCATGTGCGTGGACCCCGGAGCACTTCATTAGATATATCTTCTTAAGTTGTCATCTTCTGCCTTTCTTCAGAAGGCCTGTATGGACACTTAAGAGATAAAAAGACAATAATGCAGCCTACGCAACTAGGCTACACTGGCCATTACTTCATCCTGAAGTGAAAAAAGATAGCCAGTTTAACTTAAATTTAGTAATTTGCCGAGTTTTACACATAGAAAACTCTCCTTCACCAAACTCCTTTTTTCATGATAGAGATGAAAAGGAATGGATAGAGAAGCCCCCATAGGCTGCCATTATGTGTCTGCAAATGGGTATCGTGCCTTTAAGAGTCTCCAGAGACCCCCGGTATCCCATGAGGCACAGCCAGAGGCATTTACTTTCAGTTCTTTTTGAAGGTGTAAAGAAGTAGAGCCTGCTGAGACTTGGGTACATCTGTGTCTGCCACCGGGGAGGAGGGCGGGTTGCTTATGACTATCACGGAAATACCCCTACAAGAGAACTGGAGTTACAGGTAAGAAACTACTCCTTCTCTTGTAGGGGATTTCCGTGTATAGTCATAATCATGTGAATAGACTAGCAAGCCCATCCCCAAAACAACTCACCAGCGGTGGCAGAACAGAGAACAACCGCACCATTGTGCAAATAAATTTCTAAGTGAAGCCTGCCCAACCTGAGCACCTGCCTTAGCATCAGTGTCTAGGCAGTAGTGCCTAGTAAATGTGTGGACTGACTTCCAAGTAGCAGCCTTACAGATTTCCGCAATGGATACATTACGAAGTAAAGCCGCAGTAGCTGCTTTACCTCTGGTAGAGTGAGCCCTAGGCTTACTAATCAAAGGCTTGTTAGCTTTTTGATAACACAGCTGAATACATGAAACAATCCACCTAGAAATGGATTGTTTGGAGGTAGCTAGACCAGTTCGGACCGAGCCATAGTTTACAAATAGCTGATCTGATCTACGGATATCCTTAGTCTTGTCCAGATAGAATTTCAAGACCCTCCTAACGTCAAGAGAATGTAGCGACCTCTCCGCAGGAGAAGATGGATTCTGAAAAAATGTAGGCAGTGTAATAGATTGGTTTACATGAAACTCCGAAACAACTTTAGGAAAGGAACTTAGGTTGCGTCCTCATAACTACCTTAGAGGAATGAAAGACTGTATAAGGTTCTTTACAACATAAAGCCTGAAGTTCGCTAACCCTGTGGGCAGACGTAATGGCCACAAGGAAAGCCGTCTTCCAGGACAGATGCTGAAGAGAAGCCTTATGAATGGATTCAAACGGTTCCTTCAACCGTCATGAAAGGACTACATTCAGCTCCCAGGGAGGCGAAGGACGCCTAATGGGAGGAAACACTTTCTTCAATCCTTCAAGAAAATCTCTGATGACTGGGATTTGAAAAAAGGGAAGTTTGCGAAGGACATTTCCTATAAGCAGTCAAAGCTGCCAGATGAACCTTGATCGAATGGAACTGAAGGCCAGATTGCGCCAAGTGTAATAAGTAAGGAAGGATGACATCTTCCTTACAGGAGGTAGGATCCAAGTCCTTAGAGGCACACCAGATGCAAAACCTCTTCCATTTAGACGCATAGGACGTGCGCGTAGATGGTCTTTTGGCCTCTTTCAATATCTCCATACAGTCCTGAGGGAGATTCAAATGTCCGTACTGTACTAGCTCAGGAGCCATGCCGCCAAATTCAACGACGAGAGGTTGGGGTGCACCATCTGTCCGCCGAACCTCGTCAGAAGGTCCGGCCTGCACGGCAGACGGAGATGTGGCAGGAGAGACCGGTGGAGTAGGTCTGTGAACCACCACTGATGGGGCCACTCCGGAGCAATGAGGATCATCTTGGCCCGTGATTGGGAGAGCTTGATCAGCACTGTGGGAATCAGGGGAATCGGCGGAAAAGCGTAGAGAAAGCCGACTGACCAATTGATCCATAGGGCATTCCCCAGAGTCCCTGGTTGGTAAAACCTGGAGGCGAAGTCGCGGCATTTGCTGTTTTCTGCGGTAGCGAACAGATCGACTTCTGGAGTACCCCATCTTTCGAAGATGTCGTGCACCACTTCGTCGTTTAAGACCCATTCGTGGTTTTCGTGATTGAGTCTGCTGAGAGCGTCTGCTTGAGCATTTCTGAACACCGGGAAGGTGAGTTGCCGTCATGGTCAGGTTCCTGGCTAACAGCCAGTGCCAGATGGCCTGGGCTTCTTGAGACAACACTCGAGATCTGGAGCCCCCCTGCTTGTTGAGGTAGAACATTGTTGTTGTATTGTCCGTCTGGACAAGCAGGGAGCTGGTATGAAACGACGGCTGGAATGCTTTCAGCGCCAAATGAACAGCTCGAAGCTCCAGGAAGTTGATGTGGTACTTGGTCTCTTTTGGGGACCATACGCCCTGTATCTGAAGGTGGTCGGAATGTGCACCCCATCCGTGGAGAGAAGCATCCGTCACTATTATTTGCGAGGGTATCTCCTTGTGGAAGGGAATCCCCCGGAGGAGATTGCGTGGAGAACACCACCAGCGGATGGACTGACGAGCCTGTTGCGACAGTTGAATCCTGTCTTCCCAATCCCCCAGTGTCTGGTCCCACTGATCCTCCAGACATTCCTGCAGGGGTCTCATATGGAGGCGTGCATTCGGAGTGAGAAAGATGCAGGAAGCCATCGAGCCCAGGAGAGACGATACTTTCCTCAACGTTGGTGATGGCATGATCATGAGAGCTTGAGCCTTCCGAAGGATCGATAAGCGTCTCTCCTCCGAAGGACACACGTTTGCTGTGCATGTGTCGATAGTAGCTCCGAGGTACTGAAGACATTGTACAGGAGTGGAGACAGACTTCGTGAGGTTGATGTGTAGTCCCAGGCGAAGTAAGAGATTGGAAGTCCGATTGAAATGCAGTTGCGCTTCCTGAAACGTAGCTGCCTTGATCAACCAATCGTCCAGATACGGGTAGACGAATATTTTGTTCCTCCTCAGATGCGCAGCCACCACTGCCATGCATTTGGAAAATGTCCGAGGCGCTGACTTCAGGCCGAAAGGCAGCACGGAGTATTGATAATGGTTGTTGCCCACTGTGAAACGCAGGAACTTGCGATGTTTCCTCGCTATAGGCACATGAAAGTATGCGTCCTGCAGATCTATTGCGCATAGCCAGTCTCCCTGATGAAGTTGAGGGTAGATCTGATGCAGGGACAACATCCGAAATTTTTCTCTTCTAACCCATTTGTTGGCTTGTCGTAAGTCGAGAATGGGTCTGAACTCGTTCTTGTCTTTCTTGCGAACTAGAAAGAACCGTGAATACAGTCCTGTTCAGTTCTGTCCTAGAGGAACCGGTTCTATCGCCCTTTTCTGTAGGAGGGTGTTGGCCTCCTTCTGCAACTCGCGCAGCATATATCGTGATCGAGTTGGAGGTATTGATGGAGGAGGGCTTATAAAACATATCGAGTATCCACTGCGAACAATATTCAGCACCCAATTGTCCTGAGTTATATTTTGCCACTCTGCCAGATGTTCTTGGATACTTCCCCCCACCGGAGCGGACAACGGACGAGGGGGAAGAAACCCTTCAGGGCTTGGAACCAGCAGGAGCCTTGTTCCCCTGTCCAGACTGCTGGTTAGATCGCCCTCGCTGTTGGCGTTTCTGAAACGGCTGAAAAGACCGCTGAAACTGCTGCTGTTGGTTGGACTGGCGACCTTGAGACCGTTGGAACCTCTGAGAGGCATAACGCCGCTGGAAAGGTCGGAAGGTCTTACGTTGTTCTTTAGGTTTCTCCAAACCTACAGCCTTCAACGTCTCCATTTCGGTCTTCATGCGGGCCATCTAGTCGTCCGCATGGGAGCCAAAGAGAGTCGTGCCAGAGAACGGGAGATTGGAAATTCGTTGTTGCGCCTCAGGCTTTAGAGATGTGAGGCGAAGCCAAGCATGTCGCCGTAGAGCAATACCATGGCAATACCCGTGGGCTGCCAGTAGCGAAGCATCCGCTGCAGCGCTGATGACTTGATTAGAGACCGTCAGGCCCTCATTCACAATCTCCTGGAAGTCTTCCCTCTTGTCTCTGGGTAGGAGATCCATAAATTGTTGAAGGGACTCCCACAATGATCTATAGTAATGGCCCAGCAAGGCAGTAGAGCTGGCCGCCTTCATGGAAGTCGCCGCGGTGTTACAAGACTTTCTACCCACCGAGTTCAGCTTACGGCTCTCCTTATCCGGTGGCACCGTGGAGGTCGGAGCCGTAGCATGCTGCTTCCGTGCCACCACCACTATGATAGAGTCCGGAGTGGGGTCCAGCCGGAGAAAGGCAGGGTCCGACTCCGGTGGACGATACTTCTTCTGTAACCTGGAAGGTGCAGATTTTATAGAAGATGGCGTCAGGAACAGTTCCATAGCCGGTTTCTCCAAACCCGGCACTAACGGAAGCAACGGACGTGATGTCTGTCTCTTCTGTAGAGTTTCAAATATCACAGAGGTCGACTGCACAGGAGTAGACAGGGGAATATTCAGTTTCGTAGCCCCTCTGACCAGAACCTCCTGGAAGGTGGAGATATCATCAACCGGTGAAACCCTCTGCGGGGGAGAGTCCGTGAGGGTAGGAGAGTACCTCCCCGTACTCGTGGAGGATGTATCCCTGGTATGCCGGGACCGAGACCTTTCATAATGGCGACGACGTGATCTTGTGGAAGACCGGTGGCGTCTATGTGAACGATGTCTCGAGCGAGTCCGTGTTCTTGGCCGTCGAGGGTCCACAGGGCGCGTAGGCTGAGAAGCCCCGGGTCCAGGCTGAGGCTGAGGAGGAGGTGGTGGTGGTGGTGGAGGAAGCGGTGGAGGAAGCGAAGGAGGAGGAGGCGGAGGAGTAGCCGGAGGTGGAGGAGGCGGAGGAAGGAGTGGCGGCTGAGGCATCCCTGGTGGGGCCACCGGTGTGGGAGGAGCAGGAGGCGACCTAGATGGTGAGTAGGTACGCAAATACTCCGAACTTGGCGAAGAAACCAACCTCCTTCTTTTACGAGCTAGCCGTGAGGAAGGGACCCTGGACTCCCCATCAGTCCCTCTCGACGTCGATCCACTGCTCAACGTCGAGCGTCGACGTCGCCTGGAACGCGAAGTCCCTGTCGACGACGATAGGCTCACCACGGAGCGAGGCCCGGAACGGGACCTCGACGTCGAACGCCTGTAGCGACCCCTCGACGTCCATCTTCTCGTCGATCCACGTCTCGACGTCGACCGTCTTGTAGACGTCGATTTCCTCCTCGACGTCGATCTTCGCGTAGACGTCGATGGTGATCGGCGATGATGCTTCGGCGGCGACCACCGCTTGGGAGTCACAGATCGACGCCGATGATGCCTCGACGGCGATGTTCGGTGCGTCGACGTCGAACGCGGGGAAACCCGCGACGGCGATCTCGCAGTTCTTCTCCTCGATGTTGATCGTCGACGTCGCTTCGACCCAGAGCCCTGGGTCGACGGAGAGCATATCGTGGTCATACCTGCTCTCGACGTCCTCGACCGGGACCGGCGACGTTTTTCTGTCGGTTTTCTGCTGGGGAGCCCCCCAGAGGTCGAAGCATGGGACTTGGTAGAGGACTTACCCTCTCCTTTCCCAGAGGCTGAAGAAGCCGCCTTCTATCTCCTCTGCTCCATCCCTTGGAGCCGAATCTTCTTCCTGTCACGCAGGGTGCGCCTGGAAAAAGTCTTGCAGATGGAACAGGTGTCAGGTACATGAGACACAGGCAAACACAGAATACAGACTCTGTGAGAATCCGACTTGGCCTTCTTCCTACCACAGTCAGGGCACTTGTCAAATAGAGATGGCATTTTGACAAGAAAACTGCAGAAATTCTGCCAAAAAACTACAGCAGAAGTTAGATAAAGGCCAAAGACGTCGAGTGAACTGCAAAAAATCCAAATAGAATCACTAATTTAGAAGAAATACCAAAAAGGTAGAGCTCAATGCTCCAGGGTCCTGCTAGCAGGAGCCGGAAAAAGAACTGAAAGTAAATGCCTCTGGCTGTGCCTCATGGGATACCGGGGTCTCTGGAGACTCTTAAAGGCACGGTACCCATTTGCAGACACATAATGGCAGCCTATGGGGGCTTCTCTATCCATTCCTTTTCATCTCTATCATGAAAAAAGGAGTTTTGTGAAGGAGAGTTTTCTATGTGTAAAACTCGTCAAATTACTAAATTTAAGTTAAACTGGCTATCTTTTTTCACTTCAGGATGAAGTAATGGCCAGTGTAGCCTAGTTGCTTAGGCTGCATTATTGTCTTTTTATCTCTTAAGTGTCCATACAGGCCTTCTGAAGAAAGGCAGAAGATGACAACTTAAGAAGATATATCTAATGAAGTGCTCCGGGGTCCACGCACATGGGCGGGACTATTCACATGATTATGACTATACACGGAAATCCCCTACAAGAGAATGTTTGGGTCTCAGCTAATCTTGCTCCCTTGACATGGTGTGGCCTCTTTTTTGCTATTTCTTCTCCACATACCATAGTGTATGTTTTCTTTAGGTTGATTTTCATGTATTTGTCCTCCATATAGGAGACAAAATTATCAATCAAGCGCTGGAGCCCGTTTGCAGTTCTGGATAGTAGAACAGCATTGTCTGCATATAGTAGAATTGGGACTGGACGGTTCCTGACCCTGGAAGCATCGGCCTTCACTTTTTGTAACAGCTCATCCACCCTATTTATATATAGTGAAAAAGCAGGGGGGCAAGAACACACCCCTGTTGTATCCCCAGAGAGACCTTAGAACGCGAGGTACATTCCCTTTTTAGCCCATAACGTACTTAACTTTTGAGAGTCAAATGACAGCCTGGCAAGTGTTTTGGCATTATTACATCCCTCAAACGTGTTATTCATCTTTTGCCTGTCTGAGCCTAGAAGATAGTGATCCAAGCTTTAGAGGTCTCTCGGCTGGACTACTGCAACATTCTATATCTGGGAGCATCTCAGGTTAGGATTAAGAGACATTGTGTTCAACATTCGGCGACCCACCTACTGCTTAACCTCCCTAAGCATGCATCTATGGGTACAGCACTTCATAAATTGCATTGGCTCCCTGTGGAGAAACACATTTCTTTTGAAGCTCTTTGTTTCTGTTATGGGATTTTTAGGCAGAGTGGTGCGGCTTATATGCATCTTCTTCTTACTCCTTATTCTCCTAGGAGATGTCTCAGGTCTTCAGAGGCACTGCTAGTGCAGGTTCCCAGAGTTAAAAAAGCACGCTCTGGAACTCCCTTTTGCTGCAGCTGAGGCAATCCCCGTCAGAATCTCTGTTTCGGAAAAGTCTAAAGACTTGGCTCTTCAGACAGGCTGTTTCCCTTGTGTTTTCCATTTCCTTTGCTGTTTTCTGACCTCTCAGCACTGGGACACTCCTTTTAGGAGTAGCTATGCGCTTTATAAATCGCATTCATTTATTCATTAGAGCACCCTTTGGGTTGTATTTTCATTAACACTATGGCTCTGATGTTGTTGGGACAGGGATAATCAGTATTTGGAGTGGTCACGGCATAACAATAGTTTTGTTCTTTAGTGATAAATGTATCAAGAAGCCCCTCATTACGAGAGGCATAATGATTCTGAAGGGTCCAATAACAGATGTTACTAGTCCCATCAGAATTATAAGTTTTCTGGTGATACCACAGCTCTGTGGTGTTTTACCTGAAGACTTCACCTGCTTCAATACAAGAAAAAACACGCAGGAAACTGTATGGTAAATCTGATTCACACATGCTATCCCCAAAAACTGGTAAACCCCCTGATTTATCTCTTCTGAATTTACCACGACCCCAAGTTACGGTAATTCTGGGAGGGAAATAACAGGGATTATTCTGGGCCACTCATAATGGAGGCCAAAATGAACAAGTGTGAGTATAGCTAAAGACGGTACTTAAGAAAATTTACTGGAATGAAATCGGTATGCCAGTTCATAAAACAGTAAACCATTTTTAAAATGAAAGATAAGAAAAATTCAAGTAAATGAGGTCAGATTTGCTAAGCTAAAAAGAGTCACCCTGCCTTTTTAAAGTAGTTAGCACTTCCACTGCACTACAGTGACCTATATACTGCTGGTTTATCTCTCATTTCATTTGAGCAGGACAGCAGGATCCATAATAAAGTACAATAAGAAATGGAATTGTCACTGCCTGAGAGGAGGACTGATTGGTTATGACGTAAATAAGAAGACCACGAAAGAGGGAAGAGATTCCATGAAAAAACAACATACTTACCTGGACACAGAGGCTCTCCAGTATTGATATCTTTCATAGATGCACATGCTTGAATCTTCCCCGTCGTCGAGGTGGGAGTCCCATAGTAATTAAAGTAAGTAGTGTAAGGCAATCAATTGCAAAGAAAAGCTTAAACAAGTGACATTGGTAACCAATTCTCATCATTTAAAAGGACCACACTAAAGCCAATCAGAGAGCAGCTCCTGCCTCTCCCTTCCCCTTAGGGGCCACCATAAGTCAGATTTCTTAGTACGAGCGTGAGAGTTACTTGATAGAGAGTTATCCAATGTGGTGAGCTCCAATAAATGGGAGGAGTGAGGGTTGCATGTGAATCTATTAAATATATAAATATTGGAGAACAACAGTGTACAGGTTAATAATTTGTTTTTTTCTCTGGTATTGAACCTTTCACAGATTCACATGCTTGAATCTGAATAGTAAGCAGTAACCATTATTACAAAAAAGCAGTAGTGGGAAATACTTAGCACTGTCTGAAGAAGCGTCAAAATAAATAAATACATTTAGGCAGCTCACCTCATTGGAATAGACAGAGAAGAATTGCTTGACCCCCCCCCATCCCCCCAACTGCATCCACTTTTGTTGAGGCACCTAGATACTAATGCCTAGTGACCGTATGCCTGTTTGTTCATGTAGCTGCAATGCATATATCCAGTAGAGAAACTCTGGCAAACAGGGCAGCAAAAGCAGACACACTCCTTGTGGAATGAGCACAAACTTTGACCATTGCTTTTTTCTGGCAGAAGGCTACTGTTGCTGAGATACAGCAAGCAATACTGTTTTTCTACAGAGCTTTTCCTTTTCAAAGAGGTTCGAAGTTTATAAGCAGCTAGTCCGACTTTTTAAATGACTTAGTTCTGTCAGTGTAGAATGTTAAACATCTAACACCAAAAGTGTGAAAAGCACTCTCTGCCGCATTTGCTGGTTTTTAAAATAAGTCTTGCAGATTATTGGTTCATTGAGGTGAAAATCAGATGGGACTTTAGGATTGAAGTGAGGATTTGTTTTTAAGATGACACTATCATCTTCAAATTGCGAATATGGATAATTAATAGTGAAAACTTGAATCTCACTGATCCTCCTGGATAAAGTAAGGGCTAGTGGTAGCCCCATCTTCCATGAAAGATTCATTAAAGTTGCCTTATGAATGAGTTCACACAGGTTCCTTATCAATTGAGCTAG
Source organism: Calotriton arnoldi (assembly GCA_963921515.1). Taxonomy (NCBI): domain Eukaryota; kingdom Metazoa; phylum Chordata; class Amphibia; order Caudata; family Salamandridae; genus Calotriton; species Calotriton arnoldi. The sequence goes on along the minus strand of CAWUFW010000224.1, from coordinate 492,775 downwards.
GACTATGTTCAGCTACCAAGAAATGGTTTTTTTTTTTAATTGGAGGAAAAACTCTAAAAAGTTTTGGGAGAAATTCTTGGATCAATCTATCCAACCATAGAGACTTCTGATTTCAAGATCTCTTAACCTTGAAACAATTGCAAGGTGGACCTTGGCTGAACATTGTGAAAGGCCAGCGGGTGCCAGACTAAGCAGGTACATTAAAAACTATTCCGGGGGGGGTGTGGCCAGCAGCCGGAGAAGATGGCCGCACACTAACGCGGCTCCGACCTCCACTTCCCTTTCCCCCAAACATCCGGCATTTATCCGTGAAGGGAGTGCAGGCAACTGAGCCCGGGTCGAGTCAGAAGCGGTGCGACATCGAAGCCGCTGAGAAAAGAACAGCCCCTGAGTCAAGCAGGTCTGCTGGGGCATGCGGCCCGTGAGAAGAGAGAAGGCGTGAGGTGACGTCAGCATACGTCCTGAGGAGGCGACTGCGGCCCGGCCGGGACGCGGGTGCATGCCGCGAGGGACTATTGAGAGAGGCGCTCCGCCTCCCGAAGCAGTACGATCGCGAAGGACTGGTCTCCCGGCACCCGCAGCGGGCGGGAGGCGCTCTTGGACTGGCACGCCCGGCCGGAGACGTGGCCCGACTACAAGAGCGGAAGGGAGAGGTGAGTGCGGAAGCCCACCCAGGGACTAAGTACGGGCTGACCCGGCTGGCCAGGGAGGAAAGGAGCTTGGCGCCCCGGTGCCAGGCAGTGGATGAGCGTGCCCGCAGCTGAATAGATTGGTGCAGAGGAATGTGCACGAGATAGATCATCACGTTGGGAAGGAGCAAAGGGCGGCACGGTGAGGCGGCAGCCGCACCCTAACCGCATTGCAATCCCCCCTCTAATTCCTGGACATAAGAATAATAAACTGGGTGCGGTGATACAGTAACAGTGCCCCACTGCAGTAACTGTTGTTTACAGACACCAAGGCGCTGGTGACCACTACAGAGGCGAGTGAGGCTGCTAGGGGGAAACCGACAGGCCAGGAGGGAGGCCCCCTGGCAGGCGGCGGTGATTACCCTACGGCTCTACGCAATCGACAACGCCACTGATCTGAACTTACACGGGCACCAGGGCAATGTCAGGCGGTAAAGGCGGGTGTGGCTCGCATCAGCCAAAGCTAGATGAGTACTCGTGGCAAAAGACCCAAGACCGGGCAACCACTCAACCAGACTCAGAGCAAGAGACACAGCAGAAGCAAGCTAAACAGGGCTCTCCAACCCTGCAAGACATAATGGTGGCCATCACCAGCGTGCGTACCTTCCTCGAGGCGCGCATAGACTCGGTATCCACCGGCATCTCCTTGCTACGTGCGGACCTAAGAAAAATGGACGCCAGAGGTAAGGCGGTGGAAGATGTATCCATGGTCTGGTCATAGATACAAAGGCCTTGGGAAAGCAAGTCTCTGAACTACAAGCCACCAGCAAAATCCTGGCAGTACAACTGGATGATTATGAGGGCAGGTCCAGACAGAATAACGTTAGAATTCTGGGGGTGCCAGAGAGAGCAGAGGAGCCGGCTACAGACCTCTTTGTGGAAGAACTAATTACAAAACATCTACAGCCCCGGAATCTCTCCAACTACTTTTCCATCCAACAGGAGCACCTTGTGCCAGGAGGAAGACCCAAGCCGGGTATGCCCCCCAGGCTAATCCTGGCCCTTGTGTTCAACTGCAGGGACAGGGATGTTATCTTAGAAACCGCTCTTAGCGCACCGCCACTTAAGTATGAAAACAAAACTATAACATTCTTCCCCGACTTCACTATGAAGGTGCAGAGGCATAGACGCAGCTTCTTGGAAGTCAAAAAGGCCCTCAGAGAGAAGGATTTAAAATACGCAATGCTGTTTCCTGCAAAACTGAGGGTTGAGGCGGAGGGTAAAACTTAGTTTTTCACCGAGCCGGAGGCTGTCTGGGAGTGGTTGGAGGGCTGGCGGAGAGTAGGAGATCCAGACAACCCAGAATGGCGCAGGCGGCAGATGGTGAAGCCTCAGAAACGAACAGATCCCTGTTCAGAAGAGAGAAACCCCACCAATGAAGACCAGCTCCAAGGCACATAGTACACTATGATGCACTTCTTGCAACCGAGTAGCAACGGGAAGTTACTATTGTTGAGTGAACTGGGCCTTTCTGGATCATTTGTGATCAGACCTGCAGACAATAGCCAGAACTGAATACTGTTGAATGCTGTTAAGTAATGCATGAAGGGTTGGCTCAGCTATGAATGCACCATCGAAGGAAGACCGGCTGAGTATATTATGCGATTGAAGCCATACAAAGTAGTTGTATAATGCCCAATTGTTGTCAAGTGTGGGGGAGGGGGAGGGGAGACCCGATCCATGGCTCCTCCGATACAGGGATGGGTGGGCGACGGGCACTCTGCAATGTTGGGGAGGCGAGCTGTTCAAGAACCGTCACACAGGGAGGGGGTATAATCACACGGGGGTTAGATGTAGTTCATGTTATATTGTTCAGGGGAAACAGCAGGTTATTCCTTTTATTGCACTCACAGGACCACACTTCATACTATGTAAAACATCACATTTCTCGCACCATAAAAAACAAGCCCACCGAACCCACACAAAAATCAAACAAAACAGACGTTTCCGTCATTCGAGTCGCACAACCAGGGATGGAAAACACTCCGGTGACTGACTTGTCCAAGTTGGGTGGGGCCGGAGACGTCATTTAAACTGCTCTCTTGGAACGTCAACGGGCTAGGAGATAAACTCAAGAGGGGTATAGTGCTCCAATACATTAAACGCCAGGCACCAGATGTGGTCCTGCTCCAGAAAACCCACCTGGTCAGGAATATCTGTGAGGCACTCAACAGATGGGGCTATAAACTATTTGTGCATTCAGGCTTTACCTCAGGGTCTAGGGGGGAAGGGATACTTATGCGTAAAAATTTCCCCTTCACAGTGACACACTCACGCAGGGCCGCTTCGCGGCAGTGACCGGCTCTTGGGAAGGCAGATGTGTTAATATTATGTCGGCTTATGTACCCCCTGCACTACACAACGTGGCTCTACCTGATATGAGCAAGATGATCCTAGACTTTCCTGAGGTTACGCTAGTGATAGAGGGAGACCTAAATATGACATTATGTGATCAGACAGATCGATTCCCGCCTAGGAACACCCAGCGCACTAAAAACACTATCGCCGACTTCATGGGTGCCCTGGGCTTAGTGGATGTCTGGCGGGAAGCCCACCCTGAAGCAAGGCAATTCACATTCTACTCGGGAGCACACAACAGCCAGTCTCAAATCGACCACATCCTCACGGTGGCTGATAATAAGCAACATTTCACAGACGTTAAACACCTAGCTAGGGATATCTCGGACCATGCACCATTGTGGGCAAAATAGGTACTGGGAACAACGTCAACTCGCAGATCAATATCGATTAATCCCTGGTACCTTAAACTCCCACATATTAAAACCAGCCTTATCAAATCCACAGATGATTATTTCAATGAGAATGTGGGGTCAGTCCAATCTCCCCAAATTATCTGGGAGGCTTACAAGGCGGTGTTAAAGGGACAGGCGCTTTCCCTCATGGTGGGGCACAGGAAGGGGAAGGTGCAAAAACTTAAGAGAATTGAAAAGGGACATTCTGGCCATGGAACAGTCTGCCACACACACGCGCTAGATGAGGTTGCCAGGCATATACTAGAACTAAAGCAACAGGAGTACAGGAATCTGACAACAGAAGCGGCAAGGGATAGACACCGTGCGACACAACATAGAGTGTATGAACAAGAAGACCGTGCAGGTAAATTGCTCGCTTGGCTGGATAAGCGGGAGAGGGCGGATCGCTGGGTAATGACTTTACGTGGAGAGGATGGTGTGTGGCTGAGAGACCCGCAGGCCATCACAGAGGCTTTCGCAGCCCACGTTACACACCTCTACTCACCTGCGGCCTCGGCCACAACAGAGGAATCAAAGAAGCTGTTAGCCGACCTACCAGTGCCGACCTTGTCATGGGAGGACCGGCAAGCGCTCGACGTGGACCTCACAAACGAGGAAATAATGTCGGCCATACATAGTATACAGTCAGGAAAGGCTATGGGGCCAAATGGCCTCCCAATAGAGCTTCTCAAGATAACCGCAGCCAAAGTGGCAACGCACTTGCTCAATATGTACCAAGAAAGCAAACAAGTGGGTATACTACCTAGAGATCAGAGAATGGCCTCTATCGTAGCGATCCATAAGAAGGGCAAGCCCGTGGAGGAGTGTACTTCCTATCCACCCATATCTCTGCTTAATTCAGAGGTTAACATTCTGGCTAAGGTTTTAGTAACGCGACTGCTCCCCATCGTGACCAAACTAGTGCACCCCGATCAGTCCGAATTTATGCCGGGTCGGAACACAGCTCTCAATTTACGGAGGTTGAATGGGGTGCTTGGGCATAGAGACACTTTTCAGGAGGACGCAGCAATACTGTCACTAGACGCCCGCATGGCCTTAGAGACCATCAAATGGCCATATATGTTCGCTGACCTAGAGTGCATGGGATTGGGCAAAATGTTTATCACTTGGATTCAATTGTTATATACAGAGCCACTAGAACAAGTGGTGGACATACATCGAATACATTCACCCTAAACCGAGGGACACGACAGGGGTGTCCATTGTCACCAATTTTATTGCACTGATCCTTGAAACCTTAGCAAGTTGGATACGAGAACATCCTTTGATCTGGGGGTTACGATGGACAGCCGGCTGGGAAGACAGAATCTCTCTCTATGCATACAACATACTGCTGTATGTGGCATCGCCTCGGTTCTCCATCAGCAGGGTACTGCAGATCTGTTCCAACTTTGGGAACTACTCCGGATATACTATTAATTTGTCCAAGTCTGTGGTTTACCCCCTGCATGGCCCAGCCCCAGTCTTGCCAGCCGAATGTGATGCAAAAATAGTGACGGAGGGATTCACTTATCTAGGTATATATACTCCACGGCAAGCGCAGAACTCTTCTATGAGCGCAATCTTCTCGTTCCATTGACCCGTTTACGGGGGGATGTACAACACTGGTGATCACTGCCGCTGTTCCTACTGGGAAGAGCGGCGCTATTCAAAATGACGGCTCTGCTGCGTTTCCTTTACACCCTGCAAAACACACCTTACAGAGTCCCCGAAGAATATTTTCAATCAATAGACGGAGAAGTTAGGACCCTACTGTGGGACGGTAAGCCGCCACGCATTGCAACCCATATACATATTAGGGGATGGTATGAAAGGGGATCGCTCTGCCTAACATCCGAGCATACTACTGGGCAGCGCATTTATCAGTCATAAATAAGTGGATACACTACACACAGGATGATCCGTCCAGTCGTATGGATAGGTGGTTGATGGGAACGGGGGGATACAGAGAAGCACTGTATACAAACCCAAAAAAGCAGCAACTCACGGGGCTGACGGCCCAAACGGTCACCCTTTGGAACAGACTTACTAAGCACCTAGGCTGGAATAACAAGGTGACACTTACCACCCCCCTCTGGCAGGCAGAGCACCTGGGGAGACTAGGCCGCTACCAGGGCTTCGATAAATGGGATATTATTGGCATCTCAAACATGGGTGATTTGTGGGCAAGGGGGAAAATAATCCCATTTGCCGACCTATAGAAAGAATATGAGCTGTCTGAGGGCAAAACATTTAGATATTTACAAATAAAACACGCTCTAAGGGCTGCGGTTCCAGCTGAGGATGAAATACCGGAGGCAACGACACTGGAGGACAGACTCCTGACCGACTATATGGACCGAAGGGCCATCTCCTTGACCTACCAAAAAATTATAAATAACTTACCAGACCCACTTCTGAGTCTTCGTGAGCGCTGGCAGGCAGATATAGGAATCCCAGAGGAAGAGGATTGGCGGGATGCACTTGCCTCACCACGGAAAGTTGCAATATCATCTCGGCTGAGACTAATTCAACTAAAATGCTTCACAGAACATACATTTCCTGTGCCACTCTGGTTAAAATGGGTAGGAGTGAGGAGGCAGGGTGCAGAAGGTTGTGTGGGGGGATTGGTCCTTTTTATCACACTCTCTAGGAATGCCCGGCAATCCGGGTATATTAGGAAGCAATACTCACATGTATGAAGGACGCCAGTGGTGGAGCCCTTCAACTATCCCCTAAACTGTGCTTACTTAACATATGGGAGGCAAACAATATGACCCGAATGGAGCAACTTTGGACCACTATGGCACTCATAATCGCAAAATGATACATAACCCGGAAGTGGGGGGTGGCCGAGTCACCAACCCTAGAGGAGTGGGAGCGGGACATGGACTGGTGCATGATCGCAGAAAAGGAAGTCTATAAAAGCAGGGGTTGCCCCCGGAAGTGGGACCGGGTATGGGGTAAATGGAACACCCATAGGGGAAATGTCTGTAGCCCCCCCCTTCGTCTGTTGGAACAGATCAGGTGGGGAAGGAAATACCACGGAGGTCAATGACGATGAAATGTGATGGGATTTTGAGGTCTGAGATTGTAGGGGGCCGAGTGAGTCGTAATCAACTTTTCTGTTTCAAATGGTGTTGGTTGTTCATGCCTGCTGTATATCTGTGTAAATTCAATAAAAAGATTTTTAAAACAAAAACTATTCCGAAGAAGCCTTGAAAGGATGAATGCTGTTCTGAGAGCACCATACACAAAAACTGGTCTGTTTTGCCTTGTATGTTCTGTTAGTAAATTCAGCTTCCATTTTGGCTAAAATATCTCAGCATTCCTGTGGGATATTTAAGAGTTGAAACTCGCTGAGTTCAGGAGCCAGCCTAATAAACTGAGTATCTCATGTTTAGATTAAACAACCTGAGGTTCTTCATTGAGAGCATTCCCTAGACTGGTTTGGGTGGGATATGATGCCCTTCCGACAAGAGGAGAATTTTCCTGTACGACACTGGGGACACCAAAATAACTCAACAGATCTCCCTTTCCATTTGGTTGAGCCACCTGGGTTTCAATGGAAGAGTAGGGGAGGCTTAGGCAAATATCCTTGTCCATGCTATCTGAAAAGCATTCCCCCATGATTCTTTGTGGGGATATCTTCTGGTATATAAACAACACTTGTGTTTGAGGGCTGTTGCAAAGAGGTCCAGATTCTTTTTCCCCCATGGCTTGAAAATCATCGATAAGTGGTGCTGGCTTAGCTCCTATTTGTGGCACCCTTTTGAGGTCCTCCCTAAACTGTCCCCCCACTGATTGTCCATACCAGTAATATATGCTCCACTCTCAGAGTGATCTCATTGCATATGACCCGTTTCTGGATCTTTTGTCCTCCAAAGAAAGTAGGTGAAATTTGGTTCCACCCTGCCTGTTCAGGTAAAGCATGGTGGTCTTATTGTCTGTAAGACCAGCACTACAGACGTCTTTATTTTCGGATGAAAACCTTGAAGGCCTAGAACCACCGCTCTCAGTTCCTACAAATTTATATGCATCCTGGCTTCCTGCCGTGACCACTTGCCACTTACTTCGAGATCCTGTAGATGTGTTCCCCCATCCTTTCTTTTCCCAATATTTTCTTATCAGGAAGTGTGGAACAAGGGGTGGTAGGGTTCCTTAAATGTCTTCATGCTGTATGTATGACCACTGAGTCTGACTTTGGATGATCGATGAGGCAAGCTGGTGAATTCACTGGGGCTTTGTACTTCTTGAGATGAGGAATGACTGCTGCCACCGTAGTAGAGTTTTTTCATCAATGTGAGTCCCTCTGCCCATATGTATTCTAGGACTGGAATGGACTTCACTGACTTTCTAGACGTTTCTTTGAAGTTATAAAGAAAAGAGTTGGTCTGCTTCACTGGCACAGGAAGTCTACATCTTTTTGATGCTCTTTTCAAAAGTGCAGGGAACCCCACTATTTCGTCTGGAGGGAAACTAGCAGCAGGAGGCGCTAGAGGAGCAAAGAGCAGGATTATAAGGCAATTCCATTAGTCTCCTTTAACAGACTGCTGATTACGAGGAATTTCTCCTTCTTCAGGATCATTCTCATTATCATCACCCCCATAATTATCATGAATGGTGAACAGACGGTTGAGTAGACTGCCCAAGTTGAGCAACCAGACCTTTTCTTTAAAGCACTAGATGGGATGAACCTGGAAAAGGTGCAGCCCGGGGAACCAGAGGTTGATGAAGCTGCAGAAGCGGATTATTTGTCTAGGGGAATCTTTTGTAATATTCATTCAACATTTGATGGAGAACCGTTACCAGTGTTATCAGAACCTGCATCATAGCTTCCTGATAATGTTGGCTTTTATAGGAGTCGTCATAAGCATATATCTCTTGGTATGCTTCTATAGACCAAGATCGCAACTGAGTGCTGCATTTGAAGGAAAAATCACCTTCCATACAGATGCTACCATTATCTTCTTCATCCAGGTCTTGACACTTGACATGCAATTGGGAAGGGCTGTACGCCACGCCAAAAGGGCCATTATCCAAATCATCGTCCTCATTAGTACCACTAGGTTCCAGTAGGAGCACAGGAGGTTGTAGAGAGAACTTGCGTGGGGATGTCCTATCTGGTCCAATAGTATTTCACAAGACAAGTGTGTAGTTCCGTCGTTTGGGAATTTCAGGAATGTGGAGGCATACAGGCAAACAGCAGGGACTTCATTTGCAAATCTGATATGGTTTCGGAAGTCTCTACCCACTACTTCCCATGAGGGCTGATCAACATTTGGTCTGGGTCTATCTTCCTTAAGGAACCTGCTTCTTGATCTAGGGAGGTAAAAGAGGTAACATACCTTATTACAAACACATCCAGTGAGTCTAATTACACATCTTTGGGTTACCCACCTCAGTAAATTAGGCTCTATATTATGGGCCTGATGAATTGCAAGGGACCTGTAGATGGGCTCACGTGGAAAGAAAAATGTCGACCTATTAATCAACTCTGAGGATCATTATTACCTTATGCGTTCTCCTTTGTTTTTAACTCTTAACAAGAGCATCCATTGAGATTTTCTGGATGCTTTTAGTTAATTTTAAACCCAACCATTTGATCCAGTGTACTACCACTAGTTGACCTGCAACACGAAAGTCGACTCCCACTGGTAAGGTAATTTCCTTTACACTGGGCAGAAATAGGATCTCTTGTAAAGTACTGAACGGGCTCCTCGAGGGGGCTCAGGTAAAGAGCTCCACTGAGGGGCCCATTCAGCAATGAAGCGCCCCCAACGAGAAGTAGATCTGATGATGAACTATGCCACTTCGTGGGTGAGGGTTTAAAATCCTATTGAGGATGTCTCCACTGACCTGGATCTGGACCTAAAAACCAGCATTTGGATCCAAGGGCTCTCATGACGGAACTGCATGTTTGTCTTGTCAAACATTATCCACTGCAAGTGCGTGTGCTGGACAGTGATAATTCCACTAATTTTCCGTTTTCTGCCTCCCTGGTCCAATTGTAATCAGGTCTTTCGGTTTGTTGTTGGGCCCGTCCACGTAGGCTCCCCCTGTTTAAAATAGGTTTGTAATTCAGATGTTTCCGTTGATGAGTATTTTGTACTTGTCAACACAGCTGTTGTTGAAGGCCCCACCGATGTCGAAGTTGTCATCGATACCAATTTTGACGACAATGTCGTACAAGTAGTGGTTGTAGTCGTTGCCGTCGATGATTACATTTTCACCATCACGATCAACTGCTCTGTCGACCGTGTCGTCAATGGCTTTGTCGACACGTTTCATTGATGGAGGATCAGTATACAGTTTCTTGATTTCAACAGAACCACCATTCGTTAGTGAAGGAATTGAAGACTCTGATCTGACCTGACCTTACTTTTCCTCACAGATCCAGAAACTAAGGGATCTTTCGCAATCAAGGGGGTCTTGTCAGGCTGCTTTTTATCGTTACCCTTGTGTACCTGCAGAAGTGGATTATTTGTCTACAGGAATCTTTTGTAATAATCATTCAACATTTGACGGAGAACCGTTACCAGTGTTATCAGAACCTGCATCATAGCTTCCTGATAATGTTGGCTTTTATAGGAGTCGTCATAAGCATATTGCTCTTGGAATGCTTCTATAGACCTAGATCGCAACTGAGGTCTGCATTTGAAGGAAAAATCACCTTCCATATAGATGCTACCATTATCTTCTTCATCCAGGTCTTGACACTTAACATGCATTTGGGAAGGGCTGTACGCCACGCCAAAAGGGCCATTATCCAAATCATCGTCCTCATTAGTACCACCAGGTTCCAGTAGGAGCACAGGAGGTTGTAGAGAGAACTTGCATGGGGATGTCCTATCTGGTCCAATAGTATTTCACAAGACAAGTGTGTAGTTCCGTTGTTTGGGAATTTCGAGCATGTGGAGGCATACAGGCAAACCGCACTGACTTCATTTGCAAATCTGATATGGTTTTGGTAGTCTCTACCCACTACTTTCCATGAGGGCTGATCAACATTTGGTCTGGGTCTATCTTCCTTAAGGAACCTGCTTCTTGATCTGGGGAGGTAAAAGAGGTAACATACCTTATTGCAAACACATCCAGTGAGTCTATTTACACATCTTTGGGTTACCCACCTCAGTAAATTAGGCTCTATATTATGGGCCTCATGAATTGCAAGGGACCTCTAGATGGGCTCACGTGGCAAGAAAAACGTCGACCTATTAATCAACTCTGAGGATCATTATTTCTTATGCGTTCTCCTTTGTTTTTAACTCTTAACAAGAGCATCCATTGAGAATTTCTGGATGCTTTTAGTTAATTTTAAACCCAACCATTTGATCCAGTGTACTACCACTAGTTGACCTTCAACACGAAAGTCGACTCCCACTGGTAAGGTAATCCCTTTAAACGGGGCAGAAATAGGATCTCTTGTAAAGTACTCAACGGGCTCCTCGAGGGGGCTCAGGTAAAGAGCTCCACTGAGGGGCTCATTCCGCAATGAAGCGCCCCCAACGAGAAGTAGATCTGATGATGAACTATGCCACTTTGTGGGTGAGGGTTTAAAATCCTATTGAGGATGTCTCCACTGACCTGGACCTAAAAGCCAGTATTTGGATCCAAGGGCTCTCATGACGGAACTGCATGTTTGTCTTGTCAAACATTATCCACTGCAAGGGCGTGTGCTGGACAGTGATAATTCCAGTAATTTTCAGTTTTCTGCCTCCCTGGTCCAATTGTAATCAGGTCTTTCGGTTCCGTTGTTGGGCCCGTCCACATAGGCTCCCCCTGTTTAAAATAGGTTTGTAATTCAGATGTTTCCGTTGATGGGTATTTTGTACTTGTCAACGAAGCTGTTGTTGAAGGCCCCACCGATGTCGAAGTTGTCATCGATACCAATTTTGACGACAACGTCGTACAAGTAGTGGTTGTAGTCGTTGCCGTAGATGATTACATTTTCACCATCACGATCAACTGCTCTGTCGACCGTGTCGTCAATGGCTTTGTCGACACGTTTCATTGATGGAGGATCAGTATACAGTTTCTTGATTTCAACAGAACCACCATTCGTTAGTGAAGGAATTGAAGACTCTGATCTGACCTGACCTTACTTTTCCTCACAGATCCAGAAACTAAGGGATCTTTCGCAATCAAGGGGGTCTTGTCAGGCTGCTTTTTATCGTTACCCTTGTGTACCTTCTTTGATGGCTCTTCAGAAGACTCTTTTTGGAGTCTTTCTGAGAGGTGATCACATTCCCTCTTCTTCCTCTCCAGAAAATGGAGTTTCACTGGATTTCTTTTTCAGCAGCCAGAAAAGGAGCCTAGCCTCCCTGTCCTTAAGGGTTTTGCCAGAAAAAGTACAGCAGTACTTGCAATCCTTAGGCCTGTGGTGTGGATATAAACACTACAAACACTGTTTATGTGGCTTCTCAGAGAAAAGCCTGAGTTTGCCACAGGATTTAAATGCTCTAAAAAGGCCTTTTTTCAGATACCTCAGACAAGATAAACCTGTCAGGATTTACAGCCAAAATGTTACCTTCTGAGATAATGGCAGCTGGAGTTTACTCTGAGGTCAAGAAATGAGAGAAAATCAGTGAATACACTGAAGACCTGACCAGAGCTCAGGGAGATTCCCTTCACACGATGTGTGGTTAGAAATCTGAGCGATGTTGTCCTTGAGAGGAAGGTACAGGAAGGAGCAGTTCTCTGATTGGCTGGAGTTTGGCGCTTTTTAAAATTATGTTAATTGGTTACAGATGCCACTTGTTTAAGCTTTCCTTTTCAATGCATTGCTTTACACTACTTATTTCAATTACAGTGGGACTCCATACTCCATGACAGGGAAGATTCAAGCATGGGAATCTATGAAAGATTCAGTACTGGAGAAGATTTGCTTCTTCTTCATGTCATCTTCACTGACACCGTAAGCTCTAAGGGGCCGATTTGGATGTCATTCGGAAAGCCTCCGACAACAGGTCGGAGACCTTCCTACCGATATCCGCGGTTTGAATTCCGACTGCCGTATTATGAATACGGCGGTCAGAATCCAAACCGGCCGGTCATTCCGGCTGGATTCCGATGGGCTCAAAGTGCCCATCGGCCAGTCTAAGAACGGCCCATAATCCCTGTGGATGGCGTTTCCACCATAGGGATTACGATGCCGGTTTCCGACAGGCTTTCCATTTCGGGCTTTCCGACATGGAAACCCTGTCGGAAAGCGACATTGGGGGCCCCTAGCAGGGCCCCTTCACCCTGCAGCCTCTGGTTGAGGGCCGAGGGGGCAACTATGGTGCCCCCCTGTTAATCCCTGCACTGCGTGGCAGGCACCTCAAGGTGCCTGTAACACGGTGCAGCGATGAACAGATCCTCCCATTTGTCTATGGGAGACTGTGCTATGGCTGGTTTATGGTCACAGCACAAGCTCCCATTGACAAACGGGAGTATGCGACCGCACCATGTGTGGTTGCATTGTAATTGCGGTGTCGGGACCGCAGCGACGGTGTCGGCCGGATGAAACTCCAACCAACATCGTAATGAGGCCCTAAATAGAATTGCAAGTCCATCTGCACAGATGCTGCAGTAAATAAAGTGAAAAATCAAGTGAATCAGGATAAATTACTCAAAACAATTGTGCGAAGAAGTCTTAAGCACTTGGATATCTGCACAGAAATCTAGCCAGTAATATATTGTGTGTAGACAGACCTGCAGTTGCCACCTGGGATATTTTGGAAACAAGAACTGTTCTCACAAAGACTGTATGGTGTGCCAGTGTGGAGCTTTTCGGAGAGAACCCTTTGTTTCCCAGGAAGGGGTTTGTTTGCTGATAGCATAAAACTGGAAATGATAATTTCTATGTATTGCCTTGTTAAAATCATCGCTTAAAAATCACTAAATCAAGCTATTCTGGGTGTGTATCTAAACAATCTGACTTTGGACGATGTTCCGTTATTTTATTGTTATGTATAACATTTCTTCTAGAAAAGCTGCAGAGACCTAAATAAATACATATAATATACATTATATTATCTATTATTTCCACTAGGAATAAAATTAAGCAGCAATAGTTCAATACAAGGATAACTATGCTGAAACAAAAAGGAAGGGGGATGGAAAGAAGGTGTCCAGAACTCTAGATTCTTGTGAAAAGGCTGCATGCAAACTTCACAACACCCATTATAATCCCGAAATCAAGAAATAAAGCAAGCACTGATCATTACCTGCCACCAGCTCTTGGAGTGAACTATTCAAAATTTACCAGGAACTGACAGTACATAAAAGCTAGCACAAAGACACAGTAGACTCTTCTCGATCATTCAGTGACACACTAGCTAGTTATTTTCATGTAAAATAAAAGACATATGTGTCCCATTCCCTGTATGTCTGAGCTGAAACCTGGAAAGCTGAGTGGGAATGATGAAATAGAATGTTGGTGTGTGGTCTTGAGTGGGAGCTAGGAGATGGGGACAGTTCGAGAGAAGATGGACCCTGACAGGTCCTACTGCTGTTGCTGTAGCCTAACGGCCTAACATGAAATAAAGAGCTGGCTTCCTACCTGAGTGACTCCAGACTCTTGTATGAAGACTATAGGGAAACAAGCTTTCTCAGGTTCACTCCCCACTTTCTGCCCCCATTTTGACAAGTAGGTACTGGTGTAATGGCTCTGAAATGCCCTGAGCCGGCTAATCAGGACTCAGTGCATGTGCTCTGACCTTTAAAATGGCATATGTTTAATTGTCCTATACCCAATTAGCATAACCTCACTTACCTGTAAGTTCCTAGTATATGGAACGAGGGGTTCCCAGGGCCTGTAACTTAGAGTGTCCCCTCAGGGACTGCAGCAATTGTTGTGCCACCCTAGGTGGGACAGGGTCAATCATGGCTCCCAGTCTGCCTCTGCAGACTGGAAGGGCAGTTTCAAACTGCTAACTCAACTTTTTGGAGCAGTTGATAGAATGGAACTCCCCCTGTTAGAAATGGGATCTCTGGTTGGCTAAGGCTTGCGCCGAAGCCAGGCAGAGACCACCACTCTAGTCAGGGCAAGGGAGTTACATGCTGAAGATAACCCCTGCTCACCCCCTTGGTAGCTTGGCACGAGCAGTCAGGCTTATCCCAGAGGCAATGTGTAAAGCGTTTGCGCAACACGCACACAGCAACAACATACCAGGCACACCACAAAAGGAACTCCACACAAGGTTATATCAAAAATAGCCTTTGTATTCTCATAACACATTAGAATAGTAATCACATAATATACATTGTGCCACCTGGCACTAGGTAATATCTACAAGGGATTATTTACACCTGACAGGGCCAACTGGACCACTGTCAGAACCATCACAAAGTGAACTTAGTAAATGTAGAACTTATAATAAATGTAGCACAAATTGTAGATGTAGAATACAACCAGTAATTACTGGCAAAACCTCGTACTCGGCATCGTCCTGCAATCATAAACCACATTATGCAGTCATCATCACATTAGGCGTGAAATATATTCTGCGCCAACCTCACCAGCATAAACACATTATGCAATTATCTCATAAGTCTAAACGCATTAGACAATAACCTCCTAAGCATAACTCACATTAGGGGCATAACTCACAGTAGAGAATAATCTCACTAGCATAAACCACAGAATGCAAATAACCTCATACATAAACCACAGTTAGAGGCGTAAAACAGGGTGCGTAAATCATAGTACATGAATCACATTTCCTAGCACCACATAAATAACATTAGGGCCTGGCGCCCTATAAACCTAACAGTCCCCCTGGCCAACTGGCCTTCTCAAAGGGGCTCAAATGCCCTATGTCCCAAAGTCAGGGCGGCTGCCAAGGCAGCGGAATCCATTGTGCGGCATTGCGCTGGGGCAGAGGAGTGTATCTCACTCCTATCTCATTCAAACATGCCCCCAAAGAACTGTGGCCTAAACGTTGCAGCTAACGCTACTTGCCGTGCAGCTGTGAAGAATTGTAGGCCTGGGCACTCACTGTGCCTTCTGAACAAATGTGCGCAAAACGTTGCAGCTGCCCGCGCTGGTGCGGCGCAGCTGAGAATAAGGGGAATGGGCCCTGGCCCCACTGGGGCTCTCTGAATAAACTACTGCCCCATCGTAGCAGTTGCCCCCTTGCAGGCGGGGCAGCTGTAAAAATGCCCAAACTGGAAGGAGCACGGGCCCCCCTGGGCCTCCAACAACAATGTGGCCACGGAGGGCGGGCATCGACAATATGCCCCGACGTGCCCCCCCCCCAACAGGGAATCCTGGAGAGAATTGCCCCCCTTCGTTGGAGCGGCCCTCTATCATGCGGGGCCGCTCAAGAAATGGACACCGACACTGTGCCTCAAGAGGCACCACAACACGGACGAAGCCCCTACTCACCGGGGCTTGGATCGGGCTCCTCCGGTCCAGGCGGCAGGCAACAGGGGAGCCCCCACTCCTCGGGGGACTCCTCTCACCTTCTCTCTTCGCCCCACGCGGGGCTCCGTCTTCATCACGGGAGCCCCGCCTGGAATCCTGCTCCGGTCTTTCCTCGCTTCACCCGGGCCCCTCCTGGGACCCGGGACTTTGCATCGGTGCTCGTGGAGGCGGGGTAGGCTCCCGTCCTCCTTTCCGCCCGCAGCCGAGCTTCCCCTCGCTTCCGGACATCCGCTGCAGGCTCCGCCCATAGTCAGGCGGGCGCGCCTGACTTCCGGGTCGCTCGGGCTGCGGCGGTGAATTTCAAAAGTAGAACGCAGGGTGGGCTCCCGCTAAGGCAGACAACGCGGGTGGGCACCCGCATAGAAAAATAAACATAAAGCGGCAAAATGCGGGGTAGGCACCCGCGAAAAATGCAGTGTAAGCGGGGTGGGCACCCGCAATTCAGGCATCACGGGGGAATCCCTCACACCGGGATTCCCTCTCCAAGGGCTGCAGCGCCACGCTGCGAAGCCCACGCTCTCCTCCTGCTTGAGTCAATTAAAGAATTATAGAGCACAGCGCTCACAGGGGCAGGAGGCAGCCAAAGTCCTGGGAGATGAAGAAAAGAAGCAAAAGGTCCCTGGGGCATAGCTGGGCCCAGGGAGGCAAGCCCTCATGGCGGTTCCTCCTGGGCCCCAGCAGCAGCACGCCCCAGCAGGATCAGGACCAGCACCAGAACTGAACAATTTCATGGGGTCACAGCCCCTATACTTATACCACTTCCGTCCTTTGTCTGCAGCGCAGGGCTTGGGGAACCAGATGCAACTGGTTCAGGGGGGATTTGGAGCACTTTGTTTTCCAAGCTCCTCTTCCCCTTTATCAGGTGGGGGCTAGGTGATCAGACACACCACAGGGGGCGGAGCCAGCATTGTACAGGCTGGGCACAGTCCTATTCAGAGTCAGGGGATTACTCCTCCCACTACTCCCAGCCCAGGTGTTCCATTCAGCCTAGTGCTCACTCACCCTGCCCCTCCTGGAGCCACACACACCTCCCAGCCCCTGTCACTCACAAGCCAGACATGCAATTCACATCAGGCAGGCAGACACATAGCGCACAGAAATGCCAACTTCTAAAAGTGGTATTTCTCCCACAGTCATAATAAATCTGCGCATACCATTGCGCAGCATTTATTCTCACAATTTCATACATACCAAACTTGGCCACTCTGCTCCTCCCATACCATGAATTACCACTGACACACACTGATCAGGGAATCCCCAATGCATTCCTATGGGAGGGCAGGCCAACCTTACTAATGTAACACAGAGAGCGCACGCACTTTCCACTGGACCACAGTGCGAAAGTGCCCAGAAGCCTAAAACCACCAACACCAGGTCACAGAAAAGGCAAAAGTTTAGGGGTGAACCTGCCAAAAAGGGCCAAGTCCAACACAACCCCCTTCCAGCCAAAACGCAGGGTAGACCAATCACTCCCTTGATGGGCTTCCCTGCTTCGGGCGATAGAAAACGGACGCGGGCCCGCAACAGCAGAGACACCCTCTGATTCTACGCCACTCTGAACCCACGTGGTTCCCTCTGAAAAAAAACCTCTCAGGCCCAACTAGGCTACCCCACGGGTACTCCCTAGTTGTCCACAGCCAGGACCAGGCCCTAGGCCACCCAGATGCCACTGGTCCTTGCCAATCCACAGAGTGGGGGGCAGTAACCCCTGGCACATAATAGCCATTCTCCACTCTTCCTCTGTGTAGTTCCAAACAACCACTGATCCTCCAACCTAGGGTCCGCACCCTCAGGCTGACCAGAGGTCACGGGCGAAGCATCTCCTCACCCTACCTCTCTTCTGAGGTTCCGCACTCTCCCAGGAGAAGCACCCCCAGAACACAACTCTCCCACCAGTTCAGGACCTCTCTCCATAAACTGGTCTACCACCTGGGATCCAAATTCACCGGCTGCACCGGGGTCAGAGCGAGGACTCCTCCCTCTGCACCCCCTTCCAGAGCCCTATACCCCCAACTGGAGTGGTACCCCTAGAAGGCAAACCGGTCAGGACACTGATTACAGTTGCCCTTCCGTCCAGGACAGGAAACACCTGAACCTGGCTCCCCAACCCAGGGACGGTACCCTTTGGTCAGATGCCCGGCGAACCAGGACTTCATGGGGAGCACGCATGCCCCCTGAGGGTGACACATAACTAATGTGTCGTGTGACAGTCTGCCTGGCGCAGAGCTCACGACTTCCTGTACCTCTGACAGTGCGTGAAGATGCCCCAGGACAGAAGTGGCGTCACCATGGCCAATCATTAGTGACTCAGCCCTTCTGGCTGGCCCCTGACCCAATGGTTCTTCCACTGGGGACTCTTTCCCCCTCTCACCCCTCAATCTGGACTTCTGCACCCTCCACTTAGGAGTGGCACTGCCAGACACTAGAACTGATGGAGGCCTGATTACAGACACTCCCAGCTCACCTAACACGGGGAGATCCCCCTCAAAGAACGGTCCAACAGGACAGACTAGGCTCCCTACCTGGTGTTCCCTCTAAGAACCATCCAGTACTGGAGACTGAGGTGCGGGCACTTCGGGACATAGCCCAATCTCACTCCTTCTCCTGCGAGACAGGATGCGAGTCCCTACAACCTCCTCACTATAAGGTTACCTAGCTGGGCTACTCTGAACCACTTCCACCACTCTGGGTTGGAAGACACCTGCACCATTCTTCTAGTATCCCTCCCCAATGCAAGCTCCCTAGAATCAAAGAACTCACACACTCCAACAGGTGTTGGCGCAGCTCCGGAAAACAATTACGGGGCATGTTCTCTCTGACAGAACAGATTGAACAGCCCTTTAACACCATTTACCGTGCTAACCAATCACCCAAAACATCCAGTGCACCAGAACACTCATCCACATACTCCCCCCACCAGACTGGTGAGACAGCATCTTACTGCCCCTGAATCTCAACCTGTCCCCCTCTTAACCGGGAACCAGGTACCATACTCTGGGAACGGGGATCGAGAATCCCCAAAATTGTGTGTGGTGCAATGCCTCCGGGCCTATGAAGAGTTGACAGAGGAGGTTTGCCGTCCCGGTGAAAGGCAGTTGCTTCTGCAGGTCCAGGAGTGAACTGAAGAGTTGATGTCTGAGGTCCCCTTTTTATACCCCAGTACCCTCCTTCTGGAAGGTGAGAGAAACTTCTAGAAAGTGTCTTTGAAGTGCACGGAATTTCCTGACTCCCCTGCCCTGGCCCCAAGCTGGCTGCAGTGACAATGGGTAGGTGTTAGGACCCTTGTATGAAGGGAGAGCACAGGCTTTTCAGTTGCCAGTGGGGATGTGCTCAGCTCCGCCCCCCAACGCCCATCTTGCCAGCAGATGGCACATTCAGGCATACCTAATCACTCTATTGTGAGACTGTCTGGTAGGAATTCACAAAGTCTGTCAGTTATACCCAGTCATGTGACCCAGGCCATGCAACAGGCAGAAAAGGGCTAAGGGCAGAAAAATGCCAACGTTTAAAAAGTAAACACAAGGAGATGATGGACGGAGCGCTGAAACGTTTCAGACACTCACCTCCAGTCACAGATGTGGGTTTAATCCATCATCATTCTTTAGCTCACTTTGCCACCCCAGTTCAGGCCCAGCTATATGCAAATCAGCCTTGACCCTGTGCTTCATGGGAACAGTCCAGCGCGAACTGTCAAGCCAGATCTTCACTGGACAGGAAACAAGAATCCTGGGACCGGTTTCGGGGTAACACCCCTCATCAGCCAGGTTAGCTTGAATCCAGTGGCAAAGTGAGCAAGGGACCCACGTCCGGGCATACCCTGCCAACTTAGGGCAAACAAAGCAAACACAAGGAGATGATGGATGGATCGCTGAAACTTTTCAGACACTCCCCCCCAGTCACAGATCTGGGTAGAATCCATCATCGTTCTTTAGCTCACTTCGCCGTCCCGTTCAGACCCAGCTATGTGCAAAACAGTCTTGACCCTGTGCCTCACGGAAACAGTTCAGCCCGAACTGTCAAGCCAGGTCTTCCCTGGACTGGAAACAAGCATCCTGGGACCGGTTTCGGGGTAACACCCCTCATCAGCCAGGCTAGCTTGAATCCAGTGGCCAAGTGAGCAAGGGACCCACGTCTGGGCATACCCTGCCAACTTAGGGCGAACAAAGCAAACACAAGGAGATGATGGACGGAGCGCTGAAACTTTTCAGACACTCACCCCCAGTCACAAATCTGGGCTGAATCCATCATCGTTCTTTAGCTCACTTCGCCACCCCAGTTCAGGCCCAGCTATATGCAAATCAGTCTTGACCCTGTGCCTCATGGGAACAGTCCAGCCCGAACTGCCAAGCCAGGTATTCCCTGGACCGGAAACAAGCATCCTAGGACCGGTTTCGGGGTAACATCCCTCATAAGCCAGGCTAGCTTGAATCCAGTGGCAAAGTGAGCAAGGGACCCACGTCTGGGCTTACCCTGCCAACTTAGGGCGAACAAAGCAAACACAAGGAGATGATGGACGGAGCGCTGAAACTTTTCAGACACTCACCCCCAGTCACAGCTCTGAGTTGAATCCATGATCATTCTTTAGCTCACTTCGTCACCCCAGTTCAGACTCAGCTATATGCAAATCAGTCTTGACCCTGTGCCTCATGGGAACAGTCCAGCCCGAACTGCCAAGCCAGGTCTTCCTTGGACCGGAAACAAGCATCCTGGGACCAGTTTCAGGTTAACATCCCTCATCAGCCACGCTAGCTTGAATCCAGTGGCAGAGTGAGCAAGGGACCCACATCTGGGCATACCCTGCCAACTTAGGGCAAACAACGCAAACACAAGAAGATGATGGACGGAGCGCTGTAACTTTTCAGACACTCACCCCCAGTCACAGATCTGGGTTGAATCCATCATCGCTCTTTAGCTCACTTCGCCACCCCGTTCAGACCCAGCTATATGCAAATCAGTCTTGACCCTGTGCCTCATGGGAACAGTCCAGCCCGAACTGCCAAGCCAGGTCTTCCCTGGACTGGAAACAAGCATCCTGGGACCGGTATCGGGTTAACACCCCTCATCAGCCAGGCTAGCTTGAAACCTGTGGCAAAGTGAGCAAAGGACCCACGTCTGGGCATACCCTGCCAACTTAGGGCGAACAAAGCAAACACAAGGAGATGAACTTTTCAGACACTCACCCCCAGTCACAGATCTGGGTTGAATCCATCATCGTTCTTTAGCTCACTTCGCCACCCCGTTCAGACCCAGCTATATGCAAATCAGTCTTGACCCTGTGCCTCACGGAGATAGTCCAGCCCGAACTGCCAAGCCAGATCTTCCCTAGACTGGAAACAAGCATCCTGGGACCGGTTTCGGAGTAACATGCCTCATCAGCCAGGCTAGCTTGAATCCAGTGGCAAAGTGAGCAAGGGACCCACGTCTGGGCTTACCCTGCCAACTTAGGGCGAACAAAGCAAACACAAGGAGATGATGGACGGAGCGCTGAAACTTTTCAGACACTCACCCCCAGTCACAGATCTGAGTTGAATCCATCATCGTTCTTTGGCTCACTTCGTCACTCCAGTTCAGACTCAGCTATATGCAAATCAATCTTGACCCTGTGCCTCATGGGAACAGTCCAGCCCGAACTGCCAAGCCAGGTCTTCCCTGGACCGGAAACAAGCATCCTGGGACCGGTTTCGGGTTAACTTCCCTCATCAGCCACGCTAGCTTGAATCCAGTGGCAGAGTGAGCAAGGGACCCACATCTGGGCATACCCTGCCAACTTAGGGCAAACAACGCAAACACAAGGAGATGATGGACAGGGCGCTGAAACTTGTCAGACACTCACCCCCAGTCACAGATCTGGGTTGAATCCATCATCGTTCTTTAGCTCACTTCGCCACGCCGTTCAGACCCAGCTATATGCAAATCAGTCTTGACCCTGTGCCTCATGGGATCAGTCCAGCCCGAACTGCCAAGCCAGGTCTTCCCTGGACTGGAAACAAGCATCCTGGGACAGGTTTCGGGTTAACAACCCTCATCAGCCAGGCTAGCTTGAAACCAGTGGCAAAGTGAGCAAGGGACCCACGTCTGGGCATACCCTGCCAACTTAGGGCGAACAAAGCAAACACAAGGAGATGTTGAACGGGGCGCTGAAACTTGTCAGACACTCACCCCCAGTCACAGATCTGGGTTGAATCCATCATCGTTTTTTAGCTCGCTTTGCCACCCCAGTTCAGGCCCAGCTATATGCAGATCAGCCTTGACCCTGTGCTTCATGGGAACAGTCCAGCCTGAACTGTCAAGCCAGGTCTTCACTGTACAGGAAACAAAAATCCAGGGACCGGTTTCGGGGTAACACCCCTCATCAGGCGCCTTTCTCGAGTGAGGACAGTTCACTTCTCTTTTTACCCTTACTCTGTTTTAACCAGCGTTTTTACTGCTTCTTAAAAAATTGTATTTTAAAACTGTATTTCTGTGCATTGTGTTAGAGCTGTGTTATAGCTCTGGGGGGTAGATTCTTAATTCACAAGTCAGCGCTCTAGTTGCTTACGCTGACACGAACACTCAGCTCTATAAAACTTGCCGATGACGCGACCGCGCCGCTGGCGCGCCGAAGGCGCGCCTAAGGCAAGCCCGTCTGCGCTTGTCCGCACCCAAACGGGGCCAGGGGCAGAAACCCCTGCTGGTTTGGTGAGGGAGAGGCTCTCTTATAACTTGGAACAACTATACCATATTAGTAGAGAGGTAGACAGTAAGTGTGGTCACACAATGATGCCAGATAGTACAAGCACGCAATGCTCGCATTGTAAATTTAAATTCCAACCTACTCTTCACCCCTCGGCAGACACTCCCAAAAAAACTGATTATGATGCTTTTACTTAACTGTCGCTCGCTTCCTAAACACTCCACTGAAATTCTCCTACTCCTAGAAGAGATGAACCCTGATGTTTTATTTTTAACAGAGACGTGGTTAGATAATGAGACAGACTATGCCATCGTCCAAGCCCTTCCTCCAAACTATGTAATTCAGAGACTTGACCGAAATTTAGGCCGCGCGGGCGGTTTAGCCATTATCCAAAAAGACAATCTTATCTGCCGGAGTACGCCAAATCCCATCCCCGACTGTGAAAGCATGACTTTTGTAATTAACTTATCTCCTACTTATACCTTTTCAGGGATTTTAGTCTACCGTCCTCCGGGCCCTTTTGGCCTCTTTAATAAAGATCTACCTGATCTTGCAGCAAATCTTGCTAGCTCCTCCCCCAACTTCACAATTCTGGGAGATTTTAATATGCACTTCAATGATGTGCAATCCGCATCCTCCTCAGAACTTATCGACGAACTGTCAATATTCCAACTCACCCTAAAAGTGAATGGTCCTACCCATATTAAAGGTCACTTGCTTGACCCTATCTTTTCAAATATACATAATCTATTTGTAGGTAACTCTGTCCCTCTACCCTGGTCAAACCATTTTCTTCTCCCTTTTACCTGGGCATTACCCGACTCCATTGCACCAGCTGCTAGAACCATTAAGCTGGCTCGCAAGTGGTCGAAACTTCCCTTAGACGCCTGGATAGGTAATCTAATAGATACTATTCCACTATCCCACTCTAACGTCGCAAATGACAATTTCAATAATTGGCTTGAGGCATCACTTAACCAAGTCCTCCCAAGGAAGAGATTCCAGAAAAGGTTGGAGGTAAAAAAAACCTTGGTACTCCCAGAAATTACGTGAACTAAAACAGTTATGTAAAAAACATGAAAGAAGCTGGAGGAAGGACTTCTCCGCATCCAGGAAAGCCAAATATAGAGAAGCTATTAAAACCTATAAATTCGAAATAAAAAGCGCTCAAGCTCTCTATTACCAAGAAAAATCACATTAGCGGCAAACTCCCCACGAGAAATTTTTAAGATTGCTAAATCTCTTCTCACATCCCCTGCCCCCCTACCGCCCCGGACAACGCCCAGCGGCGGTGTAATCAAATAGCAGATTTTTTCTCTGAAAAAATACAATCCATTTATATGTCTTTCCCTCAAACCATAGACCAACCAACCCCTTTATTAACAGACTCTGCCACCTCGGAAACACAGGCCTTGCTGGAAGAATTCCCGCCTCTTGACCTTATCACCCTGCAAGGGTTTCTGAGAGAGTTAAAATCAGGTTCTCCCCTAGACCCCGCTCCTCCTACCATTCTTCATCAGATCTCTGAGGTCGTGTCACCAGTTATACTTGACGTGATAAATACATCACTTAAGACAGGGATCGTGCCAACCCTATGGAAACACGCTAGGGTCAAAGCACTCTTGAAGAAACCTAATCTTGATCCAGAAGACTGGGCAAACTATCGACCCATCTCCCTGCTGCCTGGACTAAGTAAACTAGCAGAGAAGCACACTAATTCGATTTTATCGTCTTTTTAGAAAACAATAATCGTCTTCATCCCACTCAGACAGGATTTAGATCACAACAGGGCACTGAGACTGCTCTTCTTGCCGTAGTAGAGGAAACTAGGAAGATCCTTGATAACGGAGGCTGCACGGCCCTGATTTTATTGGACCTCAGTGCAGCCTTCGATACAGTAAATCACCATCTGATGATCCAAAGACTCGGGGAGGTTGGAGTGACTGGACTAGCACTAAAATGGCTACAGTCCTTTCTTCAAAATAGGGTCTTCTCAGTCTTTGAAGAAGAATCCTCCTCGAAGCAAATACCCCTGACGTGGGGTCCCTCAGGGATCCTCCCTAAGCCCCACCATGTTTAATATATATATATGAGGTCACTGGCAGAAACTGTATGCCCATTTGGTGTACAGATCGTCACATATGCGGACGATACTCAGTTAATTGTCTCCATGAAGCAATACAACCAACATGGTCCCGATCTAGCCACCTGCCTTGAGAAGGTTTTTAATTGGATGAATAACTCATTTTTAAAACTGAATGGATCAAAGACCAAACTCATGCTCCTGGGGAAGGCCGCCCCTCCAAACATTGACCTCCTCTGGCCTGGCTGCCTAGGCCTACCGCCTGTCCCAAAAAAACAAATCAAAAGCCAAGGGGTCTGGCTTGACTGCAACCTTGATTTCAAGGAACAAGCACGCAAAGAAGCAGCCAGCTGCTATGGCCTTCTAAGAATGATCAGAGGGATACTCCCCTTGCTACCCTTTGCAGCTAGACGATTACTAGTCCAAGCTCTCATTCTTTCATGACTCGCCTACGCTAATGCTGTCTACCTGGGAGCCCCTCAGGCCACCACCAAAAGACTTCAAACGGTGCAGAATTGTGCGGCCCGTATGTTGTTGAATACCCCCAGACGTTCCTCAGCGAAAACTGCCCTCGCTACCTTGCATTGGCTCCCTGTCCAGGAAAGAATTCAATTCAAAGCTATGTGCGTTATACATAAAGCACTTTCTGGAAATTGCTCGCTCCTGATTCGTCCCTGGTTTCAACCCTATCGACCCAACAGAACCCCTAGATCTGAGAACAAGGGTTTAATCTTAGTTCCTAAGATTAAACGATCACGTAGTGGAGGCCGAATGTTCACATATAATGCAGCTAGGCTTTGGAACAATCTTCCCATCCACGTACGTTTCGAACCTAACTATCTCAAGTTCAGAAAGCTTTTGAAAAGCCTCTCTCTTTCCCTGATCCTCTCACGGTGTAAGCGGCGCCACAGCGCTGGGATGCCCTCAGGTAACCATGCGCTTTAGAAATGTTCCTTCATTCATTCATTCATTCATCAGCCAGGCTAGCTTGAATCCAGTGGGAAAGTGAGCAAGGGACCCACGTCTGGGCTTACCCTGCCAACTTAGGGCGAACAAAGCAAACACAAGTCACTTTTCAGACACTCATCCCCAGTCACAAATCTGGGCTGAATCCATCATCGTTCTTTAGCTCACTTCGTCACACCGTTCAGACCCAGCTATATGCAAATCAGTCTTGACCCTGTGCCTCATGGAAACAGTCCAGCCCGAACTGCCAAGCCAGGTCTTCCCTGGACTGAAAACAAGCATCCTGGGACCAGTTTCGGGTTAACACCCCTCATCAGCCAGGCTAGCTTGAATCCGGTGTCAAAGTGAGTTAGGGACCCATGTCTGGGCATACCCTGCCAACTAAGGGCGAACAAAGCAAACACAAGGAGATGATGGACGGAGCACTGAAACTTTTCAGACACTCACCCCAGTCACAGATCTGGGTTGAATCCATCATCGTTCTTTAGCTCATTTTGCCACCCCAGTTCAGGCCCAGCTATATGCAAATCAGCCTTGACCCTGTGCTTCATGGGAACAGTCCAGCCCGAACTGTCAAGCCAGGTCTTCACTGGACAGGAAACAAGAATCCTGAGACCGGTTTCGGGGTAACACCCCTCATCAGCCAGGCTAGCTTGAATCCAGTGGCAAAGTGAGCAAGGGACCTACGTCTGGGCATACCCTGCCAACTTAGGTCGAACAAAGCAAACACAAGGAGATGATGGACGGATCGCTGAAACTTTTCAGACACACCCCATTCACAGATCTGGGCTGAATCCATCATCGTTCTTTAGCTCACTTCGCCACCCCAGTTTAGGCCCAGCTATATGCAAATCAGTCTTGACCCTGTGCCTCATGGGAACAGTCCAGCCCGAACTGCCAAGCCAGGTTTTCCCTGGACCGGAAACAAGCATCCTGGGACCGGTTTCAGGGTAACACCCTCATAAGCCAGGCTAGCTTGAATCCAGTGGCAAAGTGAGCAAGGGACCCACGTCTGGGCTTACCCTGCCAACTTAGGGCGAACAAAGCAAACACAAGGAGATGATGGACGGAGCGCTGAAACTTTTCAGACACTCACCCCAAGTCACAGATCTTGTTTTGAATCCATCATTGTTCTTTAGCTCACTTCACCACCCCAGTTCAGGCCCAGCTATATGCAAATCAGTCTTGACCCTGTGCCTCATGGGAACAGTCCAGCCCGAACTGCCAAGCCAGGTTTTCCCTGGACCGGAAACAAGCATCCTGGGACCAGTTTTGGGCTAACACCCCTCATAAGCCAGGCTAGCTTGAATCCAGTGGCAAAGTGAACAAGGGACCCACGTCTGGGCTTACCCTGCCAACTTAGGGCGAACAAAGCAAACACAGGGAGATGATGGACGGAGCGCTGAAACTTTTCAGACACTCACCCCCAGTCACAGATCTGGGTTAAATCCATCATTGTTCTTTAGCTCACTTCGCCACCCCGTTCAGACCCAGCTATATGCAAATCAGGTTTGACCATGTGCCTCATGGAAACAGTCCAGCCCAAACTGCCAAGTCAGGTCTTCCCTGTACCGGAAACAAGCATCCTGGGACCGGTTTCGGGGTAACATGCCTCATCAGCCAGGCTAGCTTGAATCCAGTGGCAAAGTGTGCAAGGGAACCACGTCTGGGCATACCCTGCCAACTTAGGGCAAACAAAGCAAACACAAGGAGATGATGGACGGATCGCTGAAACTTTTCAGACACTCACCCCATTCACAGATCTGGGTTGAATCCATCATTGTTCTTTAGCTCACTTCACCACCCCGTTCAGACCCAGCTATATGCAAATCAGTTTTGACCATGTGCCTCATGGAAACAGTCCAGCCCAAACTGCCAAGTCAGGTCTTCCCTGGAAACAAGCATCCTGGGACCGGTTTCGGGGTACCACCCCTCATCAGCCAGGCTAGCTTGAATCCAGTGGCAAAGTGAGCAAGAGACCCACGTCTGGGCATACCCTGCCAACTTAGAGATGAGAGCAAACACAAGGAGATGATGGACGGAACGCTGAAACTTTTCCGACACTCACCCCCAGTCACAGATCTTAGTTGAATCCATCATCGTTCTTTAGCTCACTTCATCACCCCAGTTGAGACTCAGCTACATGCAAATCAGTCTTTACCCTGTGCCTTATGGGAACAGTCCAGCCCGAACTGCCAAGCCAGGTCTTCCCTGGACCGGAAACAAGCATCCTGGGACCGGTTTCGGGTTAACATCCCTCATCAGCCACGCTAGCTTGAATCCAGTGGCAGAGTGAGCAAGGGACCCACATCTGGGCATACCCTGCCAACTTAGGGCAAACAACGCAAACACAAGGAGATGATGGACGGAGCTGTGAAACCTTTTAGACACTCACCCCCAGTCACAGATCTGAGTTGAATCCATCATCGTTCTTTAGCTCACTTCGACACCCCAGTTCAGACTCAGCTATATGCAAATCAGTCTTGACCCTGTGCCTCATGGGAACAGTCCAGCCCGAACTGCCAAGCCAGGTCTTCCTTGGACCGGAAACAAGCATCCTGGGACCAGTTTAAGGTTAACATCCCTCATCAGCCACGCTAGCTTGAATCCAGTGGCAGAGTGAGCAAGGGACCCACATCTGGGCATACCCTGCCAACTTAGGGCAAACAACGCAAACACAAGAAGATGATGGACGGAGCGCTGAAACTTTTCAGACACTCACCCCCAGTCACAGATCTGGGTTGAATCCATCATCGCTCTTTAGCTCACTTCGCCACCCCGTTCAGACCCAGCTATATGCAAATCAGTCTTGACCCTGTGCCTCATGGGAACAGTCCAGCCCGAACTGCCAAGCCAGGTCTTCCCTGGACTGGAAACAAGCATCCTGGGACCGGTATCGGGTTAACACCCCTCATCAGCCAGGCTAGCTTGAAACCTGTGGCAAAGTGAGCAAAGGACCCACGTCTGGGCATACCCTGCCAACTTAGGGCGAACAAAGCAAACACAAGGAGATGAACTTTTCAGACACTCACCCCCAGTCACAGATCTGGGTTGAATCCATCATCGTTCTTTAGCTCACTTCGCCACCCCGTTCAGACCCAGCTATATGCAAATCAGTCTTGACCCTGTGCCTCACGGAGATAGTCCAGCCCGAACTGCCAAGCCAGATCTTCCCTAGACTGGAAACAAGCATCCTGGGACCGGTTTCGGAGTAACATGCCTCATCAGCCAGGCTAGCTTGAATCCAGTGGCAAAGTGAGCAAGGGACCCACATCTGGGCATACCCTGCCAACTTAGGGTGAACAAAGGAAACACAAGGAGATGATGGACGGAGCGCTGAAACTTTTCAGACACTCACCCCAAGTCACAGATCTAGGCTGAATCCATCATCGTTCTTTAGCTCACTTCGCCACCCCAGTTCAGGCCCAGCTATATGCAAATCAGTCTTGACCCTGTACCTCATGGGAGCAGTCCAGCCCGAACTGCCAAGGCAGGTTTTCCCTGGACCGGAAACAAGCATCCTGGGACTGGTTTCAGGGTAACACCCCTCATCAGCCAAGCTAGCTTGAATCCAGTGGCAAAGTGAGCAAGGGACCCACGTCTGGGCTTACCCTGCCAACTTAGGGCGAACAAAGCAAACACAAGGAGATGATGGACGGAGCGCTGAAACTTTTCAGACACTCACCCCCAGTCACAGATCTAGGCTGAATCCATCATCGTTCTTTAGCTCACTTCGCCACCCCAGTTCAGGCCCAGCTATATGCAAATCAGTCTTGACCCTGTACCTCATGGGAACAGTCCAGCCTGAACTGTCAAGCCAGGTCTTCACTGGATAGGAAAAGAGAATCCTGGGACCGGTTTCGGGGTAACACCCCTCATCAGCCAGGCTAGCTTGAATCCAGTGGCAAAGTGAGCAAGGGACCCACATCTGGGTATACCCTGCCAACTTAGGGCGAACAAAGCAAACACAAGGAGATGATGGACGGAGCCCTGAAACTTGTCAGACACTCACCCTAAGTCACAGATCTGGTTTTGAATCCATCATCGTTCTTTTGCTCACTTCGCCACCCCAGTTCAGACCCAGCTATATACAAATCAGTCTTTACCCTGTTCCTCATAGGAACAGTCCAGCCCGAACTGCCCAGCCAGGTCTTCCCTGGACCGGAAACAAGCATCCTGGGACCGGTTTCGGGGTAATATGCCTCATCAGCCACGCTAGCTTGAATCCAGTGGCAGAGTGAGCAAGGGAAACACATCTGGGCATACCCTGCCAACTTAGGGCAAACAACGCAAACACAAGGAGATGATGGACGGAGCGCTGAAACTTGTCAGACACTCACCCCAAGTCACAGATCTGGTTTTGAATCCATCATCGTGCTTTTGCTCACTTCGGAACCCCAGTTCAGACCCAGCTATATACAAATCAGTCTTTACCCTGTTCCTCATAGGAACAGTCCAGCCCGAACTGCCCAGCCAGGTCTTCCCTGGACCGGAAACTAGCATCCTGGGACCGGTTTCGGGTTAACTTCCCTCATCAGCCACGCTAGCTTGAATCCAGTGGCAGAGTGAGCAAGGGACCCACATCTGGGCATACCCTGCCAACTTAGGGCAAACAACGCAAACACAAGGAGATGATGGACGGGGCGCTGAAACTTGTCAGACACTCACCCCCAGTCACAGATCTGGGTTGAATCCATCATCGTTCTTTAGCTCACTTCGCCACGCCGTTCAGACCCAGCTATATGCAAATCAGTCTTGACCCTGTGCCTCATGGGATCAGTCCAGCCCGAACTGCCAAGCCAGGTCTTCCCTGGACTGGAAACAAGCATCCTGGGACAGGTTTCGGGTTAACAACCCTCATCAGCCAGGCTAGCTTGAAACCAGTGGCAAAGTGAGCAAGGGACCCACGTCTGGGCATACCCTGCCAACTTAGGGCGAACAAAGCAAACACAAGGAGATGATGAACGGGGTGCTGAAACTTGTCAGACACTCACCCCCAGTCACAGATCTGGGTTGAATCCATCATCGTTTTTTAGCTCGCTTTGCCACCCCAGTTCAGGCCCAGCTATATGCAAATCAGCCTTGACCCTGTGCTTCATGGGAACAGTCCAGCCTGAACTGTCAAGCCAGGTCTTCACTGTACAGGAAACAAAAATCCAGGGACCGGTTTCGGGTAACACCCCTCATCAGGCGCCTTTCTCGAGTGAGGACAGTTCACTTCTCTTTACCCTTACTCTGTTTTAACCAGCGTTTTTACTGCTTCTTAAAAATTGTATTTTAAAACTGTATTTCTGTGCATTGTGTTAGAGCTGTGTTATAGCTCTGGGGGTAGATTCTTAATTCACAAGTCAGCGCTCTAGTTGCTTACGCTGACACGAACACTCAGCTCTATAAAACTTGCCAATGACGCGACCGCCGCTGGCGCGCTAAAGGCGCGCCTAAGGCAAGCCCGTCTGCGCCCGTCCGCACCCAAACGGGGCCAGGGGCAGAAACCCCTGCTGGTTTGGTGAGGGAGAGGCTCTCTTATAACTTGGAACAACTATACCATATTAGTAGAGAGGTAGACAGTAAGTGTGGTCACACAATGATGCCAGATAGTACAAGCACGCAATGCTCGCATTGTAAATTTAAATTCCAACCTACTCTTCACCCCTCGGCAGACACTCCCAAAAAAACTGATTATGATGCTTTTACTTAACTGTCGCTCGCTTCCTAAACACTCCACTGAAATTCTCCTACTCCTAGAAGAGATGAACCCTGATGTTTTATTTTTAACAGAGACGTGGTTAGATAATGAGACAGACTATGCCATCGTCCAAGCCCTTCCTCCAAACTATGTAATTCAGAGACTTGACCGAAATTTAGGCCGCGCGGGCGGTTTAGCCATTATTCATAAAGACAATCTTATCTGCCGGAGTACGCCAAATCCTATCCCCGACTGTGAAAGCATGACTTTTGTAATTAACTTATCTCCTACTTATACCTTTTCAGGGATTTTAGTCTACCGTCCTCCAGGCCCTTTTGGCCTCTTTAATAAAGATCTACCTGATCTTGCAGCAAATCTTGCTAGCTCCTCCCCCAACTTCACAATTCTGGGAGATTTTAATATGCACTTCAATGATGTGCAATCCGCATCCTCCTCAGAACTTATCGACGAACTGTCAATATTCCAACTCACCCTAAAAGTGAATGGTCCTACCCATATTAAAGGTCACTTGCTTGACCCTATCTTTTCAAATATACATAATCTATTTGTAGGTAACTCTGTCCCTCTACCCTGGTCAAACCATTTTCTTCTCCCTTTACCTGGGCATTACCCGACTCCATTGCACCAGCTGCTAGAACCATTAAGCTGGCTCGCAAGTGGTCGAAACTTCCCTTAGACGCCTGGATAGGTAATCTAATAGATACTATTCCACTATCCCACTCTAACGTCGCAAATGACAATTTCAATAATTGGCTTGAGGCATCACTTAACCAAGTCCTCCCAAGGAAGAGATTCCAGAAAAGGTTGGAGGTAAAAAAACCTTGGTACTCCCAGAAATTACGTGAACTAAAACAGTTATGTAAAAAACATGAAAGAAGCTGGAGGAAGGACTTCTCCGCATCCAGGAAAGCCAAATATAGAGAAGCTATTAAAACCTATAAATTCGAAATAAAAAGCGCTCAAGCTCTCTATTACCAAGAAAAATCACATTAGCGGCAAACTCCCCACGAGAAATTTTTAAGATTGCTAAATCTCTTCTCACATCCCCTGCCCCCTACCGCCCGGACAACGCCCAGCGGCGGTGTAATCAAATAGCAGATTTTTTCTCTGAAAAAATACAATCCATTTATATGTCTTTCCCTCAAACCATAGACCAACCAACCCCTTTATTAACAGACTCTGCCACCTCGGAAACACAGGCCTTGCTGGAAGAATTCCCGCCTCTTGACCTTATCACCCTGCAAGGGTTTCTGAGAGAGTTAAAATCAGGTTCTCCCCTAGACCCCGCTCCTCCTACCATTCTTCATCAGATCTCTGAGGTCGTGTCACCAGTTATACTTGACGTGATAAATACATCACTTAAGACAGGGATCGTGCCAACCCTATGGAAACACGCTAGGGTCAAAGCACTCTTGAAGAAACCTAATCTTGATCCAGAAGACTGGGCAAACTATCGACCCATCTCCCTGCTGCCTGGACTAAGTAAACTAGCAGAGAAGCACACTAATTCGATTTTATCGTCTTTTTTAGAAAACAATAATCGTCTTCATCCCACTCAGACAGGATTTAGATCACAACAGGGCACTGAGACTGCTCTTCTTGCCGTAGTAGAGGAAACTAGGAAGATCCTTGATAACGGAGGCTGCACGGCCCTGATTTTATTGGACCTCAGTGCAGCCTTCGATACAGTAAATCACCATCTGATGATCCAAAGACTCAGGGAGGTTGGAGTGACTGGACTAGCACTAAAATGGCTACAGTCCTTTCTTCAAAATAGGGTCTTCTCAGTCTTTGAAGAAGAATCCTCCTCGAAGCAAATACCCCTGACATGTGGGGTCCCTCAGGGATCCTCCCTAAGCCCCACCATGTTTAATATATATATATGAGGTCACTGGCAGAAACTGTATGCCCATTTGGTGTACAGATCGTCACATATGCGGACGATACCCAGTTAATTGTCTCCATGAAGCAATACAACCAACATGGTCCCGATCTAGCCACCTGCCTTGAGAAGGTTTTTAATTGGATGAATAACTCATTTTTAAAACTGAATGGATCAAAGACCGAACTCATGCTCCTGGGGAAGGCCGCCCCTCCAAACATTGACCTCCTCTGTCCTGGCTGCCTAGGCCTACCGCCTGTCCCAAAAAAACAAATCAAAAGCCTAGGGGTCTGGCTTGACTGCAACCTTGATTTCAAGGAACAAGCACGCAAAGAAGCAGCCAGCTGCTATGGCCTTCTAAGAATGATCAGAGGGATACTCCCCTTGCTACCCTTTGCAGCTAGACGATTACTAGTCCAAGCTCTCATTCTTTCATGACTCGCCTACGCTAATGCTGTCTACCTGGGAGCCCCTCAGGCCACCACCAAAAGACTTCAAACGGTGCAGAATTGTGCGGCCCGTATGTTGTTGAATACCCCCAGACGTTCCTCAGCGAAAACTGCCCTCGCTACCTTGCATTGGCTCCCTGTCCAGGAAAGAATTCAATTCAAAGCTATGTGCGTTATACATAAAGCACTTTCTGGAAATTGCTCGCTCCTGATTCGTCCCTGGTTTCAACCCTATCGACCCAACAGAACCCTTAGATCTGAGAACAAGGGTTTAATCTTAGTTCCTAAGATTAAACGATCACGTAGTGGAGGCCGAATGTTCACATATAATGCAGCTAGGCTTTGGAACAATCTTCCCATCCACGTACGTTTCGAACCTAACTATCTCAAGTTCAGAAAGCTTTTGAAAAGCCTCTCTCTTTCCCTGATCCTCTCACGGTGTAAGCGGCGCCACAGCGCTGGGATGCCCTCGGGTAACCATGCGCTTTAGAAATGTTCCTTCATTCATTCATTCATTCATTCATCAGCCAGGCTAGCTTGAATCCAGTGGGAAAGTGAGCAAGGGACCCACGTCTGGGCTTATCCTGCCAACTTAGGGCGAACAAAGCAAACACAAGGAGATGATGGACGGAGCGCTGAAACTTTTCAGACACTCATCCCCAGTCACATATCTGAGTTGAATCCATCATCGTTCTTTAGCTCACTTCGTCACACCATTCAGACCCAGCTATATGCAAATCAGTCTTGACCCTGTGCCTCATGGAAACAGTCCAGTCCGAACTGCCAAGCCAGGTCTTCCCTGGACTGAAAACAAGCATCCTGGGACCAGTTTCGGGTTAACACCCCTCATCAGCCAGGCTAGCTTGAATCCGGTGTCAAAGTGAGCTAGGGACCCATGTCTGGGCATACCCTGCCAACTAAGGGCGAACAAAGCAAACACAAGAAGATGATGGACGGAGCACTGAAACTTTTCAGACACTCACCCCAGTCACAGATCTGGGTTGAATCCATCATCGTTCTTTAGCTCACTTCGCCACCCCAGTTCAGGCCCAGCTATATGCAAATCAGTCTTGACCCTGTGCCTCATGGGAACAGTCCAGCCCGAACTGCCAAGCCAGGTTTTCCCTGGACCGGAAACAAGCATCCTGGGACCGGTTTCAGGGTAACACCCCTCATAAGCCAGGCTAGCTTGAATCCAGTGGCAAAGTGAGCAAGGGACCCACGTCTGGGCATACCCTGCCAACTTAGGGCGAACAAAGCAAACACAATGAGATGATAGACGAAGCCCTGAAATCTTTCAGACACTCACCCCCAGTCACAGATCTGGGTTAAATCCATCATCGTTATTTAGCTCACTTTGCCACCCCAGTTCAGGCCCAGCTATATGTAAATCAGCCTTGACCCTGTGCTTCATGGGAACAGTCCAGCCCGAACTGTCAAGCCAGGTCTTCACTGGATAGGAAACAAGAATCATGGGACCGGTTTCGGGTAACACCCTCATCAGCCAGGCTAGCTTGAATCCAGTGGCAAAGTGAGCAAGGGACCCACGTCTGGGCATACCCTGCCAACTTAGGGCGAACAAAGCAAACACAAGGAGATGATGGACGGAGACCTGAAACCTTTCAGACACTCACCCCCAGTTACAGATCTGGGTTGAATCCATCATCGTTCTTTAGCTCACTTTGCCACCCCAGTTCAGGCCCAGCTATATGCAAATCAGGCCTGACCCTGTGCTTCATGGGAACAGTCCAGCCCAAACTGTCAAGCCAAGTCTTCACTGGATAGGAAACAAGAATCCTGGGACCGGTTTCGGGGTAACACCTCATCAGCCAGGCTAGCTTGAATCCAGTGGCAAAGTGAGCAAGGGACCCACGTCTGGGCATACCCTGCCAACTTAGGGTGAACAAAGCAAACACAAGGAGATGATGGACGGAGCGCTGAAACTTTTCAGACACTCACCCCCAGTCACAGATCTGGGTTGAATCCATCATTGTTCTTTAGCTCACTTCACCACCCCGTTCAGACCCAGCTATATGCAAATCAGTCTTAGACCATGTGCCTCATGGAAACAGCCCAGCCCAAACTGCCAAGTCAGGTCTTCCCTGGAAACAAGCATCCTGGGACCGGTTTCGGGCTAACATGCCTCATCAGCCAGGCTAGCTTGAATCCAGTTGCAAAGTGAGCAAGGGACCCACGTCTGGGCATACCCTGCCAACTTAGGGCGAACAAAGCAAACACTAGGAGATGATGGACGGAGCGCTGAAACCTTTCAGACACTCACCCCAAGTCACAGATCTGGTTTTGAATCCATCATTCTTTCTTTAGCTCACTTCACCACCCCAGTTCAGACCCAGCTATATGCA
The DNA here is from genome assembly GCA_963921515.1 of Calotriton arnoldi. NCBI lineage: Eukaryota > Metazoa > Chordata > Amphibia > Caudata > Salamandridae > Calotriton > Calotriton arnoldi. The sequence continues at coordinate 456,798 of CAWUFW010000224.1, read as the reverse complement.
AATCAGTCTTGACCATGTGCCTCATGGAAACAGTCCAGCCCAAACTGCCAAGTCAGGTCTTCCCTGGACCGGAAACAAGCATCCTGGGACCGGTTTCGGGGTAACATGCCTCATCAGCCAGGCTAGCTTGAATCCAGTTGCAAAGTGAGCAAGGGACCCACGTCTGGGCATACCCTGCCAACTTAGGGCAAACAAAGCAAACACAAGGAGATGATGGACGGAGCGCTGAAACTTTTCAGACACTCACCCCCAGTCACAGATCTGGGTTGAATCCATCATCGTTCTTTAGCTCACTTCGCCACCCCAGTTCAGACCCAGCTATATGCAAATCAGTCTTGACCATGTGCCTCATGGGAACAGTCCAGCCCGAACTGTCAAGCCAGGTCTTCACTGGACAGGAAACAAGCATCCTGGGACCGGTTTCGGGTAACACCCCTCATCAGCCAGGCTAGCTTGAATCCAGTGGCAAAGTGAGCAAGGGACCCACGTCTGGGCATACCCTGCCAACTTAGGACGATGCAAAGCAAACACAAGGAGATGATGGACGGAGCGCTGAAACTTTTCCGACACTCACCCCAGTCACAGATCTGGGTTGAATCCATCATCGTTCTTTAGCTCACTTCATCACCCCAGTTGAGACCCAGCTATATGCAAATCAGTCTTGACCCTGTGCCTTATGGGAACAGTCCAGCCCGAACTGCCAAGCCAGGTCTTCCCTGGACCGGAAACAAGCATCCTGGGACCGGTTTCGGGTTAACATCCCTCATCAGCCACGCTAGCTTGAATCCAGTGGCAGAGTGAGCAAGGGACCCACATCTGGGCATACCCTGCCAACTTAGGGCAAACAACGCAAACACAAGGAGATGATGGACGGAGCTGCTGAAACCTTTCAGACACTCACCCCAGTCACAGATCTGAGTTGAATCCATCATCGTTCTTTAGCTCACTTCGACACCCCAGTTCAGACTCAGCTATATGCAAATCAGTCTTGACCCTGTGCCTCATGGGAACAGTCCAGCCCGAACTGCCAAGCCAGGTCTTCCTTGGACCGGAAACAAGCATCCTGGGACCAGTTTCAGGTTAACATCCCTCATCAGCCACGCTAGCTTGAATCCAGTGGCAGAGTGAGCAAGGGACCCACGTCTGGGCATACCCTGCCAACTTAGGGCAAACAACGCAAACACAAGAAGATGATGGACGGAGCGCTGAAACTTTTCAGACACTCACCCCCAGTCACAGATCTGGGTTGAATCCATCATCGCTCTTTAGCTCACTTCGCCACCCCAGTTCAGACCCAGCTATATGCAAATCAGTCTTCACCCTGTGCCTCATGGGAACAGTCCAGCCCGAACTGCCAAGCCAGCTCTTCCCTGGACAGGAAACCAGCATCCTGGGACCGGTTTCGGGTTAACACCCCTCATCAGCCAGGCTAGCTTGAATCCAGTGGCAAAGTGAGCAAGGGACCCACGTCTGGGCATACCCTGCCAACTTAGGGCGAACAAAGCAAACACAAGAGATGATGGACGGAGCCTGAAACCTTTCAGACACTCACCCCCAGTCACAGATCTGGGTTGAATCCATCATCGTTCTTTAGCTCACTTCGCCACCCCAGTTCAGACCCAGCTATATGCAAATCAGTCTTGACCCTGTGCCTCATGGAGATAGTCCAGCCCGAACTGCCAAGCCAGGTCTTCCCTAGACTGGAAACAAGCATCCTGGGACCGGTTTCGGAGTAACATGCCTCATCAGCCAGGCTAGCTTGAATCCAGTGGCAAAGTGAGCAAGGGACCCACATCTGGGCATACCCTGCCAACTTAGGGCGAACAAAGGAAACACAAGGAGATGATGGACGGAGCGCTGAAACTTTTCAGACACTCACCCCAAGTCACAGATCTAGGCTGAATCCATCATCGTTCTTTAGCTCACTTCGCCACCCCAGTTCAGGCCCAGCTATATGCAAATCAGTCTTGACCCTGTGCCTCATGGGAACAGTCCACCCGAACTGCCAAGCCAGGTCTTCCCTGGACCGTAAACAAGCATCCTGGGACTGGTTTCAGGGTAACACCCCTCATCAGCCAGGCTAGCTTGAATCCAGTGGCAAAGTGAGCAAGGGACCCACGTCTGGGCATACCCTGCCAACTTAGGGTGAACAAAGCAAACACAAGGAGATGATGGACGGAGCGCTGAAACTTTTCAGACACTCACCCCCAGTCACAGATCTAGGCTGAATCCATCATCGTTCTTTAGCTCACTTCGCCTCCCCAGTTCAGGCCCAGCTATATGCAAATCAGTCTTGACCCTGTGCCTCATGGGAACAGTCCAGCCTGAACTGTCAAGCCAGGTCTTCACTGGATAGGAAACAGAGAATCCTGGGACCGGTTTCGGGGTAACACCCTCATCAGCCAGGCTAGCTTGAATCCAGTGGCAAAGTGAGCAAGGGACCCACATCTGGGCATACCCTGCCAACTTAGGGCGAACAAAGCAAACACAAGGAGATGATGGACGGAGCGCTGAAACTTGTCAGACACTCACCCTAAGTCACAGATCTGGGCTTGAATCCATCATCGTTCTTTAGCTCACTTCGCCACCCCAGTTCAGACCCAGCTATATACAAATCAGTCTTTACCCTGTGCCTCATAGGAACAGTCCAGCCCGAACTGCCCAGCCAGGTCTTCCCTGGACCGGAAACAAGCATCCTGGGACCGGTTTCGGGGTAACATGCCTCATCAGCCAGGCTAGCTTGAATCCAGTGGCAAAGTGAGCAAGGGACCCACGTCTGGGCATACCCTGCCAACTTAGGGCAAACAACGCAAACACAAGGAGATGATGGACGGAGCGCTGAAACTTTTCAGACACTCACCCCCAGTCACAGATCTGGTGTTGAATCCATCATCGTTCTTTAGCTCACTTCGCCACCCCAGTTCAGACCCAGCTATATGCAAATCAGTCTTGACCCTGTGCCTCATGGGAACAGTCCAGCCCGAACTGCCAAGCCAGGTCTTCCCTGGACCGGCAACAATCATCCTGGGACCGGTTTCGGGTTAACATCCCTCATCAGCCAGGCTAGCTTGAATCCAGTGGCAAAGTGAGCAAGGGACCCACGTCTGGGCATACCCTGCCAACTTAGGGCGAACAACGCAAACACAAGGAGATGATGGACGGAGCGCTGAAACTTGTCAGACACTCACCCCCAGTCACAGATCTGGGTTGAATCCATCATCGTTCTTTAGCTCACTTCGCCACCCCAGTTCAGACCCAGCTATATGCAAATCAGTCTTGACCCTGTGCCTCATGGGATCAGTCCAGCCCGAACTGCCAAGCCAGGTCTTCCCTGGACTGGAAACAAGCATCCTGGGACCGGTTTCGGGTTAACAACCCTCATCAGCCAGGCTAGCTTGAATCCAGTGGCAAAGTGAGCAAGGGACCCACGTCTGGGCATACCCTGCCAACTTAGGGCGAACAAAGCAAACACAAGGAGATGATGGACGGAGCGCTGAAACTTTTCAGACACTCACCCCCAGTCACAGATCTGGGTTGAATCCATCATCGTTCTTTAGCTCACTTCGCCACCCCAGTTCAGGCCCAGCTATATGCAAATCAGCCTTGACCCTGTGCTTCATGGGAACAGTCCAGCCCGAACTGTCAAGCCAGGTCTTCACTGGACAGGAAACAAGAATCCAGGGACCGGTTTCGGGTAACACCCCTCATCAGGCGCCTTTCTCGAGTGAGGACAGTTCACTTCTCTTTTACCCTTACTCTGTTTTAACCAGCGTTTTTACTGCTTCTTAAAAATTGTATTTTAAAACTGTATTTCTGTGCATTGTGTTAGAGCTGTGTTATAGCTCTGGGGGGTAGATTCTTAATTCACAAGTCAGCGCTCTAGTTGCTTACGCTGACACGAACACTCAGCTCTATAAAACTTGCCAATGACGCGACCGCGCCGCTGGCGCGCCAAAGGCGCGCCTAAGGCAAGCCCGTCTGCGCCCGTCCGCACCCAAACGGGGCCAGGGGCAGAAACCCTGCTGGTTTGGTGAGGGAGAGGCTCTCTTATAACTTGGAACAACTATACCATATTAGTAGAGAGGTAGACAGTAAGTGTGGTCACACAATGATGCCAGATAGTACAAGCACGCAATGCTCGCATTGTAAATTTAAATTCCAACCTACTCTTCACCCCTCGGCAGACACTCCCAAAAAAAAACTGATTATGATGCTTTTACTTAACTGTCGCTCGCTTCCTAAACACTCCACTGAAATTCTCCTACTCCTAGAAGAGATGAACCCTGATGTTTTATTTTTAACAGAGACGTGGTTAGATAATGAGACAGACTATGCCATCGTCCAAGCCCTTCCTCCAAACTATGTAATTCAGAGACTTGACCGAAATTTAGGCCGCGCGGGCGGTTTAGCCATTATTCATAAAGACAATCTTATCTGCCGGAGTACGCCAAATCCTATCCCCGACTGTGAAAGCATGACTTTTGTAATTAACTTATCTCCTACTTATACCTTTTCAGGGATTTTAGTCTACCGTCCTCCAGGCCCTTTTGGCCTCTTTAATAAAGATCTACCTGATCTTGCAGCAAATCTTGCTAGCTCCTCCCCCAACTTCACAATTCTGGGAGATTTTAATATGCACTTCAATGATGTGCAATCCGCATCCTCCTCAGAACTTATCGACGAACTGTCAATATTCCAACTCACCCTAAAAGTGAATGGTCCTACCCATATTAAAGGTCACTTGCTTGACCCTATCTTTTCAAATATACATAATCTATTTGTAGGTAACTCTGTCCCTCTACCCTGGTCAAACCATTTTCTTCTCCCTTTACCTGGGCATTACCCGACTCCATTGCACCAGCTGCTAGAACCATTAAGCTGGCTCGCAAGTGGTCGAAACTTCCCTTAGACGCCTGGATAGGTAATCTAATAGATACTATTCCACTATCCCACTCTAACGTCGCAAATGACAATTTCAATAATTGGCTTGAGGCATCACTTAACCAAGTCCTCCCAAGGGAAGAGATTCCAGAAAAGGTTGGAGGTAAAAAAAACCTTGGTACTCCCAGAAATTACGTGAACTAAAACAGTTATGTAAAAACATGAAAGAAGCTGGAGGAAGGACTTCTCCGCATCCAGGAAAGCCAAATATAGAGAAGCTATTAAAACCTATAAATTCGAAATAAAAAGCGCTCAAGCTCTCTATTACCAAGAAAAAATCACATTAGCGGCAAACTCCCCACGAGAAATTTTTAAGATTGCTAAATCTCTTCTCACATCCCCTGCCCCCTACCGCCCCGGACAACGCCCAGCGGCGGTGTAATCAAATAGCAGATTTTTTTCTCTGAAAAAATACAATCCATTTATATGTCTTTCCCTCAAACCATAGACCAACCAACCCCTTTATTAACAGACTCTGCCACCTCGGAAACACAGGCCTTGCTGGAAGAATTCCCGCCTCTTGACCTTATCACCCTGCAAGGGTTTCTGAGAGAGTTAAAATCAGGTTCTCCCCTAGACCCCGCTCCTCCTACCATTCTTCATCAGATCTCTGAGGTCGTGTCACCAGTTATACTTGACGTGATAAATACATCACTTAAGACAGGGATCGTGCCAACCCTATGGAAACACGCTAGGGTCAAAGCACTCTTGAAGAAACCTAATCTTGATCCAGAAGACTGGGCAAACTATCGACCCATCTCCCTGCTGCCTGGACTAAGTAAACTAGCAGAGAAGCACACTAATTCGATTTTATCGTCTTTTTAGAAAACAATAATCGTCTTCATCCCACTCAGACAGGATTTAGATCACAACAGGGCACTGAGACTGCTCTTCTTGCCGTAGTAGAGGAAACTAGGAAGATCCTTGATAACGGAGGCTGCACGGCCCTGATTTTATTGGACCTCAGTGCAGCCTTCGATACAGTAAATCACCATCTGATGATCCAAAGACTCAGGGAGGTTGGAGTGACTGGACTAGCACTAAAATGGCTACAGTCCTTTCTTCAAAATAGGGTCTTCTCAGTCTTTGAAGAAGAATCCTCCTCGAAGCAAATACCCCTGACATGTGGGGTCCCTCAGGGATCCTCCCTAAGCCCCACCATGTTTAATATATATATATGAGGTCACTGGCAGAAACTGTATGCCCATTTGGTGTACAGATCGTCACATATGCGGACGATACCCAGTTAATTGTCTCCATGAAGCAATACAACCAACATGGTCCCGATCTAGCCACCTGCCTTGAGAAGGTTTTTAATTGGATGAATAACTCATTTTTAAAACTGAATGGATCAAAGACCGAACTCATGCTCCTGGGGAAGGCCGCCCCTCCAAACATTGACCTCCTCTGTCCTGGCTGCCTAGGCCTACCGCCTGTCCCAAAAAAACAAATCAAAAGCCTAGGGGTCTGGCTTGACTGCAACCTTGATTTCAAGGAACAAGCACGCAAAGAAGCAGCCAGCTGCTATGGCCTTCTAAGAATGATCAGAGGGATACTCCCCTTGCTACCCTTTGCAGCTAGACGATTACTAGTCCAAGCTCTCATTCTTTCATGACTCGCCTACGCTAATGCTGTCTACCTGGGAGCCCCTCAGGCCACCACCAAAAGACTTCAAACGGTGCAGAATTGTGCGGCCCGTATGTTGTTGAATACCCCCAGACGTTCCTCAGCGAAAACTGCCCTCGCTACCTTGCATTGGCTCCCTGTCCAGGAAAGAATTCAATTCAAAGCTATGTGCGTTATACATAAAGCACTTTCTGGAAATTGCTCGCTCCTGATTCGTCCCTGGTTTCAACCCTATCGACCCAACAGAACCCTTAGATCTGAGAACAAGGGTTTAATCTTAGTTCCTAAGATTAAACGATCACGTAGTGGAGGCCGAATGTTCACATATAATGCAGCTAGGCTTTGGAACAATCTTCCCATCCACGTACGTTTCGAACCTAACTATCTCAAGTTCAGAAAGCTTTTGAAAAGCCTCTCTCTTTCCCTGATCCTCTCACGGTGTAAGCGGCGCCACAGCGCTGGGATGCCCTCGGGTAACCATGCGCTTTAGAAATGTTCCTTCATTCATTCATTCATTCATTCATCAGCCAGGCTAGCTTGAATCCAGTGGGAAAGTGAGCAAGGGACCCACGTCTGGGCTTATCCTGCCAACTTAGGGCGAACAAAGCAAACACAAGGAGATGATGGACGGAGCGCTGAAACTTTTCAGACACTCATCCCCAGTCACATATCTGAGTTGAATCCATCATCGTTCTTTAGCTCACTTCGTCACACCATTCAGACCCAGCTATATGCAAATCAGTCTTGACCCTGTGCCTCATGGAAACAGTCCAGTCCGAACTGCCAAGCCAGGTCTTCCCTGGACTGAAAACAAGCATCCTGGGACCAGTTTCGGGTTAACACCCCTCATCAGCCAGGCTAGCTTGAATCCGGTGTCAAAGTGAGCTAGGGACCCATGTCTGGGCATACCCTGCCAACTAAGGGCGAACAAAGCAAACACAAGAAGATGATGGACGGAGCACTGAAACTTTTCAGACACTCACCCCAGTCACAGATCTGGGTTGAATCCATCATCGTTCTTTAGCTCACTTCGCCACCCCAGTTCAGGCCCAGCTATATGCAAATCAGTCTTGACCCTGTGCCTCATGGGAACAGTCCAGCCCGAACTGCCAAGCCAGGTTTTCCCTGGACCGGAAACAAGCATCCTGGGACCGGTTTCAGGGTAACACCCCTCATAAGCCAGGCTAGCTTGAATCCAGTGGCAAAGTGAGCAAGGGACCCACGTCTGGGCATACCCTGCCAACTTAGGGCGAACAAAGCAAACACAATGAGATGATAGACGAAGCCCTGAAATCTTTCAGACACTCACCCCCAGTCACAGATCTGGGTTAAATCCATCATCGTTATTTAGCTCACTTTGCCACCCCAGTTCAGGCCCAGCTATATGTAAATCAGCCTTGACCCTGTGCTTCATGGGAACAGTCCAGCCCGAACTGTCAAGCCAGGTCTTCACTGGATAGGAAACAAGAATCATGGGACCGGTTTCGGGGTAACACCCCTCATCAGCCAGGCTAGCTTGAATCCAGTGGCAAAGTGAGCAAGGGACCCACGTCTGGGCATACCCTGCCAACTTAGGGCGAACAAAGCAAACACAAGGAGATGATGGACGGAGACCTGAAACCTTTCAGACACTCACCCCCAGTTACAGATCTGGGTTGAATCCATCATCGTTCTTTAGCTCACTTTGCCACCCCAGTTCAGGCCCAGCTATATGCAAATCAGGCCTGACCCTGTGCTTCATGGGAACAGTCCAGCCCAAACTGTCAAGCCAAGTCTTCACTGGATAGGAAACAAGAATCCTGGGACCGGTTTCGGGGTAACACCCCTCATCAGCCAGGCTAGCTTGAATCCAGTGGCAAACTGAGCAAGGGACCCACGTCTGGGCATACCCTGCCAACTTAGGGTGAACAAAGCAAACACAAGGAGATGATGGACGGAGCGCTGAAACTTTTCAGACACTCACCCCCAGTCACAGATCTGGGTTGAATCCATCATTGTTCTTTAGCTCACTTCACCACCCCGTTCAGACCCAGCTATATGCAAATCAGTTTAGACCATGTGCCTCATGGAAACAGCCCAGCCCAAACTGCCAAGTCAGGTCTTCCCTGGAAACAAGCATCCTGGGACCGGTTTCGGGGTAACATGCCTCATCAGCCAGGCTAGCTTGAATCCAGTTGCAAAGTGAGCAAGGGACCCACGTCTGGGCATACCCTGCCAACTTAGGGCGAACAAAGCAAACACTAGGAGATGATGGACGGAGCGCTGAAACCTTTCAGACACTCACCCCAAGTCACAGATCTGGTTTTGAATCCATATTCTTTCTTTAGCTCACTTCACCACCCCAGTTCAGACCCAGCTATATACAAATCAGTCTTGACCCTGTTCCTCATGGGAACAGTCCAGCCCTAACTGCCAAGCCAGGTCTTCCCTGGACCGGAAACAAGCATCCTGGGACCGGTTTCGGGGTAACATGCCTCATCAGCCAGGCTAGCTTGAATCCAGTGGCAAAGTGTGCAAGGGACCCACGTCTGGGCATACTCTGCCAACTTAGGGCAAACAAAGCAAACACAAGGAGATGATGGACGGAGCGCTGAAACTTTTCAGACACTCACCCCCAGTCACAGATCTGGGTTGAATCCATCATCGTTCTTTAGCTCACTTTGCCACCCCAGTTCAGGCCCAGCTATATGCAAATCAGCCTTGACCCTGTGCTTCATGGGAACAGTTCAGCCCGAACTGTCAAGCCAGGTCTTCACTGGACAGGAAACAAGAATCCTGGGACCGGTTTCGGGGTAACAGCCCTCATCAGCCAGGCTAGCTTGAATCCAGTGGCAAAGTGAGCAAGGGACCCACGTCTGGGCATACCCTGCCAACTTAGGGCGAACAAAGCAAACACAAGGAGATGATGGACGGAGCGCTGAAACTTTTCAGACACTCACCCCCAGTCACAGATCTAGGCTGAATCCATAATCATTCTTTAGCTCACTTCGCCACCCCAGTTCAGGCCCAGCTATAAGCAAATCAGTCTTGACCGTGTGCCTCATGGGAACAGTCCAGCCCGAACTGCCAAGCCAGGTTTTCCCTGGACCGGAAACAAGCATCCTGGGACCGGTTTCGGGGTAACACCCCTCATCAGCCAGGCTAGCTTGAATCCAGTGGCAAAGTGTGCAAGGGAACCACGTCTGGGCATACCCTGCCAACTTAGGGCAAACAAAGCAAACACAAGGAGATGATGGACGGATCGCTGAAACTTTTCAGACACTCACCCCATTCACAGATCTGGGCTGAATCCATCATCGTTCTTTAGCTCACTTCGCCACCCCAGTTCAGGCCCAGCTATATGCAAATCAGTCTTGACCATGTGCCTCATGGGAACAGTCCAGCCCGAACTGCCAAGTCAGGTCTTCCCTGGAAACAAGCATCCTGGGACCGGTTTCGGGGTAACATGCCTCATCAGCCAGGCTAGCTTGAAACCAGTTGCAAAGTGAGCAAGGGAGCCACGTCTGGGCATACCCTGCCAACTTAGGGCGAACAAAGCAAACACAAGGAGATGATGGACGGAGCCCTGAAACCTTTCAGACACTCACCCCCAGTTACAGATCAGGGTTGAATCCATAATCATTCTTTAGCTCACTTTGCCACCCCAGTTCAGGCCAAGCTATATGCAAATCAGCCTTGACCCTGTGCTTCATGGGAACAGTCCAGCCCGAACTGTCAAGCCAGGTCTTCACTGGATAGGAAACAAGAATCCTGGGACCGGTTTCGGGGTAACACCCTCATCAGCCAGGCTAGCTTGAATCCAGTGGCAAAGTGAGCAAGGGACCCACGTCTGGGCATACCCTCCCAACTTGGGGCGAACAAAGCAAACACTAAGAGATGATGGACGGAGCGCTGAAACCTTTCAGACACTCACCCCATTCACAGATCTGGGCTGAATCCATCATCGTTCTTTAGCTCACTTCGCCACCCCAGTTCAGGCCCAGCTATATGCAAATCAATCTTGACCATGTGCCTCATGGGAACAGTCCAGCCCGAACTGCCAAGCCAGGTTTTGCCTGGACCGGAAACAAGCATCCTGGGACCGGTTTCGGGGTAACATGCCTCATCAGCCAGGCTAGCTTGAATCCAGTTGCAAAGTGAGCAAGGAACCCACGTCTGGGCATACCCTGCCAACTTAGGGCGAACAAAGCAAACACAATGAGATGATAGACGGAGCCCTGAAACCTTTCAGACACTCACCCCCAGTCACAGATCTGGGTTAAATCCATCATCGTTCTTTAGCTCACTTTGCCACCCCAGTTCAGGCCCAGCTATATGTAAATCAGCCTTGACCCTGTGCTTCATGGGAACAGTCCAGCCCGAACTGTCAAGCCAGGTCTTCACTGGATAGGAAACAAGAATCATGGGCCCGGTTTCGGGGTAACACCCCTCATCAGCCAGGCTAGCTTGAATCCAGTGGCAAAGTGAGCAAGGGACCCACGTCTGGGCATACCCTGCCAACTTAGGGCGAACAAAGGAAACACAAGGAGATGATGGACGGAGCCCTGAAACCTTTCAGACACTCACCCCAAGTCACAGATCTAGGCTGAATCCATCATCGTTCTTTAGCTCACTTCGCCACCCCAGTTCAGGCCCAGCTATATGCAAATCAGTCTTGACCGTGTGCCTCATGGGAACAGTCCAGCCCGAACTGCCAAGCCAGGTCTTCACTGGACAGGAAACAAGAATCCTGGGACCGGTTTCGGGGTAACACCCCTCATCAGCCAGGCTAGCTTGAATCCAGTGGCAAAGTGAGCAAGGGACTCACGTCTGGGCATACCCTGCCAACTTAGGGCGAACAAAGCAAACACAAGGAGATAATGGACGGATCGCTGAAACTTTTCAGACACTCACCCCCAGTCACAGATGTGGGCTGAATCCATCATCGTTCTTTAGCTCACTTCGCCACCCCAGTTCAGGCCCAGCTATATGCAAATCAGTCTTGACCCTGTGCCTCATGGGAACAGTCCAGCCCGAACTGCCAAGCCAGGTTTTCCCTGGACCGGAAACAAGCATCCTGGGACCAGTTTTGGGCTAACACCCCTCATAAGCCAGGCTAGCTTGAATCCAGTGGCAAAGTGAGCAAGGGACCCACGTCTGGGCTTACCCTGCCAACTTAGGGCGAACAAAGCAAACACAGGGAGATGATGGACGGAGCGCTGAAGCTTTTCAGACACTCACCCCCAGTCACAGATCTGGGTTAAATCCATCATTGTTCTTTAGCTCACTTTGCCACCCCAGTTCAGACCCAGCTATATGCAAATCAGTTTTGACCATGTGCCTCATGGAAACAGTCCAGCCCAAACTGCCAAGTCAGGTCTTCCCTGGAAACAAGCATCCTGGGACCGGTTTCGGGGTAACATGCCTCATCAGCCAGGCTAGCTTGAATCTAGTTGCAAAGTGAGCAAGGGACCCACGTCTGGGCATACCCTGCCAACTTAGGACGAACAAAGCAAACACAAGGAGATGATGGACGGAGCCTTGAAACCTTTCAGACACTCACCCCCAGTTACAGATCTGGGTTGAATCCATAATCGTTCTTTAGCTCACTTTGCCACCCCAGTTCAGACCCAGCTATATGCAAATCAGCCTTGACCCTGTGCTTCATGGGAACAGTCCAGCCCGAACTGTCAATCCAGGTCTTCACTTGATAGGAAACAAGAATCCTGGGACCGGTTTCGGGGTAACACCCCTCATCAGCCAGGCTAGCTTGAATCCAGTGGCAAAGTGAGCAAGGGACCCACGTCTGGGCATACCCTGCCAACTTAGAGATGAGAGCAAACACAAGGAGATGATGGACGGAGCGCTGAAACTTTTCCGACACTCACCCCCAGTCACAGATCTGAGTTGAATCCATCATCGTTCTTTAGCTCACTTCATCACCCCAGTTGAGACTCAGCTACATGCAAATCAGTCTTTACCCTGTGCCTTATGGGAACAGTCCAGCCCGAACTGCCAAGCCAGGTCTTCCTGGACCGGAAACAAGCATCCTGGGACCGGTTTCGGGTTAACATCCCTCATCAGCCACGCTAGCTTGAATCCAGTGGCAGAGTGAGCAAGGGACACACATCTGGGCATACCCTGCCAACTTAGGGCAAACAACGCAAACACAAGGAGATGATGGACGGAGCTGTGAAACCTTTTAGACACTCACCCCCAGTCACAGATCTGAGTTGAATCCATCATCGTTCTTTAGCTCACTTCGACACCCCAGTTCAGACTCAGCTATATGCAAATCAGTCTTGACCCTGTGCCTCATGGGAACAGTCCAGCCCGAACTGCCAAGCCAGGTCTTCCTTGGCCCGGAAACAAGCATCCTGGGACCAGTTTAAGGTTAACATCCCTCATCAGCCACGCTAGCTTGAATCCAGTGGCAGAGTGAGCAAGGGACCCACATCTGGGCATACCCTGCCAACTTAGGGCAAACAACGCAAACACAAGAAGATGATGGACGGAGCGCTGAAACTTTTCAGACACTCACCCCCAGTCACAGATCTGGGTTGAATCCATCATCGCTCTTTAGCTCACTTCGCCACCCCGTTCAGACCCAGCTATATGCAAATCAGTCTTGACCCTGTGCCTCATGGGAACAGTCCAGCCCGAACTGCCAAGCCAGGTCTTCCCTGGACTGGAAACAAGCATCCTGGGACCGGTATCGGGTTAACACCCCTCATCAGCCAGGCTAGCTTGAAACCTGTGGCAAAGTGAGCAAAGGACCCACGTCTGGGCATACCCTGCCAACTTAGGGCGAACAAAGCAAACACAAGGAGATGAACTTTTCAGACACTCACCCCCAGTCACAGATCTGGGTTGAATCCATCATCGTTCTTTAGCTCACTTCGCCACCCCGTTCAGACCCAGCTATATGCAAATCAGTCTTGACCCTGTGCCTCACGGAGATAGTCCAGCCCGAACTGCCAAGCCAGATCTTCCCTAGACTGGAAACAAGCATCCTGGGACCGGTTTCGGAGTAACATGCCTCATCAGCCAGGCTAGCTTGAATCCAGTGGCAAAGTGAGCAAGGGACCCACATCTGGGCATACCCTGCCAACTTAGGGTGAACAAAGGAAACACAAGGAGATGATGGACGGAGCGCTGAAACTTTTCAGACACTCACCCCCAGTCACAGATCTGGGCTGAATCCATCATCGTTCTTTAGCTCACTTCGCCACCCCAGTTCTGGCCCAGCTATATGCAAATCAGTCTTGACCCTGTACCTCATGGGAGCAGTCCAGCCCGAACTGCCAAGCCAGGTTTTCCCTGGACCGGAAACAAGCATCCTGGGACTGGTTTCAGGGTAACACCCCTCATAAGCCAAGCTACCTTGAATCCAGTGGCAAAGTGAGCAAGGGACCCACGTCTGGGCTTACCCTGCCAACTTAGGGCGAACAAAGCAAACACAAGGAGATGATGGACGGAGCGCTGAAACTTTTCAGACACTCACCCCCAGTCACAGATCTAGGCTGAATCCATCATCGTTCTTTAGCTCACTTCGCCACCCCAGTTCAGGCCCAGCTATATGCAAATCAGTCTTGACCCTGTACCTCATGGGAACAGTCCAGCCTGAACTGTCAAGCCAGGTCTTCGCTGGATAGGAAAAGAGAATCCTGGGACCGGTTTCGGGGTAACACCCCTCATCAGCCAGGCTAGCTTGAATCCAGTGGCAAAGTGAGCAAGGGACCCACATCTGGGCATACCCTGCCAACTTAGGGCGAACAAAGCAAACACAAGGAGATGATGGACGGAGCGCTGAAACTTGTCAGACACTCACCCTAAGTCACAGATCTGGTTTTGAATCCATCATCGTTCTTTTGCTCACTTCGCCACCCCAGTTCAGACCCAGCTATATACAAATCAGTCTTTACCCTGTTCCTCATAGGAACAGTCCAGCCCGAACTGCCCAGCCAGGTCTTCCCTGGACCGGAAACAAGCATCCTGGGACCGGTTTCGGGGTAATATGCCTCATCAGCCAGGCTAGTTTGAATCCAGTGGCAAAGTGAGCAAGGGACCCACGTCTGGGCTTACCCTGCCAACTTAGGGCGAACAAAGCAAACACAAGGAGATGATGGACGGAGCGCTGAAACTTTTCAGACACTCACCCCCAGTCACAGATCTGAGTTGAATCCATCATCGTTCTTTGGCTCACTTCGTCACTCCAGTTCAGACTCAGCTATATGCAAATCAGTCTTGACCCTGTGCCTCATGGGAACAGTCCAGCCCGAACTGCCAAGCCAGGTCTTCCCTGGACCGGAAACAAGCATCCTGGGACCGGTTTCGGGTTAACTTCCTCATCAGCCACGCTAGCTTGAATCCAGTGGCAGAGTGAGCAAGGGACCCACATCTGGGCATACCCTGCCAACTTAGGGCAAACAACGCAAACACAAGGAGATGATGGACGGGGCGCTGAAACTTGTCAGACACTCACCCCCAGTTACAGATCTGGGTTGAATCCATCATCGTTCTTTAGCTCACTTCGCCACGCCGTTCAGACCCAGCTATATGCAAATCAGTCTTGACCCTGTGCCTCATGGGATCAGTCCAGCCCGAACTGCCAAGCCAGGTCTTCCCTGGACTGGAAACAAGCATCCTGGGACAGGTTTCGGGTTAACAACCCTCATCAGCCAGGCTAGCTTGAAACCAGTGGCAAAGTGAGCAAGGGACCCACGTCTGGGCATACCCTGCCAACTTAGGGCGAACAAAGCAAACACAAGGAGATGATGGACGGGGCGCTGAAACTTGTCAGACACTCACCCCCAGTCACAGATCTAGGCTGAATCCATCATCGTTCTTTAGCTCACTTCGCCACCCCAGTTCAGGCCCAGCTATATGCAAATCAGTCTTGACCCTGTACCTCATGGGAACAGTCCAGCCTGAACTGTCAAGCCAGGTCTTCACTGGATAGGAAAAGAGAATCCTGGGACCGGTTTCGGGGTAACACCCCTCATCAGCCAGGCTAGCTTGAATCCAGTGGCAAAGTGAGCAAGGGACCCACATCTGGGCATACCCTGCCAACTTAGGGCGAACAAAGCAAACACAAGGAGATGATGGACGGAGCGCTGAAACTTGTCAGACACTCACCCTAAGTCACAGATCTGGTTTTGAATCCATCATCGTTCTTTTGCTCACTTCGCCACCCCAGTTCAGACCCAGCTATATACAAATCAGTCTTTACCCTGTTCCTCATAGGAACAGTCCAGCCCGAACTGCCCAGCCAGGTCTTCCCTGGACCGGAAACAAGCATCCTGGGACCGGTTTCGGGGTAATATGCCTCATCAGCCAGGCTAGTTTGAATCCAGTGGCAAAGTGAGCAAGGGACCCATGTCTGGGCTTACCCTGCCAACTTAGGGCGAACAAAGCAAACACAAGGAGATGATGGACGGAGCGCTGAAACTTTTCAGACACTCACCCCCAGTCACAGATCTGAGTTGAATCCATCATCGTTCTTTGGCTCACTTCGTCACTCCAGTTCAGACTCAGCTATATGCAAATCAGTCTTGACCCTGTGCCTCATGGGAACAGTCCAGCCCGAACTGCCAAGCCAGGTCTTCCCTGGACCGGAAACAAGCATCCTGGGACCGGTTTCGGGTTAACTTCCCTCATCAGCCACGCTAGCTTGAATCCAGTGGCAGAGTGAGCAAGGGACCCACATCTGGGCATACCCTGCCAACTTAGGGCAAACAACGCAAACACAAGGAGATGATGGACGGGGCGCTGAAACTTGTCAGACACTCACCCCCAGTCACAGATCTGGGTTGAATCCATCATCGTTCTTTAGCTCACTTCGCCACGCCGTTCAGACCCAGCTATATGCAAATCAGTCTTGACCCTGTGCCTCATGGGATCAGTCCAGCCCGAACTGCCAAGCCAGGTCTTCCCTGGACTGGAAACAAGCATCCTGGGACAGGTTTCGGGTTAACAACCCTCATCAGCCAGGCTAGCTTGAAACCAGTGGCAAAGTGAGCAAGGGACCCACGTCTGGGCATACCCTGCCAACTTAGGGCGAACAAAGCAAACACAAGGAGATGATGGACGGGGCGCTGAAACTTGTCAGACACTCACCCCCAGTCACAGATCTGGGTTGAATCCATCATCGTTTTTTAGCTCGCTTTGCCACCCCAGTTCAGGCCCAGCTATATGCAAATCAGCCTTGACCCTGTGCTTCATGGGAACAGTCCAGCCTGAACTGTCAAGCCAGGTCTTCACTGTACAGGAAACAAAAATCCAGGGACCGGTTTCGGGGTAACACCCTCATCAGGCGCCTTTCTCGAGTGAGGACAGTTCACTTCTCTTTTTACCCTTACTCTGTTTTAACCAGCGTTTTTACTGCTTCTTAAAAAATTGTATTTTAAAACTGTATTTCTGTGCATTGTGTTAGAGCTGTGTTATAGCTCTGGGGGGTAGATTCTTAATTCACAAGTCAGCGCTCTAGTTGCTTACGCTGACACGAACACTCAGCTCTATAAAACTTGCCGATGACGCGACCGCGCCACTGGCGCGCCTAAGGCAAGCCCGTCTGCGCCCGTCCGCACCCAAACGGGGCCAGGGGCAGAAACCCCTGCTGGTTTGGTGAGGGAGAGGCTCTCTTATAACTTGGAACAACTATACCATATTAGTAGAGAGGTAGACAGTAAGTGTGGTCACACAATGATGCCAGATAGTACAAGCACGAAATGCTCGCATTGTAAATTTAAATTCCAACCTACTCTTCACCCCTCGGCAGACACTCCCAAAAAAAAACTGATTATGATGCTTTTACTTAACTGTCGCTCGCTTCCTAAACACTCCACTGAAATTCTCCTACTCCTAGAAGAGATGAACCCTGATGTTTTATTTTTAACAGAGACGTGGTTAGATAATGAGACAGACTATGCCATCGTCCAAGCCCTTCCTCCAAACTATGTAATTCAGAGACTTGACCGAAATTTAGGCCGCGCGGGCGGTTTAGCCATTATTCATAAAGACAATCTTATCTGCCGGAGTACGCCAAATCCCATCCCCGACTGTGAAAGCATGACTTTTGTAATTAACTTATCTCCTACTTATACCTTTTCAGGGATTTTAGTCTACCGTCCTCCAGGCCCTTTTGGCCTCTTTAATAAAGATCTACCTGATCTTGCAGCAAATCTTGCTAGCTCCTCCCCCAACTTCACAATTCTGGGAGATTTTAATATGCACTTCAATGATGTGCAATCCGCATCCTCCTCAGAACTTATCGACGAACTGTCAATATTCCAACTCACCCTAAAAGTGAATGGTCCTACCCATATTAAAGGTCACTTGCTTGACCCTATCTTTTCAAATATACATAATCTATTTGTAGGTAACTCTGTCCCTCTACCCTGGTCAAACCATTTTCTTCTCCCTTTTACCTGGGCATTACCCGACTCCATTGCACCAGCTGCTAGAACCATTAAGCTGGCTCGCAAGTGGTCGAAACTTCCCTTAGACGCCTGGATAGGTAATCTAATAGATACTATTCCACTATCCCACTCTAACGTCGCAAATGACAATTTCAATAATTGGCTTGAGGCATCACTTAACCAAGTCCTCCCAAGGGAAGAGATTCCAGAAAAGGTTGGAGGTAAAAAAAACCTTGGTACTCCCAGAAATTACGTGAACTAAAACAGTTATGTAAAAAACATGAAAGAAGCTGGAGGAAGGACTTCTCCGCATCCAGGAAAGCCAAATATAGAGAAGCTATTAAAACCTATAAATTCGAAATAAAAAGCGCTCAAGCTCTCTATTACCAAGAAAAATCACATTAGCGGCAAACTCCCCACGAGAAATTTTTAAGATTGCTAAATCTCTTCTCACATCCCCTGCCCCCTACCGCCCCGGACAACGCCCAGCGGCGGTGTAATCAAATAGCAGATTTTTTCTCTGAAAAATACAATCCATTTATATGTCTTTCCCTCAAACCATAGACCAACCAACCCCTTTATTAACAGACTCTGCCACCTCGGAAACACAGGCCTTGCTGGAAGAATTCCCGCCTCTTGACCTTATCACCCTGCAAGGGTTTCTGAGAGAGTTAAAATCAGGTTCTCCCCTAGACCCCGCTCCTCCTACCATTCTTCATCAGATCTCTGAGGTCGTGTCACCAGTTATACTTGACGTGATAAATACATCACTTAAGACAGGGATCGTGCCAACCCTATGGAAACACGCTAGGGTCAAAGCACTCTTGAAGAAACCTAATCTTGATCCAGAAGACTGGGCAAACTATCGACCCATCTCCCTGCTGCCTGGACTAAGTAAACTAGCAGAGAAGCACACTAATTCGATTTTATCGTCTTTTTAGAAAACAATAATCGTCTTCATCCCACTCAGACAGGATTTAGATCACAACAGGGCACTGAGACTGCTCTTCTTGCCGTAGTAGAGGAAACTAGGAAGATCCTTGATAACGGAGGCTGCACGGCCCTGATTTTATTGGACCTCAGTGCAGCCTTCGATACAGTAAATCACCATCTGATGATCCAAAGACTCAGGGAGGTTGGAGTGACTGGACTAGCACTAAAATGGCTACAGTCCTTTCTTCAAAATAGGGTCTTCTCAGTCTTTGAAGAAGAATCCTCCTCGAAGCAAATACCCCTGACATGTGGGGTCCCTCAGGGATCCTCCCTAAGCCCCACCATGTTTAATATATATATATGAGGTCACTGGCAGAAACTGTATGCCCATTTGGTGTACAGATCGTCACATATGCGGACGATACCCAGTTAATTGTCTCCATGAAGCAATACAACCAACATGGTCCCGATCTAGCCACCTGCCTTGAGAAGGTTTTTAATTGGATGAATAACTCATTTTTAAAACTGAATGGATCAAAGACCGAACTCATGCTCCTGGGGAAGGCCGCCCCTCCAAACATTGACCTCCTCTGTCCTGGCTGCCTAGGCCTACCGCCTGTCCCAAAAAAACAAATCAAAAGCCTAGGGGTCTGGCTTGACTGCAACCTTGATTTCAAGGAACAAGCACGCAAAGAAGCAGCCAGCTGCTATGGCCTTCTAAGAATGATCAGAGGGATACTCCCCTTGCTACCCTTTGCAGCTAGACGATTACTAGTCCAAGCTCTCATTCTTTCATGACTCGCCTACGCTAATGCTGTCTACCTGGGAGCCCCTCAGGCCACCACCAAAAGACTTCAAACGGTGCAGAATTGTGCGGCCCGTATGTTGTTGAATACCCCCAGACGTTCCTCAGCGAAAACTGCCCTCGCTACCTTGCATTGGCTCCCTGTCCAGGAAAGAATTCAATTCAAAGCTATGTGCGTTATACATAAAGCACTTTCTGGAAATTGCTCGCTCCTGATTCGTCCCTGGTTTCAACCCTATCGACCCAACAGAACCCTTAGATCTGAGAACAAGGGTTTAATCTTAGTTCCTAAGATTAAACGATCACGTAGTGGAGGCCGAATGTTCACATATAATGCAGCTAGGCTTTGGAACAATCTTCCCATCCACGTACGTTTCGAACCTAACTATCTCAAGTTCAGAAAGCTTTTGAAAAGCCTCTCTCTTTCCCTGATCCTCTCACGGTGTAAGCGGCGCCACAGCGCTGGGATGCCCTCGGGTAACCATGCGCTTTAGAAATGTTCCTTCATTCATTCATTCATTCATTCATCAGCCAGGCTAGCTTGAATCCAGTGGGAAAGTGAGCAAGGAACCCACGTCTGGGCTTACCCTGCCAACTTAGGGCGAACAAAGCAAACACAAGGAGATGATGGACGGAGCGCTGAAACTTTTCAGACACTCATCCCCAGTCACAGATCTGAGTTGAATCCATCATCGTTCTTTAGCTCACTTCGTCACACCGTTCAGACCCAGCTATATGCAAATCAGTCTTGACCCTGTGCCTCATGGAAACAGTCCAGCCCGAACTGCCAAGCCAGGTCTTCCCTGGACTGAAAACAAGCACCCTGGGACCAGTTTCGGGTTAACACCCCTCATCAGCCAGGCTAGCTTGAATCCGGTGTCAAAGTGAGCTAGGGACCCATGTCTGGGCATACCCTGCCAACTAAGGGCGAACAAAGCAAACACAAGGAGATGATGGACGGAGCACTGAAACTTTTCAGACACTCACCCCAGTCACAGATCTGGGTTGAATCCATCATCGTTCTTTAGCTCATTTTGCCACCCCAGTTCAGGCCCAGCTATATGCAAATCAGCCTTGACCCTGTGCTTCATGGGAACAGTCCAGCCCGAACTGTCAAGCCAGGTCTTCACTGGACAGGAAACAAGAATCCTGAGACCGGTTTCGGGGTAACACCCCTCATCAGCCAGGCTAGCTTGAATCCAGTGGCAAAGTGAGCAAGGGACCTACGTCTGGGCATACCCTGCCAACTTAGGTCGAACAAAGCAAACACAAGGAGTTGATGGACGGATCGCTGAAACTTTTCAGACACACCCCATTCACAGATCTGGGCTGAATCCATCATCGTTCTTTAGCTCACTTCGCCACCCCAGTTCAGGCCCAGCTATATGCAAATCAGTCTTGACCCTGTGCCTCATGGGAACAGTCCAGCCCGAACTGCCAAGCCAGGTTTTCCCTGGACCGGAAACAAGCATCCTGGGACCGGTTTCAGGGTAACACCCCTCATAAGCCAGGCTAGCTTGAATCCAGTGGCAAAGTGAGCAAGGGACCCACGTCTGGGCTTACCCTGCCAACTTAGGGCGAACAAAGCAAACACAAGGAGATGATGGACGGAGCGCTGAAACTTTTCAGACACTCACCCCCAGTCACAGATCTGAGTTGAATCCATCATCGTTCTTTAGCTCACTTCGTCACACCGTTCAGACCCAGCTATATGCAAATCAGTCTTGACCCTGTGCCTCATGGAAACAGTCCAGCCCGAACTGCCAAGCCAGGTCTTCCCTGGACTGAAAACAAGCACCCTGGGACCAGTTTCGGGTTAACACCCCTCATCAGCCAGGCTAGCTTGAATCCGGTGTCAAAGTGAGCTAGGGACCCATGTCTGGGCATACCCTGCCAACTAAGGGCGAACAAAGCAAACACAAGGAGATGATGGACGGAGCACTGAAACTTTTCAGACACTCACCCCAGTCACAGATCTGGGTTGAATCCATCATCGTTCTTTAGCTCATTTTGCCACCCCAGTTCAGGCCCAGCTATATGCAAATCAGCCTTGACCCTGTGCTTCATGGGAACAGTCCAGCCCGAACTGTCAAGCCAGGTCTTCACTGGACAGGAAACAAGAATCCTGAGACCGGTTTCGGGGTAACACCCCTCATCAGCCAGGCTAGCTTGAATCCAGTGGCAAAGTGAGCAAGGGACCTACGTCTGGGCATACCCTGCCAACTTAGGTCGAACAAAGCAAACACAAGGAGATGATGGACGGATCGCTGAAACTTTTCAGACACACCCCATTCACAGATCTGGGCTGAATCCATCATCGTTCTTTAGCTCACTTCGCCACCCCAGTTCAGGCCCAGCTATATGCAAATCAGTCTTGACCCTGTGCCTCATGGGAACAGTCCAGCCCGAACTGACAAGCCAGGTTTTCCCTGGACCGGAAACAAGCATCCTAGGACCGGTTTCAGGGTAACACCCCTCATAAGCCAGGCTAGCTTGAATCCAGTGGCAAAGTGAGCAAGGGACCCACGTCTGGGCTTACCCTGCCAACTTAGGGCGAACAAAGCAAACACAAGGAGATGATGGACGGAGCGCTGAAACTTTTCAGACACTCACCCCAAGTCACAGATCTGGTTTTGAATCCATCATTGTTCTTTAGCTCACTTCACCACCCCAGTTCAGGCCCAGCTATATGCAAATCAGTCTTGACCCTGTGCCTCATGGGAACAGTCCAGCCCGAACTGCCAAGCCAGGTTTTCCCTGGACCGGAAACAAGCATCCTGGGACCAGTTTTGGGCTAACACCCCTCATAAGCCAGGCTAGCTTGAATCCAGTGGCAAAGTGAGCAAGGGACCCACGTCTGGGCTTACCCTGCCAACTTAGGGCGAACAAAGCAAACACAGGGAGATGATGGACGGAGCGCTGAAACTTTTCAGACACTCACCCCCAGTCACAGATCTGGGTTAAATCCATCATTGTTCTTTAGCTCACTTCGCCACCCCGTTCAGACCCAGCTATATGCAAATCAGTTTTGACCATGTGCCTCATGGAAACAGTCCAGCCCAAACTGCCAAGTCAGGTCTTCCCTGGAAACAAGCATCCTGGGACCGGTTTCGGGGTAACATGCCTCATCAGCCAGGCTAGCTTGAATCCAGTTGCAAAGTGAGCAAGGGACCCACGTCTGGGCATACCCTGCCAACTTAGGACGAACAAAGCAAACACAAGGAGATGATGGACGGAGCCCTGAAACCTTTCAGACACTCACCCCCAGTTACAGATCTGGGTTGAATCCATAATCGTTCTTTAGCTCACTTTGCCACCCCAGTTCAGACCCAGCTATATGCAAATCAGCCTTGACCCTGTGCTTCATGGGAACAGTCCAGCCCGAACTGTCAATCCAGGTCTTCACTGGATAGGAAACAAGAATCCTGGGACCGGTTTCGGGGTAACACCCCTCATCAGCCAGGCTAGCTTGAATCCAGTGGCAAAGTGAGCAAGGGACCCACGTCTGGGCATACCCTGCCAACTTAGGGCAAACAACGCAAACACAAGGAGATGATGGACGGAGCTGTGAAACCTTTTAGACACTCACCCCCAGTCACAGATCTGAGTTGAATCCATCATCGTTCTTTAGCTCACTTCGACACCCCAGTTCAGACTCAGCTATATGCAAATCAGTCTTGACCCTGTGCCTCATGGGAACAGTCCAGCCCGAACTGCCAAGCCAGGTCTTCCTTGGACCGGAAACAAGCATCCTGGGACCAGTTTCAGGTTAACATCCCTCATCAGCCACGCTAGCTTGAATCCAGTGGCAGAGTGAGCAAGGGACCCACATCTGGGCATACCCTGCCAACTTAGGGCAAACAACGCAAACACAAGAAGATGATGGACGGAGCGCTGAAACTTTTCAGACACTCACCCCCAGTCACAGATCTGGGTTGAATCCATCATCGCTCTTTAGCTCACTTCGCCACCCCGTTCAGACCCAGCTATATGCAAATCAGTCTTGACCCTGTGCCTCATGGGAACAGTCCAGCCCGAACTGCCAAGCCAGGTCTTCCCTGGACTGGAAACAAGCATCCTGGGACCGGTATCGGGTTAACACCCCTCATCAGCCAGGCTAGCTTGAAACCTGTGGCAAAGTGAGCAAAGGACCCACGTCTGGGCATACCCTGCCAACTTAGGGCGAACAAAGCAAACACAAGGAGATGAACTTTTCAGACACTCACCCCCAGTCACAGTTCTGGGTTGAATCCATCATCGTTCTTTAGCTCACTTCGCCACCCCGTTCAGACCCAGCTATATGCAAATCAGTCTTGACCCTGTGCCTCACGGAGATAGTCCAGTCCGAACTGCCAAGCCAGATCTTCCCTGGACTGAAAACAAGCACCCTGGGACCAGTTTCGGGTTAACACCCCTCATCAGCCAGGCTAGCTTGAATCCGGTGTCAAAGTGAGCTAGGGACCCATGTCTGGGCATACCCTGCCAACTAAGGGCGAACAAAGCAAACACAAGGAGATGATGGACGGAGCACTGAAACTTTTCAGACACTCACCCCAGTCACAGATCTGGGTTGAATCCATCATCGTTCTTTAGCTCATTTTGCCACCCCAGTTCAGGCCCAGCTATATGCAAATCAGCCTTGACCCTGTGCTTCATGGGAACAGTCCAGCCCGAACTGTCAAGCCAGGTCTTCACTGGACAGGAAACAAGAATCCTGAGACCGGTTTCGGGGTAACACCCCTCATCAGCCAGGCTAGCTTGAATCCAGTGGCAAAGTGAGCAAGGGACCTACGTCTGGGCATACCCTGCCAACTTAGGTCGAACAAAGCAAACACAAGGAGTTGATGGACG
Source organism: Calotriton arnoldi (assembly GCA_963921515.1). Classification (NCBI taxonomy): domain Eukaryota; kingdom Metazoa; phylum Chordata; class Amphibia; order Caudata; family Salamandridae; genus Calotriton; species Calotriton arnoldi. The sequence goes on along the minus strand of CAWUFW010000224.1, from coordinate 432,243 downwards.
GATCGCTGAAACTTTTCAGACACACCCCATTCACAGATCTGGGCTGAATCCATCATCGTTCTTTAGCTCACTTCGCCACCCCAGTTCAGGCCCAGCTATATGCAAATCAGTCTTGACCCTGTGCCTCATGGGAACAGTCCAGCCCGAACTGCCAAGCCAGGTTTTCCCTGGACCGGAAACAAGCATCCTGGGACCGGTTTCAGGGTAACACCCCTCATAAGCCAGGCTAGCTTGAATCCAGTGGCAAAGTGAGCAAGGGACCCACGTCTGGGCTTACCCTGCCAACTTAGGGCGAACAAAGCAAACACAAGGAGATGATGGACGGAGCGCTGAAACTTTTCAGACACTCATCCCCAGTCACAGATCTGAGTTGAATCCATCATCGTTCTTTAGCTCACTTCGTCACACCGTTCAGACCCAGCTATATGCAAATCAGTCTTGACCCTGTGCCTCATGGAAACAGTCCAGCCCGAACTGCCAAGCCAGGTCTTCCCTGGACTGAAAACAAGCACCCTGGGACCAGTTTCGGGTTAACACCCCTCATCAGCCAGGCTAGCTTGAATCCGGTGTCAAAGTGAGCTAGGGACCCATGTCTGGGCATACCCTGCCAACTAAGGGCGAACAAAGCAAACACAAGGAGATGATGGACGGAGCACTGAAACTTTTCAGACACTCACCCCAGTCACAGATCTGGGTTGAATCCATCATCGTTCTTTAGCTCATTTTGCCACCCCAGTTCAGGCCCAGCTATATGCAAATCAGCCTTGACCCTGTGCTTCATGGGAACAGTCCAGCCCGAACTGTCAAGCCAGGTCTTCACTGGACAGGAAACAAGAATCCTGAGACCGGTTTCGGGGTAACACCCCTCATCAGCCAGGCTAGCTTGAATCCAGTGGCAAAGTGAGCAAGGGACCTACGTCTGGGCATACCCTGCCAACTTAGGTCGAACAAAGCAAACACAAGGAGATGATGGACGGATCGCTGAAACTTTTCAGACACACCCCATTCACAGATCTGGGCTGAATCCATCATCGTTCTTTAGCTCACTTCGCCACCCCAGTTCAGGCCCAGCTATATGCAAATCAGTCTTGACCCTGTGCCTCATGGGAACAGTCCAGCCCGAACTGACAAGCCAGGTTTTCCCTGGACCGGAAACAAGCATCCTAGGACCGGTTTCAGGGTAACACCCCTCATAAGCCAGGCTAGCTTGAATCCAGTGGCAAAGTGAGCAAGGGACCCACGTCTGGGCTTACCCTGCCAACTTAGGGCGAACAAAGCAAACACAAGGAGATGATGGACGGAGCGCTGAAACTTTTCAGACACTCACCCCAAGTCACAGATCTGGTTTTGAATCCATCATTGTTCTTTAGCTCACTTCACCACCCCAGTTCAGGCCCAGCTATATGCAAATCAGTCTTGACCCTGTGCCTCATGGGAACAGTCCAGCCCGAACTGCCAAGCCAGGTTTTCCCTGGACCGGAAACAAGCATCCTGGGACCAGTTTTGGGCTAACACCCCTCATAAGCCAGGCTAGCTTGAATCCAGTGGCAAAGTGAGCAAGGGACCCACGTCTGGGCTTACCCTGCCAACTTAGGGCGAACAAAGCAAACACAGGGAGATGATGGACGGAGCGCTGAAACTTTTCAGACACTCACCCCCAGTCACAGATCTGGGTTAAATCCATCATTGTTCTTTAGCTCACTTCGCCACCCCGTTCAGACCCAGCTATATGCAAATCAGTTTTGACCATGTGCCTCATGGAAACAGTCCAGCCCAAACTGCCAAGTCAGGTCTTCCCTGGACCGGAAACAAGCATCCTGGGACCGGTTTCGGGGTAACATGCCTCATCAGCCAGGCTAGCTTGAATCTAGTGGCAAAGTGTGCAAGGGAACCACGTCTGGGCATACCCTGCCAACTTAGGGCAAACAAAGCAAACACAAGGAGATGATGGACGGATCGCTGAAACTTTTCAGACACTCACCCCATTCACAGATCTGGGTTGAATCCATCATTGTTCTTTAGCTCACTTCACCACCCCGTTCAGACCCAGCTATATGCAAATCAGTTTTGACCATGTGCCTCATGGAAACAGTCCAGCCCAAACTGCCAAGTCAGGTCTTCCCTGGAAACAAGCATCCTGGGACCGGTTTCGGGGTAACATGCCTCATCAGCCAGGCTAGCTTGAATCCAGTTGCAAAGTGAGCAAGGGACCCACGTCTGGGCATACCCTGCCAACTTAGGACGAACAAAGCAAACACAAGGAGATGATGGACGGAGCCCTGAAACCTTTCAGACACTCACCCCCAGTTACAGATCTGGGTTGAATCCATAATCGTTCTTTAGCTCACTTTGCCACCCCAGTTCAGACCCAGCTATATGCAAATCAGCCTTGACCCTGTGCTTCATGGGAACAGTCCAGCCCGAACTGTCAATCCAGGTCTTCACTGGATAGGAAACAAGAATCCTGGGACCGGTTTCGGGGTAACATGCCTCATCAGCCAGGCTAGCTTGAATCCAGTTGCAAAGTGAGCAAGGGACCCACGTCTGGGCATACCCTGCCAACTTAGGACGAACAAAGCAAACACAAGGAGATGATGGACGGAGCCCTGAAACCTTTCAGACACTCACCCCCAGTTACAGATCTGGGTTGAATCCATCATCGTTCTTTAGCTCACTTCGCCACCCCGTTCAGACCCAGCTATATGCAAATCAGTCTTGACCCTGTGCCTCACGGAGATAGTCCAGCCCGAACTGCCAAGCCAGATCTTCCCTAGACTGGAAACAAGCATCCTGGGACCGGTTTCGGAGTAACATGCCTCATCAGCCAGGCTAGCTTGAATCCAGTGGCAAAGTGAGCAAGGGACCCACATCTGGGCATACCCTGCCAACTTAGGGTGAACAAAGGAAACACAAGGAGATGATGGACGGAGCGCTGAAACTTTTCAGACACTCACCCCCAGTCACAGATCTGGGCTGAATCCATCATCGTTCTTTAGCTCACTTCGCCACCCCAGTTCAGGCCCAGCTATATGCAAATCAGTCTTGACCCTGTACCTCATGGGAGCAGTCCAGCCCGAACTGCCAAGCCAGGTTTTCCCTGGACCGGAAACAAGCATCCTGGGACTGGTTTCAGGGTAACACCCCTCATAAGCCAAGCTACCTTGAATCCAGTGGCAAAGTGAGCAAGGGACCCACGTCTGGGCTTACCCTGCCAACTTAGGGCGAACAAAGCAAACACAAGGAGATGATGGACGGAGCGCTGAAACTTTTCAGACACTCACCCCCAGTCACAGATCTAGGCTGAATCCATCATCGTTCTTTAGCTCACTTCGCCACCCCAGTTCAGGCCCAGCTATATGCAAATCAGTTTTGACCATGTGCCTCATGGAAACAGTCCAGCCCAAACTGCCAAGTCAGGTCTTCCCTGGACCGGAAACAAGCATCCTGGGACCGGTTTCGGGGTAACATGCCTCATCAGCCAGGCTAGCTTGAATCTAGTGGCAAAGTGTGCAAGGGAACCACGTCTGGGCATACCCTGCCAACTTAGGGCAAACAAAGCAAACACAGGAGATGATGGACGGATCGCTGAAACTTTTCAGACACTCACCCCATTCACAGATCTGGGTTGAATCCATCATTGTTCTTTAGCTCACTTCACCACCCCGTTCAGACCCAGCTATATGCAAATCAGTTTTGACCATGTGCCTCATGGAAACAGTCCAGCCCAAACTGCCAAGTCAGGTCTTCCCTGGAAACAAGCATCCTGGGACCGGTTTCGGGGTAACATGCCTCATCAGCCAGGCTAGCTTGAATCCAGTTGCAAAGTGAGCAAGGGACCCACGTCTGGGCATACCCTGCCAACTTAGGACGAACAAAGCAAACACAAGGAGATGATGGACGGAGCCCTGAAACCTTTCAGACACTCACCCCCAGTTACAGATCTGGGTTGAATCCATAATCGTTCTTTAGCTCACTTTGCCACCCCAGTTCAGACCCAGCTATATGCAAATCAGCCTTGACCCTGTGCTTCATGGGAACAGTCCAGCCCGAACTGTCAATCCAGGTCTTCACTGGATAGGAAACAAGAATCCTGGGACCGGTTTCGGGGTAACATGCCTCATCAGCCAGGCTAGCTTGAATCCAGTTGCAAAGTGAGCAAGGGACCCACGTCTGGGCATACCCTGCCAACTTAGGACGAACAAAGCAAACACAAGGAGATGATGGACGGAGCCCTGAAACCTTTCAGACACTCACCCCCAGTTACAGATCTGGGTTGAATCCATCATCGTTCTTTAGCTCACTTCGCCACCCCGTTCAGACCCAGCTATATGCAAATCAGTCTTGACCCTGTGCCTCACGGAGATAGTCCAGCCCGAACTGCCAAGCCAGATCTTCCCTAGACTGGAAACAAGCATCCTGGGACCGGTTTCGGAGTAACATGCCTCATCAGCCAGGCTAGCTTGAATCCAGTGGCAAAGTGAGCAAGGGACCCACATCTGGGCATACCCTGCCAACTTAGGGTGAACAAAGGAAACACAAGGAGATGATGGACGGAGCGCTGAAACTTTTCAGACACTCACCCCCAGTCACAGATCTGGGCTGAATCCATCATCGTTCTTTAGCTCACTTCGCCACCCCAGTTCAGGCCCAGCTATATGCAAATCAGTCTTGACCCTGTACCTCATGGGAGCAGTCCAGCCCGAACTGCCAAGCCAGGTTTTCCCTGGACCGGAAACAAGCATCCTGGGACTGGTTTCAGGGTAACACCCCTCATAAGCCAAGCTACCTTGAATCCAGTGGCAAAGTGAGCAAGGGACCCACGTCTGGGCTTACCCTGCCAACTTAGGGCGAACAAAGCAAACACAAGGAGATGATGGACGGAGCGCTGAAACTTTTCAGACACTCACCCCCAGTCACAGATCTAGGCTGAATCCATCATCGTTCTTTAGCTCACTTCGCCACCCCAGTTCAGGCCCAGCTATATGCAAATCAGTCTTGACCCTGTACCTCATGGGAACAGTCCAGCCTGAACTGTCAAGCCAGGTCTTCGCTGGATAGGAAAAGAGAATCCTGGGACCGGTTTCGGGGTAACACCCCTCATCAGCCAGGCTAGATTGAATCCAGTGGCAAAGTGAGCAAGGGACCCACATCTGGGCATACCCTGCCAACTTAGGGCGAACAAAGCAAACACAAGGAGATGATGGACGGAGCGCTGAAACTTGTCAGACACTCACCCTAAGTCACAGATCTGGTTTTGAATCCATCATCGTTCTTTTGCTCACTTCGCCACCCCAGTTCAGACCCAGCTATATACAAATCAGTCTTTACCCTGTTCCTCATAGGAACAGTCCAGCCCGAACTGCCCAGCCAGGTCTTCCCTGGACCGGAAACAAGCATCCTGGGACCGGTTTCGGGGTAATATGCCTCATCAGCCAGGCTAGTTTGAATCCAGTGGCAAAGTGAGCAAGGGACCCACGTCTGGGCTTACCCTGCCAACTTAGGGCGAACAAAGCAAACACAAGGAGATGATGGACGGAGCGCTGAAACTTTTCAGACACTCACCCCCAGTCACAGATCTGAGTTGAATCCATCATCGTTCTTTGGCTCACTTCGTCACTCCAGTTCAGACTCAGCTATATGCAAATCAGTCTTGACCCTGTGCCTCATGGGAACAGTCCAGCCCGAACTGCCAAGCCAGGTCTTCCCTGGACCGGAAACAAGCATCCTGGGACCGGTTTCGGGTTAACTTCCCTCATCAGCCACGCTAGCTTGAATCCAGTGGCAGAGTGAGCAAGGGACCCACATCTGGGCATACCCTGCCAACTTAGGGCAAACAACGCAAACACAAGGAGATGATGGACGGGGCGCTGAAACTTGTCAGACACTCACCCCCAGTCACAGATCTGGGTTGAATCCATCATCGTTCTTTAGCTCACTTCGCCACGCCGTTCAGACCCAGCTATATGCAAATCAGTCTTGACCCTGTGCCTCATGGGATCAGTCCAGCCCGAACTGCCAAGCCAGGTCTTCCCTGGACTGGAAACAAGCATCCTGGGACAGGTTTCGGGTTAACAACCCTCATCAGCCAGGCTAGCTTGAAACCAGTGGCAAAGTGAGCAAGGGACCCACGTCTGGGCATACCCTGCCAACTTAGGGCGAACAAAGCAAACACAAGGAGATGATGGACGGGGCGCTGAAACTTGTCAGACACTCACCCCCAGTCACAGATCTAGGCTGAATCCATCATCGTTCTTTAGCTCACTTCGCCACCCCAGTTCAGGCCCAGCTATATGCAAATCAGTCTTGACCCTGTACCTCATGGGAACAGTCCAGCCTGAACTGTCAAGCCAGGTCTTCACTGGATAGGAAAAGAGAATCCTGGGACCGGTTTCGGGGTAACACCCCTCATCAGCCAGGCTAGCTTGAATCCAGTGGCAAAGTGAGCAAGGGACCCACATCTGGGCATACCCTGCCAACTTAGGGCGAACAAAGCAAACACAAGGAGATGATGGACGGAGCGCTGAAACTTGTCAGACACTCACCCTAAGTCACAGATCTGGTTTTGAATCCATCATCGTTCTTTTGCTCACTTCGCCACCCCAGTTCAGACCCAGCTATATACAAATCAGTCTTTACCCTGTTCCTCATAGGAACAGTCCAGCCCGAACTGCCCAGCCAGGTCTTCCCTGGACCGGAAACAAGCATCCTGGGACCGGTTTCGGGGTAATATGCCTCATCAGCCAGGCTAGTTTGAATCCAGTGGCAAAGTGAGCAAGGGACCCATGTCTGGGCTTACCCTGCCAACTTAGGGCGAACAAAGCAAACACAAGGAGATGATGGACGGAGCGCTGAAACTTTTCAGACACTCACCCCCAGTCACAGATCTGAGTTGAATCCATCATCGTTCTTTGGCTCACTTCGTCACTCCAGTTCAGACTCAGCTATATGCAAATCAGTCTTGACCCTGTGCCTCATGGGAACAGTCCAGCCCGAACTGCCAAGCCAGGTCTTCCCTGGACCGGAAACAAGCATCCTGGGACCGGTTTCGGGTTAACTTCCCTCATCAGCCACGCTAGCTTGAATCCAGTGGCAGAGTGAGCAAGGGACCCACATCTGGGCATACCCTGCCAACTTAGGGCAAACAACGCAAACACAAGGAGATGATGGACGGGGCGCTGAAACTTGTCAGACACTCACCCCCAGTCACAGATCTGGGTTGAATCCATCATCGTTCTTTAGCTCACTTCGCCACGCCGTTCAGACCCAGCTATATGCAAATCAGTCTTGACCCTGTGCCTCATGGGATCAGTCCAGCCCGAACTGCCAAGCCAGGTCTTCCCTGGACTGGAAACAAGCATCCTGGGACAGGTTTCGGGTTAACAACCCTCATCAGCCAGGCTAGCTTGAAACCAGTGGCAAAGTGAGCAAGGGACCCACGTCTGGGCATACCCTGCCAACTTAGGGCGAACAAAGCAAACACAAGGAGATGATGGACGGGGCGCTGAAACTTGTCAGACACTCACCCCCAGTCACAGATCTGGGTTGAATCCATCATCGTTTTTTAGCTCGCTTTGCCACCCCAGTTCAGGCCCAGCTATATGCAAATCAGCCTTGACCCTGTGCTTCATGGGAACAGTCCAGCCTGAACTGTCAAGCCAGGTCTTCACTGTACAGGAAACAAAAATCCAGGGACCGGTTTCGGGGTAACACCCCTCATCAGGCGCCTTTCTCGAGTGAGGACAGTTCACTTCTCTTTTACCCTTACTCTGTTTTAACCAGCGTTTTTACTGCTTCTTAAAAAATTGTATTTTAAAACTGTATTTCTGTGCATTGTGTTAGAGCTGTGTTATAGCTCTGGGGGGTAGATTCTTAATTCACAAGTCAGCGCTCTAGTTGCTTACGCTGACACGAACACTCAGCTCTATAAAACTTGCCGATGACGCGACCGCGCCACTGGCGCGCCTAAGGCAAGCCCGTCTGCGCCCGTCCGCACCCAAACGGGGCCAGGGGCAGAAACCCCTGCTGGTTTGGTGAGGGAGAGGCTCTCTTATAACTTGGAACAACTATACCATATTAGTAGAGAGGTAGACAGTAAGTGTGGTCACACAATGATGCCAGATAGTACAAGCACGAAATGCTCGCATTGTAAATTTAAATTCCAACCTACTCTTCACCCCTCGGCAGACACTCCCAAAAAAAAACTGATTATGATGCTTTTACTTAACTGTCGCTCGCTTCCTAAACACTCCACTGAAATTCTCCTACTCCTAGAAGAGATGAACCCTGATGTTTTATTTTTAACAGAGACGTGGTTAGATAATGAGACAGACTATGCCATCGTCCAAGCCCTTCCTCCAAACTATGTAATTCAGAGACTTGACCGAAATTTAGGCCGCGCGGGCGGTTTAGCCATTATTCATAAAGACAATCTTATCTGCCGGAGTACGCCAAATCCCATCCCCGACTGTGAAAGCATGACTTTTGTAATTAACTTATCTCCTACTTATACCTTTTCAGGGATTTTAGTCTACCGTCCTCCAGGCCCTTTTGGCCTCTTTAATAAAGATCTACCTGATCTTGCAGCAAATCTTGCTAGCTCCTCCCCCAACTTCACAATTCTGGGAGATTTTAATATGCACTTCAATGATGTGCAATCCGCATCCTCCTCAGAACTTATCGACGAACTGTCAATATTCCAACTCACCCTAAAAGTGAATGGTCCTACCCATATTAAAGGTCACTTGCTTGACCCTATCTTTTCAAATATACATAATCTATTTGTAGGTAACTCTGTCCCTCTACCCTGGTCAAACCATTTTCTTCTCCCTTTTACCTGGGCATTACCCGACTCCATTGCACCAGCTGCTAGAACCATTAAGCTGGCTCGCAAGTGGTCGAAACTTCCCTTAGACGCCTGGATAGGTAATCTAATAGATACTATTCCACTATCCCACTCTAACGTCGCAAATGACAATTTCAATAATTGGCTTGAGGCATCACTTAACCAAGTCCTCCCAAGGGAAGAGATTCCAGAAAAGGTTGGAGGTAAAAAAAACCTTGGTACTCCCAGAAATTACGTGAACTAAAACAGTTATGTAAAAAACATGAAAGAAGCTGGAGGAAGGACTTCTCCGCATCCAGGAAAGCCAAATATAGAGAAGCTATTAAAACCTATAAATTCGAAATAAAAAGCGCTCAAGCTCTCTATTACCAAGAAAAAATCACATTAGCGGCAAACTCCCCACGAGAAATTTTTAAGATTGCTAAATCTCTTCTCACATCCCCTGCCCCCCTACCGCCCCGGACAACGCCCAGCGGCGGTGTAATCAAATAGCAGATTTTTTCTCTGAAAAAATACAATCCATTTATATGTCTTTCCCTCAAACCATAGACCAACCAACCCCTTTATTAACAGACTCTGCCACCTCGGAAACACAGGCCTTGCTGGAAGAATTCCCGCCTCTTGACCTTATCACCCTGCAAGGGTTTCTGAGAGAGTTAAAATCAGGTTCTCCCCTAGACCCCGCTCCTCCTACCATTCTTCATCAGATCTCTGAGGTCGTGTCACCAGTTATACTTGACGTGATAAATACATCACTTAAGACAGGGATCGTGCCAACCCTATGGAAACACGCTAGGGTCAAAGCACTCTTGAAGAAACCTAATCTTGATCCAGAAGACTGGGCAAACTATCGACCCATCTCCCTGCTGCCTGGACTAAGTAAACTAGCAGAGAAGCACACTAATTCGATTTTATCGTCTTTTTTAGAAAACAATAATCGTCTTCATCCCACTCAGACAGGATTTAGATCACAACAGGGCACTGAGACTGCTCTTCTTGCCGTAGTAGAGGAAACTAGGAAGATCCTTGATAACGGAGGCTGCACGGCCCTGATTTTATTGGACCTCAGTGCAGCCTTCGATACAGTAAATCACCATCTGATGATCCAAAGACTCAGGGAGGTTGGAGTGACTGGACTAGCACTAAAATGGCTACAGTCCTTTCTTCAAAATAGGGTCTTCTCAGTCTTTGAAGAAGAATCCTCCTCGAAGCAAATACCCCTGACATGTGGGGTCCCTCAGGGATCCTCCCTAAGCCCCACCATGTTTAATATATATATATGAGGTCACTGGCAGAAACTGTATGCCCATTTGGTGTACAGATCGTCACATATGCGGACGATACCCAGTTAATTGTCTCCATGAAGCAATACAACCAACATGGTCCCGATCTAGCCACCTGCCTTGAGAAGGTTTTTAATTGGATGAATAACTCATTTTTAAAACTGAATGGATCAAAGACCGAACTCATGCTCCTGGGGAAGGCCGCCCCTCCAAACATTGACCTCCTCTGTCCTGGCTGCCTAGGCCTACCGCCTGTCCCAAAAAAACAAATCAAAAGCCTAGGGGTCTGGCTTGACTGCAACCTTGATTTCAAGGAACAAGCACGCAAAGAAGCAGCCAGCTGCTATGGCCTTCTAAGAATGATCAGAGGGATACTCCCCTTGCTACCCTTTGCAGCTAGACGATTACTAGTCCAAGCTCTCATTCTTTCATGACTCGCCTACGCTAATGCTGTCTACCTGGGAGCCCCTCAGGCCACCACCAAAAGACTTCAAACGGTGCAGAATTGTGCGGCCCGTATGTTGTTGAATACCCCCAGACGTTCCTCAGCGAAAACTGCCCTCGCTACCTTGCATTGGCTCCCTGTCCAGGAAAGAATTCAATTCAAAGCTATGTGCGTTATACATAAAGCACTTTCTGGAAATTGCTCGCTCCTGATTCGTCCCTGGTTTCAACCCTATCGACCCAACAGAACCCTTAGATCTGAGAACAAGGGTTTAATCTTAGTTCCTAAGATTAAACGATCACGTAGTGGAGGCCGAATGTTCACATATAATGCAGCTAGGCTTTGGAACAATCTTCCCATCCACGTACGTTTCGAACCTAACTATCTCAAGTTCAGAAAGCTTTTGAAAAGCCTCTCTCTTTCCCTGATCCTCTCACGGTGTAAGCGGCGCCACAGCGCTGGGATGCCCTCGGGTAACCATGCGCTTTAGAAATGTTCCTTCATTCATTCATTCATTCATTCATCAGCCAGGCTAGCTTGAATCCAGTGGGAAAGTGAGCAAGGAACCCACGTCTGGGCTTACCCTGCCAACTTAGGGCGAACAAAGCAAACACAAGGAGATGATGGACGGAGCGCTGAAACTTTTCAGACACTCATCCCCAGTCACAGATCTGAGTTGAATCCATCATCGTTCTTTAGCTCACTTCGTCACACCGTTCAGACCCAGCTATATGCAAATCAGTCTTGACCCTGTGCCTCATGGAAACAGTCCAGCCCGAACTGCCAAGCCAGGTCTTCCCTGGACTGAAAACAAGCACCCTGGGACCAGTTTCGGGTTAACACCCCTCATCAGCCAGGCTAGCTTGAATCCGGTGTCAAAGTGAGCTAGGGACCCATGTCTGGGCATACCCTGCCAACTAAGGGCGAACAAAGCAAACACAAGGAGATGATGGACGGAGCACTGAAACTTTTCAGACACTCACCCCAGTCACAGATCTGGGTTGAATCCATCATCGTTCTTTAGCTCATTTTGCCACCCCAGTTCAGGCCCAGCTATATGCAAATCAGCCTTGACCCTGTGCTTCATGGGAACAGTCCAGCCCGAACTGTCAAGCCAGGTCTTCACTGGACAGGAAACAAGAATCCTGAGACCGGTTTCGGGGTAACACCCCTCATCAGCCAGGCTAGCTTGAATCCAGTGGCAAAGTGAGCAAGGGACCTACGTCTGGGCATACCCTGCCAACTTAGGTCGAACAAAGCAAACACAAGGAGTTGATGGACGGATCGCTGAAACTTTTCAGACACACCCCATTCACAGATCTGGGCTGAATCCATCATCGTTCTTTAGCTCACTTCGCCACCCCAGTTCAGGCCCAGCTATATGCAAATCAGTCTTGACCCTGTGCCTCATGGGAACAGTCCAGCCCGAACTGCCAAGCCAGGTTTTCCCTGGACCGGAAACAAGCATCCTGGGACCGGTTTCAGGGTAACACCCTCATAAGCCAGGCTAGCTTGAATCCAGTGGCAAAGTGAGCAAGGGACCCACGTCTGGGCTTACCCTGCCAACTTAGGGCGAACAAAGCAAACACAAGGAGATGATGGACGGAGCGCTGAAACTTTTCAGACACTCACCCCCAGTCACAGATCTGAGTTGAATCCATCATCGTTCTTTAGCTCACTTCGTCACACCGTTCAGACCCAGCTATATGCAAATCAGTCTTGACCCTGTGCCTCATGGAAACAGTCCAGCCCGAACTGCCAAGCCAGGTCTTCCCTGGACTGAAAACAAGCACCCTGGGACCAGTTTCGGGTTAACACCCCTCATCAGCCAGGCTAGCTTGAATCCGGTGTCAAAGTGAGCTAGGGACCCATGTCTGGGCATACCCTGCCAACTAAGGGCGAACAAAGCAAACACAAGGAGATGATGGACGGAGCACTGAAACTTTTCAGACACTCACCCCAGTCACAGATCTGGGTTGAATCCATCATCGTTCTTTAGCTCATTTTGCCACCCCAGTTCAGGCCCAGCTATATGCAAATCAGCCTTGACCCTGTGCTTCATGGGAACAGTCCAGCCCGAACTGTCAAGCCAGGTCTTCACTGGACAGGAAACAAGAATCCTGAGACCGGTTTCGGGGTAACACCCCTCATCAGCCAGGCTAGCTTGAATCCAGTGGCAAAGTGAGCAAGGGACCTACGTCTGGGCATACCCTGCCAACTTAGGTCGAACAAAGCAAACACAAGGAGATGATGGACGGATCGCTGAAACTTTTCAGACACACCCCATTCACAGATCTGGGCTGAATCCATCATCGTTCTTTAGCTCACTTCGCCACCCCAGTTCAGGCCCAGCTATATGCAAATCAGTCTTGACCCTGTGCCTCATGGGAACAGTCCAGCCCGAACTGACAAGCCAGGTTTTCCCTGGACCGGAAACAAGCATCCTAGGACCGGTTTCAGGGTAACACCCCTCATAAGCCAGGCTAGCTTGAATCCAGTGGCAAAGTGAGCAAGGGACCCACGTCTGGGCTTACCCTGCCAACTTAGGGCGAACAAAGCAAACACAAGGAGATGATGGACGGAGCGCTGAAACTTTTCAGACACTCACCCCAAGTCACAGATCTGGTTTTGAATCCATCATTGTTCTTTAGCTCACTTCACCACCCCAGTTCAGGCCCAGCTATATGCAAATCAGTCTTGACCCTGTGCCTCATGGGAACAGTCCAGCCCGAACTGCCAAGCCAGGTTTTCCCTGGACCGGAAACAAGCATCCTGGGACCAGTTTTGGGCTAACACCCCTCATAAGCCAGGCTAGCTTGAATCCAGTGGCAAAGTGAGCAAGGGACCCACGTCTGGGCTTACCCTGCCAACTTAGGGCGAACAAAGCAAACACAGGGAGATGATGGACGGAGCGCTGAAACTTTTCAGACACTCACCCCCAGTCACAGATCTGGGTTAAATCCATCATTGTTCTTTAGCTCACTTCGCCACCCCGTTCAGACCCAGCTATATGCAAATCAGTTTTGACCATGTGCCTCATGGAAACAGTCCAGCCCAAACTGCCAAGTCAGGTCTTCCCTGGAAACAAGCATCCTGGGACCGGTTTCGGGGTAACATGCCTCATCAGCCAGGCTAGCTTGAATCCAGTTGCAAAGTGAGCAAGGGACCCACGTCTGGGCATACCCTGCCAACTTAGGACGAACAAAGCAAACACAAGGAGATGATGGACGGAGCCCTGAAACCTTTCAGACACTCACCCCCAGTTACAGATCTGGGTTGAATCCATAATCGTTCTTTAGCTCACTTTGCCACCCCAGTTCAGACCCAGCTATATGCAAATCAGCCTTGACCCTGTGCTTCATGGGAACAGTCCAGCCCGAACTGTCAATCCAGGTCTTCACTGGATAGGAAACAAGAATCCTGGGACCGGTTTCGGGGTAACACCCCTCATCAGCCAGGCTAGCTTGAATCCAGTGGCAAAGTGAGCAAGGGACCCACGTCTGGGCATACCCTGCCAACTTAGGGCAAACAACGCAAACACAAGGAGATGATGGACGGAGCTGTGAAACCTTTTAGACACTCACCCCCAGTCACAGATCTGAGTTGAATCCATCATCGTTCTTTAGCTCACTTCGACACCCCAGTTCAGACTCAGCTATATGCAAATCAGTCTTGACCCTGTGCCTCATGGGAACAGTCCAGCCCGAACTGCCAAGCCAGGTCTTCCTTGGACCGGAAACAAGCATCCTGGGACCAGTTTCAGGTTAACATCCCTCATCAGCCACGCTAGCTTGAATCCAGTGGCAGAGTGAGCAAGGGACCCACATCTGGGCATACCCTGCCAACTTAGGGCAAACAACGCAAACACAAGAAGATGATGGACGGAGCGCTGAAACTTTTCAGACACTCACCCCCAGTCACAGATCTGGGTTGAATCCATCATCGCTCTTTAGCTCACTTCGCCACCCCGTTCAGACCCAGCTATATGCAAATCAGTCTTGACCCTGTGCCTCATGGGAACAGTCCAGCCCGAACTGCCAAGCCAGGTCTTCCCTGGACTGGAAACAAGCATCCTGGGACCGGTATCGGGTTAACACCCCTCATCAGCCAGGCTAGCTTGAAACCTGTGGCAAAGTGAGCAAAGGACCCACGTCTGGGCATACCCTGCCAACTTAGGGCGAACAAAGCAAACACAAGGAGATGAACTTTTCAGACACTCACCCCCAGTCACAGTTCTGGGTTGAATCCATCATCGTTCTTTAGCTCACTTCGCCACCCCGTTCAGACCCAGCTATATGCAAATCAGTCTTGACCCTGTGCCTCACGGAGATAGTCCAGTCCGAACTGCCAAGCCAGATCTTCCCTGGACTGAAAACAAGCACCCTGGGACCAGTTTCGGGTTAACACCCCTCATCAGCCAGGCTAGCTTGAATCCGGTGTCAAAGTGAGCTAGGGACCCATGTCTGGGCATACCCTGCCAACTAAGGGCGAACAAAGCAAACACAAGGAGATGATGGACGGAGCACTGAAACTTTTCAGACACTCACCCCAGTCACAGATCTGGGTTGAATCCATCATCGTTCTTTAGCTCATTTTGCCACCCCAGTTCAGGCCCAGCTATATGCAAATCAGCCTTGACCCTGTGCTTCATGGGAACAGTCCAGCCCGAACTGTCAAGCCAGGTCTTCACTGGACAGGAAACAAGAATCCTGAGACCGGTTTCGGGGTAACACCCCTCATCAGCCAGGCTAGCTTGAATCCAGTGGCAAAGTGAGCAAGGGACCTACGTCTGGGCATACCCTGCCAACTTAGGTCGAACAAAGCAAACACAAGGAGTTGATGGACGGATCGCTGAAACTTTTCAGACACACCCCATTCACAGATCTGGGCTGAATCCATCATCGTTCTTTAGCTCACTTCGCCACCCCAGTTCAGGCCCAGCTATATGCAAATCAGTCTTGACCCTGTGCCTCATGGGAACAGTCCAGCCCGAACTGCCAAGCCAGGTTTTCCCTGGACCGGAAACAAGCATCCTGGGACCGGTTTCAGGGTAACACCCCTCATAAGCCAGGCTAGCTTGAATCCAGTGGCAAAGTGAGCAAGGGACCCACGTCTGGGCTTACCCTGCCAACTTAGGGCGAACAAAGCAAACACAAGGAGATGATGGACGGAGCGCTGAAACTTTTCAGACACTCATCCCCAGTCACAGATCTGAGTTGAATCCATCATCGTTCTTTAGCTCACTTCGTCACACCGTTCAGACCCAGCTATATGCAAATCAGTCTTGACCCTGTGCCTCATGGAAACAGTCCAGCCCGAACTGCCAAGCCAGGTCTTCCCTGGACTGAAAACAAGCACCCTGGGACCAGTTTCGGGTTAACACCCCTCATCAGCCAGGCTAGCTTGAATCCGGTGTCAAAGTGAGCTAGGGACCCATGTCTGGGCATACCCTGCCAACTAAGGGCGAACAAAGCAAACACAAGGAGATGATGGACGGAGCACTGAAACTTTTCAGACACTCACCCCAGTCACAGATCTGGGTTGAATCCATCATCGTTCTTTAGCTCATTTTGCCACCCCAGTTCAGGCCCAGCTATATGCAAATCAGCCTTGACCCTGTGCTTCATGGGAACAGTCCAGCCCGAACTGTCAAGCCAGGTCTTCACTGGACAGGAAACAAGAATCCTGAGACCGGTTTCGGGGTAACACCCCTCATCAGCCAGGCTAGCTTGAATCCAGTGGCAAAGTGAGCAAGGGACCTACGTCTGGGCATACCCTGCCAACTTAGGTCGAACAAAGCAAACACAAGGAGATGATGGACGGATCGCTGAAACTTTTCAGACACACCCCATTCACAGATCTGGGCTGAATCCATCATCGTTCTTTAGCTCACTTCGCCACCCCAGTTCAGGCCCAGCTATATGCAAATCAGTCTTGACCCTGTGCCTCATGGGAACAGTCCAGCCCGAACTGACAAGCCAGGTTTTCCCTGGACCGGAAACAAGCATCCTAGGACCGGTTTCAGGGTAACACCCCTCATAAGCCAGGCTAGCTTGAATCCAGTGGCAAAGTGAGCAAGGGACCCACGTCTGGGCTTACCCTGCCAACTTAGGGCGAACAAAGCAAACACAAGGAGATGATGGACGGAGCGCTGAAACTTTTCAGACACTCACCCCAAGTCACAGATCTGGTTTTGAATCCATCATTGTTCTTTAGCTCACTTCACCACCCCAGTTCAGGCCCAGCTATATGCAAATCAGTCTTGACCCTGTGCCTCATGGGAACAGTCCAGCCCGAACTGCCAAGCCAGGTTTTCCCTGGACCGGAAACAAGCATCCTGGGACCAGTTTTGGGCTAACACCCCTCATAAGCCAGGCTAGCTTGAATCCAGTGGCAAAGTGAGCAAGGGACCCACGTCTGGGCTTACCCTGCCAACTTAGGGCGAACAAAGCAAACACAGGGAGATGATGGACGGAGCGCTGAAACTTTTCAGACACTCACCCCCAGTCACAGATCTGGGTTAAATCCATCATTGTTCTTTAGCTCACTTCGCCACCCCGTTCAGACCCAGCTATATGCAAATCAGTTTTGACCATGTGCCTCATGGAAACAGTCCAGCCCAAACTGCCAAGTCAGGTCTTCCCTGGACCGGAAACAAGCATCCTGGGACCGGTTTCGGGGTAACATGCCTCATCAGCCAGGCTAGCTTGAATCTAGTGGCAAAGTGTGCAAGGGAACCACGTCTGGGCATACCCTGCCAACTTAGGGCAAACAAAGCAAACACAAGGAGATGATGGACGGATCGCTGAAACTTTTCAGACACTCACCCCATTCACAGATCTGGGTTGAATCCATCATTGTTCTTTAGCTCACTTCACCACCCCGTTCAGACCCAGCTATATGCAAATCAGTTTTGACCATGTGCCTCATGGAAACAGTCCAGCCCAAACTGCCAAGTCAGGTCTTCCCTGGAAACAAGCATCCTGGGACCGGTTTCGGGGTAACATGCCTCATCAGCCAGGCTAGCTTGAATCCAGTTGCAAAGTGAGCAAGGGACCCACGTCTGGGCATACCCTGCCAACTTAGGACGAACAAAGCAAACACAAGGAGATGATGGACGGAGCCCTGAAACCTTTCAGACACTCACCCCCAGTTACAGATCTGGGTTGAATCCATAATCGTTCTTTAGCTCACTTTGCCACCCCAGTTCAGACCCAGCTATATGCAAATCAGCCTTGACCCTGTGCTTCATGGGAACAGTCCAGCCCGAACTGTCAATCCAGGTCTTCACTGGATAGGAAACAAGAATCCTGGGACCGGTTTCGGGGTAACATGCCTCATCAGCCAGGCTAGCTTGAATCCAGTTGCAAAGTGAGCAAGGGACCCACGTCTGGGCATACCCTGCCAACTTAGGACGAACAAAGCAAACACAAGGAGATGATGGACGGAGCCCTGAAACCTTTCAGACACTCACCCCCAGTTACAGATCTGGGTTGAATCCATCATCGTTCTTTAGCTCACTTCGCCACCCCGTTCAGACCCAGCTATATGCAAATCAGTCTTGACCCTGTGCCTCACGGAGATAGTCCAGCCCGAACTGCCAAGCCAGATCTTCCCTAGACTGGAAACAAGCATCCTGGGACCGGTTTCGGAGTAACATGCCTCATCAGCCAGGCTAGCTTGAATCCAGTGGCAAAGTGAGCAAGGGACCCACATCTGGGCATACCCTGCCAACTTAGGGTGAACAAAGGAAACACAAGGAGATGATGGACGGAGCGCTGAAACTTTTCAGACACTCACCCCCAGTCACAGATCTGGGCTGAATCCATCATCGTTCTTTAGCTCACTTCGCCACCCCAGTTCAGGCCCAGCTATATGCAAATCAGTCTTGACCCTGTACCTCATGGGAGCAGTCCAGCCCGAACTGCCAAGCCAGGTTTTCCCTGGACCGGAAACAAGCATCCTGGGACTGGTTTCAGGGTAACACCCCTCATAAGCCAAGCTACCTTGAATCCAGTGGCAAAGTGAGCAAGGGACCCACGTCTGGGCTTACCCTGCCAACTTAGGGCGAACAAAGCAAACACAAGGAGATGATGGACGGAGCGCTGAAACTTTTCAGACACTCACCCCCAGTCACAGATCTAGGCTGAATCCATCATCGTTCTTTAGCTCACTTCGCCACCCCAGTTCAGGCCCAGCTATATGCAAATCAGTTTTGACCATGTGCCTCATGGAAACAGTCCAGCCCAAACTGCCAAGTCAGGTCTTCCCTGGACCGGAAACAAGCATCCTGGGACCGGTTTCGGGGTAACATGCCTCATCAGCCAGGCTAGCTTGAATCTAGTGGCAAAGTGTGCAAGGGAACCACGTCTGGGCATACCCTGCCAACTTAGGGCAAACAAAGCAAACACAAGGAGATGATGGACGGATCGCTGAAACTTTTCAGACACTCACCCCATTCACAGATCTGGGTTGAATCCATCATTGTTCTTTAGCTCACTTCACCACCCCGTTCAGACCCAGCTATATGCAAATCAGTTTTGACCATGTGCCTCATGGAAACAGTCCAGCCCAAACTGCCAAGTCAGGTCTTCCCTGGAAACAAGCATCCTGGGACCGGTTTCGGGGTAACATGCCTCATCAGCCAGGCTAGCTTGAATCCAGTTGCAAAGTGAGCAAGGGACCCACGTCTGGGCATACCCTGCCAACTTAGGACGAACAAAGCAAACACAAGGAGATGATGGACGGAGCCCTGAAACCTTTCAGACACTCACCCCCAGTTACAGATCTGGGTTGAATCCATAATCGTTCTTTAGCTCACTTTGCCACCCCAGTTCAGACCCAGCTATATGCAAATCAGCCTTGACCCTGTGCTTCATGGGAACAGTCCAGCCCGAACTGTCAATCCAGGTCTTCACTGGATAGGAAACAAGAATCCTGGGACCGGTTTCGGGGTAACATGCCTCATCAGCCAGGCTAGCTTGAATCCAGTTGCAAAGTGAGCAAGGGACCCACGTCTGGGCATACCCTGCCAACTTAGGACGAACAAAGCAAACACAAGGAGATGATGGACGGAGCCCTGAAACCTTTCAGACACTCACCCCCAGTTACAGATCTGGGTTGAATCCATCATCGTTCTTTAGCTCACTTCGCCACCCCGTTCAGACCCAGCTATATGCAAATCAGTCTTGACCCTGTGCCTCACGGAGATAGTCCAGCCCGAACTGCCAAGCCAGATCTTCCCTAGACTGGAAACAAGCATCCTGGGACCGGTTTCGGAGTAACATGCCTCATCAGCCAGGCTAGCTTGAATCCAGTGGCAAAGTGAGCAAGGGACCCACATCTGGGCATACCCTGCCAACTTAGGGTGAACAAAGGAAACACAAGGAGATGATGGACGGAGCGCTGAAACTTTTCAGACACTCACCCCCAGTCACAGATCTGGGCTGAATCCATCATCGTTCTTTAGCTCACTTCGCCACCCCAGTTCAGGCCCAGCTATATGCAAATCAGTCTTGACCCTGTACCTCATGGGAGCAGTCCAGCCCGAACTGCCAAGCCAGGTTTTCCCTGGACCGGAAACAAGCATCCTGGGACTGGTTTCAGGGTAACACCCCTCATAAGCCAAGCTACCTTGAATCCAGTGGCAAAGTGAGCAAGGGACCCACGTCTGGGCTTACCCTGCCAACTTAGGGCGAACAAAGCAAACACAAGGAGATGATGGACGGAGCGCTGAAACTTTTCAGACACTCACCCCCAGTCACAGATCTAGGCTGAATCCATCATCGTTCTTTAGCTCACTTCGCCACCCCAGTTCAGGCCCAGCTATATGCAAATCAGTCTTGACCCTGTACCTCATGGGAACAGTCCAGCCTGAACTGTCAAGCCAGGTCTTCGCTGGATAGGAAAAGAGAATCCTGGGACCGGTTTCGGGGTAACACCCCTCATCAGCCAGGCTAGATTGAATCCAGTGGCAAAGTGAGCAAGGGACCCACATCTGGGCATACCCTGCCAACTTAGGGCGAACAAAGCAAACACAAGGAGATGATGGACGGAGCGCTGAAACTTGTCAGACACTCACCCTAAGTCACAGATCTGGTTTTGAATCCATCATCGTTCTTTTGCTCACTTCGCCACCCCAGTTCAGACCCAGCTATATACAAATCAGTCTTTACCCTGTTCCTCATAGGAACAGTCCAGCCCGAACTGCCCAGCCAGGTCTTCCCTGGACCGGAAACAAGCATCCTGGGACCGGTTTCGGGGTAATATGCCTCATCAGCCAGGCTAGTTTGAATCCAGTGGCAAAGTGAGCAAGGGACCCACGTCTGGGCTTACCCTGCCAACTTAGGGCGAACAAAGCAAACACAAGGAGATGATGGACGGAGCGCTGAAACTTTTCAGACACTCACCCCCAGTCACAGATCTGAGTTGAATCCATCATCGTTCTTTGGCTCACTTCGTCACTCCAGTTCAGACTCAGCTATATGCAAATCAGTCTTGACCCTGTGCCTCATGGGAACAGTCCAGCCCGAACTGCCAAGCCAGGTCTTCCCTGGACCGGAAACAAGCATCCTGGGACCGGTTTCGGGTTAACTTCCTCATCAGCCACGCTAGCTTGAATCCAGTGGCAGAGTGAGCAAGGGACCCACATCTGGGCATACCCTGCCAACTTAGGGCAAACAACGCAAACACAAGGAGATGATGGACGGGGCGCTGAAACTTGTCAGACACTCACCCCCAGTCACAGATCTGGGTTGAATCCATCATCGTTCTTTAGCTCACTTCGCCACGCCGTTCAGACCCAGCTATATGCAAATCAGTCTTGACCCTGTGCCTCATGGGATCAGTCCAGCCCGAACTGCCAAGCCAGGTCTTCCCTGGACTGGAAACAAGCATCCTGGGACAGGTTTCGGGTTAACAACCCTCATCAGCCAGGCTAGCTTGAAACCAGTGGCAAAGTGAGCAAGGGACCCACGTCTGGGCATACCCTGCCAACTTAGGGCGAACAAAGCAAACACAAGGAGATGATGGACGGGGCGCTGAAACTTGTCAGACACTCACCCCCAGTCACAGATCTAGGCTGAATCCATCATCGTTCTTTAGCTCACTTCGCCACCCCAGTTCAGGCCCAGCTATATGCAAATCAGTCTTGACCCTGTACCTCATGGGAACAGTCCAGCCTGAACTGTCAAGCCAGGTCTTCACTGGATAGGAAAAGAGAATCCTGGGACCGGTTTCGGGGTAACACCCCTCATCAGCCAGGCTAGCTTGAATCCAGTGGCAAAGTGAGCAAGGGACCCACATCTGGGCATACCCTGCCAACTTAGGGCGAACAAAGCAAACACAAGGAGATGATGGACGGAGCGCTGAAACTTGTCAGACACTCACCCTAAGTCACAGATCTGGTTTTGAATCCATCATCGTTCTTTTGCTCACTTCGCCACCCCAGTTCAGACCCAGCTATATACAAATCAGTCTTTACCCTGTTCCTCATAGGAACAGTCCAGCCCGAACTGCCCAGCCAGGTCTTCCCTGGACCGGAAACAAGCATCCTGGGACCGGTTTCGGGGTAATATGCCTCATCAGCCAGGCTAGTTTGAATCCAGTGGCAAAGTGAGCAAGGGACCCATGTCTGGGCTTACCCTGCCAACTTAGGGCGAACAAAGCAAACACAAGGAGATGATGGACGGAGCGCTGAAACTTTTCAGACACTCACCCCCAGTCACAGATCTGAGTTGAATCCATCATCGTTCTTTGGCTCACTTCGTCACTCCAGTTCAGACTCAGCTATATGCAAATCAGTCTTGACCCTGTGCCTCATGGGAACAGTCCAGCCCGAACTGCCAAGCCAGGTCTTCCCTGGACCGGAAACAAGCATCCTGGGACCGGTTTCGGGTTAACTTCCCTCATCAGCCACGCTAGCTTGAATCCAGTGGCAGAGTGAGCAAGGGACCCACATCTGGGCATACCCTGCCAACTTAGGGCAAACAACGCAAACACAAGGAGATGATGGACGGGGCGCTGAAACTTGTCAGACACTCACCCCCAGTCACAGATCTGGGTTGAATCCATCATCGTTCTTTAGCTCACTTCGCCACGCCGTTCAGACCCAGCTATATGCAAATCAGTCTTGACCCTGTGCCTCATGGGATCAGTCCAGCCCGAACTGCCAAGCCAGGTCTTCCCTGGACTGGAAACAAGCATCCTGGGACAGGTTTCGGGTTAACAACCCTCATCAGCCAGGCTAGCTTGAAACCAGTGGCAAAGTGAGCAAGGGACCCACGTCTGGGCATACCCTGCCAACTTAGGGCGAACAAAGCAAACACAAGGAGATGATGGACGGGGCGCTGAAACTTGTCAGACACTCACCCCCAGTCACAGATCTGGGTTGAATCCATCATCGTTTTTTAGCTCGCTTTGCCACCCCAGTTCAGGCCCAGCTATATGCAAATCAGCCTTGACCCTGTGCTTCATGGGAACAGTCCAGCCTGAACTGTCAAGCCAGGTCTTCACTGTACAGGAAACAAAAATCCAGGGACCGGTTTCGGGGTAACACCCCTCATCAGGCGCCTTTCTCGAGTGAGGACAGTTCACTTCTCTTTTTACCCTTACTCTGTTTTAACCAGCGTTTTTACTGCTTCTTAAAAAATTGTATTTTAAAACTGTATTTCTGTGCATTGTGTTAGAGCTGTGTTATAGCTCTGGGGGGTAGATTCTTAATTCACAAGTCAGCGCTCTAGTTGCTTACGCTGACACGAACACTCAGCTCTATAAAACTTGCCGATGACGCGACCGCGCCACTGGCGCGCCTAAGGCAAGCCCGTCTGCGCCCGTCCGCACCCAAACGGGGCCAGGGGCAGAAACCCCTGCTGGTTTGGTGAGGGAGAGGCTCTCTTATAACTTGGAACAACTATACCATATTAGTAGAGAGGTAGACAGTAAGTGTGGTCACACAATGATGCCAGATAGTACAAGCACGAAATGCTCGCATTGTAAATTTAAATTCCAACCTACTCTTCACCCCTCGGCAGACACTCCCAAAAAAAAACTGATTATGATGCTTTTACTTAACTGTCGCTCGCTTCCTAAACACTCCACTGAAATTCTCCTACTCCTAGAAGAGATGAACCCTGATGTTTTATTTTTAACAGAGACGTGGTTAGATAATGAGACAGACTATGCCATCGTCCAAGCCCTTCCTCCAAACTATGTAATTCAGAGACTTGACCGAAATTTAGGCCGCGCGGGCGGTTTAGCCATTATTCATAAAGACAATCTTATCTGCCGGAGTACGCCAAATCCCATCCCCGACTGTGAAAGCATGACTTTTGTAATTAACTTATCTCCTACTTATACCTTTTCAGGGATTTTAGTCTACCGTCCTCCAGGCCCTTTTGGCCTCTTTAATAAAGATCTACCTGATCTTGCAGCAAATCTTGCTAGCTCCTCCCCCAACTTCACAATTCTGGGAGATTTTAATATGCACTTCAATGATGTGCAATCCGCATCCTCCTCAGAACTTATCGACGAACTGTCAATATTCCAACTCACCCTAAAAGTGAATGGTCCTACCCATATTAAAGGTCACTTGCTTGACCCTATCTTTTCAAATATACATAATCTATTTGTAGGTAACTCTGTCCCTCTACCCTGGTCAAACCATTTTCTTCTCCCTTTTACCTGGGCATTACCCGACTCCATTGCACCAGCTGCTAGAACCATTAAGCTGGCTCGCAAGTGGTCGAAACTTCCCTTAGACGCCTGGATAGGTAATCTAATAGATACTATTCCACTATCCCACTCTAACGTCGCAAATGACAATTTCAATAATTGGCTTGAGGCATCACTTAACCAAGTCCTCCCAAGGGAAGAGATTCCAGAAAAGGTTGGAGGTAAAAAAAACCTTGGTACTCCCAGAAATTACGTGAACTAAAACAGTTATGTAAAAAACATGAAAGAAGCTGGAGGAAGGACTTCTCCGCATCCAGGAAAGCCAAATATAGAGAAGCTATTAAAACCTATAAATTCGAAATAAAAAGCGCTCAAGCTCTCTATTACCAAGAAAAAATCACATTAGCGGCAAACTCCCCACGAGAAATTTTTAAGATTGCTAAATCTCTTCTCACATCCCCTGCCCCCCTACCGCCCCGGACAACGCCCAGCGGCGGTGTAATCAAATAGCAGATTTTTTCTCTGAAAAAATACAATCCATTTATATGTCTTTCCCTCAAACCATAGACCAACCAACCCCTTTATTAACAGACTCTGCCACCTCGGAAACACAGGCCTTGCTGGAAGAATTCCCGCCTCTTGACCTTATCACCCTGCAAGGGTTTCTGAGAGAGTTAAAATCAGGTTCTCCCCTAGACCCCGCTCCTCCTACCATTCTTCATCAGATCTCTGAGGTCGTGTCACCAGTTATACTTGACGTGATAAATACATCACTTAAGACAGGGATCGTGCCAACCCTATGGAAACACGCTAGGGTCAAAGCACTCTTGAAGAAACCTAATCTTGATCCAGAAGACTGGGCAAACTATCGACCCATCTCCCTGCTGCCTGGACTAAGTAAACTAGCAGAGAAGCACACTAATTCGATTTTATCGTCTTTTTTAGAAAACAATAATCGTCTTCATCCCACTCAGACAGGATTTAGATCACAACAGGGCACTGAGACTGCTCTTCTTGCCGTAGTAGAGGAAACTAGGAAGATCCTTGATAACGGAGGCTGCACGGCCCTGATTTTATTGGACCTCAGTGCAGCCTTCGATACAGTAAATCACCATCTGATGATCCAAAGACTCAGGGAGGTTGGAGTGACTGGACTAGCACTAAAATGGCTACAGTCCTTTCTTCAAAATAGGGTCTTCTCAGTCTTTGAAGAAGAATCCTCCTCGAAGCAAATACCCCTGACATGTGGGGTCCCTCAGGGATCCTCCCTAAGCCCCACCATGTTTAATATATATATATGAGGTCACTGGCAGAAACTGTATGCCCATTTGGTGTACAGATCGTCACATATGCGGACGATACCCAGTTAATTGTCTCCATGAAGCAATACAACCAACATGGTCCCGATCTAGCCACCTGCCTTGAGAAGGTTTTTAATTGGATGAATAACTCATTTTTAAAACTGAATGGATCAAAGACCGAACTCATGCTCCTGGGGAAGGCCGCCCCTCCAAACATTGACCTCCTCTGTCCTGGCTGCCTAGGCCTACCGCCTGTCCCAAAAAAACAAATCAAAAGCCTAGGGGTCTGGCTTGACTGCAACCTTGATTTCAAGGAACAAGCACGCAAAGAAGCAGCCAGCTGCTATGGCCTTCTAAGAATGATCAGAGGGATACTCCCCTTGCTACCCTTTGCAGCTAGACGATTACTAGTCCAAGCTCTCATTCTTTCATGACTCGCCTACGCTAATGCTGTCTACCTGGGAGCCCCTCAGGCCACCACCAAAAGACTTCAAACGGTGCAGAATTGTGCGGCCCGTATGTTGTTGAATACCCCCAGACGTTCCTCAGCGAAAACTGCCCTCGCTACCTTGCATTGGCTCCCTGTCCAGGAAAGAATTCAATTCAAAGCTATGTGCGTTATACATAAAGCACTTTCTGGAAATTGCTCGCTCCTGATTCGTCCCTGGTTTCAACCCTATCGACCCAACAGAACCCTTAGATCTGAGAACAAGGGTTTAATCTTAGTTCCTAAGATTAAACGATCACGTAGTGGAGGCCGAATGTTCACATATAATGCAGCTAGGCTTTGGAACAATCTTCCCATCCACGTACGTTTCGAACCTAACTATCTCAAGTTCAGAAAGCTTTTGAAAAGCCTCTCTCTTTCCCTGATCCTCTCACGGTGTAAGCGGCGCCACAGCGCTGGGATGCCCTCGGGTAACCATGCGCTTTAGAAATGTTCCTTCATTCATTCATTCATTCATTCATCAGCCAGGCTAGCTTGAATCCAGTGGGAAAGTGAGCAAGGAACCCACGTCTGGGCTTACCCTGCCAACTTAGGGCGAACAAAGCAAACACAAGGAGATGATGGACGGAGCGCTGAAACTTTTCAGACACTCATCCCCAGTCACAGATCTGAGTTGAATCCATCATCGTTCTTTAGCTCACTTCGTCACACCGTTCAGACCCAGCTATATGCAAATCAGTCTTGACCCTGTGCCTCATGGAAACAGTCCAGCCCGAACTGCCAAGCCAGGTCTTCCCTGGACTGAAAACAAGCACCCTGGGACCAGTTTCGGGTTAACACCCCTCATCAGCCAGGCTAGCTTGAATCCGGTGTCAAAGTGAGCTAGGGACCCATGTCTGGGCATACCCTGCCAACTAAGGGCGAACAAAGCAAACACAAGGAGATGATGGACGGAGCACTGAAACTTTTCAGACACTCACCCCAGTCACAGATCTGGGTTGAATCCATCATCGTTCTTTAGCTCATTTTGCCACCCCAGTTCAGGCCCAGCTATATGCAAATCAGCCTTGACCCTGTGCTTCATGGGAACAGTCCAGCCCGAACTGTCAAGCCAGGTCTTCACTGGACAGGAAACAAGAATCCTGAGACCGGTTTCGGGGTAACACCCCTCATCAGCCAGGCTAGCTTGAATCCAGTGGCAAAGTGAGCAAGGGACCTACGTCTGGGCATACCCTGCCAACTTAGGTCGAACAAAGCAAACACAAGGAGTTGATGGACGGATCGCTGAAACTTTTCAGACACACCCCATTCACAGATCTGGGCTGAATCCATCATCGTTCTTTAGCTCACTTCGCCACCCCAGTTCAGGCCCAGCTATATGCAAATCAGTCTTGACCCTGTGCCTCATGGGAACAGTCCAGCCCGAACTGCCAAGCCAGGTTTTCCCTGGACCGGAAACAAGCATCCTGGGACCGGTTTCAGGGTAACACCCCTCATAAGCCAGGCTAGCTTGAATCCAGTGGCAAAGTGAGCAAGGGACCCACGTCTGGGCTTACCCTGCCAACTTAGGGCGAACAAAGCAAACACAAGGAGATGATGGACGGAGCGCTGAAACTTTTCAGACACTCACCCCCAGTCACAGATCTGAGTTGAATCCATCATCGTTCTTTAGCTCACTTCGTCACACCGTTCAGACCCAGCTATATGCAAATCAGTCTTGACCCTGTGCCTCATGGAAACAGTCCAGCCCGAACTGCCAAGCCAGGTCTTCCCTGGACTGAAAACAAGCACCCTGGGACCAGTTTCGGGTTAACACCCCTCATCAGCCAGGCTAGCTTGAATCCGGTGTCAAAGTGAGCTAGGGACCCATGTCTGGGCATACCCTGCCAACTAAGGGCGAACAAAGCAAACACAAGGAGATGATGGACGGAGCACTGAAACTTTTCAGACACTCACCCCAGTCACAGATCTGGGTTGAATCCATCATCGTTCTTTAGCTCATTTTGCCACCCCAGTTCAGGCCCAGCTATATGCAAATCAGCCTTGACCCTGTGCTTCATGGGAACAGTCCAGCCCGAACTGTCAAGCCAGGTCTTCACTGGACAGGAAACAAGAATCCTGAGACCGGTTTCGGGGTAACACCCCTCATCAGCCAGGCTAGCTTGAATCCAGTGGCAAAGTGAGCAAGGGACCTACGTCTGGGCATACCCTGCCAACTTAGGTCGAACAAAGCAAACACAAGGAGATGATGGACGGATCGCTGAAACTTTTCAGACACACCCCATTCACAGATCTGGGCTGAATCCATCATCGTTCTTTAGCTCACTTCGCCACCCCAGTTCAGGCCCAGCTATATGCAAATCAGTCTTGACCCTGTGCCTCATGGGAACAGTCCAGCCCGAACTGACAAGCCAGGTTTTCCCTGGACCGGAAACAAGCATCCTAGGACCGGTTTCAGGGTAACACCCCTCATAAGCCAGGCTAGCTTGAATCCAGTGGCAAAGTGAGCAAGGGACCCACGTCTGGGCTTACCCTGCCAACTTAGGGCGAACAAAGCAAACACAAGGAGATGATGGACGGAGCGCTGAAACTTTTCAGACACTCACCCCAAGTCACAGATCTGGTTTTGAATCCATCATTGTTCTTTAGCTCACTTCACCACCCCAGTTCAGGCCCAGCTATATGCAAATCAGTCTTGACCCTGTGCCTCATGGGAACAGTCCAGCCCGAACTGCCAAGCCAGGTTTTCCCTGGACCGGAAACAAGCATCCTGGGACCAGTTTTGGGCTAACACCCCTCATAAGCCAGGCTAGCTTGAATCCAGTGGCAAAGTGAGCAAGGGACCCACGTCTGGGCTTACCCTGCCAACTTAGGGCGAACAAAGCAAACACAGGGAGATGATGGACGGAGCGCTGAAACTTTTCAGACACTCACCCCCAGTCACAGATCTGGGTTAAATCCATCATTGTTCTTTAGCTCACTTCGCCACCCCGTTCAGACCCAGCTATATGCAAATCAGTTTTGACCATGTGCCTCATGGAAACAGTCCAGCCCAAACTGCCAAGTCAGGTCTTCCCTGGAAACAAGCATCCTGGGACCGGTTTCGGGGTAACATGCCTCATCAGCCAGGCTAGCTTGAATCCAGTTGCAAAGTGAGCAAGGGACCCACGTCTGGGCATACCCTGCCAACTTAGGACGAACAAAGCAAACACAAGGAGATGATGGACGGAGCCCTGAAACCTTTCAGACACTCACCCCCAGTTACAGATCTGGGTTGAATCCATAATCGTTCTTTAGCTCACTTTGCCACCCCAGTTCAGACCCAGCTATATGCAAATCAGCCTTGACCCTGTGCTTCATGGGAACAGTCCAGCCCGAACTGTCAATCCAGGTCTTCACTGGATAGGAAACAAGAATCCTGGGACCGGTTTCGGGGTAACACCCCTCATCAGCCAGGCTAGCTTGAATCCAGTGGCAAAGTGAGCAAGGGACCCACGTCTGGGCATACCCTGCCAACTTAGGGCAAACAACGCAAACACAAGGAGATGATGGACGGAGCTGTGAAACCTTTTAGACACTCACCCCCAGTCACAGATCTGAGTTGAATCCATCATCGTTCTTTAGCTCACTTCGACACCCCAGTTCAGACTCAGCTATATGCAAATCAGTCTTGACCCTGTGCCTCATGGGAACAGTCCAGCCCGAACTGCCAAGCCAGGTCTTCCTTGGACCGGAAACAAGCATCCTGGGACCAGTTTCAGGTTAACATCCCTCATCAGCCACGCTAGCTTGAATCCAGTGGCAGAGTGAGCAAGGGACCCACATCTGGGCATACCCTGCCAACTTAGGGCAAACAACGCAAACACAAGAAGATGATGGACGGAGCGCTGAAACTTTTCAGACACTCACCCCCAGTCACAGATCTGGGTTGAATCCATCATCGCTCTTTAGCTCACTTCGCCACCCCGTTCAGACCCAGCTATATGCAAATCAGTCTTGACCCTGTGCCTCATGGGAACAGTCCAGCCCGAACTGCCAAGCCAGGTCTTCCCTGGACTGGAAACAAGCATCCTGGGACCGGTATCGGGTTAACACCCCTCATCAGCCAGGCTAGCTTGAAACCTGTGGCAAAGTGAGCAAAGGACCCACGTCTGGGCATACCCTGCCAACTTAGGGCGAACAAAGCAAACACAAGGAGATGAACTTTTCAGACACTCACCCCCAGTCACAGTTCTGGGTTGAATCCATCATCGTTCTTTAGCTCACTTCGCCACCCCGTTCAGACCCAGCTATATGCAAATCAGTCTTGACCCTGTGCCTCACGGAGATAGTCCAGTCCGAACTGCCAAGCCAGATCTTCCCTGGACTGAAAACAAGCACCCTGGGACCAGTTTCGGGTTAACACCCCTCATCAGCCAGGCTAGCTTGAATCCGGTGTCAAAGTGAGCTAGGGACCCATGTCTGGGCATACCCTGCCAACTAAGGGCGAACAAAGCAAACACAAGGAGATGATGGACGGAGCACTGAAACTTTTCAGACACTCACCCCAGTCACAGATCTGGGTTGAATCCATCATCGTTCTTTAGCTCATTTTGCCACCCCAGTTCAGGCCCAGCTATATGCAAATCAGCCTTGACCCTGTGCTTCATGGGAACAGTCCAGCCCGAACTGTCAAGCCAGGTCTTCACTGGACAGGAAACAAGAATCCTGAGACCGGTTTCGGGGTAACACCCCTCATCAGCCAGGCTAGCTTGAATCCAGTGGCAAAGTGAGCAAGGGACCTACGTCTGGGCATACCCTGCCAACTTAGGTCGAACAAAGCAAACACAAGGAGTTGATGGACGGATCGCTGAAACTTTTCAGACACACCCCATTCACAGATCTGGGCTGAATCCATCATCGTTCTTTAGCTCACTTCGCCACCCCAGTTCAGGCCCAGCTATATGCAAATCAGTCTTGACCCTGTGCCTCATGGGAACAGTCCAGCCCGAACTGCCAAGCCAGGTTTTCCCTGGACCGGAAACAAGCATCCTGGGACCGGTTTCAGGGTAACACCCCTCATAAGCCAGGCTAGCTTGAATCCAGTGGCAAAGTGAGCAAGGGACCCACGTCTGGGCTTACCCTGCCAACTTAGGGCGAACAAAGCAAACACAAGGAGATGATGGACGGAGCGCTGAAACTTTTCAGACACTCATCCCCAGTCACAGATCTGAGTTGAATCCATCATCGTTCTTTAGCTCACTTCGTCACACCGTTCAGACCCAGCTATATGCAAATCAGTCTTGACCCTGTGCCTCATGGAAACAGTCCAGCCCGAACTGCCAAGCCAGGTCTTCCCTGGACTGAAAACAAGCACCCTGGGACCAGTTTCGGGTTAACACCCCTCATCAGCCAGGCTAGCTTGAATCCGGTGTCAAAGTGAGCTAGGGACCCATGTCTGGGCATACCCTGCCAACTAAGGGCGAACAAAGCAAACACAAGGAGATGATGGACGGAGCACTGAAACTTTTCAGACACTCACCCCAGTCACAGATCTGGGTTGAATCCATCATCGTTCTTTAGCTCATTTTGCCACCCCAGTTCAGGCCCAGCTATATGCAAATCAGCCTTGACCCTGTGCTTCATGGGAACAGTCCAGCCCGAACTGTCAAGCCAGGTCTTCACTGGACAGGAAACAAGAATCCTGAGACCGGTTTCGGGGTAACACCCCTCATCAGCCAGGCTAGCTTGAATCCAGTGGCAAAGTGAGCAAGGGACCTACGTCTGGGCATACCCTGCCAACTTAGGTCGAACAAAGCAAACACAAGGAGATGATGGACGGATCGCTGAAACTTTTCAGACACACCCCATTCACAGATCTGGGCTGAATCCATCATCGTTCTTTAGCTCACTTCGCCACCCCAGTTCAGGCCCAGCTATATGCAAATCAGTCTTGACCCTGTGCCTCATGGGAACAGTCCAGCCCGAACTGACAAGCCAGGTTTTCCCTGGACCGGAAACAAGCATCCTAGGACCGGTTTCAGGGTAACACCCCTCATAAGCCAGGCTAGCTTGAATCCAGTGGCAAAGTGAGCAAGGGACCCACGTCTGGGCTTACCCTGCCAACTTAGGGCGAACAAAGCAAACACAAGGAGATGATGGACGGAGCGCTGAAACTTTTCAGACACTCACCCCAAGTCACAGATCTGGTTTTGAATCCATCATTGTTCTTTAGCTCACTTCACCACCCCAGTTCAGGCCCAGCTATATGCAAATCAGTCTTGACCCTGTGCCTCATGGGAACAGTCCAGCCCGAACTGCCAAGCCAGGTTTTCCCTGGACCGGAAACAAGCATCCTGGGACCAGTTTTGGGCTAACACCCCTCATAAGCCAGGCTAGCTTGAATCCAGTGGCAAAGTGAGCAAGGGACCCACGTCTGGGCTTACCCTGCCAACTTAGGGCGAACAAAGCAAACACAGGGAGATGATGGACGGAGCGCTGAAACTTTTCAGACACTCACCCCCAGTCACAGATCTGGGTTAAATCCATCATTGTTCTTTAGCTCACTTCGCCACCCCGTTCAGACCCAGCTATATGCAAATCAGTTTTGACCATGTGCCTCATGGAAACAGTCCAGCCCAAACTGCCAAGTCAGGTCTTCCCTGGACCGGAAACAAGCATCCTGGGACCGGTTTCGGGGTAACATGCCTCATCAGCCAGGCTAGCTTGAATCTAGTGGCAAAGTGTGCAAGGGAACCACGTCTGGGCATACCCTGCCAACTTAGGGCAAACAAAGCAAACACAAGGAGATGATGGACGGATCGCTGAAACTTTTCAGACACTCACCCCATTCACAGATCTGGGTTGAATCCATCATTGTTCTTTAGCTCACTTCACCACCCCGTTCAGACCCAGCTATATGCAAATCAGTTTTGACCATGTGCCTCATGGAAACAGTCCAGCCCAAACTGCCAAGTCAGGTCTTCCCTGGAAACAAGCATCCTGGGACCGGTTTCGGGGTAACATGCCTCATCAGCCAGGCTAGCTTGAATCCAGTTGCAAAGTGAGCAAGGGACCCACGTCTGGGCATACCCTGCCAACTTAGGACGAACAAAGCAAACACAAGGAGATGATGGACGGAGCCCTGAAACCTTTCAGACACTCACCCCCAGTTACAGATCTGGGTTGAATCCATAATCGTTCTTTAGCTCACTTTGCCACCCCAGTTCAGACCCAGCTATATGCAAATCAGCCTTGACCCTGTGCTTCATGGGAACAGTCCAGCCCGAACTGTCAATCCAGGTCTTCACTGGATAGGAAACAAGAATCCTGGGACCGGTTTCGGGGTAACATGCCTCATCAGCCAGGCTAGCTTGAATCCAGTTGCAAAGTGAGCAAGGGACCCACGTCTGGGCATACCCTGCCAACTTAGGACGAACAAAGCAAACACAAGGAGATGATGGACGGAGCCCTGAAACCTTTCAGACACTCACCCCCAGTTACAGATCTGGGTTGAATCCATCATCGTTCTTTAGCTCACTTCGCCACCCCGTTCAGACCCAGCTATATGCAAATCAGTCTTGACCCTGTGCCTCACGGAGATAGTCCAGCCCGAACTGCCAAGCCAGATCTTCCCTAGACTGGAAACAAGCATCCTGGGACCGGTTTCGGAGTAACATGCCTCATCAGCCAGGCTAGCTTGAATCCAGTGGCAAAGTGAGCAAGGGACCCACATCTGGGCATACCCTGCCAACTTAGGGTGAACAAAGGAAACACAAGGAGATGATGGACGGAGCGCTGAAACTTTTCAGACACTCACCCCCAGTCACAGATCTGGGCTGAATCCATCATCGTTCTTTAGCTCACTTCGCCACCCCAGTTCAGGCCCAGCTATATGCAAATCAGTCTTGACCCTGTACCTCATGGGAGCAGTCCAGCCCGAACTGCCAAGCCAGGTTTTCCCTGGACCGGAAACAAGCATCCTGGGACTGGTTTCAGGGTAACACCCCTCATAAGCCAAGCTACCTTGAATCCAGTGGCAAAGTGAGCAAGGGACCCACGTCTGGGCTTACCCTGCCAACTTAGGGCGAACAAAGCAAACACAAGGAGATGATGGACGGAGCGCTGAAACTTTTCAGACACTCACCCCCAGTCACAGATCTAGGCTGAATCCATCATCGTTCTTTAGCTCACTTCGCCACCCCAGTTCAGGCCCAGCTATATGCAAATCAGTTTTGACCATGTGCCTCATGGAAACAGTCCAGCCCAAACTGCCAAGTCAGGTCTTCCCTGGACCGGAAACAAGCATCCTGGGACCGGTTTCGGGGTAACATGCCTCATCAGCCAGGCTAGCTTGAATCTAGTGGCAAAGTGTGCAAGGGAACCACGTCTGGGCATACCCTGCCAACTTAGGGCAAACAAAGCAAACACAAGGAGATGATGGACGGATCGCTGAAACTTTTCAGACACTCACCCCATTCACAGATCTGGGTTGAATCCATCATTGTTCTTTAGCTCACTTCACCACCCCGTTCAGACCCAGCTATATGCAAATCAGTTTTGACCATGTGCCTCATGGAAACAGTCCAGCCCAAACTGCCAAGTCAGGTCTTCCCTGGAAACAAGCATCCTGGGACCGGTTTCGGGGTAACATGCCTCATCAGCCAGGCTAGCTTGAATCCAGTTGCAAAGTGAGCAAGGGACCCACGTCTGGGCATACCCTGCCAACTTAGGACGAACAAAGCAAACACAAGGAGATGATGGACGGAGCCCTGAAACCTTTCAGACACTCACCCCCAGTTACAGATCTGGGTTGAATCCATAATCGTTCTTTAGCTCACTTTGCCACCCCAGTTCAGACCCAGCTATATGCAAATCAGCCTTGACCCTGTGCTTCATGGGAACAGTCCAGCCCGAACTGTCAATCCAGGTCTTCACTGGATAGGAAACAAGAATCCTGGGACCGGTTTCGGGGTAACATGCCTCATCAGCCAGGCTAGCTTGAATCCAGTTGCAAAGTGAGCAAGGGACCCACGTCTGGGCATACCCTGCCAACTTAGGACGAACAAAGCAAACACAAGGAGATGATGGACGGAGCCCTGAAACCTTTCAGACACTCACCCCCAGTTACAGATCTGGGTTGAATCCATCATCGTTCTTTAGCTCACTTCGCCACCCCGTTCAGACCCAGCTATATGCAAATCAGTCTTGACCCTGTGCCTCACGGAGATAGTCCAGCCCGAACTGCCAAGCCAGATCTTCCCTAGACTGGAAACAAGCATCCTGGGACCGGTTTCGGAGTAACATGCCTCATCAGCCAGGCTAGCTTGAATCCAGTGGCAAAGTGAGCAAGGGACCCACATCTGGGCATACCCTGCCAACTTAGGGTGAACAAAGGAAACACAAGGAGATGATGGACGGAGCGCTGAAACTTTTCAGACACTCACCCCCAGTCACAGATCTGGGCTGAATCCATCATCGTTCTTTAGCTCACTTCGCCACCCCAGTTCAGGCCCAGCTATATGCAAATCAGTCTTGACCCTGTACCTCATGGGAGCAGTCCAGCCCGAACTGCCAAGCCAGGTTTTCCCTGGACCGGAAACAAGCATCCTGGGACTGGTTTCAGGGTAACACCCCTCATAAGCCAAGCTACCTTGAATCCAGTGGCAAAGTGAGCAAGGGACCCACGTCTGGGCTTACCCTGCCAACTTAGGGCGAACAAAGCAAACACAAGGAGATGATGGACGGAGCGCTGAAACTTTTCAGACACTCACCCCCAGTCACAGATCTAGGCTGAATCCATCATCGTTCTTTAGCTCACTTCGCCACCCCAGTTCAGGCCCAGCTATATGCAAATCAGTCTTGACCCTGTACCTCATGGGAACAGTCCAGCCTGAACTGTCAAGCCAGGTCTTCGCTGGATAGGAAAAGAGAATCCTGGGACCGGTTTCGGGGTAACACCCCTCATCAGCCAGGCTAGATTGAATCCAGTGGCAAAGTGAGCAAGGGACCCACATCTGGGCATACCCTGCCAACTTAGGGCGAACAAAGCAAACACAAGGAGATGATGGACGGAGCGCTGAAACTTGTCAGACACTCACCCTAAGTCACAGATCTGGTTTTGAATCCATCATCGTTCTTTTGCTCACTTCGCCACCCCAGTTCAGACCCAGCTATATACAAATCAGTCTTTACCCTGTTCCTCATAGGAACAGTCCAGCCCGAACTGCCCAGCCAGGTCTTCCCTGGACCGGAAACAAGCATCCTGGGACCGGTTTCGGGGTAATATGCCTCATCAGCCAGGCTAGTTTGAATCCAGTGGCAAAGTGAGCAAGGGACCCACGTCTGGGCTTACCCTGCCAACTTAGGGCGAACAAAGCAAACACAAGGAGATGATGGACGGAGCGCTGAAACTTTTCAGACACTCACCCCCAGTCACAGATCTGAGTTGAATCCATCATCGTTCTTTGGCTCACTTCGTCACTCCAGTTCAGACTCAGCTATATGCAAATCAGTCTTGACCCTGTGCCTCATGGGAACAGTCCAGCCCGAACTGCCAAGCCAGGTCTTCCCTGGACCGGAAACAAGCATCCTGGGACCGGTTTCGGGTTAACTTCCCTCATCAGCCACGCTAGCTTGAATCCAGTGGCAGAGTGAGCAAGGGACCCACATCTGGGCATACCCTGCCAACTTAGGGCAAACAACGCAAACACAAGGAGATGATGGACGGGGCGCTGAAACTTGTCAGACACTCACCCCCAGTCACAGATCTGGGTTGAATCCATCATCGTTCTTTAGCTCACTTCGCCACGCCGTTCAGACCCAGCTATATGCAAATCAGTCTTGACCCTGTGCCTCATGGGATCAGTCCAGCCCGAACTGCCAAGCCAGGTCTTCCCTGGACTGGAAACAAGCATCCTGGGACAGGTTTCGGGTTAACAACCCTCATCAGCCAGGCTAGCTTGAAACCAGTGGCAAAGTGAGCAAGGGACCCACGTCTGGGCATACCCTGCCAACTTAGGGCGAACAAAGCAAACACAAGGAGATGATGGACGGGGCGCTGAAACTTGTCAGACACTCACCCCCAGTCACAGATCTAGGCTGAATCCATCATCGTTCTTTAGCTCACTTCGCCACCCCAGTTCAGGCCCAGCTATATGCAAATCAGTCTTGACCCTGTACCTCATGGGAACAGTCCAGCCTGAACTGTCAAGCCAGGTCTTCACTGGATAGGAAAAGAGAATCCTGGGACCGGTTTCGGGGTAACACCCCTCATCAGCCAGGCTAGCTTGAATCCAGTGGCAAAGTGAGCAAGGGACCCACATCTGGGCATACCCTGCCAACTTAGGGCGAACAAAGCAAACACAAGGAGATGATGGACGGAGCGCTGAAACTTGTCAGACACTCACCCTAAGTCACAGATCTGGTTTTGAATCCATCATCGTTCTTTTGCTCACTTCGCCACCCCAGTTCAGACCCAGCTATATACAAATCAGTCTTTACCCTGTTCCTCATAGGAACAGTCCAGCCCGAACTGCCCAGCCAGGTCTTCCCTGGACCGGAAACAAGCATCCTGGGACCGGTTTCGGGGTAATATGCCTCATCAGCCAGGCTAGTTTGAATCCAGTGGCAAAGTGAGCAAGGGACCCATGTCTGGGCTTACCCTGCCAACTTAGGGCGAACAAAGCAAACACAAGGAGATGATGGACGGAGCGCTGAAACTTTTCAGACACTCACCCCCAGTCACAGATCTGAGTTGAATCCATCATCGTTCTTTGGCTCACTTCGTCACTCCAGTTCAGACTCAGCTATATGCAAATCAGTCTTGACCCTGTGCCTCATGGGAACAGTCCAGCCCGAACTGCCAAGCCAGGTCTTCCCTGGACCGGAAACAAGCATCCTGGGACCGGTTTCGGGTTAACTTCCCTCATCAGCCACGCTAGCTTGAATCCAGTGGCAGAGTGAGCAAGGGACCCACATCTGGGCATACCCTGCCAACTTAGGGCAAACAACGCAAACACAAGGAGATGATGGACGGGGCGCTGAAACTTGTCAGACACTCACCCCCAGTCACAGATCTGGGTTGAATCCATCATCGTTCTTTAGCTCACTTCGCCACGCCGTTCAGACCCAGCTATATGCAAATCAGTCTTGACCCTGTGCCTCATGGGATCAGTCCAGCCCGAACTGCCAAGCCAGGTCTTCCCTGGACTGGAAACAAGCATCCTGGGACAGGTTTCGGGTTAACAACCCTCATCAGCCAGGCTAGCTTGAAACCAGTGGCAAAGTGAGCAAGGGACCCACGTCTGGGCATACCCTGCCAACTTAGGGCGAACAAAGCAAACACAAGGAGATGATGGACGGGGCGCTGAAACTTGTCAGACACTCACCCCCAGTCACAGATCTGGGTTGAATCCATCATCGTTTTTTAGCTCGCTTTGCCACCCCAGTTCAGGCCCAGCTATATGCAAATCAGCCTTGACCCTGTGCTTCATGGGAACAGTCCAGCCTGAACTGTCAAGCCAGGTCTTCACTGTACAGGAAACAAAAATCCAGGGACCGGTTTCGGGGTAACACCCCTCATCAGGCGCCTTTCTCGAGTGAGGACAGTTCACTTCTCTTTTTACCCTTACTCTGTTTTAACCAGCGTTTTTACTGCTTCTTAAAAAATTGTATTTTAAAACTGTATTTCTGTGCATTGTGTTAGAGCTGTGTTATAGCTCTGGGGGGTAGATTCTTAATTCACAAGTCAGCGCTCTAGTTGCTTACGCTGACACGAACACTCAGCTCTATAAAACTTGCCGATGACGCGACCGCGCCACTGGCGCGCCTAAGGCAAGCCCGTCTGCGCCCGTCCGCACCCAAACGGGGCCAGGGGCAGAAACCCCTGCTGGTTTGGTGAGGGAGAGGCTCTCTTATAACTTGGAACAACTATACCATATTAGTAGAGAGGTAGACAGTAAGTGTGGTCACACAATGATGCCAGATAGTACAAGCACGAAATGCTCGCATTGTAAATTTAAATTCCAACCTACTCTTCACCCCTCGGCAGACACTCCCAAAAAAAAACTGATTATGATGCTTTTACTTAACTGTCGCTCGCTTCCTAAACACTCCACTGAAATTCTCCTACTCCTAGAAGAGATGAACCCTGA
This sequence comes from Calotriton arnoldi, assembly GCA_963921515.1. Lineage (NCBI taxonomy): Eukaryota > Metazoa > Chordata > Amphibia > Caudata > Salamandridae > Calotriton > Calotriton arnoldi. The sequence goes on along the minus strand of CAWUFW010000224.1, from coordinate 393,120 downwards.
TGTTTTATTTTTAACAGAGACGTGGTTAGATAATGAGACAGACTATGCCATCGTCCAAGCCCTTCCTCCAAACTATGTAATTCAGAGACTTGACCGAAATTTAGGCCGCGCGGGCGGTTTAGCCATTATTCATAAAGACAATCTTATCTGCCGGAGTACGCCAAATCCCATCCCCGACTGTGAAAGCATGACTTTTGTAATTAACTTATCTCCTACTTATACCTTTTCAGGGATTTTAGTCTACCGTCCTCCAGGCCCTTTTGGCCTCTTTAATAAAGATCTACCTGATCTTGCAGCAAATCTTGCTAGCTCCTCCCCCAACTTCACAATTCTGGGAGATTTTAATATGCACTTCAATGATGTGCAATCCGCATCCTCCTCAGAACTTATCGACGAACTGTCAATATTCCAACTCACCCTAAAAGTGAATGGTCCTACCCATATTAAAGGTCACTTGCTTGACCCTATCTTTTCAAATATACATAATCTATTTGTAGGTAACTCTGTCCCTCTACCCTGGTCAAACCATTTTCTTCTCCCTTTTACCTGGGCATTACCCGACTCCATTGCACCAGCTGCTAGAACCATTAAGCTGGCTCGCAAGTGGTCGAAACTTCCCTTAGACGCCTGGATAGGTAATCTAATAGATACTATTCCACTATCCCACTCTAACGTCGCAAATGACAATTTCAATAATTGGCTTGAGGCATCACTTAACCAAGTCCTCCCAAGGGAAGAGATTCCAGAAAAGGTTGGAGGTAAAAAAAACCTTGGTACTCCCAGAAATTACGTGAACTAAAACAGTTATGTAAAAAACATGAAAGAAGCTGGAGGAAGGACTTCTCCGCATCCAGGAAAGCCAAATATAGAGAAGCTATTAAAACCTATAAATTCGAAATAAAAAGCGCTCAAGCTCTCTATTACCAAGAAAAAATCACATTAGCGGCAAACTCCCCACGAGAAATTTTTAAGATTGCTAAATCTCTTCTCACATCCCCTGCCCCCCTACCGCCCCGGACAACGCCCAGCGGCGGTGTAATCAAATAGCAGATTTTTTCTCTGAAAAAATACAATCCATTTATATGTCTTTCCCTCAAACCATAGACCAACCAACCCCTTTATTAACAGACTCTGCCACCTCGGAAACACAGGCCTTGCTGGAAGAATTCCCGCCTCTTGACCTTATCACCCTGCAAGGGTTTCTGAGAGAGTTAAAATCAGGTTCTCCCCTAGACCCCGCTCCTCCTACCATTCTTCATCAGATCTCTGAGGTCGTGTCACCAGTTATACTTGACGTGATAAATACATCACTTAAGACAGGGATCGTGCCAACCCTATGGAAACACGCTAGGGTCAAAGCACTCTTGAAGAAACCTAATCTTGATCCAGAAGACTGGGCAAACTATCGACCCATCTCCCTGCTGCCTGGACTAAGTAAACTAGCAGAGAAGCACACTAATTCGATTTTATCGTCTTTTTTAGAAAACAATAATCGTCTTCATCCCACTCAGACAGGATTTAGATCACAACAGGGCACTGAGACTGCTCTTCTTGCCGTAGTAGAGGAAACTAGGAAGATCCTTGATAACGGAGGCTGCACGGCCCTGATTTTATTGGACCTCAGTGCAGCCTTCGATACAGTAAATCACCATCTGATGATCCAAAGACTCAGGGAGGTTGGAGTGACTGGACTAGCACTAAAATGGCTACAGTCCTTTCTTCAAAATAGGGTCTTCTCAGTCTTTGAAGAAGAATCCTCCTCGAAGCAAATACCCCTGACATGTGGGGTCCCTCAGGGATCCTCCCTAAGCCCCACCATGTTTAATATATATATATGAGGTCACTGGCAGAAACTGTATGCCCATTTGGTGTACAGATCGTCACATATGCGGACGATACCCAGTTAATTGTCTCCATGAAGCAATACAACCAACATGGTCCCGATCTAGCCACCTGCCTTGAGAAGGTTTTTAATTGGATGAATAACTCATTTTTAAAACTGAATGGATCAAAGACCGAACTCATGCTCCTGGGGAAGGCCGCCCCTCCAAACATTGACCTCCTCTGTCCTGGCTGCCTAGGCCTACCGCCTGTCCCAAAAAAACAAATCAAAAGCCTAGGGGTCTGGCTTGACTGCAACCTTGATTTCAAGGAACAAGCACGCAAAGAAGCAGCCAGCTGCTATGGCCTTCTAAGAATGATCAGAGGGATACTCCCCTTGCTACCCTTTGCAGCTAGACGATTACTAGTCCAAGCTCTCATTCTTTCATGACTCGCCTACGCTAATGCTGTCTACCTGGGAGCCCCTCAGGCCACCACCAAAAGACTTCAAACGGTGCAGAATTGTGCGGCCCGTATGTTGTTGAATACCCCCAGACGTTCCTCAGCGAAAACTGCCCTCGCTACCTTGCATTGGCTCCCTGTCCAGGAAAGAATTCAATTCAAAGCTATGTGCGTTATACATAAAGCACTTTCTGGAAATTGCTCGCTCCTGATTCGTCCCTGGTTTCAACCCTATCGACCCAACAGAACCCTTAGATCTGAGAACAAGGGTTTAATCTTAGTTCCTAAGATTAAACGATCACGTAGTGGAGGCCGAATGTTCACATATAATGCAGCTAGGCTTTGGAACAATCTTCCCATCCACGTACGTTTCGAACCTAACTATCTCAAGTTCAGAAAGCTTTTGAAAAGCCTCTCTCTTTCCCTGATCCTCTCACGGTGTAAGCGGCGCCACAGCGCTGGGATGCCCTCGGGTAACCATGCGCTTTAGAAATGTTCCTTCATTCATTCATTCATTCATTCATCAGCCAGGCTAGCTTGAATCCAGTGGGAAAGTGAGCAAGGAACCCACGTCTGGGCTTACCCTGCCAACTTAGGGCGAACAAAGCAAACACAAGGAGATGATGGACGGAGCGCTGAAACTTTTCAGACACTCATCCCCAGTCACAGATCTGAGTTGAATCCATCATCGTTCTTTAGCTCACTTCGTCACACCGTTCAGACCCAGCTATATGCAAATCAGTCTTGACCCTGTGCCTCATGGAAACAGTCCAGCCCGAACTGCCAAGCCAGGTCTTCCCTGGACTGAAAACAAGCACCCTGGGACCAGTTTCGGGTTAACACCCCTCATCAGCCAGGCTAGCTTGAATCCGGTGTCAAAGTGAGCTAGGGACCCATGTCTGGGCATACCCTGCCAACTAAGGGCGAACAAAGCAAACACAAGGAGATGATGGACGGAGCACTGAAACTTTTCAGACACTCACCCCAGTCACAGATCTGGGTTGAATCCATCATCGTTCTTTAGCTCATTTTGCCACCCCAGTTCAGGCCCAGCTATATGCAAATCAGCCTTGACCCTGTGCTTCATGGGAACAGTCCAGCCCGAACTGTCAAGCCAGGTCTTCACTGGACAGGAAACAAGAATCCTGAGACCGGTTTCGGGGTAACACCCCTCATCAGCCAGGCTAGCTTGAATCCAGTGGCAAAGTGAGCAAGGGACCTACGTCTGGGCATACCCTGCCAACTTAGGTCGAACAAAGCAAACACAAGGAGTTGATGGACGGATCGCTGAAACTTTTCAGACACACCCCATTCACAGATCTGGGCTGAATCCATCATCGTTCTTTAGCTCACTTCGCCACCCCAGTTCAGGCCCAGCTATATGCAAATCAGTCTTGACCCTGTGCCTCATGGGAACAGTCCAGCCCGAACTGCCAAGCCAGGTTTTCCCTGGACCGGAAACAAGCATCCTGGGACCGGTTTCAGGGTAACACCCTCATAAGCCAGGCTAGCTTGAATCCAGTGGCAAAGTGAGCAAGGGACCCACGTCTGGGCTTACCCTGCCAACTTAGGGCGAACAAAGCAAACACAAGGAGATGATGGACGGAGCGCTGAAACTTTTCAGACACTCACCCCCAGTCACAGATCTGAGTTGAATCCATCATCGTTCTTTAGCTCACTTCGTCACACCGTTCAGACCCAGCTATATGCAAATCAGTCTTGACCCTGTGCCTCATGGAAACAGTCCAGCCCGAACTGCCAAGCCAGGTCTTCCCTGGACTGAAAACAAGCACCCTGGGACCAGTTTCGGGTTAACACCCCTCATCAGCCAGGCTAGCTTGAATCCGGTGTCAAAGTGAGCTAGGGACCCATGTCTGGGCATACCCTGCCAACTAAGGGCGAACAAAGCAAACACAAGGAGATGATGGACGGAGCACTGAAACTTTTCAGACACTCACCCCAGTCACAGATCTGGGTTGAATCCATCATCGTTCTTTAGCTCATTTTGCCACCCCAGTTCAGGCCCAGCTATATGCAAATCAGCCTTGACCCTGTGCTTCATGGGAACAGTCCAGCCCGAACTGTCAAGCCAGGTCTTCACTGGACAGGAAACAAGAATCCTGAGACCGGTTTCGGGGTAACACCCCTCATCAGCCAGGCTAGCTTGAATCCAGTGGCAAAGTGAGCAAGGGACCTACGTCTGGGCATACCCTGCCAACTTAGGTCGAACAAAGCAAACACAAGGAGATGATGGACGGATCGCTGAAACTTTTCAGACACACCCCATTCACAGATCTGGGCTGAATCCATCATCGTTCTTTAGCTCACTTCGCCACCCCAGTTCAGGCCCAGCTATATGCAAATCAGTCTTGACCCTGTGCCTCATGGGAACAGTCCAGCCCGAACTGACAAGCCAGGTTTTCCCTGGACCGGAAACAAGCATCCTAGGACCGGTTTCAGGGTAACACCCCTCATAAGCCAGGCTAGCTTGAATCCAGTGGCAAAGTGAGCAAGGGACCCACGTCTGGGCTTACCCTGCCAACTTAGGGCGAACAAAGCAAACACAAGGAGATGATGGACGGAGCGCTGAAACTTTTCAGACACTCACCCCAAGTCACAGATCTGGTTTTGAATCCATCATTGTTCTTTAGCTCACTTCACCACCCCAGTTCAGGCCCAGCTATATGCAAATCAGTCTTGACCCTGTGCCTCATGGGAACAGTCCAGCCCGAACTGCCAAGCCAGGTTTTCCCTGGACCGGAAACAAGCATCCTGGGACCAGTTTTGGGCTAACACCCCTCATAAGCCAGGCTAGCTTGAATCCAGTGGCAAAGTGAGCAAGGGACCCACGTCTGGGCTTACCCTGCCAACTTAGGGCGAACAAAGCAAACACAGGGAGATGATGGACGGAGCGCTGAAACTTTTCAGACACTCACCCCCAGTCACAGATCTGGGTTAAATCCATCATTGTTCTTTAGCTCACTTCGCCACCCCGTTCAGACCCAGCTATATGCAAATCAGTTTTGACCATGTGCCTCATGGAAACAGTCCAGCCCAAACTGCCAAGTCAGGTCTTCCCTGGAAACAAGCATCCTGGGACCGGTTTCGGGGTAACATGCCTCATCAGCCAGGCTAGCTTGAATCCAGTTGCAAAGTGAGCAAGGGACCCACGTCTGGGCATACCCTGCCAACTTAGGACGAACAAAGCAAACACAAGGAGATGATGGACGGAGCCCTGAAACCTTTCAGACACTCACCCCCAGTTACAGATCTGGGTTGAATCCATAATCGTTCTTTAGCTCACTTTGCCACCCCAGTTCAGACCCAGCTATATGCAAATCAGCCTTGACCCTGTGCTTCATGGGAACAGTCCAGCCCGAACTGTCAATCCAGGTCTTCACTGGATAGGAAACAAGAATCCTGGGACCGGTTTCGGGGTAACACCCCTCATCAGCCAGGCTAGCTTGAATCCAGTGGCAAAGTGAGCAAGGGACCCACGTCTGGGCATACCCTGCCAACTTAGGGCAAACAACGCAAACACAAGGAGATGATGGACGGAGCTGTGAAACCTTTTAGACACTCACCCCCAGTCACAGATCTGAGTTGAATCCATCATCGTTCTTTAGCTCACTTCGACACCCCAGTTCAGACTCAGCTATATGCAAATCAGTCTTGACCCTGTGCCTCATGGGAACAGTCCAGCCCGAACTGCCAAGCCAGGTCTTCCTTGGACCGGAAACAAGCATCCTGGGACCAGTTTCAGGTTAACATCCCTCATCAGCCACGCTAGCTTGAATCCAGTGGCAGAGTGAGCAAGGGACCCACATCTGGGCATACCCTGCCAACTTAGGGCAAACAACGCAAACACAAGAAGATGATGGACGGAGCGCTGAAACTTTTCAGACACTCACCCCCAGTCACAGATCTGGGTTGAATCCATCATCGCTCTTTAGCTCACTTCGCCACCCCGTTCAGACCCAGCTATATGCAAATCAGTCTTGACCCTGTGCCTCATGGGAACAGTCCAGCCCGAACTGCCAAGCCAGGTCTTCCCTGGACTGGAAACAAGCATCCTGGGACCGGTATCGGGTTAACACCCCTCATCAGCCAGGCTAGCTTGAAACCTGTGGCAAAGTGAGCAAAGGACCCACGTCTGGGCATACCCTGCCAACTTAGGGCGAACAAAGCAAACACAAGGAGATGAACTTTTCAGACACTCACCCCCAGTCACAGTTCTGGGTTGAATCCATCATCGTTCTTTAGCTCACTTCGCCACCCCGTTCAGACCCAGCTATATGCAAATCAGTCTTGACCCTGTGCCTCACGGAGATAGTCCAGTCCGAACTGCCAAGCCAGATCTTCCCTGGACTGAAAACAAGCACCCTGGGACCAGTTTCGGGTTAACACCCCTCATCAGCCAGGCTAGCTTGAATCCGGTGTCAAAGTGAGCTAGGGACCCATGTCTGGGCATACCCTGCCAACTAAGGGCGAACAAAGCAAACACAAGGAGATGATGGACGGAGCACTGAAACTTTTCAGACACTCACCCCAGTCACAGATCTGGGTTGAATCCATCATCGTTCTTTAGCTCATTTTGCCACCCCAGTTCAGGCCCAGCTATATGCAAATCAGCCTTGACCCTGTGCTTCATGGGAACAGTCCAGCCCGAACTGTCAAGCCAGGTCTTCACTGGACAGGAAACAAGAATCCTGAGACCGGTTTCGGGGTAACACCCCTCATCAGCCAGGCTAGCTTGAATCCAGTGGCAAAGTGAGCAAGGGACCTACGTCTGGGCATACCCTGCCAACTTAGGTCGAACAAAGCAAACACAAGGAGTTGATGGACGGATCGCTGAAACTTTTCAGACACACCCCATTCACAGATCTGGGCTGAATCCATCATCGTTCTTTAGCTCACTTCGCCACCCCAGTTCAGGCCCAGCTATATGCAAATCAGTCTTGACCCTGTGCCTCATGGGAACAGTCCAGCCCGAACTGCCAAGCCAGGTTTTCCCTGGACCGGAAACAAGCATCCTGGGACCGGTTTCAGGGTAACACCCCTCATAAGCCAGGCTAGCTTGAATCCAGTGGCAAAGTGAGCAAGGGACCCACGTCTGGGCTTACCCTGCCAACTTAGGGCGAACAAAGCAAACACAAGGAGATGATGGACGGAGCGCTGAAACTTTTCAGACACTCATCCCCAGTCACAGATCTGAGTTGAATCCATCATCGTTCTTTAGCTCACTTCGTCACACCGTTCAGACCCAGCTATATGCAAATCAGTCTTGACCCTGTGCCTCATGGAAACAGTCCAGCCCGAACTGCCAAGCCAGGTCTTCCCTGGACTGAAAACAAGCACCCTGGGACCAGTTTCGGGTTAACACCCCTCATCAGCCAGGCTAGCTTGAATCCGGTGTCAAAGTGAGCTAGGGACCCATGTCTGGGCATACCCTGCCAACTAAGGGCGAACAAAGCAAACACAAGGAGATGATGGACGGAGCACTGAAACTTTTCAGACACTCACCCCAGTCACAGATCTGGGTTGAATCCATCATCGTTCTTTAGCTCATTTTGCCACCCCAGTTCAGGCCCAGCTATATGCAAATCAGCCTTGACCCTGTGCTTCATGGGAACAGTCCAGCCCGAACTGTCAAGCCAGGTCTTCACTGGACAGGAAACAAGAATCCTGAGACCGGTTTCGGGGTAACACCCCTCATCAGCCAGGCTAGCTTGAATCCAGTGGCAAAGTGAGCAAGGGACCTACGTCTGGGCATACCCTGCCAACTTAGGTCGAACAAAGCAAACACAAGGAGATGATGGACGGATCGCTGAAACTTTTCAGACACACCCCATTCACAGATCTGGGCTGAATCCATCATCGTTCTTTAGCTCACTTCGCCACCCCAGTTCAGGCCCAGCTATATGCAAATCAGTCTTGACCCTGTGCCTCATGGGAACAGTCCAGCCCGAACTGACAAGCCAGGTTTTCCCTGGACCGGAAACAAGCATCCTAGGACCGGTTTCAGGGTAACACCCCTCATAAGCCAGGCTAGCTTGAATCCAGTGGCAAAGTGAGCAAGGGACCCACGTCTGGGCTTACCCTGCCAACTTAGGGCGAACAAAGCAAACACAAGGAGATGATGGACGGAGCGCTGAAACTTTTCAGACACTCACCCCAAGTCACAGATCTGGTTTTGAATCCATCATTGTTCTTTAGCTCACTTCACCACCCCAGTTCAGGCCCAGCTATATGCAAATCAGTCTTGACCCTGTGCCTCATGGGAACAGTCCAGCCCGAACTGCCAAGCCAGGTTTTCCCTGGACCGGAAACAAGCATCCTGGGACCAGTTTTGGGCTAACACCCCTCATAAGCCAGGCTAGCTTGAATCCAGTGGCAAAGTGAGCAAGGGACCCACGTCTGGGCTTACCCTGCCAACTTAGGGCGAACAAAGCAAACACAGGGAGATGATGGACGGAGCGCTGAAACTTTTCAGACACTCACCCCCAGTCACAGATCTGGGTTAAATCCATCATTGTTCTTTAGCTCACTTCGCCACCCCGTTCAGACCCAGCTATATGCAAATCAGTTTTGACCATGTGCCTCATGGAAACAGTCCAGCCCAAACTGCCAAGTCAGGTCTTCCCTGGACCGGAAACAAGCATCCTGGGACCGGTTTCGGGGTAACATGCCTCATCAGCCAGGCTAGCTTGAATCTAGTGGCAAAGTGTGCAAGGGAACCACGTCTGGGCATACCCTGCCAACTTAGGGCAAACAAAGCAAACACAAGGAGATGATGGACGGATCGCTGAAACTTTTCAGACACTCACCCCATTCACAGATCTGGGTTGAATCCATCATTGTTCTTTAGCTCACTTCACCACCCCGTTCAGACCCAGCTATATGCAAATCAGTTTTGACCATGTGCCTCATGGAAACAGTCCAGCCCAAACTGCCAAGTCAGGTCTTCCCTGGAAACAAGCATCCTGGGACCGGTTTCGGGGTAACATGCCTCATCAGCCAGGCTAGCTTGAATCCAGTTGCAAAGTGAGCAAGGGACCCACGTCTGGGCATACCCTGCCAACTTAGGACGAACAAAGCAAACACAAGGAGATGATGGACGGAGCCCTGAAACCTTTCAGACACTCACCCCCAGTTACAGATCTGGGTTGAATCCATAATCGTTCTTTAGCTCACTTTGCCACCCCAGTTCAGACCCAGCTATATGCAAATCAGCCTTGACCCTGTGCTTCATGGGAACAGTCCAGCCCGAACTGTCAATCCAGGTCTTCACTGGATAGGAAACAAGAATCCTGGGACCGGTTTCGGGGTAACATGCCTCATCAGCCAGGCTAGCTTGAATCCAGTTGCAAAGTGAGCAAGGGACCCACGTCTGGGCATACCCTGCCAACTTAGGACGAACAAAGCAAACACAAGGAGATGATGGACGGAGCCCTGAAACCTTTCAGACACTCACCCCCAGTTACAGATCTGGGTTGAATCCATCATCGTTCTTTAGCTCACTTCGCCACCCCGTTCAGACCCAGCTATATGCAAATCAGTCTTGACCCTGTGCCTCACGGAGATAGTCCAGCCCGAACTGCCAAGCCAGATCTTCCCTAGACTGGAAACAAGCATCCTGGGACCGGTTTCGGAGTAACATGCCTCATCAGCCAGGCTAGCTTGAATCCAGTGGCAAAGTGAGCAAGGGACCCACATCTGGGCATACCCTGCCAACTTAGGGTGAACAAAGGAAACACAAGGAGATGATGGACGGAGCGCTGAAACTTTTCAGACACTCACCCCCAGTCACAGATCTGGGCTGAATCCATCATCGTTCTTTAGCTCACTTCGCCACCCCAGTTCAGGCCCAGCTATATGCAAATCAGTCTTGACCCTGTACCTCATGGGAGCAGTCCAGCCCGAACTGCCAAGCCAGGTTTTCCCTGGACCGGAAACAAGCATCCTGGGACTGGTTTCAGGGTAACACCCCTCATAAGCCAAGCTACCTTGAATCCAGTGGCAAAGTGAGCAAGGGACCCACGTCTGGGCTTACCCTGCCAACTTAGGGCGAACAAAGCAAACACAAGGAGATGATGGACGGAGCGCTGAAACTTTTCAGACACTCACCCCCAGTCACAGATCTAGGCTGAATCCATCATCGTTCTTTAGCTCACTTCGCCACCCCAGTTCAGGCCCAGCTATATGCAAATCAGTTTTGACCATGTGCCTCATGGAAACAGTCCAGCCCAAACTGCCAAGTCAGGTCTTCCCTGGACCGGAAACAAGCATCCTGGGACCGGTTTCGGGGTAACATGCCTCATCAGCCAGGCTAGCTTGAATCTAGTGGCAAAGTGTGCAAGGGAACCACGTCTGGGCATACCCTGCCAACTTAGGGCAAACAAAGCAAACACAAGGAGATGATGGACGGATCGCTGAAACTTTTCAGACACTCACCCCATTCACAGATCTGGGTTGAATCCATCATTGTTCTTTAGCTCACTTCACCACCCCGTTCAGACCCAGCTATATGCAAATCAGTTTTGACCATGTGCCTCATGGAAACAGTCCAGCCCAAACTGCCAAGTCAGGTCTTCCCTGGAAACAAGCATCCTGGGACCGGTTTCGGGGTAACATGCCTCATCAGCCAGGCTAGCTTGAATCCAGTTGCAAAGTGAGCAAGGGACCCACGTCTGGGCATACCCTGCCAACTTAGGACGAACAAAGCAAACACAAGGAGATGATGGACGGAGCCCTGAAACCTTTCAGACACTCACCCCCAGTTACAGATCTGGGTTGAATCCATAATCGTTCTTTAGCTCACTTTGCCACCCCAGTTCAGACCCAGCTATATGCAAATCAGCCTTGACCCTGTGCTTCATGGGAACAGTCCAGCCCGAACTGTCAATCCAGGTCTTCACTGGATAGGAAACAAGAATCCTGGGACCGGTTTCGGGGTAACATGCCTCATCAGCCAGGCTAGCTTGAATCCAGTTGCAAAGTGAGCAAGGGACCCACGTCTGGGCATACCCTGCCAACTTAGGACGAACAAAGCAAACACAAGGAGATGATGGACGGAGCCCTGAAACCTTTCAGACACTCACCCCCAGTTACAGATCTGGGTTGAATCCATCATCGTTCTTTAGCTCACTTCGCCACCCCGTTCAGACCCAGCTATATGCAAATCAGTCTTGACCCTGTGCCTCACGGAGATAGTCCAGCCCGAACTGCCAAGCCAGATCTTCCCTAGACTGGAAACAAGCATCCTGGGACCGGTTTCGGAGTAACATGCCTCATCAGCCAGGCTAGCTTGAATCCAGTGGCAAAGTGAGCAAGGGACCCACATCTGGGCATACCCTGCCAACTTAGGGTGAACAAAGGAAACACAAGGAGATGATGGACGGAGCGCTGAAACTTTTCAGACACTCACCCCCAGTCACAGATCTGGGCTGAATCCATCATCGTTCTTTAGCTCACTTCGCCACCCCAGTTCAGGCCCAGCTATATGCAAATCAGTCTTGACCCTGTACCTCATGGGAGCAGTCCAGCCCGAACTGCCAAGCCAGGTTTTCCCTGGACCGGAAACAAGCATCCTGGGACTGGTTTCAGGGTAACACCCCTCATAAGCCAAGCTACCTTGAATCCAGTGGCAAAGTGAGCAAGGGACCCACGTCTGGGCTTACCCTGCCAACTTAGGGCGAACAAAGCAAACACAAGGAGATGATGGACGGAGCGCTGAAACTTTTCAGACACTCACCCCCAGTCACAGATCTAGGCTGAATCCATCATCGTTCTTTAGCTCACTTCGCCACCCCAGTTCAGGCCCAGCTATATGCAAATCAGTCTTGACCCTGTACCTCATGGGAACAGTCCAGCCTGAACTGTCAAGCCAGGTCTTCGCTGGATAGGAAAAGAGAATCCTGGGACCGGTTTCGGGGTAACACCCCTCATCAGCCAGGCTAGATTGAATCCAGTGGCAAAGTGAGCAAGGGACCCACATCTGGGCATACCCTGCCAACTTAGGGCGAACAAAGCAAACACAAGGAGATGATGGACGGAGCGCTGAAACTTGTCAGACACTCACCCTAAGTCACAGATCTGGTTTTGAATCCATCATCGTTCTTTTGCTCACTTCGCCACCCCAGTTCAGACCCAGCTATATACAAATCAGTCTTTACCCTGTTCCTCATAGGAACAGTCCAGCCCGAACTGCCCAGCCAGGTCTTCCCTGGACCGGAAACAAGCATCCTGGGACCGGTTTCGGGGTAATATGCCTCATCAGCCAGGCTAGTTTGAATCCAGTGGCAAAGTGAGCAAGGGACCCACGTCTGGGCTTACCCTGCCAACTTAGGGCGAACAAAGCAAACACAAGGAGATGATGGACGGAGCGCTGAAACTTTTCAGACACTCACCCCCAGTCACAGATCTGAGTTGAATCCATCATCGTTCTTTGGCTCACTTCGTCACTCCAGTTCAGACTCAGCTATATGCAAATCAGTCTTGACCCTGTGCCTCATGGGAACAGTCCAGCCCGAACTGCCAAGCCAGGTCTTCCCTGGACCGGAAACAAGCATCCTGGGACCGGTTTCGGGTTAACTTCCTCATCAGCCACGCTAGCTTGAATCCAGTGGCAGAGTGAGCAAGGGACCCACATCTGGGCATACCCTGCCAACTTAGGGCAAACAACGCAAACACAAGGAGATGATGGACGGGGCGCTGAAACTTGTCAGACACTCACCCCCAGTCACAGATCTGGGTTGAATCCATCATCGTTCTTTAGCTCACTTCGCCACGCCGTTCAGACCCAGCTATATGCAAATCAGTCTTGACCCTGTGCCTCATGGGATCAGTCCAGCCCGAACTGCCAAGCCAGGTCTTCCCTGGACTGGAAACAAGCATCCTGGGACAGGTTTCGGGTTAACAACCCTCATCAGCCAGGCTAGCTTGAAACCAGTGGCAAAGTGAGCAAGGGACCCACGTCTGGGCATACCCTGCCAACTTAGGGCGAACAAAGCAAACACAAGGAGATGATGGACGGGGCGCTGAAACTTGTCAGACACTCACCCCCAGTCACAGATCTAGGCTGAATCCATCATCGTTCTTTAGCTCACTTCGCCACCCCAGTTCAGGCCCAGCTATATGCAAATCAGTCTTGACCCTGTACCTCATGGGAACAGTCCAGCCTGAACTGTCAAGCCAGGTCTTCACTGGATAGGAAAAGAGAATCCTGGGACCGGTTTCGGGTAACACCCCTCATCAGCCAGGCTAGCTTGAATCCAGTGGCAAAGTGAGCAAGGGACCCACATCTGGGCATACCCTGCCAACTTAGGGCGAACAAAGCAAACACAAGGAGATGATGGACGGAGCGCTGAAACTTGTCAGACACTCACCCTAAGTCACAGATCTGGTTTTGAATCCATCATCGTTCTTTTGCTCACTTCGCCACCCCAGTTCAGACCCAGCTATATACAAATCAGTCTTTACCCTGTTCCTCATAGGAACAGTCCAGCCCGAACTGCCCAGCCAGGTCTTCCCTGGACCGGAAACAAGCATCCTGGGACCGGTTTCGGGGTAATATGCCTCATCAGCCAGGCTAGTTTGAATCCAGTGGCAAAGTGAGCAAGGGACCCATGTCTGGGCTTACCCTGCCAACTTAGGGCGAACAAAGCAAACACAAGGAGATGATGGACGGAGCGCTGAAACTTTTCAGACACTCACCCCCAGTCACAGATCTGAGTTGAATCCATCATCGTTCTTTGGCTCACTTCGTCACTCCAGTTCAGACTCAGCTATATGCAAATCAGTCTTGACCCTGTGCCTCATGGGAACAGTCCAGCCCGAACTGCCAAGCCAGGTCTTCCCTGGACCGGAAACAAGCATCCTGGGACCGGTTTCGGGTTAACTTCCCTCATCAGCCACGCTAGCTTGAATCCAGTGGCAGAGTGAGCAAGGGACCCACATCTGGGCATACCCTGCCAACTTAGGGCAAACAACGCAAACACAAGGAGATGATGGACGGGGCGCTGAAACTTGTCAGACACTCACCCCCAGTCACAGATCTGGGTTGAATCCATCATCGTTCTTTAGCTCACTTCGCCACGCCGTTCAGACCCAGCTATATGCAAATCAGTCTTGACCCTGTGCCTCATGGGATCAGTCCAGCCCGAACTGCCAAGCCAGGTCTTCCCTGGACTGGAAACAAGCATCCTGGGACAGGTTTCGGGTTAACAACCCTCATCAGCCAGGCTAGCTTGAAACCAGTGGCAAAGTGAGCAAGGGACCCACGTCTGGGCATACCCTGCCAACTTAGGGCGAACAAAGCAAACACAAGGAGATGATGGACGGGGCGCTGAAACTTGTCAGACACTCACCCCCAGTCACAGATCTGGGTTGAATCCATCATCGTTTTTTAGCTCGCTTTGCCACCCCAGTTCAGGCCCAGCTATATGCAAATCAGCCTTGACCCTGTGCTTCATGGGAACAGTCCAGCCTGAACTGTCAAGCCAGGTCTTCACTGTACAGGAAACAAAAATCCAGGGACCGGTTTCGGGGTAACACCCCTCATCAGGCGCCTTTCTCGAGTGAGGACAGTTCACTTCTCTTTTACCCTTACTCTGTTTTAACCAGCGTTTTTACTGCTTCTTAAAAAATTGTATTTTAAAACTGTATTTCTGTGCATTGTGTTAGAGCTGTGTTATAGCTCTGGGGGGTAGATTCTTAATTCACAAGTCAGCGCTCTAGTTGCTTACGCTGACACGAACACTCAGCTCTATAAAACTTGCCGATGACGCGACCGCGCCACTGGCGCGCCTAAGGCAAGCCCGTCTGCGCCCGTCCGCACCCAAACGGGGCCAGGGGCAGAAACCCCTGCTGGTTTGGTGAGGGAGAGGCTCTCTTATAACTTGGAACAACTATACCATATTAGTAGAGAGGTAGACAGTAAGTGTGGTCACACAATGATGCCAGATAGTACAAGCACGAAATGCTCGCATTGTAAATTTAAATTCCAACCTACTCTTCACCCCTCGGCAGACACTCCCAAAAAAAAACTGATTATGATGCTTTTACTTAACTGTCGCTCGCTTCCTAAACACTCCACTGAAATTCTCCTACTCCTAGAAGAGATGAACCCTGATGTTTTATTTTTAACAGAGACGTGGTTAGATAATGAGACAGACTATGCCATCGTCCAAGCCCTTCCTCCAAACTATGTAATTCAGAGACTTGACCGAAATTTAGGCCGCGCGGGCGGTTTAGCCATTATTCATAAAGACAATCTTATCTGCCGGAGTACGCCAAATCCCATCCCCGACTGTGAAAGCATGACTTTTGTAATTAACTTATCTCCTACTTATACCTTTTCAGGGATTTTAGTCTACCGTCCTCCA
This sequence comes from Calotriton arnoldi, assembly GCA_963921515.1. Taxonomy (NCBI): domain Eukaryota; kingdom Metazoa; phylum Chordata; class Amphibia; order Caudata; family Salamandridae; genus Calotriton; species Calotriton arnoldi. The sequence continues at coordinate 377,452 of CAWUFW010000224.1, read as the reverse complement.
GGCCCTTTTGGCCTCTTTAATAAAGATCTACCTGATCTTGCAGCAAATCTTGCTAGCTCCTCCCCCAACTTCACAATTCTGGGAGATTTTAATATGCACTTCAATGATGTGCAATCCGCATCCTCCTCAGAACTTATCGACGAACTGTCAATATTCCAACTCACCCTAAAAGTGAATGGTCCTACCCATATTAAAGGTCACTTGCTTGACCCTATCTTTTCAAATATACATAATCTATTTGTAGGTAACTCTGTCCCTCTACCCTGGTCAAACCATTTTCTTCTCCCTTTTACCTGGGCATTACCCGACTCCATTGCACCAGCTGCTAGAACCATTAAGCTGGCTCGCAAGTGGTCGAAACTTCCCTTAGACGCCTGGATAGGTAATCTAATAGATACTATTCCACTATCCCACTCTAACGTCGCAAATGACAATTTCAATAATTGGCTTGAGGCATCACTTAACCAAGTCCTCCCAAGGGAAGAGATTCCAGAAAAGGTTGGAGGTAAAAAAAACCTTGGTACTCCCAGAAATTACGTGAACTAAAACAGTTATGTAAAAAACATGAAAGAAGCTGGAGGAAGGACTTCTCCGCATCCAGGAAAGCCAAATATAGAGAAGCTATTAAAACCTATAAATTCGAAATAAAAAGCGCTCAAGCTCTCTATTACCAAGAAAAAATCACATTAGCGGCAAACTCCCCACGAGAAATTTTTAAGATTGCTAAATCTCTTCTCACATCCCCTGCCCCCCTACCGCCCCGGACAACGCCCAGCGGCGGTGTAATCAAATAGCAGATTTTTTCTCTGAAAAAATACAATCCATTTATATGTCTTTCCCTCAAACCATAGACCAACCAACCCCTTTATTAACAGACTCTGCCACCTCGGAAACACAGGCCTTGCTGGAAGAATTCCCGCCTCTTGACCTTATCACCCTGCAAGGGTTTCTGAGAGAGTTAAAATCAGGTTCTCCCCTAGACCCCGCTCCTCCTACCATTCTTCATCAGATCTCTGAGGTCGTGTCACCAGTTATACTTGACGTGATAAATACATCACTTAAGACAGGGATCGTGCCAACCCTATGGAAACACGCTAGGGTCAAAGCACTCTTGAAGAAACCTAATCTTGATCCAGAAGACTGGGCAAACTATCGACCCATCTCCCTGCTGCCTGGACTAAGTAAACTAGCAGAGAAGCACACTAATTCGATTTTATCGTCTTTTTTAGAAAACAATAATCGTCTTCATCCCACTCAGACAGGATTTAGATCACAACAGGGCACTGAGACTGCTCTTCTTGCCGTAGTAGAGGAAACTAGGAAGATCCTTGATAACGGAGGCTGCACGGCCCTGATTTTATTGGACCTCAGTGCAGCCTTCGATACAGTAAATCACCATCTGATGATCCAAAGACTCAGGGAGGTTGGAGTGACTGGACTAGCACTAAAATGGCTACAGTCCTTTCTTCAAAATAGGGTCTTCTCAGTCTTTGAAGAAGAATCCTCCTCGAAGCAAATACCCCTGACATGTGGGGTCCCTCAGGGATCCTCCCTAAGCCCCACCATGTTTAATATATATATATGAGGTCACTGGCAGAAACTGTATGCCCATTTGGTGTACAGATCGTCACATATGCGGACGATACCCAGTTAATTGTCTCCATGAAGCAATACAACCAACATGGTCCCGATCTAGCCACCTGCCTTGAGAAGGTTTTTAATTGGATGAATAACTCATTTTTAAAACTGAATGGATCAAAGACCGAACTCATGCTCCTGGGGAAGGCCGCCCCTCCAAACATTGACCTCCTCTGTCCTGGCTGCCTAGGCCTACCGCCTGTCCCAAAAAAACAAATCAAAAGCCTAGGGGTCTGGCTTGACTGCAACCTTGATTTCAAGGAACAAGCACGCAAAGAAGCAGCCAGCTGCTATGGCCTTCTAAGAATGATCAGAGGGATACTCCCCTTGCTACCCTTTGCAGCTAGACGATTACTAGTCCAAGCTCTCATTCTTTCATGACTCGCCTACGCTAATGCTGTCTACCTGGGAGCCCCTCAGGCCACCACCAAAAGACTTCAAACGGTGCAGAATTGTGCGGCCCGTATGTTGTTGAATACCCCCAGACGTTCCTCAGCGAAAACTGCCCTCGCTACCTTGCATTGGCTCCCTGTCCAGGAAAGAATTCAATTCAAAGCTATGTGCGTTATACATAAAGCACTTTCTGGAAATTGCTCGCTCCTGATTCGTCCCTGGTTTCAACCCTATCGACCCAACAGAACCCTTAGATCTGAGAACAAGGGTTTAATCTTAGTTCCTAAGATTAAACGATCACGTAGTGGAGGCCGAATGTTCACATATAATGCAGCTAGGCTTTGGAACAATCTTCCCATCCACGTACGTTTCGAACCTAACTATCTCAAGTTCAGAAAGCTTTTGAAAAGCCTCTCTCTTTCCCTGATCCTCTCACGGTGTAAGCGGCGCCACAGCGCTGGGATGCCCTCGGGTAACCATGCGCTTTAGAAATGTTCCTTCATTCATTCATTCATTCATTCATTCATCAGCCAGGCTAGCTTGAATCCAGTGGGAAAGTGAGCAAGGAACCCACGTCTGGGCTTACCCTGCCAACTTAGGGCGAACAAAGCAAACACAAGGAGATGATGGACGGAGCGCTGAAACTTTTCAGACACTCATCCCCAGTCACAGATCTGAGTTGAATCCATCATCGTTCTTTAGCTCACTTCGTCACACCGTTCAGACCCAGCTATATGCAAATCAGTCTTGACCCTGTGCCTCATGGAAACAGTCCAGCCCGAACTGCCAAGCCAGGTCTTCCCTGGACTGAAAACAAGCACCCTGGGACCAGTTTCGGGTTAACACCCCTCATCAGCCAGGCTAGCTTGAATCCGGTGTCAAAGTGAGCTAGGGACCCATGTCTGGGCATACCCTGCCAACTAAGGGCGAACAAAGCAAACACAAGGAGATGATGGACGGAGCACTGAAACTTTTCAGACACTCACCCCAGTCACAGATCTGGGTTGAATCCATCATCGTTCTTTAGCTCATTTTGCCACCCCAGTTCAGGCCCAGCTATATGCAAATCAGCCTTGACCCTGTGCTTCATGGGAACAGTCCAGCCCGAACTGTCAAGCCAGGTCTTCACTGGACAGGAAACAAGAATCCTGAGACCGGTTTCGGGGTAACACCCCTCATCAGCCAGGCTAGCTTGAATCCAGTGGCAAAGTGAGCAAGGGACCTACGTCTGGGCATACCCTGCCAACTTAGGTCGAACAAAGCAAACACAAGGAGTTGATGGACGGATCGCTGAAACTTTTCAGACACACCCCATTCACAGATCTGGGCTGAATCCATCATCGTTCTTTAGCTCACTTCGCCACCCCAGTTCAGGCCCAGCTATATGCAAATCAGTCTTGACCCTGTGCCTCATGGGAACAGTCCAGCCCGAACTGCCAAGCCAGGTTTTCCCTGGACCGGAAACAAGCATCCTGGGACCGGTTTCAGGGTAACACCCCTCATAAGCCAGGCTAGCTTGAATCCAGTGGCAAAGTGAGCAAGGGACCCACGTCTGGGCTTACCCTGCCAACTTAGGGCGAACAAAGCAAACACAAGGAGATGATGGACGGAGCGCTGAAACTTTTCAGACACTCACCCCCAGTCACAGATCTGAGTTGAATCCATCATCGTTCTTTAGCTCACTTCGTCACACCGTTCAGACCCAGCTATATGCAAATCAGTCTTGACCCTGTGCCTCATGGAAACAGTCCAGCCCGAACTGCCAAGCCAGGTCTTCCCTGGACTGAAAACAAGCACCCTGGGACCAGTTTCGGGTTAACACCCCTCATCAGCCAGGCTAGCTTGAATCCGGTGTCAAAGTGAGCTAGGGACCCATGTCTGGGCATACCCTGCCAACTAAGGGCGAACAAAGCAAACACAAGGAGATGATGGACGGAGCACTGAAACTTTTCAGACACTCACCCCAGTCACAGATCTGGGTTGAATCCATCATCGTTCTTTAGCTCATTTTGCCACCCCAGTTCAGGCCCAGCTATATGCAAATCAGCCTTGACCCTGTGCTTCATGGGAACAGTCCAGCCCGAACTGTCAAGCCAGGTCTTCACTGGACAGGAAACAAGAATCCTGAGACCGGTTTCGGGGTAACACCCCTCATCAGCCAGGCTAGCTTGAATCCAGTGGCAAAGTGAGCAAGGGACCTACGTCTGGGCATACCCTGCCAACTTAGGTCGAACAAAGCAAACACAAGGAGATGATGGACGGATCGCTGAAACTTTTCAGACACACCCCATTCACAGATCTGGGCTGAATCCATCATCGTTCTTTAGCTCACTTCGCCACCCCAGTTCAGGCCCAGCTATATGCAAATCAGTCTTGACCCTGTGCCTCATGGGAACAGTCCAGCCCGAACTGACAAGCCAGGTTTTCCCTGGACCGGAAACAAGCATCCTAGGACCGGTTTCAGGGTAACACCCCTCATAAGCCAGGCTAGCTTGAATCCAGTGGCAAAGTGAGCAAGGGACCCACGTCTGGGCTTACCCTGCCAACTTAGGGCGAACAAAGCAAACACAAGGAGATGATGGACGGAGCGCTGAAACTTTTCAGACACTCACCCCAAGTCACAGATCTGGTTTTGAATCCATCATTGTTCTTTAGCTCACTTCACCACCCCAGTTCAGGCCCAGCTATATGCAAATCAGTCTTGACCCTGTGCCTCATGGGAACAGTCCAGCCCGAACTGCCAAGCCAGGTTTTCCCTGGACCGGAAACAAGCATCCTGGGACCAGTTTTGGGCTAACACCCCTCATAAGCCAGGCTAGCTTGAATCCAGTGGCAAAGTGAGCAAGGGACCCACGTCTGGGCTTACCCTGCCAACTTAGGGCGAACAAAGCAAACACAGGGAGATGATGGACGGAGCGCTGAAACTTTTCAGACACTCACCCCCAGTCACAGATCTGGGTTAAATCCATCATTGTTCTTTAGCTCACTTCGCCACCCCGTTCAGACCCAGCTATATGCAAATCAGTTTTGACCATGTGCCTCATGGAAACAGTCCAGCCCAAACTGCCAAGTCAGGTCTTCCCTGGAAACAAGCATCCTGGGACCGGTTTCGGGGTAACATGCCTCATCAGCCAGGCTAGCTTGAATCCAGTTGCAAAGTGAGCAAGGGACCCACGTCTGGGCATACCCTGCCAACTTAGGACGAACAAAGCAAACACAAGGAGATGATGGACGGAGCCCTGAAACCTTTCAGACACTCACCCCCAGTTACAGATCTGGGTTGAATCCATAATCGTTCTTTAGCTCACTTTGCCACCCCAGTTCAGACCCAGCTATATGCAAATCAGCCTTGACCCTGTGCTTCATGGGAACAGTCCAGCCCGAACTGTCAATCCAGGTCTTCACTGGATAGGAAACAAGAATCCTGGGACCGGTTTCGGGGTAACACCCCTCATCAGCCAGGCTAGCTTGAATCCAGTGGCAAAGTGAGCAAGGGACCCACGTCTGGGCATACCCTGCCAACTTAGGGCAAACAACGCAAACACAAGGAGATGATGGACGGAGCTGTGAAACCTTTTAGACACTCACCCCCAGTCACAGATCTGAGTTGAATCCATCATCGTTCTTTAGCTCACTTCGACACCCCAGTTCAGACTCAGCTATATGCAAATCAGTCTTGACCCTGTGCCTCATGGGAACAGTCCAGCCCGAACTGCCAAGCCAGGTCTTCCTTGGACCGGAAACAAGCATCCTGGGACCAGTTTCAGGTTAACATCCCTCATCAGCCACGCTAGCTTGAATCCAGTGGCAGAGTGAGCAAGGGACCCACATCTGGGCATACCCTGCCAACTTAGGGCAAACAACGCAAACACAAGAAGATGATGGACGGAGCGCTGAAACTTTTCAGACACTCACCCCCAGTCACAGATCTGGGTTGAATCCATCATCGCTCTTTAGCTCACTTCGCCACCCCGTTCAGACCCAGCTATATGCAAATCAGTCTTGACCCTGTGCCTCATGGGAACAGTCCAGCCCGAACTGCCAAGCCAGGTCTTCCCTGGACTGGAAACAAGCATCCTGGGACCGGTATCGGGTTAACACCCCTCATCAGCCAGGCTAGCTTGAAACCTGTGGCAAAGTGAGCAAAGGACCCACGTCTGGGCATACCCTGCCAACTTAGGGCGAACAAAGCAAACACAAGGAGATGAACTTTTCAGACACTCACCCCCAGTCACAGTTCTGGGTTGAATCCATCATCGTTCTTTAGCTCACTTCGCCACCCCGTTCAGACCCAGCTATATGCAAATCAGTCTTGACCCTGTGCCTCACGGAGATAGTCCAGTCCGAACTGCCAAGCCAGATCTTCCCTGGACTGAAAACAAGCACCCTGGGACCAGTTTCGGGTTAACACCCCTCATCAGCCAGGCTAGCTTGAATCCGGTGTCAAAGTGAGCTAGGGACCCATGTCTGGGCATACCCTGCCAACTAAGGGCGAACAAAGCAAACACAAGGAGATGATGGACGGAGCACTGAAACTTTTCAGACACTCACCCCAGTCACAGATCTGGGTTGAATCCATCATCGTTCTTTAGCTCATTTTGCCACCCCAGTTCAGGCCCAGCTATATGCAAATCAGCCTTGACCCTGTGCTTCATGGGAACAGTCCAGCCCGAACTGTCAAGCCAGGTCTTCACTGGACAGGAAACAAGAATCCTGAGACCGGTTTCGGGGTAACACCCCTCATCAGCCAGGCTAGCTTGAATCCAGTGGCAAAGTGAGCAAGGGACCTACGTCTGGGCATACCCTGCCAACTTAGGTCGAACAAAGCAAACACAAGGAGTTGATGGACGGATCGCTGAAACTTTTCAGACACACCCCATTCACAGATCTGGGCTGAATCCATCATCGTTCTTTAGCTCACTTCGCCACCCCAGTTCAGGCCCAGCTATATGCAAATCAGTCTTGACCCTGTGCCTCATGGGAACAGTCCAGCCCGAACTGCCAAGCCAGGTTTTCCCTGGACCGGAAACAAGCATCCTGGGACCGGTTTCAGGGTAACACCCCTCATAAGCCAGGCTAGCTTGAATCCAGTGGCAAAGTGAGCAAGGGACCCACGTCTGGGCTTACCCTGCCAACTTAGGGCGAACAAAGCAAACACAAGGAGATGATGGACGGAGCGCTGAAACTTTTCAGACACTCATCCCCAGTCACAGATCTGAGTTGAATCCATCATCGTTCTTTAGCTCACTTCGTCACACCGTTCAGACCCAGCTATATGCAAATCAGTCTTGACCCTGTGCCTCATGGAAACAGTCCAGCCCGAACTGCCAAGCCAGGTCTTCCCTGGACTGAAAACAAGCACCCTGGGACCAGTTTCGGGTTAACACCCCTCATCAGCCAGGCTAGCTTGAATCCGGTGTCAAAGTGAGCTAGGGACCCATGTCTGGGCATACCCTGCCAACTAAGGGCGAACAAAGCAAACACAAGGAGATGATGGACGGAGCACTGAAACTTTTCAGACACTCACCCCAGTCACAGATCTGGGTTGAATCCATCATCGTTCTTTAGCTCATTTTGCCACCCCAGTTCAGGCCCAGCTATATGCAAATCAGCCTTGACCCTGTGCTTCATGGGAACAGTCCAGCCCGAACTGTCAAGCCAGGTCTTCACTGGACAGGAAACAAGAATCCTGAGACCGGTTTCGGGGTAACACCCCTCATCAGCCAGGCTAGCTTGAATCCAGTGGCAAAGTGAGCAAGGGACCTACGTCTGGGCATACCCTGCCAACTTAGGTCGAACAAAGCAAACACAAGGAGATGATGGACGGATCGCTGAAACTTTTCAGACACACCCCATTCACAGATCTGGGCTGAATCCATCATCGTTCTTTAGCTCACTTCGCCACCCCAGTTCAGGCCCAGCTATATGCAAATCAGTCTTGACCCTGTGCCTCATGGGAACAGTCCAGCCCGAACTGACAAGCCAGGTTTTCCCTGGACCGGAAACAAGCATCCTAGGACCGGTTTCAGGGTAACACCCCTCATAAGCCAGGCTAGCTTGAATCCAGTGGCAAAGTGAGCAAGGGACCCACGTCTGGGCTTACCCTGCCAACTTAGGGCGAACAAAGCAAACACAAGGAGATGATGGACGGAGCGCTGAAACTTTTCAGACACTCACCCCAAGTCACAGATCTGGTTTTGAATCCATCATTGTTCTTTAGCTCACTTCACCACCCCAGTTCAGGCCCAGCTATATGCAAATCAGTCTTGACCCTGTGCCTCATGGGAACAGTCCAGCCCGAACTGCCAAGCCAGGTTTTCCCTGGACCGGAAACAAGCATCCTGGGACCAGTTTTGGGCTAACACCCCTCATAAGCCAGGCTAGCTTGAATCCAGTGGCAAAGTGAGCAAGGGACCCACGTCTGGGCTTACCCTGCCAACTTAGGGCGAACAAAGCAAACACAGGGAGATGATGGACGGAGCGCTGAAACTTTTCAGACACTCACCCCCAGTCACAGATCTGGGTTAAATCCATCATTGTTCTTTAGCTCACTTCGCCACCCCGTTCAGACCCAGCTATATGCAAATCAGTTTTGACCATGTGCCTCATGGAAACAGTCCAGCCCAAACTGCCAAGTCAGGTCTTCCCTGGACCGGAAACAAGCATCCTGGGACCGGTTTCGGGGTAACATGCCTCATCAGCCAGGCTAGCTTGAATCTAGTGGCAAAGTGTGCAAGGGAACCACGTCTGGGCATACCCTGCCAACTTAGGGCAAACAAAGCAAACACAAGGAGATGATGGACGGATCGCTGAAACTTTTCAGACACTCACCCCATTCACAGATCTGGGTTGAATCCATCATTGTTCTTTAGCTCACTTCACCACCCCGTTCAGACCCAGCTATATGCAAATCAGTTTTGACCATGTGCCTCATGGAAACAGTCCAGCCCAAACTGCCAAGTCAGGTCTTCCCTGGAAACAAGCATCCTGGGACCGGTTTCGGGGTAACATGCCTCATCAGCCAGGCTAGCTTGAATCCAGTTGCAAAGTGAGCAAGGGACCCACGTCTGGGCATACCCTGCCAACTTAGGACGAACAAAGCAAACACAAGGAGATGATGGACGGAGCCCTGAAACCTTTCAGACACTCACCCCCAGTTACAGATCTGGGTTGAATCCATAATCGTTCTTTAGCTCACTTTGCCACCCCAGTTCAGACCCAGCTATATGCAAATCAGCCTTGACCCTGTGCTTCATGGGAACAGTCCAGCCCGAACTGTCAATCCAGGTCTTCACTGGATAGGAAACAAGAATCCTGGGACCGGTTTCGGGGTAACATGCCTCATCAGCCAGGCTAGCTTGAATCCAGTTGCAAAGTGAGCAAGGGACCCACGTCTGGGCATACCCTGCCAACTTAGGACGAACAAAGCAAACACAAGGAGATGATGGACGGAGCCCTGAAACCTTTCAGACACTCACCCCCAGTTACAGATCTGGGTTGAATCCATCATCGTTCTTTAGCTCACTTCGCCACCCCGTTCAGACCCAGCTATATGCAAATCAGTCTTGACCCTGTGCCTCACGGAGATAGTCCAGCCCGAACTGCCAAGCCAGATCTTCCCTAGACTGGAAACAAGCATCCTGGGACCGGTTTCGGAGTAACATGCCTCATCAGCCAGGCTAGCTTGAATCCAGTGGCAAAGTGAGCAAGGGACCCACATCTGGGCATACCCTGCCAACTTAGGGTGAACAAAGGAAACACAAGGAGATGATGGACGGAGCGCTGAAACTTTTCAGACACTCACCCCCAGTCACAGATCTGGGCTGAATCCATCATCGTTCTTTAGCTCACTTCGCCACCCCAGTTCAGGCCCAGCTATATGCAAATCAGTCTTGACCCTGTACCTCATGGGAGCAGTCCAGCCCGAACTGCCAAGCCAGGTTTTCCCTGGACCGGAAACAAGCATCCTGGGACTGGTTTCAGGGTAACACCCCTCATAAGCCAAGCTACCTTGAATCCAGTGGCAAAGTGAGCAAGGGACCCACGTCTGGGCTTACCCTGCCAACTTAGGGCGAACAAAGCAAACACAAGGAGATGATGGACGGAGCGCTGAAACTTTTCAGACACTCACCCCCAGTCACAGATCTAGGCTGAATCCATCATCGTTCTTTAGCTCACTTCGCCACCCCAGTTCAGGCCCAGCTATATGCAAATCAGTTTTGACCATGTGCCTCATGGAAACAGTCCAGCCCAAACTGCCAAGTCAGGTCTTCCCTGGACCGGAAACAAGCATCCTGGGACCGGTTTCGGGGTAACATGCCTCATCAGCCAGGCTAGCTTGAATCTAGTGGCAAAGTGTGCAAGGGAACCACGTCTGGGCATACCCTGCCAACTTAGGGCAAACAAAGCAAACACAAGGAGATGATGGACGGATCGCTGAAACTTTTCAGACACTCACCCCATTCACAGATCTGGGTTGAATCCATCATTGTTCTTTAGCTCACTTCACCACCCCGTTCAGACCCAGCTATATGCAAATCAGTTTTGACCATGTGCCTCATGGAAACAGTCCAGCCCAAACTGCCAAGTCAGGTCTTCCCTGGAAACAAGCATCCTGGGACCGGTTTCGGGGTAACATGCCTCATCAGCCAGGCTAGCTTGAATCCAGTTGCAAAGTGAGCAAGGGACCCACGTCTGGGCATACCCTGCCAACTTAGGACGAACAAAGCAAACACAAGGAGATGATGGACGGAGCCCTGAAACCTTTCAGACACTCACCCCCAGTTACAGATCTGGGTTGAATCCATAATCGTTCTTTAGCTCACTTTGCCACCCCAGTTCAGACCCAGCTATATGCAAATCAGCCTTGACCCTGTGCTTCATGGGAACAGTCCAGCCCGAACTGTCAATCCAGGTCTTCACTGGATAGGAAACAAGAATCCTGGGACCGGTTTCGGGGTAACATGCCTCATCAGCCAGGCTAGCTTGAATCCAGTTGCAAAGTGAGCAAGGGACCCACGTCTGGGCATACCCTGCCAACTTAGGACGAACAAAGCAAACACAAGGAGATGATGGACGGAGCCCTGAAACCTTTCAGACACTCACCCCCAGTTACAGATCTGGGTTGAATCCATCATCGTTCTTTAGCTCACTTCGCCACCCCGTTCAGACCCAGCTATATGCAAATCAGTCTTGACCCTGTGCCTCACGGAGATAGTCCAGCCCGAACTGCCAAGCCAGATCTTCCCTAGACTGGAAACAAGCATCCTGGGACCGGTTTCGGAGTAACATGCCTCATCAGCCAGGCTAGCTTGAATCCAGTGGCAAAGTGAGCAAGGGACCCACATCTGGGCATACCCTGCCAACTTAGGGTGAACAAAGGAAACACAAGGAGATGATGGACGGAGCGCTGAAACTTTTCAGACACTCACCCCCAGTCACAGATCTGGGCTGAATCCATCATCGTTCTTTAGCTCACTTCGCCACCCCAGTTCAGGCCCAGCTATATGCAAATCAGTCTTGACCCTGTACCTCATGGGAGCAGTCCAGCCCGAACTGCCAAGCCAGGTTTTCCCTGGACCGGAAACAAGCATCCTGGGACTGGTTTCAGGGTAACACCCCTCATAAGCCAAGCTACCTTGAATCCAGTGGCAAAGTGAGCAAGGGACCCACGTCTGGGCTTACCCTGCCAACTTAGGGCGAACAAAGCAAACACAAGGAGATGATGGACGGAGCGCTGAAACTTTTCAGACACTCACCCCCAGTCACAGATCTAGGCTGAATCCATCATCGTTCTTTAGCTCACTTCGCCACCCCAGTTCAGGCCCAGCTATATGCAAATCAGTCTTGACCCTGTACCTCATGGGAACAGTCCAGCCTGAACTGTCAAGCCAGGTCTTCGCTGGATAGGAAAAGAGAATCCTGGGACCGGTTTCGGGGTAACACCCCTCATCAGCCAGGCTAGATTGAATCCAGTGGCAAAGTGAGCAAGGGACCCACATCTGGGCATACCCTGCCAACTTAGGGCGAACAAAGCAAACACAAGGAGATGATGGACGGAGCGCTGAAACTTGTCAGACACTCACCCTAAGTCACAGATCTGGTTTTGAATCCATCATCGTTCTTTTGCTCACTTCGCCACCCCAGTTCAGACCCAGCTATATACAAATCAGTCTTTACCCTGTTCCTCATAGGAACAGTCCAGCCCGAACTGCCCAGCCAGGTCTTCCCTGGACCGGAAACAAGCATCCTGGGACCGGTTTCGGGGTAATATGCCTCATCAGCCAGGCTAGTTTGAATCCAGTGGCAAAGTGAGCAAGGGACCCACGTCTGGGCTTACCCTGCCAACTTAGGGCGAACAAAGCAAACACAAGGAGATGATGGACGGAGCGCTGAAACTTTTCAGACACTCACCCCCAGTCACAGATCTGAGTTGAATCCATCATCGTTCTTTGGCTCACTTCGTCACTCCAGTTCAGACTCAGCTATATGCAAATCAGTCTTGACCCTGTGCCTCATGGGAACAGTCCAGCCCGAACTGCCAAGCCAGGTCTTCCCTGGACCGGAAACAAGCATCCTGGGACCGGTTTCGGGTTAACTTCCCTCATCAGCCACGCTAGCTTGAATCCAGTGGCAGAGTGAGCAAGGGACCCACATCTGGGCATACCCTGCCAACTTAGGGCAAACAACGCAAACACAAGGAGATGATGGACGGGGCGCTGAAACTTGTCAGACACTCACCCCCAGTCACAGATCTGGGTTGAATCCATCATCGTTCTTTAGCTCACTTCGCCACGCCGTTCAGACCCAGCTATATGCAAATCAGTCTTGACCCTGTGCCTCATGGGATCAGTCCAGCCCGAACTGCCAAGCCAGGTCTTCCCTGGACTGGAAACAAGCATCCTGGGACAGGTTTCGGGTTAACAACCCTCATCAGCCAGGCTAGCTTGAAACCAGTGGCAAAGTGAGCAAGGGACCCACGTCTGGGCATACCCTGCCAACTTAGGGCGAACAAAGCAAACACAAGGAGATGATGGACGGGGCGCTGAAACTTGTCAGACACTCACCCCCAGTCACAGATCTAGGCTGAATCCATCATCGTTCTTTAGCTCACTTCGCCACCCCAGTTCAGGCCCAGCTATATGCAAATCAGTCTTGACCCTGTACCTCATGGGAACAGTCCAGCCTGAACTGTCAAGCCAGGTCTTCACTGGATAGGAAAAGAGAATCCTGGGACCGGTTTCGGGGTAACACCCCTCATCAGCCAGGCTAGCTTGAATCCAGTGGCAAAGTGAGCAAGGGACCCACATCTGGGCATACCCTGCCAACTTAGGGCGAACAAAGCAAACACAAGGAGATGATGGACGGAGCGCTGAAACTTGTCAGACACTCACCCTAAGTCACAGATCTGGTTTTGAATCCATCATCGTTCTTTTGCTCACTTCGCCACCCCAGTTCAGACCCAGCTATATACAAATCAGTCTTTACCCTGTTCCTCATAGGAACAGTCCAGCCCGAACTGCCCAGCCAGGTCTTCCCTGGACCGGAAACAAGCATCCTGGGACCGGTTTCGGGGTAATATGCCTCATCAGCCAGGCTAGTTTGAATCCAGTGGCAAAGTGAGCAAGGGACCCATGTCTGGGCTTACCCTGCCAACTTAGGGCGAACAAAGCAAACACAAGGAGATGATGGACGGAGCGCTGAAACTTTTCAGACACTCACCCCCAGTCACAGATCTGAGTTGAATCCATCATCGTTCTTTGGCTCACTTCGTCACTCCAGTTCAGACTCAGCTATATGCAAATCAGTCTTGACCCTGTGCCTCATGGGAACAGTCCAGCCCGAACTGCCAAGCCAGGTCTTCCCTGGACCGGAAACAAGCATCCTGGGACCGGTTTCGGGTTAACTTCCCTCATCAGCCACGCTAGCTTGAATCCAGTGGCAGAGTGAGCAAGGGACCCACATCTGGGCATACCCTGCCAACTTAGGGCAAACAACGCAAACACAAGGAGATGATGGACGGGGCGCTGAAACTTGTCAGACACTCACCCCCAGTCACAGATCTGGGTTGAATCCATCATCGTTCTTTAGCTCACTTCGCCACGCCGTTCAGACCCAGCTATATGCAAATCAGTCTTGACCCTGTGCCTCATGGGATCAGTCCAGCCCGAACTGCCAAGCCAGGTCTTCCCTGGACTGGAAACAAGCATCCTGGGACAGGTTTCGGGTTAACAACCCTCATCAGCCAGGCTAGCTTGAAACCAGTGGCAAAGTGAGCAAGGGACCCACGTCTGGGCATACCCTGCCAACTTAGGGCGAACAAAGCAAACACAAGGAGATGATGGACGGGGCGCTGAAACTTGTCAGACACTCACCCCCAGTCACAGATCTGGGTTGAATCCATCATCGTTTTTTAGCTCGCTTTGCCACCCCAGTTCAGGCCCAGCTATATGCAAATCAGCCTTGACCCTGTGCTTCATGGGAACAGTCCAGCCTGAACTGTCAAGCCAGGTCTTCACTGTACAGGAAACAAAAATCCAGGGACCGGTTTCGGGGTAACACCCCTCATCAGGCGCCTTTCTCGAGTGAGGACAGTTCACTTCTCTTTTACCCTTACTCTGTTTTAACCAGCGTTTTTACTGCTTCTTAAAAAATTGTATTTTAAAACTGTATTTCTGTGCATTGTGTTAGAGCTGTGTTATAGCTCTGGGGGGTAGATTCTTAATTCACAAGTCAGCGCTCTAGTTGCTTACGCTGACACGAACACTCAGCTCTATAAAACTTGCCGATGACGCGACCGCGCCACTGGCGCGCCTAAGGCAAGCCCGTCTGCGCCCGTCCGCACCCAAACGGGGCCAGGGGCAGAAACCCCTGCTGGTTTGGTGAGGGAGAGGCTCTCTTATAACTTGGAACAACTATACCATATTAGTAGAGAGGTAGACAGTAAGTGTGGTCACACAATGATGCCAGATAGTACAAGCACGAAATGCTCGCATTGTAAATTTAAATTCCAACCTACTCTTCACCCCTCGGCAGACACTCCCAAAAAAAAACTGATTATGATGCTTTTACTTAACTGTCGCTCGCTTCCTAAACACTCCACTGAAATTCTCCTACTCCTAGAAGAGATGAACCCTGATGTTTTATTTTTAACAGAGACGTGGTTAGATAATGAGACAGACTATGCCATCGTCCAAGCCCTTCCTCCAAACTATGTAATTCAGAGACTTGACCGAAATTTAGGCCGCGCGGGCGGTTTAGCCATTATTCATAAAGACAATCTTATCTGCCGGAGTACGCCAAATCCCATCCCCGACTGTGAAAGCATGACTTTTGTAATTAACTTATCTCCTACTTATACCTTTTCAGGGATTTTAGTCTACCGTCCTCCAGGCCCTTTTGGCCTCTTTAATAAAGATCTACCTGATCTTGCAGCAAATCTTGCTAGCTCCTCCCCCAACTTCACAATTCTGGGAGATTTTAATATGCACTTCAATGATGTGCAATCCGCATCCTCCTCAGAACTTATCGACGAACTGTCAATATTCCAACTCACCCTAAAAGTGAATGGTCCTACCCATATTAAAGGTCACTTGCTTGACCCTATCTTTTCAAATATACATAATCTATTTGTAGGTAACTCTGTCCCTCTACCCTGGTCAAACCATTTTCTTCTCCCTTTTACCTGGGCATTACCCGACTCCATTGCACCAGCTGCTAGAACCATTAAGCTGGCTCGCAAGTGGTCGAAACTTCCCTTAGACGCCTGGATAGGTAATCTAATAGATACTATTCCACTATCCCACTCTAACGTCGCAAATGACAATTTCAATAATTGGCTTGAGGCATCACTTAACCAAGTCCTCCCAAGGGAAGAGATTCCAGAAAAGGTTGGAGGTAAAAAAACCTTGGTACTCCCAGAAATTACGTGAACTAAAACAGTTATGTAAAAAACATGAAAGAAGCTGGAGGAAGGACTTCTCCGCATCCAGGAAAGCCAAATATAGAGAAGCTATTAAAACCTATAAATTCGAAATAAAAAGCGCTCAAGCTCTCTATTACCAAGAAAAAATCACATTAGCGGCAAACTCCCCACGAGAAATTTTTAAGATTGCTAAATCTCTTCTCACATCCCCTGCCCCCCTACCGCCCCGGACAACGCCCAGCGGCGGTGTAATCAAATAGCAGATTTTTTCTCTGAAAAAATACAATCCATTTATATGTCTTTCCCTCAAACCATAGACCAACCAACCCCTTTATTAACAGACTCTGCCACCTCGGAAACACAGGCCTTGCTGGAAGAATTCCCGCCTCTTGACCTTATCACCCTGCAAGGGTTTCTGAGAGAGTTAAAATCAGGTTCTCCCCTAGACCCCGCTCCTCCTACCATTCTTCATCAGATCTCTGAGGTCGTGTCACCAGTTATACTTGACGTGATAAATACATCACTTAAGACAGGGATCGTGCCAACCCTATGGAAACACGCTAGGGTCAAAGCACTCTTGAAGAAACCTAATCTTGATCCAGAAGACTGGGCAAACTATCGACCCATCTCCCTGCTGCCTGGACTAAGTAAACTAGCAGAGAAGCACACTAATTCGATTTTATCGTCTTTTTTAGAAAACAATAATCGTCTTCATCCCACTCAGACAGGATTTAGATCACAACAGGGCACTGAGACTGCTCTTCTTGCCGTAGTAGAGGAAACTAGGAAGATCCTTGATAACGGAGGCTGCACGGCCCTGATTTTATTGGACCTCAGTGCAGCCTTCGATACAGTAAATCACCATCTGATGATCCAAAGACTCAGGGAGGTTGGAGTGACTGGACTAGCACTAAAATGGCTACAGTCCTTTCTTCAAAATAGGGTCTTCTCAGTCTTTGAAGAAGAATCCTCCTCGAAGCAAATACCCCTGACATGTGGGGTCCCTCAGGGATCCTCCCTAAGCCCCACCATGTTTAATATATATATATGAGGTCACTGGCAGAAACTGTATGCCCATTTGGTGTACAGATCGTCACATATGCGGACGATACCCAGTTAATTGTCTCCATGAAGCAATACAACCAACATGGTCCCGATCTAGCCACCTGCCTTGAGAAGGTTTTTAATTGGATGAATAACTCATTTTTAAAACTGAATGGATCAAAGACCGAACTCATGCTCCTGGGGAAGGCCGCCCCTCCAAACATTGACCTCCTCTGTCCTGGCTGCCTAGGCCTACCGCCTGTCCCAAAAAAACAAATCAAAAGCCTAGGGGTCTGGCTTGACTGCAACCTTGATTTCAAGGAACAAGCACGCAAAGAAGCAGCCAGCTGCTATGGCCTTCTAAGAATGATCAGAGGGATACTCCCTTGCTACCCTTTGCAGCTAGACGATTACTAGTCCAAGCTCTCATTCTTTCATGACTCGCCTACGCTAATGCTGTCTACCTGGGAGCCCCTCAGGCCACCACCAAAAGACTTCAAACGGTGCAGAATTGTGCGGCCCGTATGTTGTTGAATACCCCCAGACGTTCCTCAGCGAAAACTGCCCTCGCTACCTTGCATTGGCTCCCTGTCCAGGAAAGAATTCAATTCAAAGCTATGTGCGTTATACATAAAGCACTTTCTGGAAATTGCTCGCTCCTGATTCGTCCCTGGTTTCAACCCTATCGACCCAACAGAACCCTTAGATCTGAGAACAAGGGTTTAATCTTAGTTCCTAAGATTAAACGATCACGTAGTGGAGGCCGAATGTTCACATATAATGCAGCTAGGCTTTGGAACAATCTTCCCATCCACGTACGTTTCGAACCTAACTATCTCAAGTTCAGAAAGCTTTTGAAAAGCCTCTCTCTTTCCCTGATCCTCTCACGGTGTAAGCGGCGCCACAGCGCTGGGATGCCCTCGGGTAACCATGCGCTTTAGAAATGTTCCTTCATTCATTCATTCATTCATTCATTCATCAGCCAGGCTAGCTTGAATCCAGTGGGAAAGTGAGCAAGGAACCCACGTCTGGGCTTACCCTGCCAACTTAGGGCGAACAAAGCAAACACAAGGAGATGATGGACGGAGCGCTGAAACTTTTCAGACACTCATCCCCAGTCACAGATCTGAGTTGAATCCATCATCGTTCTTTAGCTCACTTCGTCACACCGTTCAGACCCAGCTATATGCAAATCAGTCTTGACCCTGTGCCTCATGGAAACAGTCCAGCCCGAACTGCCAAGCCAGGTCTTCCCTGGACTGAAAACAAGCACCCTGGGACCAGTTTCGGGTTAACACCCCTCATCAGCCAGGCTAGCTTGAATCCGGTGTCAAAGTGAGCTAGGGACCCATGTCTGGGCATACCCTGCCAACTAAGGGCGAACAAAGCAAACACAAGGAGATGATGGACGGAGCACTGAAACTTTTCAGACACTCACCCCAGTCACAGATCTGGGTTGAATCCATCATCGTTCTTTAGCTCATTTTGCCACCCCAGTTCAGGCCCAGCTATATGCAAATCAGCCTTGACCCTGTGCTTCATGGGAACAGTCCAGCCCGAACTGTCAAGCCAGGTCTTCACTGGACAGGAAACAAGAATCCTGAGACCGGTTTCGGGGTAACACCCCTCATCAGCCAGGCTAGCTTGAATCCAGTGGCAAAGTGAGCAAGGGATCTACGTCTGGGCATACCCTGCCAACTTAGGTCGAACAAAGCAAACACAAGGAGTTGATGGACGGATCGCTGAAACTTTTCAGACACACCCCATTCACAGATCTGGGCTGAATCCATCATCGTTCTTTAGCTCACTTCGCCACCCCAGTTCAGGCCCAGCTATATGCAAATCAGTCTTGACCCTGTGCCTCATGGGAACAGTCCAGCCCGAACTGCCAAGCCAGGTTTTCCCTGGACCGGAAACAAGCATCCTGGGACCGGTTTCAGGGTAACACCCCTCATAAGCCAGGCTAGCTTGAATCCAGTGGCAAAGTGAGCAAGGGACCCACGTCTGGGCTTACCCTGCCAACTTAGGGCGAACAAAGCAAACACAAGGAGATGATGGACGGAGCGCTGAAACTTTTCAGACACTCATCCCCAGTCACAGATCTGAGTTGAATCCATCATCGTTCTTTAGCTCACTTCGTCACACCGTTCAGACCCAGCTATATGCAAATCAGTCTTGACCCTGTGCCTCATGGAAACAGTCCAGCCCGAACTGCCAAGCCAGGTCTTCCCTGGACTGAAAACAAGCACCCTGGGACCAGTTTCGGGTTAACACCCCTCATCAGCCTGGCTAGCTTGAATCCGGTGTCAAAGTGAGCTAGGGACCCATGTCTGGGCATACCCTGCCAACTAAGGGCGAACAAAGCAAACACAAGGAGATGATGGACGGAGCACTGAAACTTTTCAGACACTCACCCCAGTCACAGATCTGGGTTGAATCCATCATCGTTCTTTAGCTCATTTTGCCACCCCAGTTCAGGCCCAACTATATGCAAATCAGCCTTGACCCTGTGCTTCATGGGAACAGTCCAGCCCGAACTGTCAAGCCAGGTCTTCACTGGACAGGAAACAAGAATCCTGAGACCGGTTTCGGGGTAACACCCCTCATCAGCCAGGCTAGCTTGAATCCAGTGGCAAAGTGAGCAAGGGACCTACGTCTGGGCATACCCTGCCAACTTAGGTCGAACAAAGCAAACACAAGGAGATGATGGACGGATCGCTGAAACTTTTCAGACACACCCCATTCACAGATCTGGGCTGAATCCATCATCGTTCTTTAGCTCACTTCGCCACCCCAGTTCAGGCCCAGCTATATGCAAATCAGTCTTGACCCTGTGCCTCATGGGAACAGTCCAGCCCGAACTGACAAGCCAGGTTTTCCCTGGACCGGAAACAAGCATCCTAGGACCGGTTTCAGGGTAACACCCCTCATAAGCCAGGCTAGCTTGAATCCAGTGGCAAAGTGAGCAAGGGACCCACGTCTGGGCTTACCCTGCCAACTTAGGGCGAACAAAGCAAACACAAGGAGATGATGGACGGAGCGCTGAAACTTTTCAGACACTCACCCCAAGTCACAGATCTGGTTTTGAATCCATCATTGTTCTTTAGCTCACTTCACCACCCCAGTTCAGGCCCAGCTATATGCAAATCAGTCTTGACCCTGTGCCTCATGGGAACAGTCCAGCCCGAACTGCCAAGCCAGGTTTTCCCTGGACCGGAAACAAGCATCCTGGGACCAGTTTTGGGCTAACACCCCTCATAAGCCAGGCTAGCTTGAATCCAGTGGCAAAGTGAGCAAGGGACCCACGTCTGGGCTTACCCTGCCAACTTAGGGCGAACAAAGCAAACACAGGGAGATGATGGACGGAGCGCTGAAACTTTTCAGACACTCACCCCCAGTCACAGATCTGGGTTAAATCCATCATTGTTCTTTAGCTCACTTCGCCACCCCGTTCAGACCCAGCTATATGCAAATCAGTTTTGACCATGTGCCTCATGGAAACAGTCCAGCCCAAACTGCCAAGTCAGGTCTTCCCTGGACCGGAAACAAGCATCCTGGGACCGGTTTCGGGGTAACATGCCTCATCAGCCAGGCTAGCTTGAATCTAGTGGCAAAGTGTGCAAGGGAACCACGTCTGGGCATACCCTGCCAACTTAGGGCAAACAAAGCAAACACAAGGAGATGATGGACGGATCGCTGAAACTTTTCAGACACTCACCCCATTCACAGATCTGGGTTGAATCCATCATTGTTCTTTAGCTCACTTCACCACCCCGTTCAGACCCAGCTATATGCAAATCAGTTTTGACCATGTGCCTCATGGAAACAGTCCAGCCCAAACTGCCAAGTCAGGTCTTCCCTGGAAACAAGCATCCTGGGACCGGTTTCGGGGTAACATGCCTCATCAGCCAGGCTAGCTTGAATCCAGTTGCAAAGTGAGCAAGGGACCCACGTCTGGGCATACCCTGCCAACTTAGGACGAACAAAGCAAACACAAGGAGATGATGGACGGAGCCCTGAAACCTTTCAGACACTCACCCCCAGTTACAGATCTGGGTTGAATCCATAATCGTTCTTTAGCTCACTTTGCCACCCCAGTTCAGACCCAGCTATATGCAAATCAGCCTTGACCCTGTGCTTCATGGGAACAGTCCAGCCCGAACTGTCAATCCAGGTCTTCACTGGATAGGAAACAAGAATCCTGGGACCGGTTTCGGGGTAACACCCCTCATCAGCCAGGCTAGCTTGAATCCAGTGGCAAAGTGAGCAAGGGACCCACGTCTGGGCATACCCTGCCAACTTAGGGCAAACAACGCAAACACAAGGAGATGATGGACGGAGCTGTGAAACCTTTTAGACACTCACCCCCAGTCACAGATCTGAGTTGAATCCATCATCGTTCTTTAGCTCACTTCGACACCCCAGTTCAGACTCAGCTATATGCAAATCAGTCTTGACCCTGTGCCTCATGGGAACAGTCCAGCCCGAACTGCCAAGCCAGGTCTTCCTTGGACCGGAAACAAGCATCCTGGGACCAGTTTCAGGTTAACATCCCTCATCAGCCACGCTAGCTTGAATCCAGTGGCAGAGTGAGCAAGGGACCCACATCTGGGCATACCCTGCCAACTTAGGGCAAACAACGCAAACACAAGAAGATGATGGACGGAGCGCTGAAACTTTTCAGACACTCACCCCCAGTCACAGATCTGGGTTGAATCCATCATCGCTCTTTAGCTCACTTCGCCACCCCGTTCAGACCCAGCTATATGCAAATCAGTCTTGACCCTGTGCCTCATGGGAACAGTCCAGCCCGAACTGCCAAGCCAGGTCTTCCCTGGACTGGAAACAAGCATCCTGGGACCGGTATCGGGTTAACACCCCTCATCAGCCAGGCTAGCTTGAAACCTGTGGCAAAGTGAGCAAAGGACCCACGTCTGGGCATACCCTGCCAACTTAGGGCGAACAAAGCAAACACAAGGAGATGAACTTTTCAGACACTCACCCCCAGTCACAGTTCTGGGTTGAATCCATCATCGTTCTTTAGCTCACTTCGCCACCCCGTTCAGACCCAGCTATATGCAAATCAGTCTTGACCCTGTGCCTCACGGAGATAGTCCAGTCCGAACTGCCAAGCCAGATCTTCCCTGGACTGAAAACAAGCACCCTGGGACCAGTTTCGGGTTAACACCCCTCATCAGCCAGGCTAGCTTGAATCCGGTGTCAAAGTGAGCTAGGGACCCATGTCTGGGCATACCCTGCCAACTAAGGGCGAACAAAGCAAACACAAGGAGATGATGGACGGAGCACTGAAACTTTTCAGACACTCACCCCAGTCACAGATCTGGGTTGAATCCATCATCGTTCTTTAGCTCATTTTGCCACCCCAGTTCAGGCCCAGCTATATGCAAATCAGCCTTGACCCTGTGCTTCATGGGAACAGTCCAGCCCGAACTGTCAAGCCAGGTCTTCACTGGACAGGAAACAAGAATCCTGAGACCGGTTTCGGGGTAACACCCCTCATCAGCCAGGCTAGCTTGAATCCAGTGGCAAAGTGAGCAAGGGACCTACGTCTGGGCATACCCTGCCAACTTAGGTCGAACAAAGCAAACACAAGGAGTTGATGGACGGATCGCTGAAACTTTTCAGACACACCCCATTCACAGATCTGGGCTGAATCCATCATCGTTCTTTAGCTCACTTCGCCACCCCAGTTCAGGCCCAGCTATATGCAAATCAGTCTTGACCCTGTGCCTCATGGGAACAGTCCAGCCCGAACTGCCAAGCCAGGTTTTCCCTGGACCGGAAACAAGCATCCTGGGACCGGTTTCAGGGTAACACCCCTCATAAGCCAGGCTAGCTTGAATCCAGTGGCAAAGTGAGCAAGGGACCCACGTCTGGGCTTACCCTGCCAACTTAGGGCGAACAAAGCAAACACAAGGAGATGATGGACGGAGCGCTGAAACTTTTCAGACACTCATCCCCAGTCACAGATCTGAGTTGAATCCATCATCGTTCTTTAGCTCACTTCGTCACACCGTTCAGACCCAGCTATATGCAAATCAGTCTTGACCCTGTGCCTCATGGAAACAGTCCAGCCCGAACTGCCAAGCCAGGTCTTCCCTGGACTGAAAACAAGCACCCTGGGACCAGTTTCGGGTTAACACCCCTCATCAGCCAGGCTAGCTTGAATCCGGTGTCAAAGTGAGCTAGGGACCCATGTCTGGGCATACCCTGCCAACTAAGGGCGAACAAAGCAAACACAAGGAGATGATGGACGGAGCACTGAAACTTTTCAGACACTCACCCCAGTCACAGATCTGGGTTGAATCCATCATCGTTCTTTAGCTCATTTTGCCACCCCAGTTCAGGCCCAGCTATATGCAAATCAGCCTTGACCCTGTGCTTCATGGGAACAGTCCAGCCCGAACTGTCAAGCCAGGTCTTCACTGGACAGGAAACAAGAATCCTGAGACCGGTTTCGGGGTAACACCCCTCATCAGCCAGGCTAGCTTGAATCCAGTGGCAAAGTGAGCAAGGGACCTACGTCTGGGCATACCCTGCCAACTTAGGTCGAACAAAGCAAACACAAGGAGATGATGGACGGATCGCTGAAACTTTTCAGACACACCCCATTCACAGATCTGGGCTGAATCCATCATCGTTCTTTAGCTCACTTCGCCACCCCAGTTCAGGCCCAGCTATATGCAAATCAGTCTTGACCCTGTGCCTCATGGGAACAGTCCAGCCCGAACTGACAAGCCAGGTTTTCCCTGGACCGGAAACAAGCATCCTAGGACCGGTTTCAGGGTAACACCCCTCATAAGCCAGGCTAGCTTGAATCCAGTGGCAAAGTGAGCAAGGGACCCACGTCTGGGCTTACCCTGCCAACTTAGGGCGAACAAAGCAAACACAAGGAGATGATGGACGGAGCGCTGAAACTTTTCAGACACTCACCCCAAGTCACAGATCTGGTTTTGAATCCATCATTGTTCTTTAGCTCACTTCACCACCCCAGTTCAGGCCCAGCTATATGCAAATCAGTCTTGACCCTGTGCCTCATGGGAACAGTCCAGCCCGAACTGCCAAGCCAGGTTTTCCCTGGACCGGAAACAAGCATCCTGGGACCAGTTTTGGGCTAACACCCCTCATAAGCCAGGCTAGCTTGAATCCAGTGGCAAAGTGAGCAAGGGACCCACGTCTGGGCTTACCCTGCCAACTTAGGGCGAACAAAGCAAACACAGGGAGATGATGGACGGAGCGCTGAAACTTTTCAGACACTCACCCCCAGTCACAGATCTGGGTTAAATCCATCATTGTTCTTTAGCTCACTTCGCCACCCCGTTCAGACCCAGCTATATGCAAATCAGTTTTGACCATGTGCCTCATGGAAACAGTCCAGCCCAAACTGCCAAGTCAGGTCTTCCCTGGACCGGAAACAAGCATCCTGGGACCGGTTTCGGGGTAACATGCCTCATCAGCCAGGCTAGCTTGAATCTAGTGGCAAAGTGTGCAAGGGAACCACGTCTGGGCATACCCTGCCAACTTAGGGCAAACAAAGCAAACACAAGGAGATGATGGACGGATCGCTGAAACTTTTCAGACACTCACCCCATTCACAGATCTGGGTTGAATCCATCATTGTTCTTTAGCTCACTTCACCACCCCGTTCAGACCCAGCTATATGCAAATCAGTTTTGACCATGTGCCTCATGGAAACAGTCCAGCCCAAACTGCCAAGTCAGGTCTTCCCTGGAAACAAGCATCCTGGGACCGGTTTCGGGGTAACATGCCTCATCAGCCAGGCTAGCTTGAATCCAGTTGCAAAGTGAGCAAGGGACCCACGTCTGGGCATACCCTGCCAACTTAGGACGAACAAAGCAAACACAAGGAGATGATGGACGGAGCCCTGAAACCTTTCAGACACTCACCCCCAGTTACAGATCTGGGTTGAATCCATAATCGTTCTTTAGCTCACTTTGCCACCCCAGTTCAGACCCAGCTATATGCAAATCAGCCTTGACCCTGTGCTTCATGGGAACAGTCCAGCCCGAACTGTCAATCCAGGTCTTCACTGGATAGGAAACAAGAATCCTGGGACCGGTTTCGGGGTAACACCCCTCATCAGCCAGGCTAGCTTGAATCCAGTGGCAAAGTGAGCAAGGGACCCACGTCTGGGCATACCCTGCCAACTTAGGGCAAACAACGCAAACACAAGGAGATGATGGACGGAGCTGTGAAACCTTTTAGACACTCACCCCCAGTCACAGATCTGAGTTGAATCCATCATCGTTCTTTAGCTCACTTCGACACCCCAGTTCAGACTCAGCTATATGCAAATCAGTCTTGACCCTGTGCCTCATGGGAACAGTCCAGCCCGAACTGCCAAGCCAGGTCTTCCTTGGACCGGAAACAAGCATCCTGGGACCAGTTTCAGGTTAACATCCCTCATCAGCCACGCTAGCTTGAAACCTGTGGCAAAGTGAGCAAAGGACCCACGTCTGGGCATACCCTGCCAACTTAGGGCGAACAAAGCAAACACAAGGAGATGAACTTTTCAGACACTCACCCCCAGTCACAGTTCTGGGTTGAATCCATCATCGTTCTTTAGCTCACTTCGCCACCCCGTTCAGACCCAGCTATATGCAAATCAGTCTTGACCCTGTGCCTCACGGAGATAGTCCAGTCCGAACTGCCAAGCCAGATCTTCCCTAGACTGGAAACAAGCATCCTGGGACCGGTTTCGGAGTAACATGCCTCATCAGCCAGGCTAGCTTGAATCCAGTGGCAAAGTGAACAAGGGACCCACATCTGGGCATACCCTGCCAACTTAGGGTGAACAAAGGAAACACAAGGAGATGATGGACGGAGCGCTGAAACTTTTCAGACACTCACCCCCAGTCACAGATCTGGGCTGAATCCATCATCGTTCTTTAGCTCACTTCGCCACCCCAGTTCAGGCCCAGCTATATGCAAATCAGTCTTGACCCTGTACCTCATGGGAGCAGTCCAGCCCGAACTGCCAAGCCAGGTTTTCCCTGGACCGGAAACAAGCATCCTGGGACTGGTTTCAGGGTAACACCCCTCATAAGCCAAGCTAGCTTGAATCCAGTGGCAAAGTGAGCAAGGGACCCACGTCTGGGCTTACCCTGCCAACTTAGGGGCGAACAAAGCAAACACAAGGAGATGATGGACGGAGCGCTGAAACTTTTCAGACACTCACCCCCAGTCACAGATCTAGGCTGAATCCATCATCGTTCTTTAGCTCACTTCGCCACCCCAGTTCAGGCCCAGCTATATGCAAATCAGTCTTGACCCTGTACCTCATGGGAACAGTCCAGCCTGAACTGTCAAGCCAGGTCTTCACTGGATAGGAAAAAGAGAATCCTGGGACCGGTTTCGGGGTAACACCCCTCATCAGCCAGGCTAGCTTGAATCCAGTGGCAAAGTGAGCAAGGGACCCACATCTGGGCATACCCTGCCAACTTAGGGCGAACAAAGCAAACACAAGGAGATGATGGACGGAGCGCTGAAACTTTTCAGACACTCACCCCCAGTCACAGATCTGAGTTGAATCCATCATCGTTCTTTAGCTCACTTCGTCACCCCAGTTCAGACTCAGCTATTTGCAAATCATTCTTGAGCCTGTGCCTCATGGGAACAGTCCAGCCCGAACTGCCAAGCCAGGTCTTCCCTGGACCGGAAACAAGCATCCTGGGACCGGTTTCGGGTTATCTTCCCTCATCAGCCACGCTAGCTTGAATCCAGTGGCAGAGTGAGCAAGGGACCCACATCTGGGCATACCCTGCCAACTTAGGGCAAACAACGCAAACACAAGGAGATGATGGACGGAGCGCTGAAACTTGTCAGACACTCACCCCAAGTCACAGATCTGGTTTTGAATCCATCATCGTGCTTTTGCTCACTTCGCCACCCCAGTTCAGACCCAGCTATATACAAATCAGTCTTTACCCTGTTCCTCATAGGAACAGTCCAGCCCGAACTGCCCAGCCAGGTCTTCCCTGGACCGGAAACTAGCATCCTGGGACCGGTTTCGGGTTAACTTCCCTCATCAGCCACGCTAGCTTGAATCCAGTGGCAGAGTGAGCAAGGGACCCACATCTGGGCATACCCTGCCAACTTAGGGCAAACAACGCAAACACAAGGAGATGATGGACGGGGCGCTGAAACTTGTCAGACACTCACCCCCAGTCACAGATCTGGGTTGAATCCATCATCGTTTTTAGCTCGCTTTGCCACCCCAGTTCAGGCCCAGCTATATGCAAATCAGCCTTGACCCTGTGCTTCATGGGAACAGTCCAGCCTGAACTGTCAAGCCAGGTCTTCACTGTACAGGAAACAAAAATCCAGGGACCGGTTTCGGGGTAACACCCCTCATCAGGCGCCTTTCTCGAGTGAGGACAGTTCACTTCTCTTTTTACCCTTACTCTGTTTTAACCAGCGTTTTTACTGCTTCTTAAAAAATTGTATTTTAAAACTGTATTTCTGTGCATTGTGTTAGAGCTGTGTTATAGCTCTGGGGGGTAGATTCTTAATTCACAAGTCAGCGCTCTAGTTGCTTACGCTGACACGAACACTCAGCTCTATAAAACTTGCCGATGACGCGACCGCGCCACTGGCGCGCCTAAGGCAAGCCCGTCTGCGCCCGTCCGCACCCAAACGGGGCCAGGGGCAGAAACCCCTGCTGGTTTGGTGAGGGAGAGGCTCTCTTATAACTTGGAACAACTATACCATATTAGTAGAGAGGTAGACAGTAAGTGTGGTCACACAATGATGCCAGATAGTACAAGCACGAAATGCTCGCATTGTAAATTTAAATTCCAACCTACTCTTCACCCCTCGGCAGACACTCCCAAAAAAAACTGATTATGATGCTTTTACTTAACTGTCGCTCGCTTCCTAAACACTCCACTGAAATTCTCCTACTCCTAGAAGAGATGAACCCTGATGTTTTATTTTTAACAGAGACGTGGTTAGATAATGAGACAGACTATGCCATCGTCCAAGCCCTTCCTCCAAACTATGTAATTCAGAGACTTGACCGAAATTTAGGCCGCGCGGGCGGTTTAGCCATTATTCATAAAGACAATCTTATCTGCCGGAGTACGCCAAATCCCATCCCCGACTGTGAAAGCATGACTTTTGTAATTAACTTATCTCCTACTTATACCTTTTCAGGGATTTTAGTCTACCGTCCTCCAGGCCCTTTTGGCCTCTTTAATAAAGATCTACCTGATCTTGCAGCAAATCTTGCTAGCTCCTCCCCCAACTTCACAATTCTGGGAGATTTTAATATGCACTTCAATGATGTGCAATCCGCATCCTCCTCAGAACTTATCGACGAACTGTCAATATTCCAACTCACCCTAAAAGTGAATGGTCCTACCCATATTAAAGGTCACTTGCTTGACCCTATCTTTTCAAATATACATAATCTATTTGTAGGTAACTCTGTCCCTCTACCCTGGTCAAACCATTTTCTTCTCCCTTTTACCTGGGCATTACCCGACTCCATTGCACCAGCTGCTAGAACCATTAAGCTGGCTCGCAAGTGGTCGAAACTTCCCTTAGACGCCTGGATAGGTAATCTAATAGATACTATTCCACTATCCCACTCTAACGTCGCAAATGACAATTTCAATAATTGGCTTGAGGCATCACTTAACCAAGTCCTCCCAAGGGAAGAGATTCCAGAAAAGGTTGGAGGTAAAAAAAACCTTGGTACTCCCAGAAATTACGTGAACTAAAACAGTTATGTAAAAAACATGAAAGAAGCTGGAGGAAGGACTTCTCCGCATCCAGGAAAGCCAAATATAGAGAAGCTATTAAAACCTATAAATTCGAAATAAAAAGCGCTCAAGCTCTCTATTACCAAGAAAAATCACATTAGCGGCAAACTCCCCACGAGAAATTTTTAAGATTGCTAAATCTCTTCTCACATCCCCTGCCCCCCTACCGCCCCGGACAACGCCCAGCGGCGGTGTAATCAAATAGCAGATTTTTTCTCTGAAAAAATACAATCCATTTATATGTCTTTCCCTCAAACCATAGACCAACCAACCCCTTTATTAACAGACTCTGCCACCTCGGAAACACAGGCCTTGCTGGAAGAATTCCCGCCTCTTGACCTTATCACCCTGCAAGGGTTTCTGAGAGAGTTAAAATCAGGTTCTCCCCTAGACCCCGCTCCTCCTACCATTCTTCATCAGATCTCTGAGGTCGTGTCACCAGTTATACTTGACGTGATAAATACATCACTTAAGACAGGGATCGTGCCAACCCTATGGAAACACGCTAGGGTCAAAGCACTCTTGAAGAAACCTAATCTTGATCCAGAAGACTGGGCAAACTATCGACCCATCTCCCTGCTGCCTGGACTAAGTAAACTAGCAGAGAAGCACACTAATTCGATTTTATCGTCTTTTTTAGAAAACAATAATCGTCTTCATCCCACTCAGACAGGATTTAGATCACAACAGGGCACTGAGACTGCTCTTCTTGCCGTAGTAGAGGAAACTAGGAAGATCCTTGATAACGGAGGCTGCACGGCCCTGATTTTATTGGACCTCAGTGCAGCCTTCGATACAGTAAATCACCATCTGATGATCCAAAGACTCAGGGAGGTTGGAGTGACTGGACTAGCACTAAAATGGCTACAGTCCTTTCTTCAAAATAGGGTCTTCTCAGTCTTTGAAGAAGAATCCTCCTCGAAGCAAATACCCCTGACATGTGGGGTCCCTCAGGGATCCTCCCTAAGCCCCACCATGTTTAATATATATATATGAGGTCACTGGCAGAAACTGTATGCCCATTTGGTGTACAGATCGTCACATATGCGGACGATACCCAGTTAATTGTCTCCATGAAGCAATACAACCAACATGGTCCCGATCTAGCCACCTGCCTTGAGAAGGTTTTTAATTGGATGAATAACTCATTTTTAAAACTGAATGGATCAAAGACCGAACTCATGCTCCTGGGGAAGGCCGCCCCTCCAAACATTGACCTCCTCTGTCCTGGCTGCCTAGGCCTACCGCCTGTCCCAAAAAAACAAATCAAAAGCCTAGGGGTCTGGCTTGACTGCAACCTTGATTTCAAGGAACAAGCACGCAAAGAAGCAGCCAGCTGCTATGGCCTTCTAAGAATGATCAGAGGGATACTCCCCTTGCTACCCTTTGCAGCTAGACGATTACTAGTCCAAGCTCTCATTCTTTCATGACTCGCCTACGCTAATGCTGTCTACCTGGGAGCCCCTCAGGCCACCACCAAAAGACTTCAAACGGTGCAGAATTGTGCGGCCCGTATGTTGTTGAATACCCCCAGACGTTCCTCAGCGAAAACTGCCCTCGCTACCTTGCATTGGCTCCCTGTCCAGGAAAGAATTCAATTCAAAGCTATGTGCGTTATACATAAAGCACTTTCTGGAAATTGCTCGCTCCTGATTCGTCCCTGGTTTCAACCCTATCGACCCAACAGAACCCTTAGATCTGAGAACAAGGGTTTAATCTTAGTTCCTAAGATTAAACGATCACGTAGTGGAGGCCGAATGTTCACATATAATGCAGCTAGGCTTTGGAACAATCTTCCCATCCACGTACGTTTCGAACCTAACTATCTCAAGTTCAGAAAGCTTTTGAAAAGCCTCTCTCTTTCCCTGATCCTCTCACGGTGTAAGCGGCGCCACAGCGCTGGGATGCCCTCGGGTAACCATGCGCTTTAGAAATGTTCCTTCATTCATTCATTCATTCATTCATCAGCCAGGCTAGCTTGAATCCAGTGGGAAAGTGAGCAAGGAACCCACGTCTGGGCTTACCCTGCCAACTTAGGGCGAACAAAGCAAACACAAGGAGATGATGGACGGAGCGCTGAAACTTTTCAGACACTCATCCCCAGTCACAGATCTGAGTTGAATCCATCATCGTTCTTTAGCTCACTTCGTCACACCGTTCAGACCCAGCTATATGCAAATCAGTCTTGACCCTGTGCCTCATGGAAACAGTCCAGCCCGAACTGCCAAGCCAGGTCTTCCCTGGACTGAAAACAAGCACCCTGGGACCAGTTTCGGGTTAACACCCCTCATCAGCCAGGCTAGCTTGAATCCGGTGTCAAAGTGAGCTAGGGACCCATGTCTGGGCATACCCTGCCAACTAAGGGCGAACAAAGCAAACACAAGGAGATGATGGACGGAGCACTGAAACTTTTCAGACACTCACCCCAGTCACAGATCTGGGTTGAATCCATCATCGTTCTTTAGCTCATTTTGCCACCCCAGTTCAGGCCCAGCTATATGCAAATCAGCCTTGACCCTGTGCTTCATGGGAACAGTCCAGCCCGAACTGTCAAGCCAGGTCTTCACTGGACAGGAAACAAGAATCCTGAGACCGGTTTCAGGGTAACACCCCTCATCAGCCAGGCTAGCTTGAATCCAGTGGCAAAGTGAGCAAGGGACCTACGTCTGGGCATACCCTGCCAACTTAGGTCGAACAAAGCAAACACAAGGAGATGATGGACGGATCGCTGAAACTTTTCAGACACTCACCCCATTCACAGATCTGGGCTGAATCCATCATCGTTCTTTAGCTCACTTCGCCACCCCAGTTCAGGCCCAGCTATATGCAAATCAGTCTTGACCATGTGCCTCATGGGAACAGTCCAGCCCGAACTGCCAAGCCAGGTTTTCCCTGGACCGGAAACAAGCATCCTGGGACCGGTTTCAGGGTAACACCCCTCATAAGCCAGGCTAGCTTGAATCCAGTGGCAAAGTGAGCAAGGGACCCACGTCTGGGCTTACCCTGCCAACTTAGGGCGAACAAAGCAAACACAAGGAGATGATGGACGGAGCGCTGAAACTTTTCAGACACTCATCCCCAGTCACAGATCTGAGTTGAATCCATCATCGTTCTTTAGCTCACTTCGTCACACCGTTCAGACCCAGCTATATGCAAATCAGTCTTGACCCTGTGCCTCATGGAAACAGTCCAGCCCGAACTGCCAAGCCAGGTCTTCCCTGGACTGAAAACAAGCACCCTGGGACCAGTTTCGGGTTAACACCCCTCATCAGCCAGGCTAGCTTGAATCCGGTGTCAAAGTGAGCTAGGGACCCATGTCTGGGCATACCCTGCCAACTTAGGGCGAACAAAGCAAACACAAGGAGATGATGGACGGAGCACTGAAACTTTTCAGACACTCACCCCAGTCACAGATCTGGGTTGAATCCATCATCGTTCTTTAGCTCATTTTGCCACCCCAGTTCAGGCCCAGCTATATGCAAATCAGCCTTGACCCTGTGCTTCATGGGAACAGTCCAGCCCGAACTGTCAAGCCAGGTCTTCACTGGACAGGAAACAAGAATCCTGAGACCGGTTTCGGGGTAACACCCCTCATCAGCCAGGCTAGCTTGAATCCAGTGGCAAAGTGAGCAAGGGACCTACGTCTGGGCATACCCTGCCAACTTAGGTCGAACAAAGCAAACACAAGGAGATGATGGACGGATCGCTGAAACTTTTCAGACACACCCCATTCACAGATCTGGGCTGAATCCATCATCGTTCTTTAGCTCACTTCGCCACCCCAGTTCAGGCCCAGCTATATGCAAATCAGTCTTGACCCTGTGCCTCATGGGAACAGTCCAGCCCGAACTGACAAGCCAGGTTTTCCCTGGACCGGAAACAAGCATCCTAGGACCGGTTTCAGGGTAACATCCCTCATAAGCCAGGCTAGCTTGAATCCAGTGGCAAAGTGAGCAAGGGACCCACGTCTGGGCTTACCCTGCCAACTTAGGGCGAACAAAGCAAACACAAGGAGATGATGGACGGAGCGCTGAAACTTTTCAGACACTCACCCCAAGTCACAGATCTGGTTTTGAATCCATCATTGTTCTTTAGCTCACTTCACCACCCCAGTTCAGGCCCAGCTATATGCAAATCAGTCTTGACCCTGTGCCTCATGGGAACAGTCCAGCCCGAACTGCCAAGCCAGGTCTTCCCTGGACCGGAAACAAGCATCCTGGGACCAGTTTTGGGCTAACACCCCTCATAAGCCAGGCTAGCTTGAATCCAGTGGCAAAGTGAGCAAGGGACCCACGTCTGGGCTTACCCTGCCAACTTAGGGCGAACAAAGCAAACACAGGGAGATGATGGACGGAGCGCTGAAACTTTTCAGACACTCACCCCCAGTCACAGATCTGGGTTAAATCCATCATTGTTCTTTAGCTCACTTCGCCACCCCGTTCAGACCCAGCTATATGCAAATCAGTTTTGACCATGTGCCTCATGGAAACAGTCCAGCCCAAACTGCCAAGTCAGGTCTTCCCTGGACCGGAAACAAGCATCCTGGGACCGGTTTCGGGGTAACATGCCTCATCAGCCAGGCTAGCTTGAATCTAGTGGCAAAGTGTGCAAGGGAACCACGTCTGGGCATACCCTGCCAACTTAGGGCAAACAAAGCAAACACAAGGAGATGATGGACGGATCGCTGAAACTTTTCAGACACTCACCCCATTCACAGATCTGGGTTGAATCCATCATTGTTCTTTAGCTCACTTCACCACCCCAGTTCAGACCCAGCTATATGCAAATCAGTTTTGACCATGTGCCTCATGGAAACAGTCCAGCCCAAACTGCCAAGTCAGGTCTTCCCTGGAAACAAGCATCCTGGGACCGGTTTCGGGGTAACATGCCTCATCAGCCAGGCTAGCTTGAATCCAGTTGCAAAGTGAGCAAGGGACCCACGTCTGGGCATACCCTGCCAACTTAGGTCGAACAAAGCAAACACAAGGAGTTGATGGACGGAGCCGCTGAAACCTTTCAGACACTCACCCCAGTTCACAGATCTGGGTTGAATCCATAATCGTTCTTTAGCTCACTTTGCCACCCCAGTTCAGGCCCAGCTATATGCAAATCAGTCTTGACCCTGTGCTTCATGGGAACAGTCCAGCCCGAACTGCCAAGCCAGGTCTTCACTGGATCGGAAACAAGCATCCTGGGACCGGTTTCAGGGTAACACCCCTCATCAGCCAGGCTAGCTTGAATCCAGTGGCAAAGTGAGCAAGGGACCCACGTCTGGGCATACCCTGCCAACTTAGGGCGAACAAAGCAAACACAAGGAGATGATGGACGGAGCGCTGAAACCTTTCAGACACTCATCCCCAGTCACAGATCTGAGTTGAATCCATCATCGTTCTTTAGCTCACTTCGCCACCCCAGTTCAGACCCAGCTATATGCAAATCAGTCTTGACCCTGTGCCTCATGGGAAACAGTCCAGCCCGAACTGCCAAGCCAGGTCTTCCCTGGACTGAAAACAAGCACCCTGGGACCAGTTTCGGGTTAACACCCCTCATCAGCCAGGCTAGCTTGAATCCGGTGTCAAAGTGAGCTAGGGACCCATGTCTGGGCATACCCTGCCAACTAAGGGCGAACAAAGCAAACACAAGGAGATGATGGACGGAGCACTGAAACTTTTCAGACACTCACCCCAGTCACAGATCTGGGTTGAATCCATCATCGTTCTTTAGCTCATTTTGCCACCCCAGTTCAGGCCCAGCTATATGCAAATCAGCCTTGACCCTGTGCTTCATGGGAACAGTCCAGCCCGAACTGTCAAGCCAGGTCTTCACTGGACAGGAAACAAGAATCCTGAGACCGGTTTCGGGGTAACACCCCTCATCAGCCAGGCTAGCTTGAATCCAGTGGCAAAGTGAGCAAGGGACCCACGTCTGGGCATACCCTGCCAACTTAGGGTCGAACAAAGCAAACACAAGGAGATGATGGACGGATCGCTGAAACTTTTCAGACACACCCCATTCACAGATCTGGGCTGAATCCATCATCGTTCTTTAGCTCACTTCGCCACCCCAGTTCAGGCCCAGCTATATGCAAATCAGTCTTGACCCTGTGCCTCATGGGAACAGTCCAGCCCGAACTGACAAGCCAGGTTTTCCCTGGACCGGAAACAAGCATCCTAGGACCGGTTTCAGGGTAACACCCCTCATAAGCCAGGCTAGCTTGAATCCAGTGGCAAAGTGAGCAAGGGACCCACGTCTGGGCTTACCCTGCCAACTTAGGGCGAACAAAGCAAACACAAGGAGATGATGGACGGAGCGCTGAAACTTTTCAGACACTCACCCCAAGTCACAGATCTGGTTTTGAATCCATCATTGTTCTTTAGCTCACTTCACCACCCCAGTTCAGGCCCAGCTATATGCAAATCAGTCTTGACCCTGTGCCTCATGGGAACAGTCCAGCCCGAACTGCCAAGCCAGGTTTTCCCTGGACCGGAAACAAGCATCCTGGGACCAGTTTTGGGCTAACACCCCTCATAAGCCAGGCTAGCTTGAATCCAGTGGCAAAGTGAGCAAGGGACCCACGTCTGGGCTTACCCTGCCAACTTAGGGCGAACAAAGCAAACACAGGGAGATGATGGACGGAGCGCTGAAACTTTTCAGACACTCACCCCCAGTCACAGATCTGGGTTAAATCCATCATTGTTCTTTAGCTCACTTCGCCACCCCGTTCAGACCCAGCTATATGCAAATCAGTTTTGACCATGTGCCTCATGGAAACAGTCCAGCCCAAACTGCCAAGTCAGGTCTTCCCTGGACCGGAAACAAGCATCCTGGGACCGGTTTCGGGGTAACATGCCTCATCAGCCAGGCTAGCTTGAATCTAGTGGCAAAGTGTGCAAGGGAACCACGTCTGGGCATACCCTGCCAACTTAGGGCAAACAAAGCAAACACAAGGAGATGATGGACGGATCGCTGAAACTTTTCAGACACTCAC
Source organism: Calotriton arnoldi (assembly GCA_963921515.1). Taxonomy (NCBI): domain Eukaryota; kingdom Metazoa; phylum Chordata; class Amphibia; order Caudata; family Salamandridae; genus Calotriton; species Calotriton arnoldi. The sequence continues at coordinate 341,658 of CAWUFW010000224.1, read as the reverse complement.
CCCATTCACAGATCTGGGTTGAATCCATCATTGTTCTTTAGCTCACTTCACCACCCCGTTCAGACCCAGCTATATGCAAATCAGTTTTGACCATGTGCCTCATGGAAACAGTCCAGCCCAAACTGCCAAGTCAGGTCTTCCCTGGAAACAAGCATCCTGGGACCGGTTTCGGGGTAACATGCCTCATCAGCCAGGCTAGCTTGAATCCAGTTGCAAAGTGAGCAAGGGACCCACGTCTGGGCATACCCTGCCAACTTAGGACGAACAAAGCAAACACAAGGAGATGATGGACGGAGCCCTGAAACCTTTCAGACACTCACCCCCAGTTACAGATCTGGGTTGAATCCATAATCGTTCTTTAGCTCACTTTGCCACCCCAGTTCAGACCCAGCTATATGCAAATCAGCCTTGACCCTGTGCCTTCATGGGAACAGTCCAGCCCGAACTGTCAATCCAGGTCTTCACTGGATAGGAAACAAGAATCCTGGGACCGGTTTCGGGTAACACCCCTCATCAGCCAGGCTAGCTTGAATCCAGTGGCAAAGTGAGCAAGGGACCCACGTCTGGGCATACCCTGCCAACTTAGGGCAAACAACGCAAACACAAGGAGATGATGGACGGAGCTGTGAAACCTTTTAGACACTCACCCCCAGTCACAGATCTGAGTTGAATCCATCATCGTTCTTTAGCTCACTTCGACACCCCAGTTCAGACTCAGCTATATGCAAATCAGTCTTGACCCTGTGCCTCATGGGAACAGTCCAGCCCGAACTGCCAAGCCAGGTCTTCCTTGGACCGGAAACAAGCATCCTGGGACCAGTTTCAGGTTAACATCCCTCATCAGCCACGCTAGCTTGAAACCTGTGGCAAAGTGAGCAAAGGACCCACGTCTGGGCATACCCTGCCAACTTAGGGCGAACAAAGCAAACACAAGGAGATGAACTTTTCAGACACTCACCCCCAGTCACAGTTCTGGGTTGAATCCATCATCGTTCTTTAGCTCACTTCGCCACCCCGTTCAGACCCAGCTATATGCAAATCAGTCTTGACCCTGTGCCTCACGGAGATAGTCCAGTCCGAACTGCCAAGCCAGATCTTCCCTAGACTGGAAACAAGCATCCTGGGACCGGTTTCGGAGTAACATGCCTCATCAGCCAGGCTAGCTTGAATCCAGTGGCAAAGTGAACAAGGGACCCACATCTGGGCATACCCTGCCAACTTAGGGTGAACAAAGGAAACACAAGGAGATGATGGACGGAGCGCTGAAACTTTTCAGACACTCACCCCCAGTCACAGATCTGGGCTGAATCCATCATCGTTCTTTAGCTCACTTCGCCACCCCAGTTCAGGCCCAGCTATATGCAAATCAGTCTTGACCCTGTACCTCATGGGAGCAGTCCAGCCCGAACTGCCAAGCCAGGTTTTCCCTGGACCGGAAACAAGCATCCTGGGACTGGTTTCAGGGTAACACCCCTCATAAGCCAAGCTAGCTTGAATCCAGTGGCAAAGTGAGCAAGGGACCCACGTCTGGGCTTACCCTGCCAACTTAGGGCGAACAAAGCAAACACAAGGAGATGATGGACGGAGCGCTGAAACTTTTCAGACACTCACCCCCAGTCACAGATCTAGGCTGAATCCATCATCGTTCTTTAGCTCACTTCGCCACCCCAGTTCAGGCCCAGCTATATGCAAATCAGTCTTGACCCTGTACCTCATGGGAACAGTCCAGCCTGAACTGTCAAGCCAGGTCTTCACTGGATAGGAAAAGAGAATCCTGGGACCGGTTTCGGGTAACACCCCTCATCAGCCAGGCTAGCTTGAATCCAGTGGCAAAGTGAGCAAGGGACCCACATCTGGGCATACCCTGCCAACTTAGGGCGAACAAAGCAAACACAAGGAGATGATGGACGGAGCGCTGAAACTTTTCAGACACTCACCCCCAGTCACAGATCTGAGTTGAATCCATCATCGTTCTTTAGCTCACTTCGTCACCCCAGTTCAGACTCAGCTATTTGCAAATCATTCTTGAGCCTGTGCCTCATGGGAACAGTCCAGCCCGAACTGCCAAGCCAGGTCTTCCCTGGACCGGAAACAAGCATCCTGGGACCGGTTTCGGGTTATCTTCCCTCATCAGCCACGCTAGCTTGAATCCAGTGGCAGAGTGAGCAAGGGACCCACATCTGGGCATACCCTGCCAACTTAGGGCAAACAACGCAAACACAAGGAGATGATGGACGGAGCGCTGAAACTTGTCAGACACTCACCCCAAGTCACAGATCTGGTTTTGAATCCATCATCGTGCTTTAGCTCACTTCGCCACCCCAGTTCAGACCCAGCTATATACAAATCAGTCTTTACCCTGTTCCTCATAGGAACAGTCCAGCCCGAACTGCCCAGCCAGGTCTTCCCTGGACCGGAAACTAGCATCCTGGGACCGGTTTCGGGTTAACTTCCCTCATCAGCCACGCTAGCTTGAATCCAGTGGCAGAGTGAGCAAGGGACCCACATCTGGGCATACCCTGCCAACTTAGGGCAAACAACGCAAACACAAGGAGATGATGGACGGGGCGCTGAAACTTGTCAGACACTCACCCCCAGTCACAGATCTGGGTTGAATCCATCATCGTTTTTAGCTCGCTTTGCCACCCCAGTTCAGGCCCAGCTATATGCAAATCAGCCTTGACCCTGTGCTTCATGGGAACAGTCCAGCCTGAACTGTCAAGCCAGGTCTTCACTGTACAGGAAACAAAAATCCAGGGACCGGTTTCGGGGTAACACCCCTCATCAGGCGCCTTTCTCGAGTGAGGACAGTTCACTTCTCTTTTACCCTTACTCTGTTTTAACCAGCGTTTTTACTGCTTCTTAAAAAATTGTATTTTAAAACTGTATTTCTGTGCATTGTGTTAGAGCTGTGTTATAGCTCTGGGGGGTAGATTCTTAATTCACAAGTCAGCGCTCTAGTTGCTTACGCTGACACGAACACTCAGCTCTATAAAACTTGCCGATGACGCGACCGCGCCACTGGCGCGCGCCTAAGGCAAGCCCGTCTGCGCCCGTCCGCACCCAAACGGGGCCAGGGGCAGAAACCCCTGCTGGTTTGGTGAGGAGAGGCTCTCTTATAACTTGGAACAACTATACCATATTAGTAGAGAGGTAGACAGTAAGTGTGGTCACACAATGATGCCAGATAGTACAAGCACGAAATGCTCGCATTGTAAATTTAAATTCCAACCTACTCTTCACCCCTCGGCAGACACTCCCAAAAAAACTGATTATGATGCTTTTACTTAACTGTCGCTCGCTTCCTAAACACTCCACTGAAATTCTCCTACTCCTAGAAGAGATGAACCCTGATGTTTTATTTTTAACAGAGACGTGGTTAGATAATGAGACAGACTATGCCATCGTCCAAGCCCTTCCTCCAAACTATGTAATTCAGAGACTTGACCGAAATTTAGGCCGCGCGGGCGGTTTAGACATTATTCATAAAGACAATCTTATCTGCCGGAGTACGCCAAATCCCATCCCCGACTGTGAAAGCATGACTTTTGTAATTAACTTATCTCCTACTTATACCTTTTCAGGGATTTTAGTCTACCGTCCTCCGGGCCCTTTTGGCCTCTTTAATAAAGATCTACCTGATCTTGCAGCAAATCTTGCTAGCTCCTCCCCCAACTTCACAATTCTGGGAGATTTTAATATGCACTTCAATGATGTGCAATCCGCATCCTCCTCAGAACTTATCGACGAACTGTCAATATTCCAACTCACCCTAAAAGTGAATGGTCCTACCCATATTAAAGGTCACTTGCTTGACCCTATCTTTTCAAATATACATAATCTATTTGTAGGTAACTCTGTCCCTCTACCCTGGTCAAACCATTTTCTTCTCCCTTTTACCTGGGCATTACCCGACTCCATTGCACCAGCTGCTAGAACCATTAAGCTGGCTCGCAAGTGGTCGAAACTTCCCTTAGACGCCTGGATAGGTAATCTAATAGATACTATTCCACTATCCCACTCTAACGTCGCAAATGACAATTTCAATAATTGGCTTGAGGCATCACTTAACCAAGTCCTCCCAAGGGAAGAGATTCCAGAAAAGGTTGGAGGTAAAAAAAACCTTGGTACTCCCAGAAATTACGTGAACTAAAACAGTTATGTAAAAAACATGAAAGAAGCTGGAGGAAGACTTCTCCGCATCCAGGAAAGCCAAATATAGAGAAGCTATTAAAACCTATAAATTCGAAATAAAAAGCGCTCAAGCTCTCTATTACCAAGAAAAAATCACATTAGCGGCAAACTCCCCACGAGAAATTTTTAAGATTGCTAAATCTCTTCTCAAATCCCCTGCCCCCCCTACCGCCCCGGACAACGCCCAGCGGCGGTGTAATCAAATAGCAGATTTTTTCTCTGAAAAAATACAATCCATTTATATGTCTTTCCCTCAAACCATAGACCAACCAACCCCTTTATTAACAGACTCTGCCACCTCGGAAACACAGGCCTTGCTGGAAGAATTCCCGCCTCTTGACCTTATCACCCTGCAAGGGTTTCTGAGAGAGTTAAAATCAGGTTCTCCCCTAGACCCCGCTCCTCCTACCATTCTTCATCAGATCTCTGAGGTCGTGTCACCAGTTATACTTGACGTGATAAATACATCACTTAAGACAGGGATCGTGCCAACCCTATGGAAACACGCTAGGGTCAAAGCACTCTTGAAGAAACCTAATCTTGATCCAGAAGACTGGGCAAACTATCGACCCATCTCCCTGCAGCCTGGACTAAGTAAACTAGCAGAGAAGCACACTAATTCGATTTTATCGTCTTTTTTAGAAAACAATAATCGTCTTCATCCCACTCAGACAGGATTTAGATCACAACAGGGCACTGAGACTGCTCTTCTTGCCGTAGTAGAGGAAACTAGGAAGATCCTTGATAACGGAGGCTGCACGGCCCTGATTTTATTGGACCTCAGTGCAGCCTTCGATACAGTAAATCACCATCTGATGATCCAAAGACTCAGGGAGGTTGGAGTGACTGGACTAGCACTAAAATGGCTACAGTCCTTTCTTCAAAATAGGGTCTTCTCAGTCTTTGAAGAAGAATCCTCCTCGAAGCAAATACCCCTGACATGTGGGGTCCCTCAGGGATCCTCCCTAAGCCCCACCATGTTTAATATATATATATGAGGTCACTGGCAGAAACTGTATGCCCATTTGGTGTACAGATCGTCACATATGCGGACGATACCCAGTTAATTGTCTCCATGAAGCAATACAACCAACATGGTCCCGATCTAGCCACCTGCCTTGAGAAGGTTTTTAATTGGATGAATAACTCATTTTTAAAACTGAATGGATCAAAGACCGAACTCATGCTCCTGGGGAAGGCCGCCCCTCCAAACATTGACCTCCTCTGTCCTGGCTGCCTAGGCCTACCGCCTGTCCCAAAAAAACAAATCAAAAGCCTAGGGGTCTGGCTTGACTGCAACCTTGATTTCAAGGAACAAGCACGCAAAGAAGCAGCCAGCTGCTATGGCCTTCTAAGAATGATCAGAGGGATACTCCCCTTGCTACCCTTTGCAGCTAGACGATTACTAGTCCAAGCTCTCATTCTTTCATGACTCGCCTACGCTAATGCTGTCTACCTGGGAGCCCCTCAGGCCACCACCAAAAGACTTCAAACGGTGCAGAATTGTGCGGCCCGTATGTTGTTGAATAACCCCAGACGTTCCTCAGCGAAAACTGCCCTCGCTACCTTGCATTGGCTCCCTGTACAGGAAAGAATTCAATTCAAAGCTATGTGCGTTATACATAAAGCACTTTCTGGAAATTGCTCGCTCCTGATTCGTCCCTGGTTTCAACCCTATCGACCCAACAGAACCCTTAGATCTGAGAACAAGGGTTTAATCTTAGTTCCTAAGATTAAACGATCACGTAGTGGAGGCCGAATGTTCACATATAATGCAGCTAGGCTTTGGAACAATCTTCCCATCCACGTACGTTTCGAACCTAACTATCTCAAGTTCAGAAAGCTTTTGAAAAGCCTCTCTCTTTCCCTGATCCTCTCACGGTGTAAGCGGCGCCACAGCGCTGGGATGCCCTCGGGTAACCATGCGCTTTAGAAATGTTCCTTCATTCATTCATTCATTCATCAGCCAGGCTAGCTTGAATCCAGTGGGAAAGTGAGCAAGGGACCCACGTCTGGGCTTACCCTGCCAACTTAGGGCGAACAAAGCAAACACAAGGAGATGATGGACGGAGCGCTGAAACTTTTCAGACACTCATCCCCAGCCACAGATCTGAGTTGAATCCATCATCGTTCTTTAGCTCACTTCGTCACACCGTTCAGACCCAGCTATATGCAAATCAGTCTTGACCCTGTGCCTCATGGAAACAGTCCAGCCCGAACTGCGAAGCCAGGTCTTCCCTGGACTGAAAACAAGCATCCTGGGACCAGTTTCGGGTTAACACCCCTCATCAGCCAGGCTAGCTTGAATCCGGTGTCAAAGTGAGCTAGGGACCCATGTCTGGGCATACCCTGCCAACTAAGGGCGAACAAAGCAAACACAAAGAGATGATGGACGGAGCACTGAAACTTTTCAGACACTTACCCCAGTCACAGATCTGGGTTGAATCCATCATCGTTCTTTAGCTCATTTTGCCACCCCAGTTCAGGCCCAGCTATATGCAAATCAGTCTTGACCCTGTGCCTCATGGGAACAGTCCAGCCCGAACTACCAAGCCAGGTTTTCCCTGGACCGGAAACAAGCATCCTGGGACCGGTTTCAGGGTAACACCCCTCATAAGCCAGGCTAGCTTGAATCCAGTGGCAAAGTGAGCAAGGGACCCACGTCTGGGCTTACCCTGCCAACTTAGGGCGAACAAAGCAAACACAAGGAGATGATGGACGGAGCGCTGAAACTTTTCAGACACTCACCCCCAGTTACAGATCTGGGTTGAATCCATCATTGTTCTTTAGCTCACTTCGCCACCCCGTTCAGACCCAGCTATATGCAAATCAGTTTTGACCATGTGCCTCATGGAAACAGTCCAGCCCAAACTGCCAAGTCAGGTCTTCCCTGGACTGGAAACGAGCATCCTGGGACCGGTTTCGGGGTAACATGCCTCATCAGCCTGGCTAGCTTGAATCCAGTTGCAAAGTGAGCAAGATACCCACGTCTGGGCATACCCTGCCAACTTAGGGCGAACAAAGCAAACACAATGAGATGATAGACGGAGCCCTGAAACCTTTCAGACACTCACCCCCAGTCACAGATCTGGGTTAAATCCATCATCGTTATTTAGCTCACTTTGCCACCCCAGTTCAGGCCCAGCTATATGTAAATCAGCCTTGACCCTGTGCTTCATGGGAACAGTCCAGCCCGAACTGTCAAGCCAGGTCTTCACTGGATAGGAAACAAGAATCATGGGACCGGTTTCGGGGTAACACCCCTCATCAGCCAGGCTAGCTTGAATCCAGTGGCAAAGTGAGCAAGGGACCCACGTCTGGGCATACCCTGCCAACTTAGGGCGAACAAAGCAAACACAAGGAGATGATGGACGGAGACCTGAAACCTTTCAGACACTCACCCCCAGTTACAGATCTGGGTTGAATCCATCATCGTTCTTTAGCTCACTTTGCCACCCCAGTTCAGGCCCAGCTATATGCAAATCAGCCCTGACCCTGTGCTTCATGGGAACAGTCCAGCCCAAACTGTCAAGCCAAGTCTTCACTGGATAGGAAACAAGAATCCTGGGACCGGTTTCGGGGTAACACCCCTCATCAGCCAGGCTAGCTTGAATCCAGTGGCAAAGTGAGCAAGGGACCCACGTCTGGGCATACCCTGCCAACTTAGGGTGAACAAAGCAAACACAAGGAGATGATGGACGGAGCGCTGAAACTTTTCAGACACTCACCCCCAGTCACAGATCTGGGTTGAATCCATCATTGTTCTTTAGCTCACTTCACCACCCCGTTCAGACCCAGCTATATGCAAATCAGTTTAGACCATGTGCCTCATGGAAACAGCCCAGCCCAAACTGCCAAGTCAGGTCTTCCCTGGAAACAAGCATCCTGGGACCGGTTTCGGGGTAACATGCCTCATCAGCCAGGCTAGCTTGAATCCAGTTGCAAAGTGAGCAAGGGACCCACGTCTGGGCATACCCTGCCAACTTAGGGCGAACAAAGCAAACACTAGGAGATGATGGACGGAGCGCTGAAACCTTTCAGACACTCACCCCAAGTCACAGATCTGGTTTTGAATCCATATTCTTTCTTTAGCTCACTTCACCACCCCAGTTCAGACCCAGCTATATACAAATCAGTCTTGACCCTGTTCCTCATGGGAACAGTCCAGCCCCAACTGCCAAGCCAGGTCTTCCCTGGACCGGAAACAAGCATCCTGGGACCGGTTTCGGGGTAACATGCCTCATCAGCCAGGCTAGCTTGAATCCAGTGGCAAAGTGTGCAAGGGACCCACGTCTGGGCATACTCTGCCAACTTAGGGCAAACAAAGCAAACACAAGGAGATGATGGACGGAGCGCTGAAACTTTTCAGACTCTCACCCCCAGTCACAGATCTGGGTTGAATCCATCATCGTTCTTTAGCTCACTTTGCCACCCCAGTTCAGGCCCAGCTATATGCAAATCAGCCTTGACCCTGTGCTTCATGGGAACAGTTCAGCCCGAACTGTCAAGCCAGGTCTTCACTGGACAGGAAACAAGAATCCTGGGACCGGTTTCGGGGTAACAGCCCTCATCAGCCAGGCTAGCTTGAATCCAGTGGCAAAGTGAGCAAGGGACCCACGTCTGGGCATACCCTGCCAACTTAGGGCGAACAAAGCAAACACAAGGAGATGATGGACGGAGCGCTGAAACTTTTCAGACACTCACCCCCAGTCACAGATCTAGGCTGAATCCATAATCATTCTTTAGCTCACTTCGCCACCCCAGTTCAGGCCCAGCTATAAGCAAATCAGTCTTGACCGTGTGCCTCATGGGAACAGTCCAGCCCGAACTGCCAAGCCAGGTTTTCCCTGGACCGGAAACAAGCATCCTGGGACCGGTTTCGGGGTAACACCCCTCATAAGCCAGGCTAGCTTGAATCCAGTGGCAAAGTGTGCAAGGGAACCACGTCTGGGCATACCCTGCCAACTTAGGGCAAACAAAGCAAACACAAGGAGATGATGGACGGATCGCTGAAACTTTTCAAACACTCACCCCATTCACAGATCTGGGCTGAATCCATCATCGTTCTTTAGCTCACTTCGCCACCCCAGTTCAGGCCCAGCTATATGCAAATCAGTCTTGACCATGTGCCTCATGGGAACAGTCCAGCCCAAACTGCCAAGTCAGGTCTTCCCTGGAAACAAGCATCCTGGGACCGGTTTCGGGGTAACATGCCTCATCAGCCAGGCTAGCTTGAAACCAGTTGCAAAGTGAGCAAGGGAGCCACGTCTGGGCATACCCTGCCAACTTAGGGCGAACAAAGCAAACACAAGGAGATGATGGACGGAGCCCTGAAACCTTTCAGACACTCACCCCCAGTTACAGATCAGGGTTGAATCCATAATCGTTCTTTAGCTCACTTTGCCACCCCAGTTCAGGCCAAGCTATATGCAAATCAGCCTTGACCCTGTGCTTCATGGGAACAGTCCAGCCCGAACTGTCAAGCCAGGTCTTCACTGGATAGGAAACAAGAATCCTGGGACCGGTTTCGGGGTAACACCCCTCATCAGCCAGGCTAGCTTGAATCCAGTGGCAAAGTGAGCAAGGGACCCACGTCTGGGCATACCCTCCCAACTTGGGGCGAACAAAGCAAACACTAAGAGATGATGGACGGAGCGCTGAAACCTTTCAGACACTCACCCCATTCACAGATCTGGGCTGAATCCATCATCGTTCTTTAGCTCACTTCGCCACCCCAGTTCAGGCCCAGCTATATGCAAATCAATCTTGACCATGTGCCTCATGGGAACAGTCCAGCCCGAACTGCCAAGCCAGGTTTTGCCTGGACCGGAAACAAGCATCCTGGGACCGGTTTCGGGGTAACATGCCTCATCAGCCAGGCTAGCTTGAATCCAGTTGCAAAGTGAGCAAGGGACCCACGTCTGGGCATACCCTGCCAACTTAGGGCGAACAAAGCAAACACAATGAGATGATAGACGGAGCCCTGAAACCTTTCAGACACTCACCCCCAGTCACAGATCTGGGTTAAATCCATCATCGTTCTTTAGCTCACTTTGCCACCCCAGTTCAGGCCCAGCTATATGTAAATCAGCCTTGACCCTGTGCTTCATGGGAACAGTCCAGCCCGAACTGTCAAGCCAGGTCTTCACTGGATAGGAAACAAGAATCATGGGACCGGTTTCGGGGTAACACCCCTCATCAGCCAGGCTAGCTTGAATCCAGTGGCAAAGTGAGCAAGGGACCCACGTCTGGGCATACCCTGCCAACTTAGGGCGAACAAAGGAAACACAAGGAGATGATGGACGGAGCCCTGAAACCTTTCAGACACTCACCCCAAGTCACAGATCTAGGCTGAATCCATCATCGTTCTTTAGCTCACTTCGCCACCCCAGTTCAGGCCCAGCTATATGCAAATCAGTCTTGACCGTGTGCCTCATGGGAACAGTCCAGCCCGAACTGCCAAGCCAGGTCTTCACTGGACAGGAAACAAGAATCCTGGGACCGGTTTCGGGGTAACACCCCTCATCAGCCAGGCTAGCTTGAATCCAGTGGCAAAGTGAGCAAGGGACTCACGTCTGGGCATACCCTGCCAACTTAGGGCGAACAAAGCAAACACAAGGAGATAATGGACGGATCGCTGAAACTTTTCAGACACTCACCCCCAGTCACAGATGTGGGCTGAATCCATCATCGTTCTTTAGCTCACTTCGCCACCCCAGTTCAGGCCCAGCTATATGCAAATCAGTCTTGACCCTGTGCCTCATGGGAACAGTCCAGCCCGAACTGCCAAGCCAGGTTTTCCCTGGACCGGAAACAAGCATCCTGGGACCAGTTTTGGGCTAACACCCCTCATAAGCCAGGCTAGCTTGAATCCAGTGGCAAAGTGAGCAAGGGACCCACGTCTGGGCTTACCCTGCCAACTTAGGGCGAACAAAGCAAACACAGGGAGATGATGGACGGAGCGCTGAAGCTTTTCAGACACTCACCCCCAGTCACAGATCTGGGTTAAATCCATCATTGTTCTTTAGCTCACTTTGCCACCCCAGTTCAGACCCAGCTATATGCAAATCAGTTTTGACCATGTGCCTCATGGAAACAGTCCAGCCCAAACTGCCAAGTCAGGTCTTCCCTGGAAACAAGCATCCTGGGACCGGTTTCGGGGTAACATGCCTCATCAGCCAGGCTAGCTTGAATCCAGTTGCAAAGTGAGCAAGGGACCCACGTCTGGGCATACCCTGCCAACTTAGGACGAACAAAGCAAACACAAGGAGATGATGGACGGAGCCTTGAAACCTTTCAGACACTCACCCCCAGTTACAGATCTGGGTTGAATCCATAATCGTTCTTTAGCTCACTTTGCCACCCCAGTTCAGACCCAGCTATATGCAAATCAGCCTTGACCCTGTGCTTCATGGGAACAGTCCAGCCCGAACTGTCAATCCAGGTCTTCACTGGATAGGAAACAAGAATCCTGGGACCGGTTTCGGGGTAACACCCCTCATCAGCCAGGCTAGCTTGAATCCAGTGGCAAAGTGAGCAAGGGACCCACGTCTGGGCATACCCTGCCAACTTAGAGATGAGAGCAAACACAAGGAGATGATGGACGGAGCGCTGAAACTTTTCCGACACTCACCCCCAGTCACAGATCTGAGTTGAATCCATCATCGTTCTTTAGCTCACTTCATCACCCCAGTTGAGACTCAGCTACATGCAAATCAGTCTTTACCCTGTGCCTTATGGGAACAGTCCAGCCCGAACTGCCAAGCCAGGTCTTCCCTGGACCGGAAACAAGCATCCTGGGACCGGTTTCGGGTTAACATCCCTCATCAGCCACGCTAGCTTGAATCCAGTGGCAGAGTGAGCAAGGGACACACATCTGGGCATACCCTGCCAACTTAGGGCAAACAACGCAAACACAAGGAGATGATGGACGGAGCTGTGAAACCTTTTAGACACTCACCCCCAGTCACAGATCTGAGTTGAATCCATCATCGTTCTTTAGCTCACTTCGACACCCCAGTTCAGACTCAGCTATATGCAAATCAGTCTTGACCCTGTGCCTCATGGGAACAGTCCAGCCCGAACTGCCAAGCCAGGTCTTCCTTGGACCGGAAACAAGCATCCTGGGACCAGTTTAAGGTTAACATCCCTCATCAGCCACGCTAGCTTGAATCCAGTGGCAGAGTGAGCAAGGGACCCACATCTGGGCATACCCTGCCAACTTAGGGCAAACAACGCAAACACAAGAAGATGATGGACGGAGCGCTGAAACTTTTCAGACACTCACCCCCAGTCACAGATCTGGGTTGAATCCATCATCGCTCTTTAGCTCACTTCGCCACCCCGTTCAGACCCAGCTATATGCAAATCAGTCTTGACCCTGTGCCTCATGGGACAGTCCAGCCCGAACTGCCAAGCCAGGTCTTCCCTGGACTGGAAACAAGCATCCTGGGACCGGTATCGGGTTAACACCCCTCATCAGCCAGGCTAGCTTGAAACCTGTGGCAAAGTGAGCAAAGGACCCACGTCTGGGCATACCCTGCCAACTTAGGGCGAACAAAGCAAACACAAGGAGATGAACTTTTCAGACACTCACCCCCAGTCACAGATCTGGGTTGAATCCATCATCGTTCTTTAGCTCACTTCGCCACCCTGTTCAGACCCAGCTATATGCAAATCAGTCTTGACCCTGTGCCTCACGGAGATAGTCCAGCCCGAACTGCCAAGCCAGATCTTCCCTAGACTGGAAACAAGCATCCTGGGACCGGTTTCGGAGTAACATGCCTCATCAGCCAGGCTAGCTTGAATCCAGTGGCAAAGTGAGCAAGGGACCCACATCTGGGCATACCCTGCCAACTTAGGGTGAACAAAGGAAACACAAGGAGATGATGGACGGAGCCCTGAAACCTTTCAGACACTCACCCCCAGTCACAGATCTGGGTTGAATCCATCATCGTTCTTTAGCTCACTTCGCCACGCCCGTTCAGACCCAGCTATATGCAAATCAGTCTTGACCCTGTGCCTCATGGGATCAGTCCAGCCCGAACTGCCAAGCCAGGTCTTCCCTGGACTGGAAACAAGCATCCTGGGACAGGTTTCGGGTTAACAACCCTCATCAGCCAGGCTAGCTTGAAACCAGTGGCAAAGTGAGCAAGGGACCCACGTCTGGGCATACCCTGCCAACTTAGGGCGAACAAAGCAAACACAAGGAGATGATGGACGGGGCGCTGAAACTTGTCAGACACTCACCCCCAGTCACAGATCTAGGCTGAATCCATCATCGTTCTTTAGCTCACTTCGCCACCCCAGTTCAGGCCCAGCTATATGCAAATCAGTCTTGACCCTGTACCTCATGGGAACAGTCCAGCCTGAACTGTCAAGCCAGGTCTTCACTGGATAGGAAAAGAGAATCCTGGGACCGGTTTCGGGGTAACACCCCTCATCAGCCAGGCTAGCTTGAATCCAGTGGCAAAGTGAGCAAGGGACCCACATCTGGGCATACCCTGCCAACTTAGGGCGAACAAAGCAAACACAAGGAGATGATGGACGGAGCGCTGAAACTTGTCAGACACTCACCCTAAGTCACAGATCTGGTTTTGAATCCATCATCGTTCTTTTGCTCACTTCGCCACCCCAGTTCAGACCCAGCTATATACAAATCAGTCTTTACCCTGTTCCTCATAGGAACAGTCCAGCCCGAACTGCCCAGCCAGGTCTTCCCTGGACCGGAAACAAGCATCCTGGGACCGGTTTCGGGGTAATATGCCTCATCAGCCAGGCTAGTTTGAATCCAGTGGCAAAGTGAGCAAGGGACCCATGTCTGGGCTTACCCTGCCAACTTAGGGCGAACAAAGCAAACACAAGGAGATGATGGACGGAGCGCTGAAACTTTTCAGACACTCACCCCTAGTCACAGATCTGAGTTGAATCCATCATCGTTCTTTGGCTCACTTCGTCACTCCAGTTCAGACTCAGCTATATGCAAATCAGTCTTGACCCTGTGCCTCATGGGAACAGTCCAGCCCGAACTGCCAAGCCAGGTCTTCCCTGGACCGGAAACAAGCATCCTGGGACCGGTTTCGGGTTAACTTCCTCATCAGCCACGCTAGCTTGAATCCAGTGGCAGAGTGAGCAAGGGACCCACATCTGGGCATACCCTGCCAACTTAGGGCAAACAACGCAAACACAAGGAGATGATGGACGGGGCGCTGAAACTTGTCAGACACTCACCCCCAGTCACAGATCTGGGTTGAATCCATCATCGTTCTTTAGCTCACTTCGCCACGCCGTTCAGACCCAGCTATATGCAAATCAGTCTTGACCCTGTGCCTCATGGGATCAGTCCAGCCCGAACTGCCAAGCCAGGTCTTCCCTGGACTGGAAACAAGCATCCTGGGACAGGTTTCGGGTTAACAACCCTCATCAGCCAGGCTAGCTTGAAACCAGTGGCAAAGTGAGCAAGGGACCCACGTCTGGGCATACCCTGCCAACTTAGGGCGAACAAAGCAAACACAAGGAGATGATGGACGGGGCGCTGAAACTTGTCAGACACTCACCCCCAGTCACAGATCTGGGTTGAATCCATCATCGTTTTTTAGCTCGCTTTGCCACCCCAGTTCAGGCCCAGCTATATGCAAATCAGCCTTGACCCTGTGCTTCATGGGAACAGTCCAGCCTGAACTGTCAAGCCAGGTCTTCACTGTACAGGAAACAAAAATCCAGGGACCGGTTTCGGGGTAACACCCCTCATCAGGCGCCTTTCTCGAGTGAGGACAGTTCACTTCTCTTTTACCCTTACTCTGTTTTAACCAGCGTTTTTACTGCTTCTTAAAAAATTGTATTTTAAAACTGTATTTCTGTGCATTGTGTTAGAGCTGTGTTATAGCTCTGGGGGGTAGATTCTTAATTCACAAGTCAGCGCTCTAGTTGCTTACGCTGACACGAACACTCAGCTCTATAAAACTTGCCGATGACGCGACCGCGCCACTGGCGCGCCCTAAGGCAAGCCCGTCTGCGCCCGTCCGCACCCAAACGGGGCCAGGGGCAGAAACCCCTGCTGGTTTGGTGAGGGAGAGGCTCTCTTATAACTTGGAACAACTATACCATATTAGTAGAGAGGTAGACAGTAAGTGTGGTCACACAATGATGCCAGATAGTACAAGCACGAAATGCTCGCATTGTAAATTTAAATTCCAACCTACTCTTCACCCCTCGGCAGACACTCCCAAAAAAAAACTGATTATGATGCTTTTACTTAACTGTCGCTCGCTTCCTAAACACTCCACTGAAATTCTCCTACTCCTAGAAGAGATGAACCCTGATGTTTTATTTTTAACAGAGACGTGGTTAGATAATGAGACAGACTATGCCATCGTCCAAGCCCTTCCTCCAAACTATGTAATTCAGAGACTTGACCGAAATTTAGGCCGCGCGGGCGGTTTAGCCATTATTCATAAAGACAATCTTATCTGCCGGAGTACGCCAAATCCCATCCCCGACTGTGAAAGCATGACTTTTGTAATTAACTTATCTCCTACTTATACCTTTTCAGGGATTTTAGTCTACCGTCCTCCAGGCCCTTTTGGCCTCTTTAATAAAGATCTACCTGATCTTGCAGCAAATCTTGCTAGCTCCTCCCCCAACTTCACAATTCTGGGAGATTTTAATATGCACTTCAATGATGTGCAATCCGCATCCTCCTCAGAACTTATCGACGAACTGTCAATATTCCAACTCACCCTAAAAGTGAATGGTCCTACCCATATTAAAGGTCACTTGCTTGACCCTATCTTTTCAAATATACATAATCTATTTGTAGGTAACTCTGTCCCTCTACCCTGGTCAAACCATTTTCTTCTCCCTTTTACCTGGGCATTACCCGACTCCATTGCACCAGCTGCTAGAACCATTAAGCTGGCTCGCAAGTGGTCGAAACTTCCCTTAGACGCCTGGATAGGTAATCTAATAGATACTATTCCACTATCCCACTCTAACGTCGCAAATGACAATTTCAATAATTGGCTTGAGGCATCACTTAACCAAGTCCTCCCAAGGGAAGAGATTCCAGAAAAGGTTGGAGGTAAAAAAACCTTGGTACTCCCAGAAATTACGTGAACTAAAACAGTTATGTAAAAAACATGAAAGAAGCTGGAGGAAGGACTTCTCCGCATCCAGGAAAGCCAAATATAGAGAAGCTATTAAAACCTATAAATTCGAAATAAAAAGCGCTCAAGCTCTCTATTACCAAGAAAAAATCACATTAGCGGCAAACTCCCCACGAGAAATTTTTAAGATTGCTAAATCTCTTCTCACATCCCCTGCCCCCCTACCGCCCCGGACAACGCCCAGCGGCGGTGTAATCAAATAGCAGATTTTTTCTCTGAAAAATACAATCCATTTATATGTCTTTCCCTCAAACCATAGACCAACCAACCCCTTTATTAACAGACTCTGCCACCTCGGAAACACAGGCCTTGCTGGAAGAATTCCCGCCTCTTGACCTTATCACCCTGCAAGGGTTTCTGAGAGAGTTAAAATCAGGTTCTCCCCTAGACCCCGCTCCTCCTACCATTCTTCATCAGATCTCTGAGGTCGTGTCACCAGTTATACTTGACGTGATAAATACATCACTTAAGACAGGGATCGTGCCAACCCTATGGAAACACGCTAGGGTCAAAGCACTCTTGAAGAAACCTAATCTTGATCCAGAAGACTGGGCAAACTATCGACCCATCTCCCTGCTGCCTGGACTAAGTAAACTAGCAGAGAAGCACACTAATTCGATTTTATCGTCTTTTTTAGAAAACAATAATCGTCTTCATCCCACTCAGACAGGATTTAGATCACAACAGGGCACTGAGACTGCTCTTCTTGCCGTAGTAGAGGAAACTAGGAAGATCCTTGATAACGGAGGCTGCACGGCCCTGATTTTATTGGACCTCAGTGCAGCCTTCGATACAGTAAATCACCATCTGATGATCCAAAGACTCAGGGAGGTTGGAGTGACTGGACTAGCACTAAAATGGCTACAGTCCTTTCTTCAAAATAGGGTCTTCTCAGTCTTTGAAGAAGAATCCTCCTCGAAGCAAATACCCCTGACATGTGGGGTCCCTCAGGGATCCTCCCTAAGCCCCACCATGTTTAATATATATATATGAGGTCACTGGCAGAAACTGTATGCCCATTTGGTGTACAGATCGTCACATATGCGGACGATACCCAGTTAATTGTCTCCATGAAGCAATACAACCAACATGGTCCCGATCTAGCCACCTGCCTTGAGAAGGTTTTTAATTGGATGAATAACTCATT
Source organism: Calotriton arnoldi (assembly GCA_963921515.1). NCBI lineage: Eukaryota > Metazoa > Chordata > Amphibia > Caudata > Salamandridae > Calotriton > Calotriton arnoldi. The sequence goes on along the minus strand of CAWUFW010000224.1, from coordinate 324,153 downwards.
TTTAAAACTGAATGGATCAAAGACCGAACTCATGCTCCTGGGGAAGGCCGCCCCTCCAAACATTGACCTCCTCTGTCCTGGCTGCCTAGGCCTACCGCCTGTCCCAAAAAAACAAATCAAAAGCCTAGGGGTCTGGCTTGACTGCAACCTTGATTTCAAGGAACAAGCACGCAAAGAAGCAGCCAGCTGCTATGGCCTTCTAAGAATGATCAGAGGGATACTCCCCTTGCTACCCTTTGCAGCTAGACGATTACTAGTCCAAGCTCTCATTCTTTCATGACTCGCCTACGCTAATGCTGTCTACCTGGGAGCCCCTCAGGCCACCACCAAAAGACTTCAAACGGTGCAGAATTGTGCGGCCCGTATGTTGTTGAATACCCCCAGACGTTCCTCAGCGAAAACTGCCCTCGCTACCTTGCATTGGCTCCCTGTCCAGGAAAGAATTCAATTCAAAGCTATGTGCGTTATACATAAAGCACTTTCTGGAAATTGCTCGCTCCTGATTCGTCCCTGGTTTCAACCCTATCGACCCAACAGAACCCTTAGATCTGAGAACAAGGGTTTAATCTTAGTTCCTAAGATTAAACGATCACGTAGTGGAGGCCGAATGTTCACATATAATGCAGCTAGGCTTTGGAACAATCTTCCCATCCACGTACGTTTCGAACCTAACTATCTCAAGTTCAGAAAGCTTTTGAAAAGCCTCTCTCTTTCCCTGATCCTCTCACGGTGTAGCGGCGCCACAGCGCTGGGATGCCCTCGGGTAACCATGCGCTTTAGAAATGTTCCTTCATTCATTCATTCATTCATTCATCAGCCAGGCTAGCTTGAATCCAGTGGGAAAGTGAGCAAGGGACCCACGTCTGGGCTTATCCTGCCAACTTAGGGCGAACAAAGCAAACACAAGGAGATGATGGACGGAGCGCTGAAACTTTTCAGACACTCATCCCCAGTCACAGATCTGAGTTGAATCCATCATCGTTCTTTAGCTCACTTCGTCACACCATTCAGACCCAGCTATATGCAAATCAGTCTTGACCCTGTGCCTCATGGAAACAGTCCAGTCCGAACTGCCAAGCCAGGTCTTCCCTGGACTGAAAACAAGCATCCTGGGACCAGTTTCGGGTTAACACCCCTCATCAGCCAGGCTAGCTTGAATCCGGTGTCAAAGTGAGCTAGGGACCCATGTCTGGGCATACCCTGCCAACTAAGGGCGAACAAAGCAAACACAAGGAGATGATGGACGGAGCACTGAAACTTTTCAGACACTCACCCCAGTCACAGATCTGGGTTGAATCCATCATCGTTCTTTAGCTCACTTCGCCACCCCAGTTCAGGCCCAGCTATATGCAAATCAGTCTTGACCCTGTGCCTCATGGGAACAGTCCAGCCCGAACTGCCAAGCCAGGTTTTCCCTGGACCGGAAACAAGCATCCTGGGACCGGTTTCAGGGTAACACCCTCATAAGCCAGGCTAGCTTGAATCCAGTGGCAAAGTGAGCAAGGGACCCACGTCTGGGCTTACCCTGCCAACTTAGGGCGAACAAAGCAAACACAAGGAGATGATGGACGGAGCGCTGAAACTTTTCAGACACTCACCCCCAGTTACAGATCTGGGTTGAATCCATCATTGTTCTTTAGCTCACTTCGCCACCCCGTTCAGACCCAGCTATATGCAAATCAGTTTTGACCATGTGCCTCATGGAAAAAGTCCAGCCCAAACTGCCAAGTCAGGTCTTCCCTGGACTGGAAACGAGCATCCTGGGACCGGTTTCGGGGTAACATGCCTCATCAGCCTGGCTAGCTTGAATCCAGTTGCAAAGTGAGCAAGATACCCACGTCTGGGCATACCCTGCCAACTTAGGGCGAACAAAGCAAACACAATGAGATGATAGACGGAGCCCTGAAACCTTTCAGACACTCACCCCCAGTCACAGATCTGGGTTAAATCCATCATCGTTATTTAGCTCACTTTGCCACCCCAGTTCAGGCCCAGCTATATGTAAATCAGCCTTGACCCTGTGCTTCATGGGAACAGTCCAGCCCGAACTGTCAAGCCAGGTCTTCACTGGATAGGAAACAAGAATCATGGGACCGGTTTCGGGGTAACACCCCTCATCAGCCAGGCTAGCTTGAATCCAGTGGCAAAGTGAGCAAGGGACCGACGTCTGGGCAGACCCTGCCAACTTAGGGCGAACAAAGCAAACACAAGGAGATGATGGACGGAGACCTGAAACCTTTCAGACACTCACCCCCAGTTACAGATCTGGGTTGAATCCATCATCGTTCTTTAGCTCACTTTGCCACCCCAGTTCAGGCCCAGCTATATGCAAATCAGCCCTGACCCTGTGCTTCATGGGAACAGTCCAGCCCGAACTGTCAAGCCAGGTCTTCACTGGATAGGAAACAAGAATCCTGGGACCGGTTTCGGGCTAACACCCCTCATAAGCCAGGCTAGCTTGAATCCAGTGGCAAAGTGAGCAAGGGACCCACGTCTGGGCTTACCCTGCCAACTTAGGGCGAACAAAGCAAACACAAGGAGATGATGGACGGAGCGCTGAAACTTTTCAGACACCCACCCCCAGTCACAGATCTGGGTTGAATCCATCATTGTTCTTTAGCTCACTTCACCACCCCGTTCAGACCCAGCTATATGCAAATCAGTTTAGACCATGTGCCTCATGGAAACAGCCCAGCCCAAACTGCCAAGTCAGGTCTTCCCTGGAAACAAGCATCCTGGGACCGGTTTCGGGGTAACACCCCTCATCAGCCAGGCTAGCTTGAATCCAGTTGCAAAGTGAGCAAGGGACCCACGTCTGGGCATACCCTGCCAACTTTGGGCGAACAAAGCAAACACAAGGAGATGATGGACGGAGCCCTGAAACCTTTCAGACACTCACCCCCAGTTACAGATCTAGGCTGAATCCATCATCGTTCTTTAGCTCACTTCGCCTCCCCAGTTCAGGCCCAGCTATATGCAAATCAGTCTTGACAGTGTGCCTCATGGGAACAGTCCAGCCCGAACTGCCAAGCCAGGTTTTCCCTGGACCGGAAACAAGCATCCTGGGACCGGTTTCGGGGTAACACCCCTCATAAGCCAGGCTAGCTTGAATCCAGTATCAAAGTGAGCAAGGGACCCACGTCTGGGTATACCCTGCCAACTTAGGGCGAACAAAGCAAACACAAGGAGATGATGGACGGAGCGCTGAAACTTTTCAGACACTCACCCCAAGTCACAGATCTGGTTTTGAATCCATCATCGTTCTTTAGCTCACTTCACCACCCCAGTTCAGGCCCAGCTATATGCAAATCAGTCTTGACCCTGTGCCTCATGGTAACAGTCCAGCCCGAACTGCCAAGCCAGGTTTTCCCTGGACCGGAAACAAGCATCCTGGGACCAGTTTTGGGCTAACACCCCTCATAAGCCAGGCTAGCTTGAATCCAGTGGCAAAGTGAGCAAGGGACCCACGTCTGGGCTTACCCTGCCAACTTAGGTCGAACAAAGCAAACACAAGGAAATGATGGACGGAGCCCTGAAACCTTTCAGACACTCACCCCCAGTTACAGATCTGGGTTGAATCCATAATCTTTCTTTAGCTCACTTTGGCACCCCAGTTCAGACCCAGCTATATGCAAATCAGCCCTGACCCTGTGCTTCATGGGAACAGTCCAGCCCGAACTGTCAAGCCAGGTCTTCACTGGATAGGAAACAAGAATCCTGGGACCGGTTTCGGGGTAACACCCCTCATCAGCCAGGCTAGCTTGAATCCAGTTGCAAAGTGAGCAAGGGACCCACGTCTGGGCATACCCTCCAACTTAGGGCGAACAAAGCAAACACAAGGAGATGATGGACGGAGCCCTGAAACCTTTCAGACACTCACCCCCAGTCACAGATCTGGGTTGAATCCATCATCGTTCTTTAGCTCACTTTGCCACCCCAGTTCAGGCCCAGCTATATGCAAATCAGCCTTGACCCTGTGCTTCATGGGAACAGTCCAGCCCGAAATGTCAAGCCAGGTCTTCACCGGATAGGAAACAAGAATCCTGGGACCGGTTTCGGGCTAACACCCCTCATAAGCCAGGCTAGCTTGAATCCAGTGGCAAAGTGAGCAAGGGACCCACGTCTGGGCTTACCCTGCCAACTTAGGGCGAACAAAGCAAACACAAGGAGATGATGGACGGAGCGCTGAAACTTTTCAAACACTCACCCCCAGTCACAGATCTGTTTTGAATCCATCATTGTTCTTTAGCTCACTTCACCACCCCGTTCAGACCCAGCTATATGCAAATCAGTTTTGACCATGTGCCTCATGGAAACAGTCCAGCCCAAACTGCCAAGTCAGGTCTTCCCTGGAAACAAGCATCCTGGGACCGGTTTCGGGGTAACATGCCTCATCAGCCAGGCTAGCTTGAATCCAGTTGCAAAGTGAGCAAGGGACCCACGTCTGGGCATACCCTGTCAACTTAGGACGAACAAAGCAAACACAAGGAGATAATGGACGGAGCCCTGAAACCTTTCAGACACTCACCCCCAGTTACAGATCTGGGTTGAATCCATAATCGTTCTTTAGCTCACTTCGCCACCCCAGTTCAGGCCCAGCTATATGCAAATCAGTCTTTACCCTGTGCCTTATGGGAACAGTCCAGCCCGAACTGCCAAGCCAGGTCTTCCCTGGACCGGAAACAAGCATCCTGGGACCGGTTTCGGGATAACATCCCTCATCAGCCACGCTAGCTTGAATCCAGTGGCAGAGTGAGCAAGGGAACCACATCTGGGCATACCCTGCAAACTTAAGGCGAACAAAGCAAACACAAGGAGATGATGGACGGAGCGCTGAAACTTTTCCGACACTCACCCCCAGTCACAGATCTGAGTTGAATCCATCATCGTTCTTTAGCTCACTTCATCACCCCAGTTGAGACTCAGCTACATGCAAATCAGTCTTTACCCTGTGCCTTATGGGAACAGTCCAGCCCGAACTGCCAAGCCAGGTCTTCCCTGGACCGGAAACAAGCATCCTGGGACCGGTTTCGGGTTAACATCCCTCATCAGCCACGCTAGCTTGAATCCAGTGGCAGAGTGAGCAAGGGACCAACATCTGGGCATACCCTGCCAACTTAGGGCAAACAACGCAAACACAAGGAGATGATGGACAGAGCGCTGAAACTTTTCAGACACTCACCCCCAGTCACAGATCTGGGTTGAATCCATCATCGTTCTTTAGCTCACTTCGCCACCGCGTTCAGACCCAGCTATATGGAAATCAGTCGTGACCCTGTGCCTCATGGGAACAGTCCAGCCCGAACTGCCAAGCCAGGTCTTCCCTGGAAACAAGCATCCTGGGACCGGTTTCGGGGTAACATGCCTCATCAGCCAGGCTAGCTTGAATCCAGTTGCAAAGTGAGCAAGGGACCCACGTCTGGGCATACCCTGCCAACTTAGGACGAACAAAGCAAACACAAGGAGATGATGGACGGAGCCCTGAAACCTTTCAGACACTCACCCCCAGTTACAGATCTGGGTTGAATCCATAATCGTTCTTTAGCTCACTTTGCCACCCCAGTTCAGACCCATCTATATGCAAATCAGCCTTGACCCTGTGCTTCATGGCAACAGTCCAGCCCGAACTGTCAAGCCAGGTCTTCACTGGATAGGAAACAAGAATCCTGGGACCGGTTTCGGGGTAACACCCCTCATCAGCCAGGCTAGCTTGAATCCAGTGTCAAAGTGAGCAAGGGACCCACGTCTGGGCATACCCTGCCAACTTAGGGCGAACAAAGCAAACACAAGGAGATGATGGACGGAGCGCTGAAACTTTTCAGACACTCACCCCAAGTCACAGATCTGGTTTTGAATCCATCATCGTTCTTTAGCTCACTTCACCACCCCAGTTCAGGCCCAGCTATATGCAAATCAGTCTTGACCCTGTGCCTCATGGGAACAGTCCAGCCCGAACTGCCAAGCCAGGTTTTCCCTGGACCGGAAACAAGCATCCTGGGACCAGTTTTGGGCTAACACCCCTCATAAGCCAGGCTAGCTTGAATCCAGTGGCAAAGTGAGCAAGGGACCCACGTCTGGGCTTACCCTGCCAACTTAGGGCGAACAAAGCAAACACAGGGAGATGATGGACGGAGCGCTGAAACTTTTCAGACACTCACCCCCAGTCACAGATCTGGGTTAAATCCATCATTGTTCTTTAGCTCACTTCGCCACCCCGTTCAGACCCAGCTATATGCAAATCAGTTTTGACCATGTGCCTCATGGAAACAGTCCAGCCCAAACTGCCAAGTCAGGTCTTCCCTGGACCGGAAACAAGCATCCTGGGACCGGTTTCGGGGTAACATGCCTCATCAGCCAGGCTAGCTTGAATCTAGTGGCAAAGTGTGCAAGGGAACCACGTCTGGGCATACCCTGCCAACTTAGGGCAAACAAAGCAAACACAAGGAGATGATGGACGGATCGCTGAAACTTTTCAGACACTCACCCCATTCACAGATCTGGGTTGAATCCATCATTGTTCTTTAGCTCACTTCACCACCCCGTTCAGACCCAGCTATATGCAAATCAGTTTTGACCATGTGCCTCATGGAAACAGTCCAGCCCAAACTGCCAAGTCAGGTCTTCCCTGGAAACAAGCATCCTGGGACCGGTTTCGGGGTAACATGCCTCATCAGCCAGGCTAGCTTGAATCCAGTTGCAAAGTGAGCAAGGGACCCACGTCTGGGCATACCCTGCCAACTTAGGACGAACAAAGCAAACACAAGGAGATGATGGACGGAGCCCTGAAACCTTTCAGACACTCACCCCCAGTTACAGATCTGGGTTGAATCCATAATCGTTCTTTAGCTCACTTTGCCACCCCAGTTCAGACCCAGCTATATGCAAATCAGCCTTGACCCTGTGCTTCATGGGAACAGTCCAGCCCGAACTGTCAATCCAGGTCTTCACTGGATAGGAAACAAGAATCCTGGGACCGGTTTCGGGGTAACACCCCTCATCAGCCAGGCTAGCTTGAATCCAGTGGCAAAGTGAGCAAGGGACCCACGTCTGGGCATACCCTGCCAACTTAGGGCAAACAACGCAAACACAAGGAGATGATGGACGGAGCTGTGAAACCTTTTAGACACTCACCCCCAGTCACAGATCTGAGTTGAATCCATCATCGTTCTTTAGCTCACTTCGACACCCCAGTTCAGACTCAGCTATATGCAAATCAGTCTTGACCCTGTGCCTCATGGGAACAGTCCAGCCCGAACTGCCAAGCCAGGTCTTCCTTGGACCGGAAACAAGCATCCTGGGACCAGTTTCAGGTTAACATCCCTCATCAGCCACGCTAGCTTGAAACCTGTGGCAAAGTGAGCAAAGGACCCACGTCTGGGCATACCCTGCCAACTTAGGGCGAACAAAGCAAACACAAGGAGATGAACTTTTCAGACACTCACCCCCAGTCACAGTTCTGGGTTGAATCCATCATCGTTCTTTAGCTCACTTCGCCACCCCGTTCAGACCCAGCTATATGCAAATCAGTCTTGACCCTGTGCCTCACGGAGATAGTCCAGTCCGAACTGCCAAGCCAGATCTTCCCTAGACTGGAAACAAGCATCCTGGGACCGGTTTCGGAGTAACATGCCTCAACAGCCAGGCTAGCTTGAATCCAGTGGCAAAGTGAACAAGGGACCCACATCTGGGCATACCCTGCCAACTTAGGGTGAACAAAGGAAACACAAGGAGATGATGGACGGAGCGCTGAAACTTTTCAGACACTCACCCCCAGTCACAGATCTGGGCTGAATCCATCATCGTTCTTTAGCTCACTTCGCCACCCCAGTTCAGGCCCAGCTATATGCAAATCAGTCTTGACCCTGTACCTCATGGGAGCAGTCCAGCCCGAACTGCCAAGCCAGGTTTTCCCTGGACCGGAAACAAGCATCCTGGGACTGGTTTCAGGGTAACACCCCTCATAAGCCAAGCTAGCTTGAATCCAGTGGCAAAGTGAGCAAGGGACCCACGTCTGGGCTTACCCTGCCAACTTAGGGCGAACAAAGCAAACACAAGGAGATGATGGACGGAGCGCTGAAACTTTTCAGACACTCACCCCCAGTCACAGATCTAGGCTGAATCCATCATCGTTCTTTAGCTCACTTCGCCACCCCAGTTCAGGCCCAGCTATATGCAAATCAGTCTTGACCCTGTACCTCATGGGAACAGTCCAGCCTGAACTGTCAAGCCAGGTCTTCACTGGATAGGAAAAGAGAATCCTGGGACCGGTTTCGAGGTAACACCCCTCATCAGCCAGGCTAGCTTGAATCCAGTGGCAAAGTGAGCAAGGGACCCACATCTGGGCATACCCTGCCAACTTAGGGCGAACAAAGCAAACACAAGGAGATGATGGACGGAGCGCTGAAACTTTTCAGACACTCACCCCCAGTCACAGATCTGAGTTGAATCCATCATCGTTCTTTAGCTCACTTCGTCACCCCAGTTCAGACTCAGCTATTTGCAAATCATTCTTGAGCCTGTGCCTCATGGGAACAGTCCAGCCCGAACTGCCAAGCCAGGTCTTCCCTGGACCGGAAACAAGCATCCTGGGACCGGTTTCGGGTTATCTTCCCTCATCAGCCACGCTAGCTTGAATCCAGTGGCAGAGTGAGCAAGGGACCCACATCTGGGCATACCCTGCCAACTTAGGGCAAACAACGCAAACACAAGGAGATGATGGACGGAGCGCTGAAACTTGTCAGACACTCACCCCAAGTCACAGATCTGGTTTTGAATCCATCATCGTGCTTTTGCTCACTTCGCCACCCCAGTTCAGACCCAGCTATATACAAATCAGTCTTTACCCTGTTCCTCATAGGAACAGTCCAGCCCGAACTGCCCAGCCAGGTCTTCCCTGGACCGGAAACTAGCATCCTGGGACCGGTTTCGGGTTAACTTCCCTCATCAGCCACGCTAGCTTGAATCCAGTGGCAGAGTGAGCAAGGGACCCACATCTGGGCATACCCTGCCAACTTAGGGCAAACAACGCAAACACAAGGAGATGATGGACGGGGCGCTGAAACTTGTCAGACACTCACCCCCAGTCACAGATCTGGGTTGAATCCATCATCGTTTTTTAGCTCGCTTTGCCACCCCAGTTCAGGCCCAGCTATATGCAAATCAGCCTTGACCCTGTGCTTCATGGGAACAGTCCAGCCTGAACTGTCAAGCCAGGTCTTCACTGTACAGGAAACAAAAATCCAGGGACCGGTTTCGGGGTAACACCCTCATCAGGCGCCTTTCTCGAGTGAGGACAGTTCACTTCTCTTTTACCCTTACTCTGTTTTAACCAGCGTTTTTACTGCTTCTTAAAAAATTGTATTTTAAAACTGTATTTCTGTGCATTGTGTTAGAGCTGTGTTATAGCTCTGGGGGGTAGATTCTTAATTCACAAGTCAGCGCTCTAGTTGCTTACGCTGACACGAACACTCAGCTCTATAAAACTTGCCGATGACGCGACCGCGCCACTGGCGCGCCTAAGGCAAGCCCGTCTGCGCCCGTCCGCACCCAAACGGGGCCAGGGGCAGAAACCCCTGCTGGTTTGGTGAGGGAGAGGCTCTCTTATAACTTGGAACAACTATACCATATTAGTAGAGAGGTAGACAGTAAGTGTGGTCACACAATGATGCCAGATAGTACAAGCACGAAATGCTCGCATTGTAAATTTAAATTCCAACCTACTCTTCACCCCTCGGCAGACACTCCCAAAAAAAAACTGATTATGATGCTTTTACTTAACTGTCGCTCGCTTCCTAAACACTCCACTGAAATTCTCCTACTCCTAGAAGAGATGAACCCTGATGTTTTATTTTTAACAGAGACGTGGTTAGATAATGAGACAGACTATGCCATCGTCCAAGCCCTTCCTCCAAACTATGTAATTCAGAGACTTGACCGAAATTTAGGCCGCGCGGGCGGTTTAGCCATTATTCATAAAGACAATCTTATCTGCCGGAGTACGCCAAATCCCATCCCCGACTGTGAAAGCATGACTTTTGTAATTAACTTATCTCCTACTTATACCTTTTCAGGGATTTTAGTCTACCGTCCTCCAGGCCCTTTTGGCCTCTTTAATAAAGATCTACCTGATCTTGCAGCAAATCTTGCTAGCTCCTCCCCCAACTTCACAATTCTGGGAGATTTTAATATGCACTTCAATGATGTGCAATCCGCATCCTCCTCAGAACTTATCGACGAACTGTCAATATTCCAACTCACCCTAAAAGTGAATGGTCCTACCCATATTAAAGGTCACTTGCTTGACCCTATCTTTTCAAATATACATAATCTATTTGTAGGTAACTCTGTCCCTCTACCCTGGTCAAACCATTTTCTTCTCCCTTTTACCTGGGCATTACCCGACTCCATTGCACCAGCTGCTAGAACCATTAAGCTGGCTCGCAAGTGGTCGAAACTTCCCTTAGACGCCTGGATAGGTAATCTAATAGATACTATTCCACTATCCCACTCTAACGTCGCAAATGACAATTTCAATAATTGGCTTGAGGCATCACTTAACCAAGTCCTCCCAAGGGAAGAGATTCCAGAAAAGGTTGGAGGTAAAAAAACCTTGGTACTCCCAGAAATTACGTGAACTAAAACAGTTATGTAAAAAACATGAAAGAAGCTGGAGGAAGGACTTCTCCGCATCCAGGAAAGCCAAATATAGAGAAGCTATTAAAACCTATAAATTCGAAATAAAAAGCGCTCAAGCTCTCTATTACCAAGAAAAAATCACATTAGCGGCAAACTCCCCACGAGAAATTTTTAAGATTGCTAAATCTCTTCTCACATCCCCTGCCCCCTACCGCCCCGGACAACGCCCAGCGGCGGTGTAATCAAATAGCAGATTTTTTCTCTGAAAAAATACAATCCATTTATATGTCTTTCCCTCAAACCATAGACCAACCAACCCCTTTATTAACAGACTCTGCCACCTCGGAAACACAGGCCTTGCTGGAAGAATTCCCGCCTCTTGACCTTATCACCCTGCAAGGGTTTCTGAGAGAGTTAAAATCAGGTTCTCCCCTAGACCCCGCTCCTCCTACCATTCTTCATCAGATCTCTGAGGTCGTGTCACCAGTTATACTTGACGTGATAAATACATCACTTAAGACAGGGATCGTGCCAACCCTATGGAAACACGCTAGGGTCAAAGCACTCTTGAAGAAACCTAATCTTGATCCAGAAGACTGGGCAAACTATCGACCCATCTCCCTGCTGCCTGGACTAAGTAAACTAGCAGAGAAGCACACTAATTCGATTTTATCGTCTTTTTTAGAAAACAATAATCGTCTTCATCCCACTCAGACAGGATTTAGATCACAACAGGGCACTGAGACTGCTCTTCTTGCCGTAGTAGAGGAAACTAGGAAGATCCTTGATAACGGAGGCTGCACGGCCCTGATTTTATTGGACCTCAGTGCAGCCTTCGATACAGTAAATCACCATCTGATGATCCAAAGACTCAGGGAGGTTGGAGTGACTGGACTAGCACTAAAATGGCTACAGTCCTTTCTTCAAAATAGGGTCTTCTCAGTCTTTGAAGAAGAATCCTCCTCGAAGCAAATACCCCTGACATGTGGGGTCCCTCAGGGATCCTCCCTAAGCCCCACCATGTTTAATATATATATATGAGGTCACTGGCAGAAACTGTATGCCCATTTGGTGTACAGATCGTCACATATGCGGACGATACCCAGTTAATTGTCTCCATGAAGCAATACAACCAACATGGTCCCGATCTAGCCACCTGCCTTGAGAAGGTTTTTAATTGGATGAATAACTCATTTTTAAAACTGAATGGATCAAAGACCGAACTCATGCTCCTGGGGAAGGCCGCCCCTCCAAACATTGACCTCCTCTGTCCTGGCTGCCTAGGCCTACCGCCTGTCCCAAAAAAACAAATCAAAAGCCTAGGGGTCTGGCTTGACTGCAACCTTGATTTCAAGGAACAAGCACGCAAAGAAGCAGCCAGCTGCTATGGCCTTCTAAGAATGATCAGAGGGATACTCCCTTGCTACCCTTTGCAGCTAGACGATTACTAGTCCAAGCTCTCATTCTTTCATGACTCGCCTACGCTAATGCTGTCTACCTGGGAGCCCCTCAGGCCACCACCAAAAGACTTCAAACGGTGCAGAATTGTGCGGCCCGTATGTTGTTGAATACCCCCAGACGTTCCTCAGCGAAAACTGCCCTCGCTACCTTGCATTGGCTCCCTGTCCAGGAAAGAATTCAATTCAAAGCTATGTGCGTTATACATAAAGCACTTTCTGGAAATTGCTCGCTCCTGATTCGTCCCTGGTTTCAACCCTATCGACCCAACAGAACCCTTAGATCTGAGAACAAGGGTTTAATCTTAGTTCCTAAGATTAAACGATCACGTAGTGGAGGCCGAATGTTCACATATAATGCAGCTAGGCTTTGGAACAATCTTCCCATCCACGTACGTTTCGAACCTAACTATCTCAAGTTCAGAAAGCTTTTGAAAAGCCTCTCTCTTTCCCTGATCCTCTCACGGTGTAAGCGGCGCCACAGCGCTGGGATGCCCTCGGGTAACCATGCGCTTTAGAAATGTTCCTTCATTCATTCATTCATCAGCCAGGCTAGCTTGAATCCAGTGGGAAAGTGAGCAAGGAACCCACGTCTGGGCTTACCCTGCCAACTTAGGGCGAACAAAGCAAACACAAGGAGATGATGGACGGAGCGCTGAAACTTTTCAGACACTCATCCCCAGTCACAGATCTGAGTTGAATCCATCATCGTTCTTTAGCTCACTTCGTCACACCGTTCAGACCCAGCTATATGCAAATCAGTCTTGACCCTGTGCCTCATGGAAACAGTCCAGCCCGAACTGCCAAGCCAGGTCTTCCCTGGACTGAAAACAAGCACCCTGGGACCAGTTTCGGGTTAACACCCCTCATCAGCCAGGCTAGCTTGAATCCGGTGTCAAAGTGAGCTAGGGACCCATGTCTGGGCATACCCTGCCAACTAAGGGCGAACAAAGCAAACACAAGGAGATGATGGACGGAGCACTGAAACTTTTCAGACACTCACCCCAGTCACAGATCTGGGTTGAATCCATCATCGTTCTTTAGCTCATTTTGCCACCCCAGTTCAGGCCCAGCTATATGCAAATCAGCCTTGACCCTGTGCTTCATGGGAACAGTCCAGCCCGAACTGTCAAGCCAGGTCTTCACTGGACAGGAAACAAGAATCCTGAGACCGGTTTCGGGGTAACACCCCTCATCAGCCAGGCTAGCTTGAATCCAGTGGCAAAGTGAGCAAGGGACCTACGTCTGGGCATACCCTGCCAACTTAGGTCGAACAAAGCAAACACAAGGAGTTGATGGACGGATCGCTGAAACTTTTCAGACACACCCCATTCACAGATCTGGGCTGAATCCATCATCGTTCTTTAGCTCACTTCGCCACCCCAGTTCAGGCCCAGCTATATGCAAATCAGTCTTGACCCTGTGCCTCATGGGAACAGTCCAGCCCGAACTGCCAAGCCAGGTTTTCCCTGGACCGGAAACAAGCATCCTGGGACCGGTTTCAGGGTAACACCCCTCATAAGCCAGGCTAGCTTGAATCCAGTGGCAAAGTGAGCAAGGGACCCACGTCTGGGCTTACCCTGCCAACTTAGGGCGAACAAAGCAAACACAAGGAGATGATGGACGGAGCGCTGAAACTTTTCAGACACTCATCCCCAGTCACAGATCTGAGTTGAATCCATCATCGTTCTTTAGCTCACTTCGTCACACCGTTCAGACCCAGCTATATGCAAATCAGTCTTGACCCTGTGCCTCATGGAAACAGTCCAGCCCGAACTGCCAAGCCAGGTCTTCCCTGGACTGAAAACAAGCACCCTGGGACCAGTTTCGGGTTAACACCCCTCATCAGCCAGGCTAGCTTGAATCCGGTGTCAAAGTGAGCTAGGGACCCATGTCTGGGCATACCCTGCCAACTAAGGGCGAACAAAGCAAACACAAGGAGATGATGGACGGAGCACTGAAACTTTTCAGACACTCACCCCAGTCACAGATCTGGGTTGAATCCATCATCGTTCTTTAGCTCATTTTGCCACCCCAGTTCAGGCCCAGCTATATGCAAATCAGCCTTGACCCTGTGCTTCATGGGAACAGTCCAGCCCGAACTGTCAAGCCAGGTCTTCACTGGACAGGAAACAAGAATCCTGAGACCGGTTTCGGGGTAACACCCCTCATCAGCCAGGCTAGCTTGAATCCAGTGGCAAAGTGAGCAAGGGACCTACGTCTGGGCATACCCTGCCAACTTAGGTCGAACAAAGCAAACACAAGGAGATGATGGACGGATCGCTGAAACTTTTCAGACACACCCCATTCACAGATCTGGGCTGAATCCATCATCGTTCTTTAGCTCACTTCGCCACCCCAGTTCAGGCCCAGCTATATGCAAATCAGTCTTGACCCTGTGCCTCATGGGAACAGTCCAGCCCGAACTGACAAGCCAGGTTTTCCCTGGACCGGAAACAAGCATCCTAGGACCGGTTTCAGGGTAACACCCCTCATAAGCCAGGCTAGCTTGAATCCAGTGGCAAAGTGAGCAAGGGACCCACGTCTGGGCTTACCCTGTCAACTTAGGGCGAACAAAGCAAACACAAGGAGATGATGGACGGAGCGCTGAAACTTTTCAGACACTCACCCCAAGTCACAGATCTGGTTTTGAATCCATCATTGTTCTTTAGCTCACTTCACCACCCCAGTTCAGGCCCAGCTATATGCAAATCAGTCTTGACCCTGTGCCTCATGGGAACAGTCCAGCCCGAACTGCCAAGCCAGGTTTTCCCTGGACCGGAAACAAGCATCCTGGGACCAGTTTTGGGCTAACACCCCTCATAAGCCAGGCTAGCTTGAATCCAGTGGCAAAGTGAGCAAGGGACCCACGTCTGGGCTTACCCTGCCAACTTAGGGCGAACAAAGCAAACACAGGGAGATGATGGACGGAGCGCTGAAACTTTTCAGACACTCACCCCCAGTCACAGATCTGGGTTAAATCCATCATTGTTCTTTAGCTCACTTCGCCACCCCGTTCAGACCCAGCTATATGCAAATCAGTTTTGACCATGTGCCTCATGGAAACAGTCCAGCCCAAACTGCCAAGTCAGGTCTTCCCTGGACCGGAAACAAGCATCCTGGGACCGGTTTCGGGGTAACATGCCTCATCAGCCAGGCTAGCTTGAATCTAGTGGCAAAGTGTGCAAGGGAACCACGTCTGGGCATACCCTGCCAACTTAGGGCAAACAAAGCAAACACAAGGAGATGATGGACGGATCGCTGAAACTTTTCAGACACTCACCCCATTCACAGATCTGGGTTGAATCCATCATTGTTCTTTAGCTCACTTCACCACCCCGTTCAGACCCAGCTATATGCAAATCAGTTTTGACCATGTGCCTCATGGAAACAGTCCAGCCCAAACTGCCAAGTCAGGTCTTCCCTGGAAACAAGCATCCTGGGACCGGTTTCGGGGTAACATGCCTCATCAGCCAGGCTAGCTTGAATCCAGTTGCAAAGTGAGCAAGGGACCCACGTCTGGGCATACCCTGCCAACTTAGGACGAACAAAGCAAACACAAGGAGATGATGGACGGAGCCCTGAAACCTTTCAGACACTCACCCCCAGTTACAGATCTGGGTTGAATCCATAATCGTTCTTTAGCTCACTTTGCCACCCCAGTTCAGACCCAGCTATATGCAAATCAGCCTTGACCCTGTGCTTCATGGGAACAGTCCAGCCCGAACTGTCAATCCAGGTCTTCACTGGATAGGAAACAAGAATCCTGGGACCGGTTTCGGGGTAACACCCCTCATCAGCCAGGCTAGCTTGAATCCAGTGGCAAAGTGAGCAAGGGACCCACGTCTGGGCATACCCTGCCAACTTAGGGCAAACAACGCAAACACAAGGAGATGATGGACGGAGCTGTGAAACCTTTTAGACACTCACCCCCAGTCACAGATCTGAGTTGAATCCATCATCGTTCTTTAGCTCACTTCGACACCCCAGTTCAGACTCAGCTATATGCAAATCAGTCTTGACCCTGTGCCTCATGGGAACAGTCCAGCCCGAACTGCCAAGCCAGGTCTTCCTTGGACCGGAAACAAGCATCCTGGGACCAGTTTCAGGTTAACATCCCTCATCAGCCACGCTAGCTTGAATCCAGTGGCAGAGTGAGCAAGGGACCCACATCTGGGCATACCCTGCCAACTTAGGGCAAACAACGCAAACACAAGAAGATGATGGACGGAGCGCTGAAACTTTTCAGACACTCACCCCCAGTCACAGATCTGGGTTGAATCCATCATCGCTCTTTAGCTCACTTCGCCACCCCGTTCAGACCCAGCTATATGCAAATCAGTCTTGACCCTGTGCCTCATGGGAACAGTCCAGCCCGAACTGCCAAGCCAGGTCTTCCCTGGACTGGAAACAAGCATCCTGGGACCGGTATCGGGTTAACACCCCTCATCAGCCAGGCTAGCTTGAAACCTGTGGCAAAGTGAGCAAAGGACCCACGTCTGGGCATACCCTGCCAACTTAGGGCGAACAAAGCAAACACAAGGAGATGAACTTTTCAGACACTCACCCCCAGTCACAGTTCTGGGTTGAATCCATCATCGTTCTTTAGCTCACTTCGCCACCCCGTTCAGACCCAGCTATATGCAAATCAGTCTTGACCCTGTGCCTCACGGAGATAGTCCAGTCCGAACTGCCAAGCCAGATCTTCCCTGGACTGAAAACAAGCACCCTGGGACCAGTTTCGGGTTAACACCCCTCATCAGCCAGGCTAGCTTGAATCCGGTGTCAAAGTGAGCTAGGGACCCATGTCTGGGCATACCCTGCCAACTAAGGGCGAACAAAGCAAACACAAGGAGATGATGGACGGAGCACTGAAACTTTTCAGACACTCACCCCAGTCACAGATCTGGGTTGAATCCATCATCGTTCTATAGCTCATTTTGCCACCCCAGTTCAGGCCCAGCTATATGCAAATCAGCCTTGACCCTGTGCTTCATGGGAACAGTCCAGCCCGAACTGTCAAGCCAGGTCTTCACTGGACAGGAAACAAGAATCCTGAGACCGGTTTCGGGGTAACACCCCTCATCAGCCAGGCTAGCTTGAATCCAGTGGCAAAGTGAGCAAGGGACCTACGTCTGGGCATACCCTGCCAACTTAGGTCGAACAAAGCAAACACAAGGAGTTGATGGACGGATCGCTGAAACTTTTCAGACACACCCCATTCACAGATCTGGGCTGAATCCATCATCGTTCTTTAGCTCACTTCGCCACCCCAGTTCAGGCCCAGCTATATGCAAATCAGTCTTGACCCTGTGCCTCATGGGAACAGTCCAGCCCGAACTGCCAAGCCAGGTTTTCCCTGGACCGGAAACAAGCATCCTGGGACCGGTTTCAGGGTAACACCCCTCATAAGCCAGGCTAGCTTGAATCCAGTGGCAAAGTGAGCAAGGGACCCACGTCTGGGCTTACCCTGCCAACTTAGGGCGAACAAAGCAAACACAAGGAGATGATGGACGGAGCGCTGAAACTTTTCAGACACTCATCCCCAGTCACAGATCTGAGTTGAATCCATCATCGTTCTTTAGCTCACTTCGTCACACCGTTCAGACCCAGCTATATGCAAATCAGTCTTGACCCTGTGCCTCATGGAAACAGTCCAGCCCGAACTGCCAAGCCAGGTCTTCCCTGGACTGAAAACAAGCACCCTGGGACCAGTTTCGGGTTAACACCCCTCATCAGCCAGGCTAGCTTGAATCCGGTGTCAAAGTGAGCTAGGGACCCATGTCTGGGCATACCCTGCCAACTAAGGGCGAACAAAGCAAACACAAGGAGATGATGGACGGAGCACTGAAACTTTTCAGACACTCACCCCAGTCACAGATCTGGGTTGAATCCATCATCGTTCTTTAGCTCATTTTGCCACCCCAGTTCAGGCCCAGCTATATGCAAATCAGCCTTGACCCTGTGCTTCATGGGAACAGTCCAGCCCGAACTGTCAAGCCAGGTCTTCACTGGACAGGAAACAAGAATCCTGAGACCGGTTTCGGGGTAACACCCCTCATCAGCCAGGCTAGCTTGAATCCAGTGGCAAAGTGAGCAAGGGACCTACGTCTGGGCATACCCTGCCAACTTAGGTCGAACAAAGCAAACACAAGGAGATGATGGACGGATCGCTGAAACTTTTCAGACACACCCCATTCACAGATCTGGGCTGAATCCATCATCGTTCTTTAGCTCACTTCGCCACCCCAGTTCAGGCCCAGCTATATGCAAATCAGTCTTGACCCTGTGCCTCATGGGAACAGTCCAGCCCGAACTGACAAGCCAGGTTTTCCCTGGACCGGAAACAAGCATCCTAGGACCGGTTTCAGGGTAACACCCCTCATAAGCCAGGCTAGCTTGAATCCAGTGGCAAAGTGAGCAAGGGACCCACGTCTGGGCTTACCCTGCCAACTTAGGGCGAACAAAGCAAACACAAGGAGATGATGGACGGAGCGCTGAAACTTTTCAGACACTCACCCCAAGTCACAGATCTGGTTTTGAATCCATCATTGTTCTTTAGCTCACTTCACCACCCCAGTTCAGGCCCAGCTATATGCAAATCAGTCTTGACCCTGTGCCTCATGGGAACAGTCCAGCCCGAACTGCCAAGCCAGGTTTTCCCTGGACCGGAAACAAGCATCCTGGGACCAGTTTTGGGCTAACACCCCTCATAAGCCAGGCTAGCTTGAATCCAGTGGCAAAGTGAGCAAGGGACCCACGTCTGGGCTTACCCTGCCAACTTAGGGCGAACAAAGCAAACACAGGGAGATGATGGACGGAGCGCTGAAACTTTTCAGACACTCACCCCCAGTCACAGATCTGGGTTAAATCCATCATTGTTCTTTAGCTCACTTCGCCACCCCGTTCAGACCCAGCTATATGCAAATCAGTTTTGACCATGTGCCTCATGGAAACAGTCCAGCCCAAACTGCCAAGTCAGGTCTTCCCTGGACCGGAAACAAGCATCCTGGGACCGGTTTCGGGGTAACATGCCTCATCAGCCAGGCTAGCTTGAATCTAGTGGCAAAGTGTGCAAGGGAACCACGTCTGGGCATACCCTGCCAACTTAGGGCAAACAAAGCAAACACAAGGAGATGATGGACGGATCGCTGAAACTTTTCAGACACTCACCCCATTCACAGATCTGGGTTGAATCCATCATTGTTCTTTAGCTCACTTCACCACCCCGTTCAGACCCAGCTATATGCAAATCAGTTTTGACCATGTGCCTCATGGAAACAGTCCAGCCCAAACTGCCAAGTCAGGTCTTCCCTGGAAACAAGCATCCTGGGACCGGTTTCGGGGTAACATGCCTCATCAGCCAGGCTAGCTTGAATCCAGTTGCAAAGTGAGCAAGGGACCCACGTCTGGGCATACCCTGCCAACTTAGGACGAACAAAGCAAACACAAGGAGATGATGGACGGAGCCCTGAAACCTTTCAGACACTCACCCCCAGTTACAGATCTGGGTTGAATCCATAATCGTTCTTTAGCTCACTTTGCCACCCCAGTTCAGACCCAGCTATATGCAAATCAGCCTTGACCCTGTGCTTCATGGGAACAGTCCAGCCCGAACTGTCAATCCAGGTCTTCACTGGATAGGAAACAAGAATCCTGGGACCGGTTTCGGGGTAACACCCCTCATCAGCCAGGCTAGCTTGAATCCAGTGGCAAAGTGAGCAAGGGACCCACGTCTGGGCATACCCTGCCAACTTAGGGCAAACAACGCAAACACAAGGAGATGATGGACGGAGCTGTGAAACCTTTTAGACACTCACCCCCAGTCACAGATCTGAGTTGAATCCATCATCGTTCTTTAGCTCACTTCGACACCCCAGTTCAGACTCAGCTATATGCAAATCAGTCTTGACCCTGTGCCTCATGGGAACAGTCCAGCCCGAACTGCCAAGCCAGGTCTTCCTTGGACCGGAAACAAGCATCCTGGGACCAGTTTCAGGTTAACATCCCTCATCAGCCACGCTAGCTTGAAACCTGTGGCAAAGTGAGCAAAGGACCCACGTCTGGGCATACCCTGCCAACTTAGGGCGAACAAAGCAAACACAAGGAGATGAACTTTTCAGACACTCACCCCCAGTCACAGTTCTGGGTTGAATCCATCATCGTTCTTTAGCTCACTTCGCCACCCCGTTCAGACCCAGCTATATGCAAATCAGTCTTGACCCTGTGCCTCACGGAGATAGTCCAGTCCGAACTGCCAAGCCAGATCTTCCCTAGACTGGAAACAAGCATCCTGGGACCGGTTTCGGAGTAACATGCCTCATCAGCCAGGCTAGCTTGAATCCAGTGGCAAAGTGAACAAGGGACCCACATCTGGGCATACCCTGCCAACTTAGGGTGAACAAAGGAAACACAAGGAGATGATGGACGGAGCGCTGAAACTTTTCAGACACTCACCCCCAGTCACAGATCTGGGCTGAATCCATCATCGTTCTTTAGCTCACTTCGCCACCCCAGTTCAGGCCCAGCTATATGCAAATCAGTCTTGACCCTGTACCTCATGGGAGCAGTCCAGCCCGAACTGCCAAGCCAGGTTTTCCCTGGACCGGAAACAAGCATCCTGGGACTGGTTTCAGGGTAACACCCCTCATAAGCCAAGCTAGCTTGAATCCAGTGGCAAAGTGAGCAAGGGACCCACGTCTGGGCTTACCCTGCCAACTTAGGGCGAACAAAGCAAACACAAGGAGATGATGGACGGAGCGCTGAAACTTTTCAGACACTCACCCCCAGTCACAGATCTAGGCTGAATCCATCATCGTTCTTTAGCTCACTTCGCCACCCCAGTTCAGGCCCAGCTATATGCAAATCAGTCTTGACCCTGTACCTCATGGGAACAGTCCAGCCTGAACTGTCAAGCCAGGTCTTCACTGGATAGGAAAAGAGAATCCTGGGACCGGTTTCGGGGTAACACCCCTCATCAGCCAGGCTAGCTTGAATCCAGTGGCAAAGTGAGCAAGGGACCCACATCTGGGCATACCCTGCCAACTTAGGGCGAACAAAGCAAACACAAGGAGATGATGGACGGAGCGCTGAAACTTTTCAGACACTCACCCCCAGTCACAGATCTGAGTTGAATCCATCATCGTTCTTTAGCTCACTTCGTCACCCCAGTTCAGACTCAGCTATTTGCAAATCATTCTTGAGCCTGTGCCTCATGGGAACAGTCCAGCCCGAACTGCCAAGCCAGGTCTTCCCTGGACCGGAAACAAGCATCCTGGGACCGGTTTCGGGTTATCTTCCCTCATCAGCCACGCTAGCTTGAATCCAGTGGCAGAGTGAGCAAGGGACCCACATCTGGGCATACCCTGCCAACTTAGGGCAAACAACGCAAACACAAGGAGATGATGGACGGAGCGCTGAAACTTGTCAGACACTCACCCCAAGTCACAGATCTGGTTTTGAATCCATCATCGTGCTTTTGCTCACTTCGCCACCCCAGTTCAGACCCAGCTATATACAAATCAGTCTTTACCCTGTTCCTCATAGGAACAGTCCAGCCCGAACTGCCCAGCCAGGTCTTCCCTGGACCGGAAACTAGCATCCTGGGACCGGTTTCGGGTTAACTTCCCTCATCAGCCACGCTAGCTTGAATCCAGTGGCAGAGTGAGCAAGGGACCCACATCTGGGCATACCCTGCCAACTTAGGGCAAACAACGCAAACACAAGGAGATGATGGACGGGGCGCTGAAACTTGTCAGACACTCACCCCCAGTCACAGATCTGGGTTGAATCCATCATCGTTTTTAGCTCGCTTTGCCACCCCAGTTCAGGCCCAGCTATATGCAAATCAGCCTTGACCCTGTGCTTCATGGGAACAGTCCAGCCTGAACTGTCAAGCCAGGTCTTCACTGTACAGGAAACAAAAATCCAGGGACCGGTTTCGGGGTAACACCCCTCATCAGGCGCCTTTCTCGAGTGAGGACAGTTCACTTCTCTTTTTACCCTTACTCTGTTTTAACCAGCGTTTTTACTGCTTCTTAAAAAATTGTATTTTAAAACTGTATTTCTGTGCATTGTGTTAGAGCTGTGTTATAGCTCTGGGGGGTAGATTCTTAATTCACAAGTCAGCGCTCTAGTTGCTTACGCTGACACGAACACTCAGCTCTATAAAACTTGCCGATGACGCGACCGCGCGCCACTGGCGCGCCTAAGGCAAGCCCGTCTGCGCCCGTCCGCACCCAAACGGGGCCAGGGGCAGAAACCCCTGCTGGTTTGGTGAGGGAGAGGCTCTCTTATAACTTGGAACAACTATACCATATTAGTAGAGAGGTAGACAGTAAGTGTGGTCACACAATGATGCCAGATAGTACAAGCACGAAATGCTCGCATTGTAAATTTAAATTCCAACCTACTCTTCACCCCTCGGCAGACACTCCCAAAAAAAAACTGATTATGATGCTTTTACTTAACTGTCGCTCGCTTCCTAAACACTCCACTGAAATTCTCCTACTCCTAGAAGAGATGAACCCTGATGTTTTATTTTTAACAGAGACGTGGTTAGATAATGAGACAGACTATGCCATCGTCCAAGCCCTTCCTCCAAACTATGTAATTCAGAGACTTGACCGAAATTTAGGCCGCGCGGGCGGTTTAGACATTATTCATAAAGACAATCTTATCTGCCGGAGTACGCCAAATCCCATCCCCGACTGTGAAAGCATGACTTTTGTAATTAACTTATCTCCTACTTATACCTTTTCAGGGATTTTAGTCTACCGTCCTCCGGGCCCTTTTGGCCTCTTTAATAAAGATCTACCTGATCTTGCAGCAAATCTTGCTAGCTCCTCCCCCAACTTCACAATTCTGGGAGATTTTAATATGCACTTCAATGATGTGCAATCCGCATCCTCCTCAGAACTTATCGACGAACTGTCAATATTCCAACTCACCCTAAAAGTGAATGGTCCTACCCATATTAAAGGTCACTTGCTTGACCCTATCTTTTCAAATATACATAATCTATTTGTAGGTAACTCTGTCCCTCTACCCTGGTCAAACCATTTTCTTCTCCCTTTTACCTGGGCATTACCCGACTCCATTGCACCAGCTGCTAGAACCATTAAGCTGGCTCGCAAGTGGTCGAAACTTCCCTTAGACGCCTGGATAGGTAATCTAATAGATACTATTCCACTATCCCACTCTAACGTCGCAAATGACAATTTCAATAATTGGCTTGAGGCATCACTTAACCAAGTCCTCCCAAGGGAAGAGATTCCAGAAAAGGTTGGAGGTAAAAAAAACCTTGGTACTCCCAGAAATTACGTGAACTAAAACAGTTATGTAAAAAACATGAAAGAAGCTGGAGGAAGACTTCTCCGCATCCAGGAAAGCCAAATATAGAGAAGCTATTAAAACCTATAAATTCGAAATAAAAAGCGCTCAAGCTCTCTATTACCAAGAAAAAATCACATTAGCGGCAAACTCCCCACGAGAAATTTTTAAGATTGCTAAATCTCTTCTCAAATCCCCTGCCCCCCTACCGCCCTGGACAACGCCCAGCGGCGGTGTAATCAAATAGCAGATTTTTCTCTCTGAAAAAATACAATCCATTTATATGTCTTTCCCTCAAACCATAGACCAACCAACCCCTTTATTAACAGACTCTGCCACCTCGGAAACACAGGCCTTGCTGGAAGAATTCCCGCCTCTTGACCTTATCACCCTGCAAGGGTTTCTGAGAGAGTTAAAATCAGGTTCTCCCCTAGACCCCGCTCCTCCTACCATTCTTCATCAGATCTCTGAGGTCGTGTCACCAGTTATACTTGACGTGATAAATACATCACTTAAGACAGGGATCGTGCCAACCCTATGGAAACACGCTAGGGTCAAAGCACTCTTGAAGAAACCTAATCTTGATCCAGAAGACTGGGCAAACTATCGACCCATCTCCCTGCAGCCTGGACTAAGTAAACTAGCAGAGAAGCACACTAATTCGATTTTATCGTCTTTTTTAGAAAACAATAATCGTCTTCATCCCACTCAGACAGGATTTAGATCACAACAGGGCACTGAGACTGCTCTTCTTGCCGTAGTAGAGGAAACTAGGAAGATCCTTGATAACGGAGGCTGCACGGCCCTGATTTTATTGGACCTCAGTGCAGCCTTCGATACAGTAAATCACCATCTGATGATCCAAAGACTCAGGGAGGTTGGAGTGACTGGACTAGCACTAAAATGGCTACAGTCCTTTCTTCAAAATAGGGTCTTCTCAGTCTTTGAAGAAGAATCCTCCTCGAAGCAAATACCCCTGACATGTGGGGTCCCTCAGGGATCCTCCCTAAGCCCCACCATGTTTAATATATATATATGAGGTCACTGGCAGAAACTGTATGCCCATTTGGTGTACAGATCGTCACATATGCGGACGATACCCAGTTAATTGTCTCCATGAAGCAATACAACCAACATGGTCCCGATCTAGCCACCTGCCTTGAGAAGGTTTTTAATTGGATGAATAACTCATTTTTAAAACTGAATGGATCAAAGACCGAACTCATGCTCCTGGGGAAGGCCGCCCCTCCAAACATTGACCTCCTCTGTCCTGGCTGCCTAGGCCTACCGCCTGTCCCAAAAAAACAAATCAAAAGCCTAGGGGTCTGGCTTGACTGCAACCTTGATTTCAAGGAACAAGCACGCAAAGAAGCAGCCAGCTGCTATGGCCTTCTAAGAATGATCAGAGGGATACTCCCCTTGCTACCCTTTGCAGCTAGACGATTACTAGTCCAAGCTCTCATTCTTTCATGACTCGCCTACGCTAATGCTGTCTACCTGGGAGCCCCTCAGGCCACCACCAAAAGACTTCAAACGGTGCAGAATTGTGCGGCCCGTATGTTGTTGAATAACCCCAGACGTTCCTCAGCGAAAACTGCCCTCGCTACCTTGCATTGGCTCCCTGTACAGGAAAGAATTCAATTCAAAGCTATGTGCGTTATACATAAAGCACTTTCTGGAAATTGCTCGCTCCTGATTCGTCCCTGGTTTCAACCCTATCGACCCAACAGAACCCTTAGATCTGAGAACAAGGGTTTAATCTTAGTTCCTAAGATTAAACGATCACGTAGTGGAGGCCGAATGTTCACATATAATGCAGCTAGGCTTTGGAACAATCTTCCCATCCACGTACGTTTCGAACCTAACTATCTCAAGTTCAGAAAGCTTTTGAAAAGCCTCTCTCTTTCCCTGATCCTCTCACGGTGTAAGCGGCGCCACAGCGCTGGGATGCCCTCGGGTAACCATGCG
This sequence comes from Calotriton arnoldi, assembly GCA_963921515.1. Lineage (NCBI taxonomy): Eukaryota > Metazoa > Chordata > Amphibia > Caudata > Salamandridae > Calotriton > Calotriton arnoldi. The sequence continues at coordinate 298,762 of CAWUFW010000224.1, read as the reverse complement.
CTTTAGAAATGTTCCTTCATTCATTCATTCATTCATCAGCCAGGCTAGCTTGAATCCAGTGGGAAAGTGAGCAAGGGACCCACGTCTGGGCTTACCCTGCCAACTTAGGGCGAACAAAGCAAACACAAGGAGATGATGGACGGAGCGCTGAAACTTTTCAGACACTCATCCCCAGCCACAGATCTGAGTTGAATCCATCATCGTTCTTTAGCTCACTTCGTCACACCGTTCAGACCCAGCTATATGCAAATCAGTCTTGACCCTGTGCCTCATGGAAACAGTCCAGCCCGAACTGCGAAGCCAGGTCTTCCCTGGACTGAAAACAAGCATCCTGGGACCAGTTTCGGGTTAACACCCCTCATCAGCCAGGCTAGCTTGAATCCGGTGTCAAAGTGAGCTAGGGACCCATGTCTGGGCATACCCTGCCAACTAAGGGCGAACAAAGCAAACACAAAGAGATGATGGACGGAGCACTGAAACTTTTCAGACACTTACCCCAGTCACAGATCTGGGTTGAATCCATCATCGTTCTTTAGCTCATTTTGCCACCCCAGTTCAGGCCCAGCTATATGCAAATCAGTCTTGACCCTGTGCCTCATGGGAACAGTCCAGCCCGAACTACCAAGCCAGGTTTTCCCTGGACCGGAAACAAGCATCCTGGGACCGGTTTCAGGGTAACACCCCTCATAAGCCAGGCTAGCTTGAATCCAGTGGCAAAGTGAGCAAGGGACCCACGTCTGGGCATACCCTGCCAACTTAGGGCGAACAAAGCAAACACAAGGAGATGATGGACGGGGCGCTGAAACTTGTCAGACACTCACCCCCAGTCACAGATCTGGGTTGAATCCATCATCGTTTTTAGCTCGCTTTGCCACCCCAGTTCAGGCCCAGCTATATGCAAATCAGCCTTGACCCTGTGCTTCATGGGAACAGTCCAGCCTGAACTGTCAAGCCAGGTCTTCACTGTACAGGAAACAAAAATCCAGGGACCGGTTTCGGGGTAACACCCCTCATCAGGCGCCTTTCTCGAGTGAGGACAGTTCACTTCTCTTTTACCCTTACTCTGTTTTAACCAGCGTTTTTACTGCTTCTTAAAAAATTGTATTTTAAAACTGTATTTCTGTGCATTGTGTTAGAGCTGTGTTATAGCTCTGGGGGGTAGATTCTTAATTCACAAGTCAGCGCTCTAGTTGCTTACGCTGACACGAACACTCAGCTCTATAAAACTTGCCGATGACGCGACCGCGCCACTGGCGCGCCTAAGGCAAGCCCGTCTGCGCCCGTCCGCACCCAAACGGGGCCAGGGGCAGAAACCCCTGCTGGTTTGGTGAGGAGAGGCTCTCTTATAACTTGGAACAACTATACCATATTAGTAGAGAGGTAGACAGTAAGTGTGGTCACACAATGATGCCAGATAGTACAAGCACGAAATGCTCGCATTGTAAATTTAAATTCCAACCTACTCTTCACCCCTCGGCAGACACTCCCCAAAAAAACTGATTATGATGCTTTTACTTAACTGTCGCTCGCTTCCTAAACACTCCACTGAAATTCTCCTACTCCTAGAAGAGATGAACCCTGATGTTTTATTTTTAACAGAGACGTGGTTAGATAATGAGACAGACTATGCCATCGTCCAAGCCCTTCCTCCAAACTATGTAATTCAGAGACTTGACCGAAATTTAGGCCGCGCGGGCGGTTTAGCCATTATTCATAAAGACAATCTTATCTGCCGGAGTACGCCAAATCCCATCCCCGACTGTGAAAGCATGACTTTTGTAATTAACTTATCTCCTACTTATACCTTTTCAGGGATTTTAGTCTACCGTCCTCCAGGCCCTTTTGGCCTCTTTAATAAAGATCTACCTGATCTTGCAGCAAATCTTGCTAGCTCCTCCCCCAACTTCACAATTCTGGGAGATTTTAATATGCACTTCAATGATGTGCAATCCGCATCCTCCTCAGAACTTATCGACGAACTGTCAATATTCCAACTCACCCTAAAAGTGAATGGTCCTACCCATATTAAAGGTCACTTGCTTGACCCTATCTTTTCAAATATACATAATCTATTTGTAGGTAACTCTGTCCCTCTACCCTGGTCAAACCATTTTCTTCTCCCTTTTACCTGGGCATTACCCGACTCCATTGCACCAGCTGCTAGAACCATTAAGCTGGCTCGCAAGTGGTCGAAACTTCCCTTAGACGCCTGGATAGGTAATCTAATAGATACTATTCCACTATCCCACTCTAACGTCGCAAATGACAATTTCAATAATTGGCTTGAGGCATCACTTAACCAAGTCCTCCCAAGGGAAGAGATTCCAGAAAAGGTTGGAGGTAAAAAAAAACCTTGGTACTCCCAGAAATTACGTGAACTAAAACAGTTATGTAAAAAACATGAAAGAAGCTGGAGGAAGACTTCTCCGCATCCAGGAAAGCCAAATATAGAGAAGCTATTAAAACCTATAAATTCGAAATAAAAAGCGCTCAAGCTCTCTATTACCAAGAAAAAATCACATTAGCGGCAAACTCCCCACGAGAAATTTTTAAGATTGCTAAATCTCTTCTCAAATCCCCTGCCCCCCTACCGCCCTGGACAACGCCCAGCGGCGGTGTAATCAAATAGCAGATTTTTCTCTGAAAAAATACAATCCATTTATATGTCTTTCCCTCAAACCATAGACCAACCAACCCCTTTATTAACAGACTCTGCCACCTCGGAAACACAGGCCTTGCTGGAAGAATTCCCGCCTCTTGACCTTATCACCCTGCAAGGGTTTCTGAGAGAGTTAAAATCAGGTTCTCCCCTAGACCCCGCTCCTCCTACCATTCTTCATCAGATCTCTGAGGTCGTGTCACCAGTTATACTTGACGTGATAAATACATCACTTAAGACAGGGATCGTGCCAACCCTATGGAAACACGCTAGGGTCAAAGCACTCTTGAAGAAACCTAATCTTGATCCAGAAGACTGGGCAAACTATCGACCCATCTCCCTGCAGCCTGGACTAAGTAAACTAGCAGAGAAGCACACTAATTCGATTTTATCGTCTTTTTTAGAAAACAATAATCGTCTTCATCCCACTCAGACAGGATTTAGATCACAACAGGGCACTGAGACTGCTCTTCTTGCCGTAGTAGAGGAAACTAGGAAGATCCTTGATAACGGAGGCTGCACGGCCCTGATTTTATTGGACCTCAGTGCAGCCTTCGATACAGTAAATCACCATCTGATGATCCAAAGACTCAGGGAGGTTGGAGTGACTGGACTAGCACTAAAATGGCTACAGTCCTTTCTTCAAAATAGGGTCTTCTCAGTCTTTGAAGAAGAATCCTCCTCGAAGCAAATACCCCTGACATGTGGGGTCCCTCAGGGATCCTCCCTAAGCCCCACCATGTTTAATATATATATATGAGGTCACTGGCAGAAACTGTATGCCCATTTGGTGTACAGATCGTCACATATGCGGACGATACCCAGTTAATTGTCTCCATGAAGCAATACAACCAACATGGTCCCGATCTAGCCACCTGCCTTGAGAAGGTTTTTAATTGGATGAATAACTCATTTTTAAAACTGAATGGATCAAAGACCGAACTCATGCTCCTGGGGAAGGCCGCCCCTCCAAACATTGACCTCCTCTGTCCTGGCTGCCTAGGCCTACCGCCTGTCCCAAAAAAACAAATCAAAAGCCTAGGGGTCTGGCTTGACTGCAACCTTGATTTCAAGGAACAAGCACGCAAAGAAGCAGCCAGCTGCTATGGCCTTCTAAGAATGATCAGAGGGATACTCCCCTTGCTACCCTTTGCAGCTAGACGATTACTAGTCCAAGCTCTCATTCTTTCATGACTCGCCTACGCTAATGCTGTCTACCTGGGAGCCCCTCAGGCCACCACCAAAAGACTTCAAACGGTGCAGAATTGTGCGGCCCGTATGTTGTTGAATAACCCCAGACGTTCCTCAGCGAAAACTGCCCTCGCTACCTTGCATTGGCTCCCTGTACAGGAAAGAATTCAATTCAAAGCTATGTGCGTTATACATAAAGCACTTTCTGGAAATTGCTCGCTCCTGATTCGTCCCTGGTTTCAACCCTATCGACCCAACAGAACCCTTAGATCTGAGAACAAGGGTTTAATCTTAGTTCCTAAGATTAAACGATCACGTAGTGGAGGCCGAATGTTCACATATAATGCAGCTAGGCTTTGGAACAATCTTCCCATCCACGTACGTTTCGAACCTAACTATCTCAAGTTCAGAAAGCTTTTGAAAAGCCTCTCTCTTTCCCTGATCCTCTCACGGTGTAAGCGGCGCCACAGCGCTGGGATGCCCTCGGGTAACCATGCGCTTTAGAAATGTTCCTTCATTCATTCATTCATTCATCAGCCAGGCTAGCTTGAATCCAGTGGGAAAGTGAGCAAGGGACCCACGTCTGGGCTTACCCTGCCAACTTAGGGCGAACAAAGCAAACACAAGGAGATGATGGACGGAGCGCTGAAACTTTTCAGACACTCATCCCCAGCCACAGATCTGAGTTGAATCCATCATCGTTCTTTAGCTCACTTCGTCACACCGTTCAGACCCAGCTATATGCAAATCAGTCTTGACCCTGTGCCTCATGGAAACAGTCCAGCCCGAACTGCGAAGCCAGGTCTTCCCTGGACTGAAAACAAGCATCCTGGGACCAGTTTCGGGTTAACACCCCTCATCAGCCAGGCTAGCTTGAATCCGGTGTCAAAGTGAGCTAGGGACCCATGTCTGGGCATACCCTGCCAACTAAGGGCGAACAAAGCAAACACAAAGAGATGATGGACGGAGCACTGAAACTTTTCAGACACTTACCCCAGTCACAGATCTGGGTTGAATCCATCATCGTTCTTTAGCTCATTTTGCCACCCCAGTTCAGGCCCAGCTATATGCAAATCAGTCTTGACCCTGTGCCTCATGGGAACAGTCCAGCCCGAACTACCAAGCCAGGTTTTCCCTGGACCGGAAACAAGCATCCTGGGACCGGTTTCAGGGTAACACCCCTCATAAGCCAGGCTAGCTTGAATCCAGTGGCAAAGTGAGCAAGGGACCCACGTCTGGGCTTACCCTGCCAACTTAGGGCGAACAAAGCAAACACAAGGAGATGATGGACGGAGCGCTGAAACTTTTCAGACACTCACCCCCAGTTACAGATCTGGGTTGAATCCATCATTGTTCTTTAGCTCACTTCGCCACCCCGTTCAGACCCAGCTATATGCAAATCAGTTTTGACCATGTGCCTCATGGAAACAGTCCAGCCCAAACTGCCAAGTCAGGTCTTCCCTGGACTGGAAACGAGCATCCTGGGACCGGTTTCGGGGTAACATGCCTCATCAGCCTGGCTAGCTTGAATCCAGTTGCAAAGTGAGCAAGATACCCACGTCTGGGCATACCCTGCCAACTTAGGGCGAACAAAGCAAACACAATGAGATGATAGACGGAGCCCTGAAACCTTTCAGACACTCACCCCCAGTCACAGATCTGGGTTAAATCCATCATCGTTATTTAGCTCACTTTGCCACCCCAGTTCAGGCCCAGCTATATGTAAATCAGCCTTGACCCTGTGCTTCATGGGAACAGTCCAGCCCGAACTGTCAAGCCAGGTCTTCACTGGATAGGAAACAAGAATCATGGGACCGGTTTCGGGGTAACACCCCTCATCAGCCAGGCTAGCTTGAATCCAGTGGCAAAGTGAGCAAGGGACCCACGTCTGGGCATACCCTGCCAACTTAGGGCGAACAAAGCAAACACAAGGAGATGATGGACGGAGACCTGAAACCTTTCAGACACTCACCCCCAGTTACAGATCTGGGTTGAATCCATCATCGTTCTTTAGCTCACTTTGCCACCCCAGTTCAGGCCCAGCTATATGCAAATCAGCCCTGACCCTGTGCTTCATGGGAACAGTCCAGCCCAAACTGTCAAGCCAAGTCTTCACTGGATAGGAAACAAGAATCCTGGGACCGGTTTCGGGTAACACCCCTCATCAGCCAGGCTAGCTTGAATCCAGTGGCAAACTGAGCAAGGGACCCACGTCTGGGCATACCCTGCCAACTTAGGGTGAACAAAGCAAACACAAGGAGATGATGGACGGAGCGCTGAAACTTTTCAGACACTCACCCCCAGTCACAGATCTGGGTTGAATCCATCATTGTTCTTTAGCTCACTTCACCACCCCGTTCAGACCCAGCTATATGCAAATCAGTTTAGACCATGTGCCTCATGGAAACAGCCCAGCCCAAACTGCCAAGTCAGGTCTTCCCTGGAAACAAGCATCCTGGGACCGGTTTCGGGGTAACATGCCTCATCAGCCAGGCTAGCTTGAATCCAGTTGCAAAGTGAGCAAGGGACCCACGTCTGGGCATACCCTGCCAACTTAGGGCGAACAAAGCAAACACTAGGAGATGATGGACGGAGCGCTGAAACCTTTCAGACACTCACCCCAAGTCACAGATCTGGTTTTGAATCCATATTCTTTCTTTAGCTCACTTCCCCACCCCAGTTCAGACCCAGCTATATACAAATCAGTCTTGACCCTGTTCCTCATGGGAACAGTCCAGCCCCAACTGCCAAGCCAGGTCTTCCCTGGACCGGAAACAAGCATCCTGGGACCGGTTTCGGGGTAACATGCCTCATCAGCCAGGCTAGCTTGAATCCAGTGGCAAAGTGTGCAAGGGACCCACGTCTGGGCATACTCTGCCAACTTAGGGCAAACAAAGCAAACACAAGGAGATGATGGACGGAGCGCTGAAACTTTTCAGACTCTCACCCCCAGTCACAGATCTGGGTTGAATCCATCATCGTTCTTTAGCTCACTTTGCCACCCCAGTTCAGGCCCAGCTATATGCAAATCAGCCTTGACCCTGTGCTTCATGGGAACAGTTCAGCCCGAACTGTCAAGCCAGGTCTTCACTGGACAGGAAACAAGAATCCTGGGACCGGTTTCGGGGTAACAGCCCTCATCAGCCAGGCTAGCTTGAATCCAGTGGCAAAGTGAGCAAGGGACCCACGTCTGGGCATACCCTGCCAACTTAGGGCGAACAAAGCAAACACAAGGAGATGATGGACGGAGCGCTGAAACTTTTCAGACACTCACCCCCAGTCACAGATCTAGGCTGAATCCATAATCATTCTTTAGCTCACTTCGCCACCCCAGTTCAGGCCCAGCTATAAGCAAATCAGTCTTGACCGTGTGCCTCATGGGAACAGTCCAGCCCGAACTGCCAAGCCAGGTTTTCCCTGGACCGGAAACAAGCATCCTGGGACCGGTTTCGGGGTAACACCCCTCATAAGCCAGGCTAGCTTGAATCCAGTGGCAAAGTGTGCAAGGGAACCACGTCTGGGCATACCCTGCCAACTTAGGGCAAACAAAGCAAACACAAGGAGATGATGGACGGATCGCTGAAACTTTTCAAACACTCACCCCATTCACAGATCTGGGCTGAATCCATCATCGTTCTTTAGCTCACTTCGCCACCCCAGTTCAGGCCCAGCTATATGCAAATCAGTCTTGACCATGTGCCTCATGGGAACAGTCCAGCCCAAACTGCCAAGTCAGGTCTTCCCTGGAAACAAGCATCCTGGGACCGGTTTCGGGGTAACATGCCTCATCAGCCAGGCTAGCTTGAAACCAGTTGCAAAGTGAGCAAGGGAGCCACGTCTGGGCATACCCTGCCAACTTAGGGCGAACAAAGCAAACACAAGGAGATGATGGACGGAGCCCTGAAACCTTTCAGACACTCACCCCCAGTTACAGATCAGGGTTGAATCCATAATCGTTCTTTAGCTCACTTTGCCACCCCAGTTCAGGCCAAGCTATATGCAAATCAGCCTTGACCCTGTGCTTCATGGGAACAGTCCAGCCCGAACTGTCAAGCCAGGTCTTCACTGGATAGGAAACAAGAATCCTGGGACCGGTTTCGGGGTAACACCCCTCATCAGCCAGGCTAGCTTGAATCCAGTGGCAAAGTGAGCAAGGGACCCACGTCTGGGCATACCCTCCCAACTTGGGGCGAACAAAGCAAACACTAAGAGATGATGGACGGAGCGCTGAAACCTTTCAGACACTCACCCCATTCACAGATCTGGGCTGAATCCATCATCGTTCTTTAGCTCACTTCGCCACCCCAGTTCAGGCCCAGCTATATGCAAATCAATCTTGACCATGTGCCTCATGGGAACAGTCCAGCCCGAACTGCCAAGCCAGGTTTTGCCTGGACCGGAAACAAGCATCCTGGGACCGGTTTCGGGGTAACATGCCTCATCAGCCAGGCTAGCTTGAATCCAGTTGCAAAGTGAGCAAGGGACCCACGTCTGGGCATACCCTGCCAACTTAGGGCGAACAAAGCAAACACAATGAGATGATAGACGGAGCCCTGAAACCTTTCAGACACTCACCCCCAGTCACAGATCTGGGTTAAATCCATCATCGTTCTTTAGCTCACTTTGCCACCCCAGTTCAGGCCCAGCTATATGTAAATCAGCCTTGACCCTGTGCTTCATGGGAACAGTCCAGCCCGAACTGTCAAGCCAGGTCTTCACTGGATAGGAAACAAGAATCATGGGACCGGTTTCGGGGTAACACCCCTCATCAGCCAGGCTAGCTTGAATCCAGTGGCAAAGTGAGCAAAGGGACCCACGTCTGGGCATACCCTGCCAACTTAGGGCGAACAAAGGAAACACAAGGAGATGATGGACGGAGCCCTGAAACCTTTCAGACACTCACCCCAAGTCACAGATCTAGGCTGAATCCATCATCGTTCTTTAGCTCACTTCGCCACCCCAGTTCAGGCCCAGCTATATGCAAATCA